>OY813000.1:41219092-42419092 GCA_963681545.1 Germaria angustata | reverse complement strand
TAAAAAGAACCACCTCGACACATTTAAACAACTCTTATGAGAAAATGGAAGAAGTATGTATAGATACAGAGAGATTATTTCAAATACTGTAGCGCTTGAGTTACAAATGTCTACTGGCTGTCTGTTTTTTTTTTTTGTGATCCTCAGCCCATTCTGCAACAACTCGTCTTAACCTCAATACAACTCCATTTTGCGTTATATAATAACTTTGACAAACACAATCCTACTGTTAATATGACAAATGGTCCCAAATGTCACTGTTCTTTGACATTTATGAAGTAAATATACAGCAAATTAGTTGTCATGAAGCCATGAAGCGATAAATATCTCAAGAACGTGGAGTTGTTGTTAGCATTTATTTGTTGAATTTGCAGTCTGTTGTTTAACGGAACGTGAATTTCTTCGTCCTGTTCCATTTCCTCGAACAATTAAGCGCTGACCGGAGCGCTTCGTTAACGAGTTTTTTTGCCGCAAGTTCCTACATTAGGTCTCGATCACAAGGCATGGGCAATGATGGAGATTTTGCGACACCAATTTCCAGGTTGAGCGATAACTCTTGCAAGTGTTGTGATCTAATATCAAAGAAGAAATAGCCAATTAGGTGCCAGATATTTTGCCAACAACAATCCGAAATGATGTAAAACTATCGCTAAGGTGGATATTGATATTGATCGGAAGGTGGATATTTCAGCATTAAAATTTTTTCTAATTAATGTCATCAATTCTACACTTTCATAGAGTCCTTTTTTCATTTATAACAAAATGCCAGCCAGTTCAAATTATGACATCACTTTGTGCCACCTAGTATTTCTTAGCCGTTTAAATATCTCTACATACATATATAAAAATTACGTGTATGTTCGTGATCGCTAAACTCAAAAACTACTGCACCGATTTTGAACTATGGGGCGTGAGGAGTGTTTCTGTGTAGTTCGTCCGACAGATGGCGCAATATTTAGTTTTTTATTTTTTGCCCTATAGATTAGCGCGATAAGCCTATGCTGTGTTTCGCTGAAGGCGTTGGGTCCTTAATCAGCGTGTAGTGGCGTTAATTACCCCGATACCGGTATGTCGATTTAGTGCACCTTTCATTCTTCTTCGAAATATCAATCCGCCATGACATTTCAACGAAACCAGACTTGCAGTGAAAATAAAATTTGAAGGCAAAACAACGTTTGCCCGGGTCAGCTAGTTCAATATAAAATTTAATTTCTATATAATTAGATTTATACTGATATTCATTATAATTACTTATATTTTTTACCGCATACATATATTATTCCGAAACATATATTATTCGATAGCATCTAATACTAGTGTTGTATGTTTGAAGATTTATTACAATTTAATAAAAAATAATAATAACAAAAACTGCGGAAGTAGTCAGATTATTAAAAAATTATTTTGTATAATAATTAACAAAATACTTTTATATTTGCTAAAATTTATATAAAAACATTTCCGCTTAATATGTAATAGCAATGTAACGAATATTAGTACTCGTACTGTCAAATATTTGTGAATTCGTATCTGCCAAATTCAGACGAATATAGGTATGTCGAATATTTTCGTCCCAGAAAAAATAATAAATTGCAAAATAAGAATATAACTTTTTGAAAAAAGATTTAAGAAAAAAAAACGTTGTTTTTTATTTAAAATAAACTAAAACTTAAAATAAACAAACTAAAAAAAACTAAACCAATCGCTGTGAAATCGAGTGCAGTTAGTGGGAGTGCAAAAGTTGGGATGTGTTTTAAACATACACAAAGTCCAAATGGCCACTAGTGATGTTGTTTAGGAAAGAGAAGAAAATTATTAATTGCAGTTATTCCTAATGATGTTAAATATAGAATTGTGGTAATGTTTTCCTATTTCCCATTCCCTATTTTTCGGCATTAATAGTTTAGTAAATTTGCGATAGAAATTTAAAAAAATTTTTTAATTAATCACTGTAGATAACAATTTACCACTGTTGATAGTGCTGAGAGAACAGAACAACAAGGAGCATACAAAAGCAAAGTTTCGTCCTGTTGCCGATAATTTATATACGAGTAGCAGAGGGAATTATACTCCTAAATTTACTACAAGTCTCTTTTTTTCCCTAAGCGTACATTCTTAACCTTCTCAAAATTCTTCCTATGGCAAAAATTACATAAACAAAATAAATTATATGGCATCTTGCGTGGCATATGGCGAAATACTGGTAAAACTAAATATAAGCAACTAATATTGTCCTTTTAGCTGTCCTAACCAAATTTGGTTACTTCTTTTTTCGGAGATGTAGATGTGCTCTATTTTTTATTTTGTTTATTCGTTTGTCAAAAAAGATCTAAATAATTTTATTTTTTTAGTCAAATTTTAAAACTAGAAAATTTTGTTTAGTATCTTTTATAAAGTTTGCGAAATTGGAAATAAACTTAATCAAAACTCTGAAAAATGAGAAAAATACGAATGAAAATGTGTGTCAGTACGTAATTCGTATGCATTTGTGATTTAGATTTTTCTGTGCTTAAAATCTGATTTGCTTAGTGTCTGTTTTCTTCGTACAAAAGCGTGTTAAATAATTAATATTTGTCAATAACTACGTGAAAAGTGGTAAAAAATAGACATATTTGCTAGTGTAATTAATAATTTAAAAAAAATATTTATTCAAATTGACAAACTAAATTCCAATTTAAACAACAATAACAAAAAAAGGTCAGAAAAATCAATAAAAATGTTTTACGGACTGAAAACAAACACTGCAAGATGTAATGAAATTTAAGTTGCAGGAAAAACAACAAATTAATTATGTTCTTCATAAATTTATAAATGTATATGTAAGTGTATAGGTAAGCCGCCAATTTTTTTGATAGTATATTTTTCAGTATTTTTCAGTAAATATATTTTTGGGATTAATTACTCCCAACTATAAACTTATAATTATAAAATGATTAAAATTTGAATTTCTTTTTAAGTAATAAAAAAATATACATATTTTTAGAGGTATTCGATATTAAAAATCTAGCAGAGTGCTGGATAATCAATAAAAAATATACATATTTTTGGTTATTTGTTTCTCCTCTGGTCATATTTTACAAACATTTTCGTTGCAAGTCTGTCAGAAACTTATGCCTTTCCAAATTATTAGTCATGATTTTGTGGCGGCCTCTATCGATATTAACGTTCTTGCCATTATCATATTCGAAATCAAAATCATAATTGATTGATAAATAATTGATAAAAATTAATTTGAACTACATAGTTCGGTTATTATGATGATTTTATTATTTTCCGTTCATTAATTCGCTTTTTGCAAAATAAAAAATCGTAAATGAAGATTCTTATGTATGCACGTTTCGTATATTTTTTTATTTACTTATAAAAATGATTATTCATTCAATTTAATTTATAACTACATTTGTAACTTCTACTGGCATGTCGTTAAACTTTTGCTCTCAATTCTCAATGTTTAAAACTTTCGTGCACGTATGTATATAAAATTGCTTTTAATTTTTGCTTAAATAACATTATGAAAATAATGAAAATTATATTAAAACTTTATAAAGTTCTGCATAAATTGCAAATTGAAAAACGCAAAAAAGCTTAAAAGAAAGCCAGTCTAAAAAGCGTTTTGCCACAAGTCAATCAGTTTTTAGTATTTATATTTTTTGTTATTGTTGTTTCAACTAAATGAACTGAAGTACAATTCACAGACACAGCATGTGCTGCATGCAATCTTGCCAAAAACTGCAAAAAACAAGCACAATTTAAAAAAAAACTTTTAAAATTGTTCAAAACCAACTTCAGCATAATGAAAAACAAAAGTGTCACATGTCAACCTGGAGACTTATTATCAGGCCAAAAACCTTTTGAGTTGACGTTCGTAAAAAAATGTCATTTAATATTTAGACGGCAGACAGTGGAACCAAATGCAGGGAAAATTATATAATTGAAACTTTGAAGACTGAACATAAAAAAGAAGTAGAGCTTGAAAAATCAAAAATATTAAGAATTTTTCATTTAACATTGTTTTATTTTTGTGGATATAAGACTATATACATGTATGCTTGGACACTTAGCTGGTGTTTATGATTATGCCTTATTATAAGCATACCTTCACATATATTTTGAGACAAGTTAAAAAAGTTTTGGGGTCACAAAAAGTTTTGAAAATCTGAAAATCTTAGAGGTTTGCTGAAAGCCTACAAATTTCTTAATTTATCAAAATGGGGCTTTAACGTATCATCTTTAAATTAATAAAAAATGTGCTTCCAAAATATCTTTAAGAGTAAACATTTAACATAAATCCTTCAGCCAGCATTGCCCAAAAAGCATACGTTTTTTAGAGCCAATTTTTGAAGTGCATCGAATTTTTTATTAAGAATTTTTTTATTGAAACTTTTTAAAAATTATTTTTCATGTCGCTGTGAGAGGTCCCATCGCCTCTGCTTCTCTCGCCAATCGGTCGCAATGTAACCTTGTCTGAAGCATACAAATTTTGTACACTCTTACCATTATATGTTGTCAAGCAGGTAAACGATAGGTATTAACATGTAAGAGATGTACCACTGCTCTCGCCTGTATTCAAGTAGTTTTTCTTCAGACTAAATTTTAATACAGACTTTATTGTATTTAGCAAGATATAGGATTGGTTCCTTTATTTGGACGCTGTCCTTCTCAGTGGTCATATCCTTTCATAAAAAAAGTTTTTTCAAAGCCAAAAAAAAATGTGCAGAAGTATAAAACTCTTGCTATTTTCGCAGTTCTAGGGAAATTAAACAAATTCCTTGTGTGCTCATATTGATGTAGATCTCGTTAGACACAAGAACATGCTTCATAAAATCATTTCGATAAACATTACGGACGGCTTGCAATTGTAATTGCAAATAAATATTTTCCAACAAATCAGTCATCATATAAATATTTAGCTGCAACGTGCTTGTGCTGCTCCACTGTGCTGTAAATATTCTGAGTGAAGAAAGCTAAAATAATTAACGAATCCATACTTTGCTAATATGCTGTCTTGTATGAATATGTTTGTATTTAGAAAGTTTAATGTGTGTAAGAATTTTATATACTGCATGTCAGTGAAGTCAGTCTCTATTCTGTACCTGCACGTTCGATAGTACAATATGGTTTTGATTTTTAATGTGAGAAAGAACTGTATATAGATAAAGATGTACAGTTCCTATGAAGGAAACTCATAGAAAAGTCAATATAAATTAGTCAAAAATTTGTCAAGCTTAAGCCACAGGAAATAAAACTTATTAAACAATTAATTGAAAGAATATCCTGAATAATGTTTTGAGCGATAAATACAAAATACAAATCTTTACAACAGAACTATTTTTATTAACTACTGCTGCACTAAGTTGTATTGCAACTATTTAATTGATTCGGCTCTAAATTTTTAATACCACTTCTGATGATAATAAAAATTTTAAATATTATTTTAGTGATCGTAAGTTATCGATTGAGCTGCAGAAGTAGAAGGAAAAAATTATTTTACTTAAACTTTTTCGGACAAATATTTTGCCTAAATTATTTTCGAAAAAACTTTCTTTATTGCCGCTGTTAATTATTGGAGTCTTTAGAACACAAAAATAATGTTTAAATATTCTCAGTTAAATTTTTATCTTTGTTTTTTTTTTCTGATTCAATGAATTCTCCTACTGAAAACGAAATTTAGATTTTCTCTGTAGCACATATCGTGCGAGAGTATCCTGACTCAGTTCAACTAAAGTAATAATTTAGAAAATAAAAATTAAATATAAAAATATAAAAGACACCCGATTCCACAGAAAAATGCTGACCTTAAATATGCATAAAAATATCTCGTGTTTATTTAAATGGTGGTGGTTATAAAAGGTTCGGAGTTGCTGAATATTTCTTATTTTAGTTAATTTTCTCGCACTACTTCAACTTTTCCTTGTTTATTGTTTTAGAAACTTTTAAGCGTTAATTAACATAAAAAAACTCCTTTCATAAACAGTGGAGTTGGTCTGTAACATACATGGGTTGTAGCGAATTATCGTTTAAGACGGACTTCTTCAAACTTTAATCTATCCCTTAAAATTGGATAATTAAATATTAAAAATAATGTTTAAATTTATTATTTGGGATATTCTCCTCAACTAATCGTTAGAAACAATTAGATCTTTCGCAAAATGCATTGAAAAAATGTGTTGGATGTTGAGAGAAAAAATAAAATAGACTCACGTTGAATAAATTGTTTGTTGTGTTGTTTGTATAGAAACATTCTAAGCCTACTATGATTATGTATTTGTTGTAATTCATATGCAATATTGAATTTTCATAGTGTATTTGATTTATGTGGCATAAACATCCGAGGGTGAATGTTTTTAAACTGCTTACACTTCACTGACGATTTGGTTTTAGCAACCAATGAAATGTCGGCATATGAAGAGCTAAAGTCACAACAAACAATACATTTTTTCATTTTATTATAAATAATAAAAAAGGTCGATAAATATATACATATAAAAATATTTCTTTTGAAAAATAAGCTTTTTCAAGACTCGGTCGTGTGCTTTTTGAAATCAATGATTCCAAAAAATCGGTAATTCTCCGTATAATTTTACTGAGGACATAGTTGTTCTAAATTTGCAAAATAATCTAGCTAAAAATTCATAAAACATCCATGTAAACTATAATTTTTTCCATTTCATAAGTTTATTAATTGTTAACAAAACAAAACATTAATCCAGTCTTGACTCCACCTCTTGTGGCGGAATTAAACGCTGCTTTTAATTAAGTGTTGAGATACAACAAATTGTCCACTTTATTCAAATTGAATCAATATTCAATAATACGATGCAAAAATATTCTGTTGCAATGAATAAATAATTTCCAGTGTCAGTATCAGAGACATAAAATTGAACTTTTCTTCACTCTTCATAAAGCAGAGGTACAGTGGAGGCTCATAAAAGTTAAGACGCGCAAAAGTTAAGAATACGGAAAAGTTAAGCAGCTTTCTGTCACCATACGGAACTCTAAAAAGTTAAGTGCTTCTTAACTTTTTTGAGTAATTTTTGTTTTTATTTAATTTTTTCTATTTTTAACATCATTTTGAATTCTTATATGTATGTCGATTGTTGCATTAATATATGTAGTACTATATAAGTACATGGGTAGCATAAAAAATTCAACACATATCCAATCGTCATTTACCGTTAAAAAATTCTTTACATTCGTACGTAATGTTTCATACTATTTTTGCATCAGTTATTAGTTTTCTTTTGATCGTAACAATGTCAGCAGCACGTAAGCAAAAAAGGTTATCAGTTGCCGAAAAATGCAAGATTTAAAAAAAATTAGATGAAGGCGTTTTGGCTAATCGATTGGCCATTATTTTTCATGATTCTGAATCTTCAATTTCTAAAATTAAAAGAAACAAAGCAAACATTTATGCTGCAGTGTCAGGTACATGTGACGAAATTGAGAGAAAGACTTTACATAAGGCAGAATTCGTAGATTTGGAGAAGCAGCTGTACAAATGGTTCTTATATCAACGTGAAAGAAACTGTCCACTAAGTGGTCCTATTTTAAAAGCTAAAAATTAATACATTTGCATACATACATATATACATGTGTATTAAATACATATTAATAATATATATACAATGTATAAATACATGTATAAACACATGCATTTTTCATATCACGGAAAAGTTAAGAATTCGGAAAAGTTAAGCACCCTCAAAACAAACTACTTAACTTTTTCGAGCCTCTACTGTATTGGTTTATTTATTTTTTTTATCTGTTTCATTTTTGAATTTTGAAATGGAAATCAAATAGAACATAATTTAATACATCTACTCGTATTTATTGTTGTATTTATATGACAAATGCAAATATGTGTATAAAACTGTATCTGCAATATATTCGTATTTGGCTTTTGGATAATCTTGGATTTATTTCAAAAATAAACCAATTGACCGTTTCATTATTGAATCCAACAAGGTGGATGATGAAGTACAAGAAATTTGATCACAAAAGGCGAGGAGAGCTGGAACAAATTATCAAAAACATTGGTAACTATGATAACTAAGATTCTCTCCGCTATCATCTTCTAAGTAGACAATATTCTCATGTCTTTTTTACTTTAATGCAATACTGGCTACCATTAATCCACTTAATTCCTTACAAGAATCCAATGACATCTTTATCGGGAAAATATATCATTTTTAATTTTTGCTGGGTACTATTACTTCCACACAAAAAGACAAAAGTGTTTCCTCAAGGATGACGTTTTTCACTTAGCCCCGTATCCCATAGTGCATTTTCTACACTCCATAAGAGATTGATTTGTGAAAGTCTTAATTAAATTAAAAAATACTTAGTTCTTTATATTTACATTAAAGTACTATTTTGCTTGAGCAATAGCTCATACATAAAAAACAAATTGTTTCTATTAGCACGTTTCTAACATTTCAAGACAAATTATTTCTAGTTGCAAATAGTTTATGCGTTATTTAATATCAGTTTGCAATAATTAATGTGCATTTTTTCTGCATTGAAATCTCTGCATTTTCATGACTTTTTTGGAAGCTCTGATGTGGCTGATGAAGTAAACACATTGACTGTTAAACATGCCATGATGAAATAATATTCTCTAGTTTGAGTTCATATTCAGATGATGAAAATAGCTACAAGAAATTAATTATATGAACGAAAAGTAAATGTAAAAATGATTCTTTTTATTACTAAATATTATATACACTAGGGTAAATAGCATACTACACACTGAAAACGGCTTTATGTCAAATGAACACTTTGAAAACATATTGCAAAAGCAAGCAAATGTTGAAATTATTGAAAAAGATCCAAATTTTCTCTACTTCCAGATCACGGGTATTATTGACTTCGTTCAAAGTGTTTTTATATAAGAAATCTTTGCATTTTCATCATTTCTTGGGAAGCACTTTTTATGGGTATTTTCCGTCTAGTTTTACTCTCTCAGCAACTCTCATATTGTGTATAAATCAATTTCGTGTCGTTCTTTTTTTTTAGATGGCGATGTGTCTCTGGTGGCAAACGCTATGAATTTTAAAAATAAAATTCCCTAATCTACACCGATCTCTACTCTCGCCAGTTGACAAAATATCAGCAAGAAATTAAATTATAGTGTTGTTGATACATCCCAACTCTTGAGCTTATCTACACAAACTGCAAAGTTATTTGGTTTGAATGGAGATACACACGATTCCACTGCAGAGATCGAACAGGCGATGCTAAAAAACACACACTTCTTTTGATTTTTAAAAACTACTCAATACATTTCGGAATAACCATCATGTCATCACTAGAATTGATGGAGAGAAACATTTGATTTATTTTCATTTAAGACTCTTGTCAGACTTTAAATATTTCCAATTTACTCTGATGGCACAAATTTCAGAAATATCGTACAACTTCACATGTGAAAGTTTGGTCAACTGGGTTATCAGTAAGTTTTCCGCAAGTATGTATATATGTTTTATGTGTCTTTACAAATATTTTCTTTTCTTAATACAACAAAATGGCAATTGACACAGAAACCTCTGACAATTCGTGACAATTTATTCGACATATCAATGACACCATGGACAAGCATAAAGAACTATACGTGAACTTGTATGTACAAATCCATGAGTATGTATGTAGTACATGAGTACATCTGGTACAAGAATTGCTGCATACGAGTAGTCAGGAATTTATGTATGGCAATTGTTTTGGAATTTTGTTTCTATAACAGCCAAAGGTTTAACTTTCAATGGTGATATTAGTCATATGATAAATATAAACTGAATATAAATGGTCATTGTAAATGAAATACAAACGATAATATAAGTCATATTACTTTAATTTGATTTATTTAGTGCAATTCTTACTAGAGGCAATAATGCAGTTTGCGATAAGCCTATAGTTACGTGGTTTTTGAAATCGGTCCACATGGGTTTTTAAATTCCGTCTGCCTGGCGTCAATTAAATGTTAACAAACAAAAGAATTATATAGTCATATTATGCCAAATCTGCTGAGTGAGGTGATTGTGATATGACTTCCTTTGAATGTTTATTCATATGGTAATTTTGTGGACAATTTTTCCTTTTAGAATATAAAACAAGTTTACGCTGCTAATTCGACATTTTAGATTTTGAAATTTAAAAAAAAAAATATTAATCTGAACTCGTAAGTTCAGTAATCAACTTCAAAAAATTTTCAATTAAACTAGTATAGTTTTAAAAACTACGTAAAAATTAAATATTTATAATATTGTTACGAATTTGGAGTGAATAGTCCTATTGTAATTGCTCTAGAATATACCGCATTGTTGTTATTCTTAATTATTGAATTATTAATTCTTATTACTTAGTTGTTTATTATTTGCTGAATTGTTATGTACTGAATTGTTTACTATTTCTTATTCATTACATTGTTGTTGTTAGTCTTATTTGCTTTTTGCTTACTCATTTTAAATGAACACATAACAGCTATACACACGTGCATACATAGTTACTTGTTTACTAGCAAAGCGACAACAAATAAGATCATGATTATTGCTGTTGTTGTTGTCTGTCGGCATTTAAATATTGGGTACGTGTATGTGTGTATGGCTTGTGTTTACGTTTAATTTGAGTGTACGATAATGTAAACAACTTTAACAAACAAACATGATGATTATTCTAGAAATGATCATTAAGAGTATAAAAGCTGGCGCATCAACGTCAGCACAGTCAGTCAGTCAGTAAAGAGTAAAGAGTCAGTTAAAGTTAAACTCAGTGAGAGTCAGAGTTGAGTAGACAGACAGTGTTGAGTCTGTGATTAGTGAGTTGTTAGACTTTACCGTGATCGTGTAAAGCGTATTAAGTGGATACTATTGCTTTTGAGCATAGTACAGTAGTATTAAGTTAAATAAAGTAGTAGCTGTTAAGTACTAAAAGTCAAACAATCGTGCGTTTAATTTCATTGCAATAAAAGAACCCACGGAAAGCGTTTTTAAAAAGGTAAGAACGTAACAATTGGTGTCAGAAGTGGGATTGCAAAATGAAGTTCGACGAGCTAAAGGAGGAACAGCTAGAGCAGGAGTTGACTAAACTGGGCCTGTCCACAGCTGGTAGTAAAGTAGAGCTGCAGAAGAGGCTATCGGAGGAGTTTGTTCGGCTTGGCCTGGACATCAAGACCCATGCGTTCGAAGCGAAGGAAGAACTGGAGATGGGTACACGTTCAGCTACAAGCAACATGGACATAAACTCTATGCTTGCAGTGATGATGCAGTCTATCAATGAGCTCAAACAAAGCGTTAAGAACAATAATGAAAGGATGATCCAGAAAATCGAAGAAAACTCTAAGGTGCTGAAAGCAGTAAATAAAAAGCTAGAGGATATCTATGAGGACGCGAATATGAGGGTTAACATCCTTAAAGATCGATGGAATTACAAGGAGAGAGAAGTTCACAGCGTCAATAGGAAATTCGATGGGACAGAAAAAGATGTTCACGAGAGGCTTGATATTCTGGAGAATGGTGTAGAGCAGAAGCTACAATCGCAGGAGGAGAAATGCACTGAGTTAATCCTGGCATTAAAAGGCTCTGATGCACAAGTCCTGGAAACTGTGGCCGCTACAGCAAGGAACCAGGATGAGGACGTTATGGCGGCTATGCAACGTAAGTCTGGTGGAGAGCATAAGGGGCAGATCCACAGAATGGAGCTAAAGCCGCAAAAGCTAAGGAAAAATATAAGGATGCCATCAAAGAAATTGAAGTCAAAGGCGACAGTACAGCGAACGGTCGTGGCAAGAATCGCGGCTCTGCAAGGCAAGGATGGTGGAGAGCATAAAGGGCAGATCCACAGAATGGAGCTAAAGCCGCAAAAGCCAAGGAAGACTATGAGAATGCCGTCAAAGAATTTGAAGCGAATGGCGGCAGTACAGCGAGCGGTCGTGGCAAGAATCGCGGCTATGAAAGACAAGTATGGTGGAGAGCATAAGGGGCAGATCCACAGAATGGGGCTAAAGCCGCAAAAGCGAAGGAAGAATATGAGGATGCCGTCAAAGATTTTGAAACCAATGGCGGAAGTACAGCGAATGTTAGTAGCCAGAATGGACGAAAGGCTGGGAAAAAGAAGGCGAAAAAGGTCAAGAAACCTGATTCCAAGGAAGAGGAAGAGAAAGAAAATGAAAGCCAGGTGCGATGGAGTTGCGGATTCTGATGGATTCCGCGAGGGACAAATGGTCCTACTGTTTAATCCACAGAGGAAGAAAGGGCTGTCTCCCAAACTACGAACACAGTGGGATGGACCATGCACGCCTACAAAGAGATTGAATGATGTTGTGTATAGGATACAGAAGCACAACAGCCCCGCTCTACAATAAAGGTGGTACATTTGGAGCGACTCGCGAAATACGGAAGCGGTGGTTCTGTGCCTGTTCGGGACGAACAGGCTTAAGCGGGCGGCAGTGTTACGAATTTGGAGTGAATAGTCCTATTGTAATTGCTCTAGAATATACCGCATTGTTGTTATTCTTAATTATTGAATTATTAATTCTTATTACTTAGTTGTTTATTATTTGCTGAATTGTTATGTACTGAATTGTTTACTATTTCTTATTCATTACATTGTTGTTGTTAGTCTTATTTGCTTTTTGCTTACTCATTTTAAATGAACACATAACAGCTATACACACGTGCATACATAGTTACTTGTTTACTAGCAAAGCGACAACAAATAAGATCATGATTATTGCTGTTGTTGTTGTCTGTCGGCATTTAAATATTGGGTACGTGTATGTGTGTATGGCTTGTGTTTACGTTTAATTTGAGTGTACGATAATGTAAACAACTTTAACAAACAAACATGATGATTATTCTAGAAATGATCATTAAGAGTATAAAAGCTGGCGCATCAACGTCAGCACAGTCAGTCAGTCAGTAAAGAGTAAAGAGTCAGTTAAAGTTAAACTCAGTGAGAGTCAGAGTTGAGTAGACAGACAGTGTTGAGTCTGTGATTAGTGAGTTGTTAGACTTTACCGTGATCGTGTAAAGCGTATTAAGTGGATACTATTGCTTTTGAGCATAGTACAGTAGTATTAAGTTAAATAAAGTAGTAGCTGTTAAGTACTAAAAGTCAAACAATCGTGCGTTTAATTTCATTGCAATAAAAGAACCCACGGAAAGCGTTTTTAAAAAGGTAAAAACGTAACAATATAATTAAAATGGTCAAATAAAACTTAATAATTATTTCACTACATTAAGTTGCGCATTTTTGGAAAAGTCATTTCTTGAATTAGTAAAAATAAATTTTTCCGAAAAAATTCAAATATTTAATTTTTAATCGTTAGTTTGTAATGCGTATGAGGATTTAAAATGCTATAAACTGGAAGTATTTTAAAAAGGTTTACCTCTCTTCTGTTAGATTTTTTAAACTAAACTTAGATCCTTAGTTGCCGTAGGTAGATTTTTATATAAAAAATTTAGGTTAGGTTAGGTTAGGTTGATTGGAGGGGTGTGATAGCCCATGTCATACGACATACACTTAAGCCAGTGAAGGCTTGTTGTGCGCTCCCTTCATTTATCAAACACAAACTGCCAGAGTTCTGCGGCAGGATTCGAACCTGGGACCTTCTCACTACGAGTCTAGTACACTACCTACTAGTCTACGAAGGTCAGTTTAAAAAATTTAGTTTCAAACAATATAATTTTATTCGGTTATTGTTCCTTATGGGGGTCTAATGGGAAAGTGAAGCGCAAGCAAGTTTTTCTATTCCCTCCAGGATTGAAAGGGACATATATATATATATATATATATATATATATATATATATATATATATATATATATATATATATATATATATATATATAGAGTTATATTTTATTATTCAAATTGTATAAAAAATATATTTATAGCTCGACATAAAAAATGATTGCGTGCTCATTCCTTATATATTTGCGGCTATTAAAAAATACCATATTGCCTTTTTTCGATATGAATGCAGTATATACATATATATTGGTTTAAAATAAAAATATATAAACTTCTATACACTCAATAATTATCTCTTAATTTATTGGCAAATAATCCTTTGAAAAATTTATAATTTTATTGCAACTGAGTCTATTTAATCACGTCAAAATCAATATGTATGACTTCCTATAGTGTACTTACAAGGACTGTTGATATTTTTTAAACTTAAATAGTAAAAATTTAATATTTATATTCTCTCAAGTCCAACTGCACTTACAATCGTTGCAGTTATATTCAAATGCAGTTTAATGCTGCATGAAGCGACAGGAACATAAAGTGGCATTGGAGTCATGTGGAGTGCCTCGTTACCCCCATATTTTTATTTAAATTTTTGTATTTATTTATTTTTGCAACAAAAAGTCATAAAATGTTCAATGTCTATTTTATTGTTTTTGCTAAAGCCTTTTAGTATTTTTGTTTTTGGGGTTTGTGAACTAAAGTCATATAATTGAATGAGTTAAACGTTAGACAACCAGCCAGTCGGCCAAATAACCAGCCAGAGAGCTTAACAGCCTCTTAAACTGCATTAACAACAACAACAGCGGCTTTTGTCGTATATTGCCAAACAAATAACAACTGTCATTTATCAGAAAGAAACAAAAAGAAAAAAACATGCAGCTACAACATAGATTGGATTTTTGTTGGGAATCATAGATCCAATGATTATTTCCATGTTTGATTGGTAAAAATGATTGTACATTTTTGTTGTTGCCTTCCTTACGTTGCTGTTTTTTATACGAACATAAAAAGAATTAAATGCGTTAAATTAATTAAAAGTTTTTTATACATTTTTTAAACAGGCACTCTTACAAAAAAATAATAACCAAAAATTGATTTGAAGACAAAGCGCTTGTCATATGGTGCTTTTCTAATACTTAATTTTCTAATATGTACTTTGCAACTGGCTCTATCAAATTTGGGGGGAAAGCTTAGACCAGAAAGTATCTACAATTCTCTTCGAAAATTTATTTGTCAGCACAGCAGTGTTGGTTTTGAAAAAATCCGCACGAGAAGCGTAGCAGAAGCACTACCATGAGGCAAAGTGAGTATATTTGTCGGAAATGTTGAAAAAAACCCACCAGCAAGTGCAATTTTTCGAAGGGAGGCAAAAAGGTTAAAAATATTACAAACGAGTCATTTTAAAAGGATAAAATTTTTTATATTACGGTTACAATGGTAATACTGGCTCTAGGAACTCTTTAGGCACATGTTACACTCTGGTGAATGCAACTATCAGTTCGGCTTCGAAAGTAAAGGGTTACGAACAATTGTATGTAGTTAAACTTTAGCAATTGTTCTTATGGTAGGAATGGAAATATATTTTCTGTGCCATCACCAATCCTTGAATCGTATATTATGCGTTCTGTTGACATACATATAAACTTAATGTGCCACATGCGTAAAACGAATCTTATACTATAAACATAAATCAATATAATTTTCTATTGCTTTAAGCACTTTCTCTTTGCCTTTTAATTTGAAACATGGCAAATAACCACAATTAAATTATTCCCTTCATTATTTGCATTTATGATTTAATTACGGAACAAGTTAATACTAATTGTAATATTTCTAAAACGAAATGTTCTAATTGAATTACATACGAATATTCATAATTTTTAATTTCCAAACTTCAACAAAAAACCACACAAGTCAAGTCGCATGGTATAGAATTAATGTATCTGTATCAGTATCAATAATTGAAATTATTTACAGTTTATGTAAAATAATATTAGAATTAAATTGAAATCGTGACTTTTAGAGGCATTTCAGTAATAAAACTGAGAATCGCTAATGATCTCATCTATTTGGATTTCGCATCATTGGCATCTTTTTCAAATAAAAAAAAATAATAAAAACCGAACACTGTGGTGGTTCTCTAAATACTCGTAAATAAATAAAATTAACAGAAAACACACAAAAAGTATTTATTATACAATTAATGTTTTTTTTCTGTGGATTATCATGAATCATTAATAAAAGCAATAAGAGTTTCAGAAATTAAAAACTTCAGATTTCCATAAAAAAACGACCGTAAACTTATTGTGGGGAATAGTTTTAAAATTCGCAGAAATGTCTGTATTAATTTCGTATTTCACTGTAAATATTATTATATAATTTTCGGTTTTTGCTAAATCAAATTAAACAATAATAAACTTGTATTGTTTAATAATTATTTATTTCATTATCGGCAGATCTAAATTGTATTTTGCATATTAATTACAAATAATTTATTATTTTCTATTGCATTTTTCAAATGAAAACTGTTGTTTGCTTTTCAACACCTTCATTATACGAGGGATAATATTTATATTTTAGAAAAAAAAATATAGAAAAACATTAAGGATTCGAGTTTATTATTTTTTTTAACTGCTGCTCTATACGTCAGCTTTGGTTTAAAAACAAAAACATCAAGAAGTTGTTTTATTGATGTCAAGAAATGTATTTCATCTATAAAATTTCCAAATGCTGCTAAAGTGAACTGGAAATACGCTCTGTAAAAACAAACTGATGGTGTTTTCTTCTCTGAAAAAAAGTTAATAAAAATTTATTTATTTCTTATATTTATAAAATTTTAACAGCCTTGCAGCATCGTGTGCATTTTTCTAATAAGTTTAAGCTTATCACAGAACACTAAATCCCTTTAATTTTTTCTAGAGGGCAAAAAAGTTTTAAATTTTTAAGAAAAGTTTATAAAATTGCTTTTATTTCAATTTAATAATCTACTTCTAAAAATAGATCATGATTTGCTGCAACAACTTTACTTATTACATGTGTAGAATAATTTATTTTATTTAAAATGAATTTTCTATAATATTAAATTTAGGAAATTGTGACAAAATAATTAAAAATTCTTTCTTTTTTTAATTCCATTTTTTTAAACTTTTTTAATCAGCTTATCTTATTTATTACATAAGTTTATTGGAATTATAATTTCCTGAAGATGATATTCGATGTGTATCGGATGTCTAAAATTCTTCTTGGTAATGTAATTGTAGCTTTCGAAATGTCACCACTCTCTGGTCAAAGTGATACCACGGAACTCTGCGTAACCGACGTTTTTCCACCATTGAACCAGCCAGAACTTAATTCGAAGCGTACAATATGTTGCAGTTGAATGTATGCGATTGATCGCTGAACCGAAGAGATCCCATAGTATTGATATGTGTGTCCTATATGTGATATGTGTGTCCTATTCCTTGATGGTATAGATGTTGTATCCCTCATTTCTCTGCGAGATCATAACTGCCTTGTGCTTATTTGGACGCAACTGCATACTTCATTTCAATTACCATTTGAAGTTCAAACTCGTACATATTTATCATTTTGGTTAAGATTAATAATTTCATTGTTGCAGTAAATTGTGTTTTTTAAAAGTTCAGAAATTTAAGATGAAACAAAACAAAGAAAAATTTTTTAATATCAACGAATATGACTTCATTAGAAACATATTTTTATGGTATTGACTTAATAATACAACTTCGGCCATATGATTGCTGCGGTTGGCATGTATATGGCCCAAATCTCAAACACTTGTCATGCTAATTGCTTCTGCCAGGACTCGCCGAAAGTTGTGTTGCCAAATCAAATATATGAACGTCTAAAGAACACCTTTGAGACAGGCAAGGGAAGTTGTTGTTTCGTTCCAAGAGGCAAATTAAAATATAAATTCTTGTTGTTGTGATGTTTGTACAAAAACATTCTAAGCCTACAATGATTATGTAATTAAATCCAAAATGAATTCTGATATTGGATTCAATTTGTTTTTGCACAAAGATTTGAGGTTGAATGTTTTCAAACTGCTTCGGAAATTTACTGACGACCAATGCAATATCGGCATATGAAGAGCTAAAGCCACAACAAATAATAAATTTTGGAAACTCGAATTGTTTTAACTAATTGTTGGGAAGAATATAACAAATAATAAATTTAATGATTACATTTTGAATTCATATCGTATTGTTGATTAAAAAGAAATTATAAAATACTTATTCCAGTCCTGTTACATCGAAAAATTAATAAAACAAACTTTTAGAAATTAATAATCAAAAATTATTAAAATTTCTTGAATATGAGTAGAAGTTGTAAACAAGAAAGGTTAGGAAAAAGTGTGAAAACTCTATCTGAAATTTAGTAAAAAAAATTTAATTAATATTACGACAAAATTTCTGGAAAGTGAAGAATTTTTCAATTAATTGGAGATTTATCTCTCTTTATAAATATGGCATTTCACGGCATCTAGACCAAGAAATAATGATAGAATTAGGAAAATTTACTCTGTTCGAATGTAACTAAAGGCGTTATAGGGACCTTTAAAATTTTTTTTTCGGAATTTAGTGAAAATTATTTTTTCTAAAATTCTTCAAAGATTTTTAAAATATTAATTAAAATTTTTACTACCAGAATTCTACGGAACTCTGTCTATATCTATTCATTATTTTACTACTAGTGCACATATAATTTGTGCAATAAATTTTGTAAAATCATTTATTTTTTATCTTGGGCAATCCCAAAATTTTTACTAACTTTTTACTTTTTAGTTTAAGCTTTTATCACAGATGAAAAACAGACATGAATAAACTGATTAAACAGCGTAAATGATAAAAAAACATTGAAGTTTTTTTAAAAATCCCAATTTACAAAAAAATAAAAGAATTTCTCATGATCATACAGAGACAAAAACTGTGGCATAGTGTAGAAATCAACACATATTTTGCTGTAGAAAAAAAGTTGCATAAGTAAAAACGACAATTATAGGGTAGTCGAGAATGACGAGCGTGAATTATAAATATATTTGTATTGTTAACATTTTTAAATCAAATAAAATAATTTATTGCATATTACTCATTTTCAAGCTTATAAAATGCATAAAATGCCACACTGTAATATTCAAACTTTATCCGACCAGTAGTTTACAATTGCTTTAAAAGCAATTGTAAATTTTCTTCTTCTAAAACACATTTAAATTATTGATAAAAGTATTGATTTTAATTTTAATTGAAATTCCCATATGATTCCGTTCTATATCCTGCAAAGTCATCATATTCTCATGAACTTACAATAACACAATTAGATTAAGTTTTGTTTATCCATAACTACTTTATAAATGCACAATGAAAAATGAAAACTATAGATGAACAGGAAACGGATGTAAAAGTCATTTGCTATGCACAACAAGTTTGAGTAAAACAGGCAACATAAGTTGCCAAGTAAAAAAAGTAAGGCCTTTAAGGACCTTTAGCAAACAATTTCAAAATACAAGCCATTACAAATTTAGAAACCAAAGCAAAAATATATGTTTGTTATTTAATTTCTTAATATTATTAAATTTCGTTCTTAATAAAGTTTTAAATTTGCTTCCGTTTTAAACTCAATAATGCCAATTGAAAAATAAAATATTAATTTTTGAAGACAATTTTATAAAGTATAAATAATTGGCTTCGTATATTTTATATGAAATACGTTTGAAATATTCACCATCTGTATAGAGAATAATTTAAAAATTATATGATGATTATATTTATGATCATGATGGCCAATATGTGGTTTAAAGGAGTTGGCGCATTATGCCATGAATTATCTCATATGAATTTTTCGGCCCATCTAATTCTTAATTTTTGCGATTAAAGTTAAACCATCAAGACGTTGAACCTAAAAAGAGTTGCCAAGTTCAACTTTTTGATGGAATTTTTTAAGGGCTTGAACAAAATTCAGCTACAATTATGCGAAATAGTTATTGGAAAATTATATTTTCGTGTCGTCAAACCTATTCTCTCCTACGTGGTAATATAAAAAAATATTCTGATATGCTACTAACTTATTAAAAACAAATACTATATATAGCAAAAGAAAATTTTTTATGAAATTTCTGAATTATTTTGGAACTATGCAATTATAATTCACAGTCAATAAATTTTCCTTAATTTTAGCTCCTTAATTTTTCAATATTAAGTTAAATAACGAGGCTACTAGTTTATATCTACAATATTAGAAAAGGATCATAAATTAATATTGGAGTTATTTATTCGCAAATACCAGCTCAGGGTTCTGGGAGAAACATGAAGGAAACTCGGAAAACCATATATTTCTTGCTAACTGTAATAACCGGTTTATTTATATGCTGGTATTTGCAAAATGCAAAAAAAATACTTTTTATATTGAAGAAATTATTTTCTAATGTGCATTTCATTTCAAAACTCAAAAATGATCTTTAAAGTTTCAGTAGAGTAATGAAGCAAAAATTCCATCGAGGTGGCCTTTGACATGAATCAATGTGTTTTTTTAAAGAGAGAAAGCATGGTGATTATGCTTTATTAGTGATAATGCGAAGTTTGGAAAGCAATTATCGGTTAATCAGAGTTGTAATTGCGGCATTCGATACCAATCGAAATCATCAAAATTTAATTTGAATGGATGACGAATTAAATGAAGAGATCGAGAAATACTGACGCTAATTCCTTTGTAATTATTTTATAAGGGTTGTGTCTTTGCTTATACCATTTGTGGTGATGATGGTTGTATTTGCTGTTCAGCTTGCAATGCATAATTTGAAGCAGATTTTGCATTTCTATAAAAAATAATAAAATGAGAGGGTTTAAAAATATATGTAACGCATTTAGGAAATTTTAATGATAGGCATTGTACCAAGCAATAATTTAGTCCTCAATTTGATCTCATTGACTCTTAAAGGTCGAAATTTTTGGATATGAACTTAACCTTATTTTCACATTTATGTTGTTATGGGGATTATTGTGGCATAATACATAATGTATGAGTGTCCCCAAGACACTGCTATTTTTTCTACTTATCCAGAGCATGATCGCAGAGTTATCTGATGTTAATGCTATTTTACGTTGCATTTTATCTGTTATTCTTCTCTCCTACTATTTGTATCTAGCCAAGACGACTCATGTGGTTTCCCTATCGCAAGCAAACCACCGACTATTACTAATTGACTAGAGTGGCTTGTAGTTTATAATATGTACTTAACTTACTCTAGCTAGAGCTGCATCTAAGCTGCCTAACATTGATTAAATAATGCTAAGCTTCCTATACGTGTTACACCCAGCAAGCGGTGTTAAAATGGATGTCCTTTAATAGATAAAGGCAAAATTTGGTTGACGGTAATACTTGGCTTTTATTGTTATAAATATAATAAAATTATTTTACTAAAAACGTGTTGCAGTTTTCAAGTTCACATAGTCTTTTTAATTGACAATATTTTAATATTTTGTATTTAGTTTTAACTATATTAAATTTTTTTCAATCACGTATTTTAAAACGTAAAGATATTAACATTTTCACAATTTTTAACAAAAAAAGCAAATTCCTCTTACTGCAATTTATTAAATGGCTAAAATCCAAATATTCACGTTACAAAGGAATATTTCTTTAATATCCTCAATCTGAATTATATCTGAAGCTAAAATTTTAAAAATTGTAATAACATTTTTCTAAGTTCGATTTTTTTTTTGGTATATATCAGCATGTTGGATTAAAGGATCGATGTTATTTCCAGATTTATCGTCATTTGAAACATTTTTGTCAGTGTCGAAATTCTGATATGATGGGGTGTTATTAAATAGTCAATAGTTTTACATAAATTAAGTTACATCACACTGTCACTTACTTTGAGTTTATGAAATATACTCTGGCCTTCTTTCAGGCCTTCTCAATTCTGCTTGTACCTCTTACTTATTTTGCAGTAGCATTGCGTATATCTATGTCTCCGTTTGCTAACAGTAACTTATTTATCTTCAATCTATGCAATATCAATTAAACATACACATTTCAATAATTAATGGCATTTAAAGTAGAGTATTAAAGCAATAAGAGCAAATGTATTGGTGGATAACATGAAGGCTGAGTGCATTTTAAAATCATTTGTATATTTAGACAAGTATTTGTGAAAATATACTATGGACATTGAAAAATCTTGTGAAAATGCATTCTAAGAAAGAAAGATTTCCGCTGTACTTTAGCCATGTTGGCACTCGGAAAGAAATGGGAAGCCATACCTGAAAGGTTACTTCAATTCGTTGGGACAGTCTAAAGAGCACTTAAGATGGCGATTCATTTGAAATTATTTGAAATCAACGATCGAAAATAATAACTATCTTAGGATTTTCAAAGAAAAAAAAAAAAAAAACTTCGGAAAACAAGGTCAAATTTATTATTTTGATAGTTTTGACCCAAAATTTTTATAGAATCATATGTTCTTTGAATATTTTATTCTAATTGTTAAACATAATAACTGTTAGTTTTCTAATATACGAGATCTGTTCAATAGAAAACTTGAATTTTAATGTTTCTCAAAAATTTTTTATTTATTGATCAATTTCCATTTTGTCCCCTTCAAAGTATTCCTCTTAGATATAATACACTTCTGCCAGGGTTTTTGATAATCCTCGAAGCAGTTCTGATATTCACTTTTTGGTATGGCCTTGATCTCTCTCAGCGATTCGGTTTTTATCTCCGCGAACGTCACAAAACTCCGTCCTTTTAAGGGTCTCTTCGATTTCGGGAACAGAAAAAATTCGCTGGGGGCCAAATCTGTTAAATACGGTGGCTGAGGCATGATTCCGGTATTCCTTTCGGCAAAAAAAATACGAACAAGCAATAACGACTGAGGAGGTGAATTATCGTTTCTGGAAATTTTTTACATATTGCTTCCCGCAAGTGTCGCATAACTTCCAGATAATACTCCATGTGTCAAGAACTCATGATGCACAACGCCACGGTAATCGAAGAAAACAGTGAGCAAAACCTTGACATTTGATCGAATTTACCGTCCTTTTTTTGGTCTTGGCTCCCCTTTGCTCTTCCATTGGGACGATTGGTTTCGATGTCATAACCGTATACCAATGATTCGTTATAAGTTATGACCCTTTTAAGCCAATCTGGATCGTCGTTAACTTCTTCAACATTTCCTGAGCGGTTCTCATGCGACGGTTTTTTTCTTCAAAATTCAACAATTTTGGAACGAGCTTCGCTGCTACACGTTTCATGTCCAAAATTTGCGAAATAGTTGTAATGGAATGAACAAACCGATATGCCGACATCCTCTGCAACTTCTCTAATAGTGATTGGACGATTCTTCGAGGACATGCGTTGTCAGCCACATCTTGTCGACCTTCATTGAAAAGCTTGTATTCCTTGTAAACATTTTTTTGACTCAGAGTACAGTCACCATATGCCACTCTCAACATTTCAAGTGCTTTTGATTACTTAATAAAATTTTTTACAGAAAACTTGATGCAAATTTTTAAAAATTTGTAAAAGGCGATAAACTTAAAAGGACCGAAGATCATTCCAAATTTAGGGAATCTCAAGCTCTTCCTAAAATAAAGGTAAAACGCAATATGTATTTAAAATGTTGTCATTGTATACATATGTTTTTGATCCACTGTGCCAAGATCAGTCATTATTTTGTATTGTACAGTGCAATTGGATACATATTTTCTTGCGGATTTGATTCAGTATTATTACAGATAAATTAAAACGTGATGAGCTTGTCTTCTCAGCGATAAATAATTTTATCAACGTTTTAAAACTAAACGTTTAAATCTATTGGAAATTTGGATTAGAGAATTATAACAGCTACATTTTCTTATTTTCAATAATGAAGTTCTTTGACCTGCTGGACAAATCTTTAAATATAAAAATAAGAGCACTTATACTACTTTTAAAGATGTCAGCAAAAATATTATTTCCTTGTTGGACCGTATCCTTGCCACTGTGCGCTGGTAAGAATTAATAAGGAGGATAATTTGAAAAAATTTTTATGAAACGTTTAAAATAACGCAAAAAATAGAGCTTCCAAAGAAGTCGTCTGAATGTGGAGATAAAGATGCTGAGAGAGCAACCTTTTATCATTTGTAATGATTTTAACATGGGTTTGCCATAGCAGGATTTTCTCTTTTTCGAATCCGTATCACCGATTTAGAAACTACCTTTATTATGTTGAGAAAATTAATTTTTTTTCTTATTTGAATATATATTTTGCTTCTCCAGAAAACAAAAAACGAAATTTTTTTTCGGAATGAAACCACTTTTAATTTCATGATCGAATTTGCATTTTTTGTATCTGATAGTACAAAAACAAATTTAAAACTTTCTTGATTGAATAAACAAAAGAATAAAATACGGAATCAATTCCACTTTCGATCGAAATTGTTTTCTGTGACAGGCCTGATAATTTCAAGAAAAATAATTTGTATATTTAGCTTTAAGGAAATTAATATTTTTTATTAAAAGAATCATTTTCCAATTGATTTTTTCAAATTTTTCTAATAATTAATATTTTTGATTAAAATTGTATCAATTGAGTTCGAAAGGATGTTCTAATGCATCCTTTGGATGTAATAAAAAAGTCATCCATCATTCCACTCGGTAAACAACTACATACATCAAATGTGAATACCATGAGCAAATATAGAAAATGTCAAGTATCATATAAAATATAAAATTTTAAAGTTTGTGAACTGGTTTAATCTTAAAAAATTGGTTGTGGCAACAGGGTGGCACTTAAAATGTATACCGCCTTTAATACGAAGAGTTTTCTTTTAAAACACGCGCCACATTTTGTTTTTTACGTACACGTATTCGAAGGACAACTTTTTTCTTTAACTTACAACTCAAGATTCTGCTGGCAACATACAAAAAATAACGTTTCATATTTTCTGTAACGAACTGAAGGAAATAAATGCTTTTCAAAGAAAATATAGATCAAAAGCAGCACATTTTTGTGTTTTTGAACACGTACCATGTTCGAAGCAGGAATGTCACCATTTTATTTGTACAGTCAGAGCTGCCATAACGAATTTAAAAAAAAACATTTCATTTTCTGATTAAAATATAAATACAGGTCGTTTTCGTAAGACACAACGACATTTAAGTAACACATGATCCATTATCCGAACTTTCATGTTTGGGAATGAGTTTAAGTTTTAATGTTGGGTCAGTGTATGGGAAAATATGGAAAATTTAAGTTGTTCAGCTCTAAAGGATGCTTAAACACGATAGCATGAATATAGTAAAACAGTACGAAATAGAATTTAGCTGATTTTTTACATCTTGAATTGAAGTATTTTACACTAATACGTACCAATATTCTGGATAAAGGAAAAGGAAATACTCCTTGGACTGCATTCACATTGCAAAAACGAAGCAACATCAGCAACTGTTTACAAAGAAAGATTAATTTTATGATCTTCGAGACCTTCATTAAATGTGGTTTTATGAAAAGCTTTACACGTAGGTATTTTACTATTTGATTCTACATGGCTTGTTGAGAACTTTTAAGATGCATCTTAGACAGCCTTATATCCAAGAATGGCCTTATATCCAAGAATGGAATGATGGTGAGATATATTAAAAATATATGATAAATTTATAGAATTAGCTTCTTCTCTTATCACAGAATACTTTTCCTACATCGATTTTTATGAGATTCAACAATTCTCTCGCTGATATCGCTTCTTCAGAAACATATCCTTCAATTTTTCTGCAGGCACAATTTCTAAATGAACATAATGGGGAGTACTAAATGCCCTCTAAAAAGATCTAAAACACTTACCAATCGCTACCAAGTAGTAGGGCGGGATCGCTAATGGAGGAAATCGTATCACGAAGTCTAGTGATCTTCATCGCTACGAATTGTGCCGCTAATTTCAACTACAAAAAAAATAAAAATGTTTCTCATATAGATTTTAATTTATAGTTCATTCGAAGAAAGTTTTTTTTTGTATATAATGCTAAACACACAGCTTACAACATATCCTTTTAATTTTGGATGTTACGAGGGCAGGTCAATAAAGCACAGGTTTTTGGATAAAAAATCTTACTGTTTTACGACATACGAGTAGTGTTCTTTGCGCTCTATATACTTTCTCCAATTTTCTTTATCGCTGCCAAAAAATAATTTATCGTTGGAGTTAAAGCTCTCTCCGCTGAGCAATTTCTTCAGTTTTGGAAACAAGAAATGCGCACTAGGAACTAACTCCTGAAAACTAGGCTGGTGAAGAGCAATTCGTATTATAATTCATGGAATTTTGTTATGGAAACTGCACTTGTGTGCACCCTTTCATTGTCCTTGTGGAAAAGAACTTTTTTCTTTGGCAAATGCGATGTTTTTTTTTAATCCTCATTAAACCGACCCAATAAGTTTGCATAATATTCGCCGTTGATTGTTTTACTTCTCTGGATTATGCCACTTGCAAAAACGGTCACCATCACTTTATTGGCTGACAAAACCACCTTGGCCTTTTTCGAAAAACCCAGTGTTTTTAGTGCTGTTGGTCTCTGGTGTGCTTTTGTGGATCCACGTTTCGTCCACTGTTTCGAAAGGGTGCAAAAACAATTACACGATTGCGTTTGTGGTCGATTCTAATCAAACCCCGCATCCATCTTGCGAAAAGCTTTCTCATGATCATCCAAATTGAAACCATTGAGCCATGTTATATATCTATGGCTTCTATAATTTTTTTCTGATTGGATAACAACATATAGTGAATTTTTTCAATTGTTTTGGCGACAAACTGTTAAATGTGGTAGTCGTGAATATGGTTTTGTGGGCAAAAAGTAAATACACTAGTAGTTTAAAGGAATGTACTTTTTAAAGAAATAAATCTATCGACATAAATAGGTTTCACATTTTATTACCCTAGATAGAATTCGTTTGCAATATGTAAGAATATATCAAATCGTACCATAATTGTGCTCTAGATCTAAAATGACTGCAAAATATTGAACAAAGAATTCCCGGTTTTTTAAAAAGAAACAGCCTTTGTATATTAAAGTTGCTAACAAAAACTTTTTCTAATAACATGTGACTATATACAGTTAGTGTTAAAATTATTAGATTACTTGTTGCGCTGTAAGTAGCGAATGCAACAATATATTGCCACAGTCAGCAACTGTTACTGCAAGTGTACGAGTATATTTTATGAAATTTTCTGTTCGTATATTTCATTTATATTTAATTTTTAGGGGTGCATTTTAAATTGGAAGTTTGCTCTTGCAGCCACTTAAACATAAAGAAAGTTACTTTGAATTTAATTCAAAAAAAAAATATTTAAGTGTAACACATTAAAATATTTTAAGGTTCCAGCTGTATTTTCTTAATCCTCAATTATGCTACAAGATTTTTGTAAAGCTTTAACTTAACAAGAACAGCACGTAAAGTGTTCTCTGCCACACAATGTGCAACACACGAAAACAAGTTGAATTGGTATTGCAGACTGTAGCAAAAAAAAAAATTATAATAAAATTAGTCTATTAATTGTTGTAAGTTAAATTCCAATATTTAATTGAACGGTTTTATATACGGGTAGTTCCAAAAATTTTCGACTCAATATGAATTTTGATCCTTCCAGCTTTAAAAAAAAAAACAAGTACAAATATTTTCCTTTTACTGCACATTATATGACTCATAAGCCTGTGTGATGTTCTTATGATTTCGAAGTTAAAGCTTTCAAAATTTAGAAATTTTTTTGAAAAATTATTAACATTGAACACGTCGTAACTTTGGAACAGGATTATATAAAAAATAATAATAAAAGTGAAGTCATATTAGAGATGTAACATTTCAAAGAAAAGTTTCTTAACCGAAAAACAAATGCAGGAATTTTTCAGTTCCTCTTATCCGAATTCGACTGTACGAGTATATGAATTAAGATATTTGTGCGAGAAAGTTATGTGCTATTCAATAATTTTTTGTTGTTTTTTCTATATACTCGTACTATTATTTACTGAGTCTTCAGTGTTAATTGAAGTCACAATAAAGAAATACACTTTCCGCGGCTTCGTAGTGACTATCGTCGAGTTTCTCGAAGTCGAATGTGTCCTCTTTGATGTAGAATTTTTTAGGTTATTGGGTTTCGATAGTTATCAAGTTTTTTAATGTATGATGTTACTTTTTTTAAAACCACAGTTTCAACAAATGGAACAATTTTCACATTCTTATGGATGTAGATAAGAATGTGAAAATTTTTCATATATCAGGGAGCGGGAGTAATCGTACGAAAGTTTTTATATTTTCGCTTTTGAATTTTTTCCTATATAAGGCGCCGGGGCGGTGATATTTTAAAATTGATTATAATCACTTTTAATTTTGGCTTAGTGTAGAGTTTCTTCCAATAAGCCAATTAAGGTGAACTGCTTTCAACTTCGTCTCATTTCAATAATAACAATTCTCTTTTATTTCTGTTTAATTTATATACATATAAAAAACAAAATTATTATATACGTACCAATATTTAAGAATGGATAAGACATTTACTGAAAAGTAATTTTAATGAAATCCTATTTTCCCTTATAAGTTACCAAGGACATAAACTAGTCTCTTTTTCTTTATTTTAATGGGTTTTTGCTTTTATTAAGAAAGTAGAATTCATGATTTTAGTACAAAGCATTTTAAATTTTTTTTAGAACTTCTTCGCAAATAATTATAGTATTAAAAATTCAACCCAATGTTAGTATTAGCGCGTTGTATTTCTAGTAAATGGCAAACACTTTTGACGCATATTTGTATTTGGAATTACTACCCTAAAAAAATTTTAGTTCTTTCACTTCATATAATATCGAGATCTAAACGACAAATAACCTCAACAATAATTACTGAATACTGCACTGATTTTTCCAGCCGTTAGTATATATAATCATGAAATTTACTAGAAATTCATAAAAAAGTATATTTATATGATTAACAATAATTGTTATAATTAATGATTCTTAAATAAATTGGAAAAATCAATATTTTTAGCATAAAGTAACTGCAAAATCCATAATCCTTCTAAGCCTTTCTAACAACAATAACCTTTAGTTGGGGATTCAAATAGTGAACTGAAGTCGCGACGTTGTTAGGAAGTAAAGGAGCTGTAAAACAAAAAATAAAAATTATTATCTTTCATATGAAAATTTATAAAATCTTTTATTTTTGAAATGGTTGGTTCTCTTCTTTAATCCTTGTTTTAATCAAAATTTTCGTTACTGTCAATGACATCTGGGAACATCTTTCATCTATAACCGCATGATAGTTATAATAATTTGCGAATTTAAAAAATATAATTGGTAAAAGAAAATCTAAAAAGCGAAAAGTATGTATTAGTTTTCGGTTCTTCTTAAATAGATCAGCAAACTTAAAATATTAAGTTCTTAGTAAGAATCAAAAAAATCATTCAAAAGTTTAAAAAAGATCATTGAATAAATAAGAGAATAAAATACTGAAGAAATACGCTGCTCTACTTTGGCCAAGACTTAAGTTAGTAGTAATGAAATAAAATTGGCTTTAATTCAATAGGATTATTTTTCAATACGATTGATGCAGATTTAAAATTTAGCTCATTATTATATTGTTGTGGAACCGTGAAATTAATAAGAGTAAATTAAGAAGAGATCAGCTTCTATATCAATAACATTATTGATCTACCGTTGAATAAAGGGTCGGGTTTTCTCCAACTCGTTCAAAAACTCATTAAA
This sequence comes from Germaria angustata, assembly GCA_963681545.1. Lineage (NCBI taxonomy): Eukaryota > Metazoa > Arthropoda > Insecta > Diptera > Tachinidae > Germaria > Germaria angustata. The sequence continues at coordinate 42,389,606 of OY813000.1, read as the reverse complement.
ATATTAACGTGTCATGCTGAATTATTATCGCTGCCATTAAAAATCTAAAACTAAATTAATGAATTATTAAACAGATAAATAAATAAATATAGCCTCTAAAAAATTCAAATAAATCGTTTTATATTTTCTATTTTCAAGTAGTTTTTTGTTGAAATAAAATACAATTTATTCGTTTTAATTCATTTTAGTTAATATGAACGAACTATATGCTGAAAACAATAAAAATCTTTGTTTAAATGAATCAGTAAGCAAATCTTTACAATTCGAAAACTATTAAGAAACTATTATAAAGAAAATATTTTGCTCAAACAATGCACAGTGGGACGAAGTAATACAGTTGGTTGTATGGAATCAACGGTTGAATCTTTTATTTACTAGATAAAGAATTTCTACTGACTTGATTTTTAAATCGATCGAGCGATTTTCAAATTTAAATGTGAATGAAATATTTTAAATGCTTTTAATACAAAAATCAATAAAAAATTAACATATTCTTAAGAATTTTTTTTTTTTGTTTTGATATATAAAAAATGGCTGGAGTATTTATTTTTATTTACTATTAAGGTGCTAAAAAGCGTCAGAAAAATATTAGCACACGGCTAAGGATGTTTCAAATCCGCTGATTTTATTAGAAGAGAAATAACTTTCTAAATAAAACTTTTTGAAAAGAAAAGGCCCCAAATCTATTAAATTAGCAGCAATATTCAGATTTTTAGCAGTGGGTTCTTTTCAAGGAGAGTATGGAACATAAACTATGTGCATAATGGATAAACTTGAAACTTGATAAGGAGGAATTGAAAATATCCAAATTGTATTTCTGCAAAAAATATAAAATACCAAGTCGCCTTTGGAAAAAATTCAAGTGACTTTAAAGAAATCTTTTACTTGTACTTATACTATCAATCACTCATATATTTGCACAAAGTTTCTTATTTTTTAAACCCAAAAGATTATCTAATTTACGTAATTTGGCAAAACGTAGAAAAAGTACTAAACTTTCATTAGCAATCATATATTTCATCATTCCATCAATATAAGTAATTAAAATTTAAAAGAAAATCACACTCGATTTATATTCGAGCTTCGTACATACACTCGAAAATGAAACAAGTAAATTTACGTCATTTCGTTTTCTAAAACACCCAAAATATGACGTAATTAGCAACTGCAAGTTTTATAAGCAGTGAGACTTATTAAACATTAACTTTTTTACGTCTTAGACATCAAAGAAATTCAAAAATATTAATTTATTTAATTATGTATTTATCATTTAGACTAATGAATTTTGAAGGTGAAATGAAATCTTCTCACGCAAGTTTGACTGCGTATACGTTATATTTACGAGTTTGGCATAGTTTTATGTTGCGTATAGCACTATGGGTAAAATTAATTTTTTTTTACATATGTACGAGTACATGTGTAGTACAAGATTGTATGTGCTTTTTGAATTAAACCCAATTTTATTTATTTTAATTTTTCTTTCATATTAAACCTTTAATAATTTTTTACATGTTTTTTATTATGTTTTTATATATCACTTTTTAAGGATCAAATATTTGAGTACTATACAAATTATTTCATACTATATACGTCTGCTATCGCTAATCTATTTGAACTTTTCGTTCATATCATACATAAGTTTTTTAAGCACAATAGATACACAATGGTCGCCGTACAAAAGGCCACCCTGGGCCAAACCCCCATTACATTACATTATTGGTCCTTCCTTATATCTTAAGTGTCTATATGCATTTTGCGAAAGTTAGGAAAGAAATTAGAATATATGTTTTTATGTAATTATATATATATACATACATACATATCTATGCATATTGGAATAAAACAAACTTTCTAGATTCCCTTAATAACTACCATTCTGAATTTAGTAAAAATTGGAATTAGTAACACGAGCTTTTTCATGTTTGATCATGTCAATTATACAAAGGCATTTACGTACACACACGCAAAGAAAAATATGATTAATAAATGATCACTATGCTTAGAGTTGTGTTTTTGCTTCCGGCAGAGATTGCTTCAATTTGGAATGATATTGATTCATCCCACGTGAAATTTGGTATGTAAACGGTAAAACCAAAATTGAAGATGGCACATTGCAGAAACCAGTCTGTTTGCAAACCATATTTGACGTGGGATGACGGAAAATCATTCCAAGCTTATTTTGTATTTATTTCAACAATGCATAATTAAAACAGTAAAATTATTCTTATATAAGTATGTATTTAATGTAACCATTATTTAAATTCAACCAGAGCTGGGTTAAAAAAGAATAGTTTTTATAGCTTCTTTTGGGTGAGAGCAAGAGTGTCATAACCATTGTTTTTGCTTTACATGTATCGAGTTTAAGTTATTAAAAATCTTTATTTAGAATAGGGACACACATACCAATGTTCCTATCAAGTGAACCTTCTGTTCTATCTTCCCTATATATAATGAATCAAATTGTCTATTTACTTAGGAATCATTATATTGGCGGTATATAATAACGAAATATTAAAATTTTTCTTGAATTTGTTTTCCAAAATTTAAAAAAAACAACGGAATTATATCCGTAAGGTGTACTTATTATTCCAGTTTTCCATGACTTGCCCTTTACATATGCAGTTTTAATTTCCGCTATTCTTTTTTATTTCTCATTTGAAATTGCACTCGTTTCCACACAGTGAAAAGAAAGTTTTGTAATTTTAATATTTATCACATTTAAAAATTTTAAACCAGTAAACAAAAAAGAATTGAAAGCAGATGCAGCTTTCAATTCTTCCTATTCTTCTTTCCCACAAATTCCAGAGTTGCAGTAAGTAAATGATGAGTCCAGTTTAGGATACCTCATTTGAAAAATAATAAAGAAATTGTGAACTAGTTTCTATTTATTCAAAATTGGGTAATACGAAGTCCATAAAACACAAAATGTCACAAAAGTGATTCCACTCGCATTATTTGTTGTTACGAAATGTGAAAAATTATGGTCCAAGGGGATTTCTACTCTAAAATTTATGAACATATAAAAGCTTAAACACATGCTTGTTACGATTGTATATACGATTATGTAGGTACATGTATATTTTTTGAAAAAAAAAAAAAAAAATTTAAACAAACACAACCACGAGGGCAACATATAATTTGTTGAAATTGTGGTCAACCACAGCACTACCTCTGTCTCCACCAAAAAGAAAGTAAAAATAACACAAAGTCTAAAAGCACTAATATCATTACAAACTTTTAAATATGCAACAAGGATATGTGTCCTTGTTTAAAATTAACTCATGCATGTACAAATATGCATGTGAACTTGTTAGTTTTTATAAATGTGTGATTATCTGTATGCATCACAGTGTGTGAGTTGCTCTGTGCGTTAAATTTTTTTGCGGTAGTAGAGCAAAAAAAAATTGTATAAAATAAAGTATGAAAATAAATCAACATGTTGTTTGTCCTTGTTTTACGTGTCCTAAATTAAATGTTTTATATGAGTGTGTAATATTTTGGTTTTTTTATATTTCATTATTATTGCTTCTATTTGTTGTATTACCATTCGTTCTTGTTTTATATTCTTTGTAGTTCTTGTAACCTCATTTCCGGTAGCCATTGTCAAATAAAAATCGCAAACCTTTTTACTTGTATCCTGCGAGTATGCTCATACTCTGTTTTTATATATTTCTGTAGTTGTTGTTATTTCTGTTAAACGTTATGTTGTTACTGTCACTGGTACTTGTTTGAGTTTCTTGTCATGTTCAGGCTGTTTAATATTTTGTATACAATTATTAAAGTCCTTATAGAGGAAACACTCCGCGGAGTTTGAATAAAGGAACGAAAAAAAATTTTATAAGATTTAAGAATTCGTTAAGACTATGGAAAGATATGCAGACTAGTAGGATTTTCTGTGACTTCATTGGGAGAAAATATATGACAGTTGAATGGTGGAAACAATTTTATGACGATCTCCGAATTTCTTTTTCACATTTCAAAGATATCGTTAATAGCGATTAGCCACATCATGTTTAAATGTTTATTAATTTTTGAGGATTTTCACTTAATCAACGATCAAGAACTCCAGTTTGTTTGTGTTTTCAATAAAAAAGTTAAAAGATTTTTTTATAAATTTTCAAAATCTATATTAAATCAATATTATCATTGAAAATAGTGCAGAATCAAATTTTTTCTCATGATTTTCATGAAAATGGCCTTGAAAATGTGCTTTCCAGGCGCTGCACATACGGTCCAGAAAAAAATCGATTTCAAATTATAAAAATATTTCTGAAGCCTGTTCTTTTTAAAAATATTAAAAACTTTCTTAAATCCTAGGGAATAGCGTCAAGCAATAAAACTTAACTTTAATCAAAATTTTTACATATGTAGGAAATTTATTGCAACAGCCTGGCTATTTTTCGCAGAATCTGTAACGAAATATATTGAAAATAGTCAGACAATGAAAAAAAAAAATTCAAAACTAACAGTGAACGACAATTTTTCGAGAGGCAGGGGCTATTAAAAACAATTTTAGGACTTTTGCTAGCATATGTAGTTCTTATAGAAATTATTTCTAATGCTAAATCAAGGAGTATAAAAATAAATTTGTGTTTTTTTAATTTTATTTCCAAGAAATTATTTTTATTAACGCTAAGCGAAACTGATTTGTTTCGAAATGATAAAGACTTGTTATGTGCTTAAGAGTCAGATGTGCTTTTTTATAATTTACTTATTTTCAATACGCCGTTGAGCTTTAGTAATCATTATCAGCAAAGAATATGCTCTAAAGGTCCTGACAAGGTGCGATTAAAAACTTATGGGTTGATCTTAAGAAAAAGTTTAGCTCATTAAATGTGTTAGAGAAATAAGAATAACCCGAAAATTTATGGTGCCAAATAAGAACACATTTCTTAAAATGTCTTCCTTTGCTTAATTTTAGAATTTGTGGGTGATCGAGGTTGAGAAGCTTACGGGGTAGGATAAAAGGCGTGAATTATAAATTATAGGGGAGTATTGAAATTTATCTTTGCCTTTTTCATATCTTTCGTAATGTATTCTACCAGCAATGGTGTTATTCGATCTACAAAAGACAAGTGCCGCAATTATTTATGTAATATTATTCAAAACCATTTCCAGTTTTGTTAAATTCATTTATTTTGCTTATTCCAGCCTGAATTTTTATGCAGTCGTAAAGTTTTAAAAATAAAACTTTACGTTGACTTTTTTGGCTTAGCTCAACTTGTAGAAAGAAAAACTATTATTTTAAAAATTAGATGGGGATGGCAGTGCCAGGATATCCTCCAAATATATTCTTTCTTTAGCAACTACCAAACGATCTATACCTACATACCTGAAGTAAGGACTTAAAATCTTCACTCCCATCATGGGCAATACAACGATTTAATAGAAAATTCCAAATAGGACATAGAACTCTTAAAGACAGAACAACATACACAAGTCTAGTCGCAATCAAGAAGTAATTATTTAAGTGCAATTTTAAAAGACTGTAGCTATAATTTCAAAACTCTATTCCCTTCTCTTTCTTCCGAAAACAATAAAAGAGTATAACAACATAATGTAAATAAGGTTGAAAAAGAGTTGTAAAGCAAATGTGTTTTCGTATGAACTCTAAAACAAAAATTTGGAAAAAGTCAAGTCGCATTAAAAGAGACTGTAACATATTTAAAAAAGCAAATAAGAAATATTTTGTCGCATAAATTCATTGCACATATTTATTTACCTTTTAAGGAAACTAATATTTACCCCTCGAGGCACTTGATATTTTCCTGGAGTATTGCTCAAACGACTTTAGTTCATTTTCTACTGTCGATAATGCTTAGTTCTTATGATCTTAACGAAACCTTTTCTTTTACTTAATGAATACGAAAAGTTTTTATTTAACAGTAGGATACTTGACTGAAATTAAATAGTGGTTTAAGCTTTACGAAGCTTATGGAAGAAAGTTCTCGAATATCCAGAACGATTTTCTGATAATATTTTACTCGATTCTAAAGCAATCTATAGAAGTTGTTTTAGGTCCACCAAATCGTAATATATCGCAAAATAGTCCCTCTAATAAAAATTTATTCAGAAAGGGAGTTCCTTAGGAAATTCTTAATCTGTTTTTGTCAACACAATTTTTATTTAAATATTTACGATTCACATAATTTTTCTCAGGGACGTTTTCACGCGTACTTTTTGTAAAGTAGTAAATCTAAGTATATAAATTAGAAAAACAATTTAAGCTTTCTGCAAAAAATTTGCAAATAAGTATTTCATGTCTTCCTTTTCCATTACATTAGAAAGATTTGCTTAACAACATGTTTCTATTTTGTGTGTAAGTTTTTATTTGTTTTGGTGCATTGTGGTCACGTATCTAATTGTGTGTATTCTCTTTTGTTCAAGTTTTTATAAACACTTCCTGTTGCAAATATCACAGATAATATATAAAAGTTTACAACTGTACAAACAGACATTTGCAAACACTACCACAAACGCATGCACACATTCCAAATATTTAAAATTTTAGCACATTAAGCAAATTGCTCTCACTTGTACATATTCATTGCACTGTGCAAAATGTGAAACTGGTACTTTTCTTTTTCTCCTGGATGAATAGAAGTGTGATGGTCTAATAACAAGTCATTTTCACACGAACTTTGCTTGTGACTTCTTGTGCTGTTTTGTTGTTTGCATTCTTTTTTAAAAGTTTTTGTCTTCTTTTAACCGAAGTGCTAAAAAGTTACTAACGGATACAGGATAGACACGAAATGAAGAATATTTTCAAAAAAAAAAAAAAAAAAAATCGTGCAGCTATTGAAGAGTAGAGAATTTGGATGTTTTCGAAATTTACAAAAAAAGCAGCAGTTGATATGGCTTATAACTCATTGTATGAAGGTATTCGTCAGAAACAAATTTTTTAATAAAAAGGTTAATTTGCCATCAGTGTTTAGGTTTATATTATGAATACCAATACGCCATGAAGGCTTGCGAAATATGGCCCAGTAATCGGTGTCCTTTTTGATGATGAAAAATTATAAAAAAAATCAGTAGAGACAACAATCACAATTACTAATAGCAACTTGTAATATGGTCCTTCAAGCCAAATTCTGATATTTAAGCAAATATTCATACAAACTTCCCGTTATCAAAATGGAACTAAAATCTGCCGGCTTATAATTATAGTCCATACAAATTTTCTTTGCTGTCGCTAGAGTCAAAACTTGGAATTATTATTTGTGTTTTGAGCCCCCAGTAAATCTAACGACTGATTGCATTCACAATGCTCCATTGGCAACTAAGACCTCAGTGTTAATGTTCATTCTTTTCACTAATGAAAATATCACTAAAGATGACACTTAGTCAAAACTAGTCTGTTTATTAACCAATTTTGACGTGGGATGAAGGAAACGCGTTCCAAACTAAAATGATCTACTTGATATCGAAAAATGGCTTTTAAGACCGTAAAATATTTCAAACTTATTTGAAAATGTTTTAAGTGACTAAAATTAACTCTAAAAGTTAATAAGTTGGCAACAATGAAAAGCTTGGACTTAAAATTTTGGTTTTTCGACCTCCTACAGTTAGCTTAGCTAGGATAAAAAGGGTGAAAACATATTTAGTTTTTTTACAGTCCGAGCTAGCCCAAAATCATCCGGAACAGACCAATTAAATTGCTCTGATTGAAAGTCCACTGCTGAGTTATTAATAGCCGTGTTGATTTACTTTCCCAGTAAATACTTGAAACGCATAGTAAATACAGGAATATTTCCAAAAAATATTTATATAAATGATTTAGTAACAAAAATGTTTAACTAAAGTAGCTACACCGCTTGCCTCAGCAATTTTAAATAATTCCTTCATGTATCGTTGTTTTTGTACCTACGAATAATGTTCATCATTATTGTTAATAAAAAATTAATATTGTTTCCCATTAACAAAAATGTATGAAGAAAGTGGAAAAATAGTGCAGAAACACAAAACCAATACAAACTTCCCGATAGAAATTTTAGGAAAAGTTAAAATAGATTTCATATTAAATTTTATTCATCATAGGAGTGATTATTTGCAATATTTTTAAAAACTCACAAAGAATTATAACTTGCAATATTTCGTTGTCCTGCAGGTACTACATTCTGCATAGATTAATTTGAAAACATTATCACAAATTGGGATTGGATAAGGGTTAAGTGGTGTTTCCTAAGTGTTTGAAAATGATTTCTTAAAAAAAAAATATATTGATTATTGTTTTTAAAAACACCCATATATGAATTTATAAACATAAAATGGGTATTTACAAGACTTTTCAAGTAAATATTTTTCTATTAACAATCATTATAAACATATTAAGTAAAACAATTCTCTCTTTTCGTCACCAAAGCAACGTTGTGCCTCTTAAGGACTTTTACAAATATAAAAAAGAGAGAATTAAATTGTGTTCAATAGAAAAATCAATTTCAATAAAAGTACAAAGAGTTGCCTTTTTCGAAATCTTCTTTTTAAATCTTTTTTAGATTCTTTAAGTGTTCGACACCTTTGGTATGCTTAATGCATATTAGAAAAAATTAAATTGTCGTATTTAAGGACAATTTGAGACTAATCAGAACTCAGAAGAATAAAAGGAGTAAGTTGGTGAACATTTTGTGTCTTTTTAATAAAAGCAAAAGTTTTCAGTTCTCAAAACTAAATGAATAAAAGGAAAATATATAGAATGCTACGAATTTATTTAATGTATCATTTTTTACAATATTATATAATATTAAATTATACTATTTATATTAACAAAAAAGTTATTTAGGCGGAACTCCAGTAAGCAAATAGAAGCTTGAACAAAAATTTTAAGAAAAGCATTTACAATCACAGTTACTGAAATTAGGTATTGAGTCAATCTCATATTAATCATATTGCTCCTTGTAATTGTATAAAACTTTCTACATCAAAAAAATAAAACAAAAAAACAAGATCAAAATTGTGCAAAAAAGGAGCTTAACAATATTGTTTCTAAACTGTTAAAAATATCTTATAACTTATTTGGTTGCGGAGTCCTGTTAGTTGATACTCGTACAACCGTACAATTAACATATTCAGTTATCAGTTAACTTCGACTTTTTTGGTATTTCAAACACACACACACACATTGCCGCAAAAATTTCAAAAGAGAAATTTGCTTCCCTATTCTAAATGTGGTAACGTTTTCATCAAATTGTTATAAAAACCAAAATTCCCCTAATATACTACTGGTGCTCCTACCTTCTATACTTATTTTGAGTAGGTGAACACTTTCCAGTAACAAGTTGTAACAATTAGTAAAATAAAATTTAATTAATGAGCAGAGCTATTGAAGAAAATGTATATTCAATTCAGTGGGAGCAGACAAGCAAGCCGGGCTACTTAAAATATTACCATTACTAATTATATATCATTACATTAATTACATTACATTAATATAAATTACACTACCTTAATATGAATTAAATAACTACACCTTCAACGCAATGAAAATATTGAGGAGAATTATTTCTATCAAAAAAAGTTTAAAACGAATTTTAAATACTTGTAATAAGCGTAACACAGCACTTCCACATAAATTTTTCAGCAAAAGTCACGGTAACTCTTAAAATAAGTGCTACTAACTTGTTCACTCTTTCAATATAAATTGCTGCCCTTTCTATTGTGAGGTCAAGCAGCTGAGCTTTAGATTTTGCAGTCAACACTTTTAATAAAAGTTTCTATTTTCGTCAGACTAAACTTTTTACTTCGCTAAATAAATTAAGTTCTACTCGTAGAATTATTTCGTTTGCATGTTGACTTAATTCAATTAAAATTATTGGTTGACAATGTGACAATGTTGTTCTGCATGATAAGAATATGAAAGTGGATTTCATTAAGCTCATTAAAGGACAATTTAATTTGGTCGAATTTGATAGCAATTAGAATTAACAATGCAGAAGTATTTAAATTAAAGTAAAAATATATTATTTTTAAATGGGCATTATTTTTTAGTAATAAGTTTTTATAAATTATTAGGCGGTGATCTTGTCTTAGACACAACAATTGTAAATCGTTAATGTAAGACTGAAAAATTATTTCATTAATATTTTCTTTGCAATAAAAAGCGAGTGAAAGAGTCAAAAATTTTTCTATAAAATATTTTATCAAGAATTGTTTTAACTTCGCGCATTAAAAAATGCGAAAATACTTATATAGTACCGATTTTTGAAAATCGAGTTTTAATCAGATCTCAGGTTCGTATAGCTGTATATATGTATGTATGTTTATGTGTGCATGTATATGTCGGTAAGGCTTTCACAATGGCAGCACCAAGGAAGAAGATTCGATTTTCTAGTGTGAATATGAATCCATTCGAATTAGTAAATTTTTGAAATAAATTTGCTTAATCAGTTCTTAACTTAAAACAACAACATCATTTGCCGCAAAATTTGTTTGAATCTATTTTCAAATCATCTAATCAATTTGAATAGCTGGCGGTCAGGGCGACAATAATCATTTGTTAAATTCCCTGCACTGCTTTTATTCTCCTTGTGATATTCTATTGGTTGATGCCACTTTATCTATTAAATTTATCGCTGTGTTCATTTTGTGTACACAATTCCATATTTGGTTCTTAGAAAAGTAAATAATATTTCAGTTTCTTGAGTATAAGATTTTTGTCAATATAATATTCCTTTCTTTGTTATGAATTTATATATGGGAGCATGGAATTACATTAATTTCTCCATAATCAATTTAATATTAGAATAAAGGAATTAAATATTGACAATACAACCCATTCTAAAATAATGCAAAACAAATCATACACACATTTGCAAAACTGTTTCGCTTCTGATGGGTAATTTTAATTTTTTCAACTAATTTATCTTTTAGAACATCGACCACAATTGGTAACGTTACAGATGCCATTGGAAGTCCAATTGTTATTATACGAATTTATATGAATTTATCAACAACAACAAAAAAAAAAAAACAATTTTACTCTAAGTTCTAATGAAATGTTCTTCATCCATTTGTTTTATACGTTTAAGTATTTAACAAATTTTCCATTTACTTGAAATCAGTTTATCTAAATCTTTAAATTACATTTCATTTACAAGCACTTGCTTTGCATCGCAGTAACAACGATCATTATTATTCTGAACTTGACATTGACCTTTCGTATATCAAGCTTTAAGCCTGACTTATAAAATAATAATAATCATTTCTATTCGTTGGCTTAGGAAGGCAAAAATTATTACACTGATTATTGTGCACTTTGTGATAGAACGAAAAATAAAACAGTAGGAATGACACATTCCGCCGTGACGAATCTTATACACTCTTTGATTTGAATATGAGGATCAAAGTCTGTTTGAGGCAAATTGGTTAAAGCGATATCCTATAGTTATCCAATAGCATTTTTCGACTTCCTAGAAAGTCAAGTTGACAAGGATCTCTTCTTGAATTTAAAAATACTTTTTTCATAAAAGAAAATACAATTTTCTTTTAAATTTACATGAAAATATTTTTTGTCTTCACTTAACAATTTTCAAATAAGAAAGATTAAATCATGATTATCACTAATCTTGAACACTTTCCAGCAATTTTTAATTTAAAACATAACTGAGAGAAAAATACATAAACTTTACTTGTCTCAAGATATTGGAGACAGCTTACAAATCGATGAATCAACGCCAGAAAGAGGCTCCCAGTGTAAACACGATAAGAAGCTTAATGACACGTTTGAGGTACAGAGAATCCGAGAGCATTGCATCAGCGACAATTACACCCTGTCAGGTGTGGAATCATGGCTGATAAAGTTATTGGTCCATATTTCTTCGAAAATGAATTTAATGAGCCCGAAACCGTCTCTAAGGTGGTATATTGGACCATATTGGAAAAAATTTTACGTCCGATAATTCTCAATAATCGTAACATATGGTTCCAGCAAGATGGAGCTACAGCTCATACCGCAAGAGCTACAATGGCATAAGAATTTCAAATCAACCAGTCCAAGTTGGCCCACCCTGTATATATAGAAATATCAGGTTAATGAAAACTTAATAAAATGCACGTATAAATCAAAAAAATAAAACAAGAAACATGTCTGGCTAAGAAAATTCTGTGTACGGGGATGATGCTAGATTACGATCGGCGAAAAAAGAGGGTAACGCAATGGGGTCATCACAGAATAGTGGACACACTGGTGACCATGGTTGGCAGGGCGACTGGAGCAAACATATTGCTCCCTCTTTAAGGTGTATGTGTGTATTTGATAGAGTAAGGAAATTTGCAAGAGAGGTAAAAGTTATTATTTATTGTTATGGTTCATAAGGCCACGATGACGGGAGAGATTCACACCCAATGAGATTCCGTGGGATAGTTGGCCGGTGTCCGAGTCATCGTGGTGCAATATCAAAATGAAACACATAACAATATGGCTACTATTTTTAGCAGGATTTCCTTTAAAAGCTTTTACTGCGACATATTTCTGAATTTCAAATCTTAGATTTACTATTCTTATTACTTTGTTATAGATACATTATAAGAACTTTATTTTCTTAAAGCACAAATATAAAAAGGAACAAATGGAATGACCAGCAGTACATACCACCCCTACGGCGTATGTACGCGTGGTAAAAAAACACCGCAATTCTCACTTGTGATTTAAATTTTCTCAGCTCACAAAAACATTATATTTTGCTGCTGCAGTGATTTTTTTTCTATGGATTTTCATTTATTATTAACGTTTCCGTCAATTAAGAATTTTATTTATCACAAGCAGCATTTGCACGAGAGCGAGAAAAATTGCCCAGTACGAACAAAAAAATATATATACCATATCTGACGATTATATAAAATTATTTTATTTACATTCTACACAATTGTACAAATAGATCAAGTGAACGTTTTAGGAATGTGGTGATTTCATTTGATAAAGGTGAATAATAATTTAATGCAAAACAACGATTGAATGAAATTTAGTTTAGATAATGTTTATTCAGTCCTCTCGAGATATAGAGTACTTTGAGGCGAAAAGACATTGGTTTTGGAAAGATACAAGTGCATTTGTCTTATTTGTATTTATCACGCTGCATTATTTATATGACATGATCTCCATATTTTACAATTAGTCCGTGGCCTTTTGCGGATCAATTTAAGATCATGTTCTTTCGCTAAATAGAATTAAGGTGCTCCTGCAAATTTTTAGTCGTATATAAACTACGATTGTATTCAATGCAGTACATCTTTTAAATACTAGATATATAATGTTTTTCAACCAATTATTATTTTTAAAGTATTACCACAATTCACATCATAAATTTAAAATAATTGATCTAAGAATGCTGGTATTGGGGATATATTTCCAAATTTCAAGTGACATGGAATTCCATAGGGAGGATACAAAATTATTGTAGAGATTTTGTCGAAAAGCTTTTTCTATAATATTTGCCGCAAATGAGTCGATAGATGAAATTACAAATAAATTTCGATTGAATGGTTAAAAAATTCAATAGCTAATTTGAACACAATATTGTATTCTCTATGATGAAGAAATCGCACTCAAATTGCATTTAATTAAAATTTAGCAAAGTTCTAATCGCAATTAAATCGCCACATATAATATACAAATGCAATAATAAAAAATTTAACCATATTTTTTAAAAGGTGTAAGACAAGTCAGTCCAAATAATTGATCATAAAAAACTTTCTTCCTGAGAAAAATATAAAACTTTTAATTTTTGAGGAATATTTTTTAATCGTGTTTAGGTGCATTATATTGTCACAATAGATTTTATATGACACGAAATAAATGTAGTTCGACTTTAAAATTGTATTTTAATTAAATAAAATGTTCAGTTGTGACATATAATTATTTATTATTTATATGTAGTCTAAGGGATTAGTCCTTGCATGATCTTATTACAAAATTCAATTATATACAACTAAAATTAAATATTGTCTAATGACATCCAAATTGTGGTTAAAATCACTAATATCATAAAAATTCATTAAATTTTATACAAATTTTACAATATTGTAAAATTAGAGGACCATATTCTAGGATTGGTCTGACATGTGCGGTAAAGAGTGTAAATATTTGCCGTATATGGATCGTAGAATCCTTTGGACCATCTTTTGATAAATTTAGGAATTGCTGTAGCCTTCTTTATAGTTTGTGAAATATGAGCTCTAATAATAGAGTCAACTTTCGAACAGAATTGAAATGATGCTAAGTTCAGCTACTCCTCTAATGTTAGAAAATTTGGTATTAGATTTAGACTTGAAGAAATTAATCAGAATTGAATTTTTTCAAATGGAAGGAAAATAGACTTATTGAACTAATTGTTGAAAGTATAAGGTACAGGGATATGTAGTAAATTTATGAAGCGTATCAGCATGCAGCTTGGAACATTGTCTATTTTTACAATAATCAAAATATAACATAAACTTATCTAGGTTTTGTTCTATTGTATTATTCTTCAACATCTCTGTTCTTTTTTTGTCAATTTAAAAGTGATTTGTGACTTATTGAGTTTTTTCTCGTGTTTGGTTTGTTCCCTTTTGCTTATTTCAATATTGAAATTCTTCACTAAAAGTTATAAATACTGTGTGATTTTAATAGTTCTGTTATGCTTTACTTAATGAATAAAAATTTTTATATGTGGAATTTTTTGTTATGATTTTTTGACAATTCCCCTTATTTATATGATTTTTTGGTGACATTGGCAACAATACGTCCATTTTTTTTACTTTTCCTTAGATGGGTAGGGTAGAGAAGTTTATTGCTATTTCGAACTTCTATCTTTGTAAAATTGTCTAATAATGTGTTTGAACTAAATTCATCCCCACCCAATATTACTATAAAATTGAGCAAAAAGTTACGAAATTGCGCAATACAATTGTACAATTGAATGTATTGTGAGTCTTTAATTCAAATGTTTGGTCTTATTAGAATTTCCTATTCAATAGTTCTAAAGTGCCTGTTGGAATACCAATGAAAAGCATATGCTAAATAGATGCAACACAGAGTATTGCCTGAGGATTAATTGGAGAATGGTGCTGGTAGTATTACGAATCTGTACCACTTTTTGTTATCGAAATTTCTCACATCACTTGGTGGAGTGCCACAAGTTGTTATCAAATATATATATGATTGACCACCATCTACATGATTGAGGTATATCCTCTTATGATGAATACATAATGTGTTTATACGTCATAATAATTGTAAGCAAATATAAATACATACATATATACAGATTTAACTGCCTCTTTAACTTCAATAGCAAAACTGCGTTGATTTCCTACTAAACTGATTTCTCCACCTTTTTTAGAACAAATCGCTCGGATAATTTACTAACACTACCCGTATTCTCTTTTTCAGACATTCCGCTACATGATTTGTCAGATATTTATTCATGATGGTGTAAAAGTTTGCTCTCCTTGTTAATTATAATTTCAATTGATTAGACACACATCTGTGACTATGTGATACATTAATTTAATGTAGGAAGGAATAAATTATTGTTAATTACATCATTAGCATTCATTTACGTGTCGCCGTAAATACGACAATCTGTTGGCATTATAAGGAAATGCCCGTATATTATCTGAATTTATTTCCTTTTGCGATATTAATCTTTTGCTAAAGTGTGTTTATTTGGTATTTCAGTGTAAGACAATTTATAATTAAGCATTAATTGTCTATTGATATTGATTGCCAATTTTCAATTAAATATTGATACATATTGCTTTCTGCTCCACTGGTGTAAGAGGAATCTTTGTTTTTATTTTATTGACCACAAACGCATGTGGGCGTCAATATCAACAGGTATTCAGTTGGAATAGTGAGAATACACTTTAAGTACTTACACTGGCGAGCAGAAGCGAGGGCATGTTTAGACTAAGTTTACTAAAAGTGATATAAAATGGTAAATAATAAAAGAAAATTTATGAGACTTTCAGCAATTACTCTTCATTATATAAGAAAAATGAAAAATGAATAGCCAATATAATGATAAAATGAGTGCCTTCGTAGACTAGTAGCTAGTGTACTAGACTGGTAGTCCGAAGGTCGCAGGTTCGACTCCTGCCGCAGACTCCGGGTGTCTCTGCAGATAAGCCAAGTAGCTTCGCAGTTTGTGTTTGTTAATTAAAAAAGCATAGAAACAAATAATCGGTTTAGTGGCAGCAGCCAAAAAGAAAAATCCACCTCTATCTGATAAAAATATGAAAGCACGTCTTGAATTCTGCAAAAAACATGGGCATTGGACCATAGAGGATTGGATACGGGTTATATGGTCCGATGAAATAAAATTTAACCGCTTCCAATCTGATGGTAAGGAATATTTCTGGGGCGGACGTAATGAAACCATTCAAAAACATCACTTGAAAGCAACGTTTAAGCATGGCGGAGGCATTTTGATAGTTTGGGGTTGCTTCACCTGGTGGCATTTAGGACCTCTGCTAAGAATTAATGGTACAATGAAGAAGGAGTACTACCTTCAAATAGTGCAAACACATTTACCTGATTTTGTGGACCACAGCGCTTATCCTGACAATGAAATTATTTTTCAACAGGACGGAGACCCTAAGCACACGACAAAAATTGTTCAAAATTGGTTGTCTGCGCAAAAATTTGAGGTGATGAAATGAATTGAAAATTATCCTCTAAAAGTAAAAATAAAAGCAACAACTCAGCTAATATCCTTGTATGTACAACAAGTTTTAATGGAATTTATTGAAAAACATAAAATAACTTTAACAAGTCAACGAAAATCTCCCAAACAGTCTCCCATAAAAAATATATATTATTCCAACATAATCCCCAAACAAACAATAATAACACAAACAAAAACATCTTAAGAAAAATGTTTACGAATGTCTGAAGAGGCTATTCCGGTTTTGCTCATTGACTCCATTGTACACGGTACACCAAAAAAAAATTGTTTTATTAACTTTTACTTTAAGCTCCATTGAAAAGCATATAAAAATACTGAATACACTCAGGGATTTTTTTGACCTTGTTATTTTAATTGTTATTAACGGCTTGAATCGGAATTAGTCTTATTATTTTTATTGGTAAATGACCTGCCATTGGTGGTTTTATTGATTGTGAAAACTATAGGAGAAAAAGAAAATGGTATGTGATGGCATGTGAAATCTTCCAAAGTTTGTGAAGAAGTTAATCCCCAGTTATTTTTTCATTTTTATTAAAGATTTAGTTCTTTATTTTGAAAAACCATGCATTGCGTTGACATTTTCAATTATCAGTTACCAGCGCTGTCTTCCAAGTTGAGTACACACGAGTCCAACCACTAAAGTGGCTTTTTCAGTATAAATGTATAATTCAAAATAATTAAATGATCTTCTAGGAAATTTAACGGGGGAGAAGAGCTGTATGTTTTTCGGCTTGACGTTACTTATGCCTTGCACGCTTTTTCCATATTTTTGTTTTTTCAAGAATATGTATAAATATTGCGGACTGAGCAGGAAAAAAATAGCGCCTCTTGAAAAAAGTGGAAATCATTCCCGAAGTAAAGCATTTTCATTGCGTTCCATTTAGTACATTTTTTAATTTTCTTCGATGTCAAGTTGTTAAAATTTTACTTAAAAATGCTGAATTACCTCAACAAAACTGTGAAACCTTATTACCATCTTTAAAAATATCAATTAAAAAATTCTTATTGCTTTAAGTCACAGGGAAAGCATTGATTTTCTTTGATCAATAATACTTTCAAAATACTATAACATAAAAAACGTGACGAGAGGCAAGTTTGTGCCATTTTCAAGAGTCTATTTGCATTGCTCAATAGGCAATTATAATAAATAATATAAAATTATTTTCTATGTAAAAAATACATAAAAATTACTTTTTTAAACATACTAAAGATAGCTTCCAAATCTATGATTAAACATCAAAATAGAGGCCATATCCCAATGCTAAAATTATTGGAAACGATCTGAGGCTCTTTGTTATTGGTGGACTGTAATGCCTTTCTGCAAAAAGGCCTTAAAATATACACTATGTATATCAAGTTCAGTGGCAAGATACATATCCATGTAAGACGGTATTGTTCCTAACACTATCATGATCATAGCTTGCATCTTATAAGTCTTATATTGCCTTAGGTTGGTCCATAGGTCGTATATAAATAAATAAATAAATATATATATATATATATATATATATATATATATATATATATATATATATATATATATCTATATATATATATATATATATATATATATATATATATATATATATATATATATATATATAATTTTTAACAGAACCAATTCAAACAAAAATAGTACTTGGACTACTCATAAACCAGACATACATGTGTTTCAGTTTCTTTAACTGCTTATATGCAATTACTTTTGTTCAATTAATATTTTTTTTTATTCCCAATTATTGCAATAAAGTTCCATACAAATTATGGAAATCTTCCTTAACATTTTTTCTTGCAACATTTTCCTGTGTTATAACCTTAGAATAAAATACTTCAGTGTTAAATTGTTTCTAAGTTCAAAGGACTTCTTTTCCCTCAGATTTTAAACCACCGCCACAAATTTTGTGCAGGCAACAAATAAATTTGTTTATCTATTTATAAAAAAATTATTTGCTTAATTAACACCATTTATATATATATATATATATATATATATATATATATATATATATATATATATCTATATATATATATATATATATATATATATATATATATATATATATATATATATATATATATATATAATTTTTAACAGAACCAATTCAAACAAAAATAGTACTTGGACTACTCATAAACCAGACATACATGTGTTTCAGTTTCTTTAACTGCTTATATGCAATTACTTTTGTTCAATTAATATTTTTTTTTATTCCCAATTATTGCAATAAAGTTCCATACAAATTATGGAAATCTTCCTTAACATTTTTTCTTGCAACATTTTCCTGTGTTATAACCTTAGAATAAAATACTTCAGTGTTAAATTGTTTCTAAGTTCAAAGGACTTCTTTTCCCTCAGATTTTAAACCACCGCCACAAATTTTGTGCAGGCAACAAATAAATTTGTTTATCTATTTATAAAAAAATTATTTGCTTAATTAACACCATTTATATATATATATATATATATATATATATATATATATATATATATATATATATATATATATATATATATATATATATACCTATACAGCTTTACGACTTTTTATAAAAAGACCTAATGCTCGTTAATAAAATAAAAGAAAAGTTTATTTACCTTAATTTTATGTAAGTCAAAGTTATTAACAGCAACGGCCACACCAACCTAAACTGTACAAAGCCCAATAAAAAATGTATACGAATAACATGTTGTATGGCTTTGCAACTGAAAATTTTCAGCAAACAAGTTGGATGCCACCATTTAAAGGGGGCATCAAACATAAGACATGTTTGAGACAGTCGTAGTTAGAAGATTGAGGACATCTAGGTTAAAGTTTTAAAATGCGCTCGCGAAAAATACTTGTGGTGAACCACAGTACTTACAACTTGTTTATAATTAACTTGAATGAAATATTTTTAATACATTTTCCTTTTGAATTTTCTGTCTTTCAATTAAAATTATTATCTTTAGATTTCTGTTCTCTTTCGAATTCAGAACTTTAATAAATAAAATTTAAATATATTTGTTCATAAACTCTGTTCATACTTATTCATATTCAATATGTAAACCGAGGATATCCAGATATTCGGCGACGTCGAGACTCTCATTTGCTGCATGTATTTTTTTTTGGGCGACCAAATATATGAGATGGTACCATTTCACAACAAATAGTTTCTATTCAGAGCAACATTTGAGGTATTTCAATTCAATTTTTTTCCGAAATTAATTGATATTTGGCTCAATGTTCTATATACAACATACTTGTATTCGTAGATGCTTACATGTTACCGTTTTTGGAGTTTTTTCCTTTTTAAACTATTTTTTCGAACTAGAAAAAATATATAATTATATTAAGATGCGTGATTCTTGTACGATCTTTAACATATATGTATATTTTTCTTTTCAAAAATGAAAATTTAAAATTAAAATTTCTTATAACCTCGACATAATATTTTATTACTTTAAAGCCGAAATTAGTCTAGGGTGTCTTCACTATACTGTTGAAGTATGAAGTGGGACCTGCATTAATTTTATAGTTAAGTAAATTTGTGTACGCGCATGCTGCACTGCAAAACCGGAAATATCCATTTTAAGCTCAAATATTTTTAGTTCAACCAGAAATTTTTAATATATATTTTTTTTAAATTTGAAATTACTATAGAATATATTTGTAATACCGTAAAAAAATTTAAATGGACTTCACATTAGTTGAAAAGTTATGACATGCATGCAGGGCTGGGCAGTATTTGAAATACATGTATTTGAAATACGTATTTAAAATACAAATACGTATTTTGTATTTTAAATACATACAGATTTTTAAGTATTTTGTATTTTAAATACATATCCTGAAAGTATTTTGTATTTTGTATTTTAAATACATGATCAGCAAGTATTTTGTATTTTAAATACTGCAAACCATGTTTTTTATCCGATCCACTGTTGTAGGAAAATTTCAATTTCTTTAAACCGTTAAGAACAGACAATTCATCTATAAAAGGGATTAAGATAGACTGACTTCCAATATTGGAGCATGGTAGTAGACCAGTGTCTCTAATTTGATCATTGGCATAAGTAGATGAAAAGAAATCTGCAAACAAGTTACTTATTTCAGCATCCTCATCTGATTCATTTTCATTTAACTTCATTGTAGGTGGAAAGAAGTAGATTTTCTTTTTAAATTTACAAAATTGTGAAACGATTCTTCTTAAGGTTGTTTTTAATATTGACGATATAGCTGTTATAGCAATTCTGATTTAATTTGTTATATTCGGCACGAGCAACTGAGTATTTAGCAAAGTCTGATGCTGATCCAGATTTTTTATACTTTTTATAATATTTATTTTTGCTATTTTTAATTTTAGAAAGAGTTTTAGTATTCCATGGCGGTCCAAAGGAATCTGAACAGGTTTTTCTTGGAAAACATTGGTTCAAGATCAAATATATCCTTTGTAGAAACTCATAATAATATGATCGATGACATCAGCTTTGTTTTCAAAGTTAGAAATTGACAGTAAACTACTCCAGTCAGTATTATAAAGTAGCTCAGTTACCCTTCCCTTCCCCTTTTTGAAGCATAAGCTATTGACTATCGATTTTTCCGCAGAATGAGATGTATATAATGAAAAACATGAATTTACTAAAATTATAGGATGATAGCGGTCTTCTCGCAAAGTGAATGAATCAGTGCGAAGAACTGATCGTTATAGATGCCATTCATCTGATAAAGATTCACATCTAGTAAGCAATTAATAAACTCAGTGTATTGCTCATTGGCGCCAGATTTATAGGGCGTGAATTAACCATTATCAGTAGAACGGTTCCAGGAAATAATAGGCATATTAAAATCACCAACTGCAATGATAGTATCATTGTGATTAGACATTCGCACAACGGAGGAGATACCGTCTGAGTGTTTCTGGTAAATTATTTCAGGTGAATTTGAAAGGATATACGAACACGCTACGAAAATTCTCTTATGTTGAATTTTGTCAAAACAGCCATAAATTCAATATCCAGAAAAGACGTAAACGATTAAGCTTTGGAAGTGAGCAGGCTAGAAACTGCTATCAAGACACCACCTTCCTTTATGTTATTGCTACGATCACGTCTATATATAGTATACTTAGCAGCAAAAATTTCCGTGTTCAAATGCTATAGCATGATAGTCAAATGAGTAACTTTGATTAAATAACGCAGATAACTTCTTATTAATGCCACGAACATTTTGGTATATAAGAATAAATTTTCAATATATTTGTTTAGTTTTTTTCAATATTTGTTGCCGTTGAAGGCAATTGAACAGAATTCCTTTGTCTTGTTTTAAATATAAATTCGCGAACGTAAATACCATTAGGCCAGAAATTTGGAGAAATAACTATATTAAACAACTCATCCGGTACAGAAATGTTGAATAATGCCACTATTCTTGGTTCAGAGTAAGAAAATTTATACACTGAGATATATAAGTTGGAACCGTGCTTTAAGTTTATATATGAATAAACTTCTTCAACAGTAGTATCTGATGTTAATCGGGAAACGAAGATTGTTTTGTTTGGAGGTATAACTCTAATCGGTCTAATAAGACCTGCAGTATTATTTTTGATTCCAGTTTGAGCAGGACTAGTACATCTATTAGATAGGTTATTAGTAGTTAATAAGGTATTAACAGGTGTTCTTTCGGCTACTGTAGACAATTGAGTGGGTTGGCTCGTACGTTGAATAGAAGATACGATACTCTCATTAAAAATACATAAATACATACATGTATGTACATGACGTGAAAGTATTTTGTATTTTGTATTTGAAATACGTGTAATAAATGGAAGTATTTTGTATTTTGTATTTTAAATACCGCAAGCCATGTATTTTGCCCAACACTGCATGCATGTCATATTGCAAAACCGGAAATAACCATTTTAAATTCCATTTTTTCTAATTTTGCCCCAGCTTTTTTCTTAAATACGAAACCAGCTATAACAGTTTGAAGTGGAATATGCAGCGAGAACAAAGAAGCAATGCGATGCAGAAGATCACAACAAAAGAAGATTGGAAGAAGACTTCGACTTCAGAAGCCTGGCAATTCCATCTATAAAAGCGGTTCTCAAGCGACGAGGTACGTGTAGTACAATTGATTTTTCATTTCATGCATTAAGTTGCTTTAGAGTTTATTTTTGGCACATGAGTTTTTGAAGTTGCAGGGTTTTTTTTTTATAATTTTTATATAAAAGCAGAGAGTAATTTATGAAGAAATTTATCTTTATTAAGAGCTTAAACTTATGACAATTAGTGTATAAAATGCAATTTATCTTAGCTGCCTTTTTAGGCAAGTAACCATGTTTTTATACCTGCGCATTGAGACAGATAAGTGTATTTAAAATGATAGAATTTGTTACTCATCTGCACAATTACCTTGATTAAACAGCTAAGTTAAAATTAGTGGACATGTCTTGCTGCAAATTTGAACTACATACATGTATTTAGCTAAACGAAGAATACTGTACATGCCCCACGGGAAAAATTATGACTATGGCTTTTTATAAATAGACAAATTGTAAACAAAATTTTAAAAATTTTAAACTTTTTTTGATGAGTATGTCATCATATCTCTAGTAAAAATGGGACCTCTTCAGAAGCATACCCTTTCATGTAAAAAAGAATTTGACAAATCGCTCCACAAATGACGAAAAATTGCTGTACATAAAAAAACATACTCTTGAATATATAGTCTCCACCTTTTTTGAGGTTGGTTACAAATTTATTGAGTTTGTAAACAAATTAGAAAATTTTCTTTTTCTTCAATACAAATTACTCCAGCAATATATTTTGAAAAGATAGACGAGCGACCACACCGCTACATGTACTTGGCCTTTCAGCAACGCAACCATTTTTGGAACTGTCAAAGTATGTTTGACCCGGACAATTATAAATAGGACCATACCAAGTTGTGCCAACCTTAGTGCAGCTGATGTACCTGTAACAAGGAAAATATTTATAATTGCAAATAAGAAATTAGTTTTTCGGAAAGCTCATGCTCACTGTCTACAAGTTGTTTGGGGATTAGTGCCAACGGGATAGCGACCTTCTTTTTGATAACGTTGGCAAAAAGCATTTGGGTTCTGAGCAGGTGATGGTGTTGTTGTAGTAGTAGTCGTTGTAGTTTCAGTGGTTGTTTCCGGATCGGGATCGTCACGAAAAGAACATGTTGGGGTACCCTGAAAATATTATTTAATTTTATTGAATTTTTTTCATATTTCTAAATTTTATCACTTACGCTTCCACAAATTCTAGGATCATTGATGTTGCACATTAAGTTGCCAGTACACCGACCGGTTATTTCAGATGGCTTATCTAAGCCCAAACACAATGCAAATGATTGTGTGCCTGTGCAGGCAAAATTTTTATTTGCTTCACATTCTTCACAAAACTGACAGTCCCTTAAGTCCTTCTCCAGGGTACAATTCCCCAATATGGAACAAAAGTAATCCGCATTACATGTGTACACATTACCAAATGGTTCATTGTCCCTACACTGTTGGAACTCAGTTTGCGAAATGCAAGCGGTGCCTGTTCCGGCATTGCAAACATTGCACTCAGATCGGACAATGATGCATTGATGGGAGATGATTAGAATAAATACGAGCTAAAATTATATAAAATCCTGTTATTTAATACCGTCTTTACGGAATACATTTTTGTTTACCCGATTTAATAACAGCAATGGATGTTTCATTGTTACCTTTGGCTAGAAATCCAACAGATAAATGCACATTTATCACATGCTGATCTCCTTTTATATCAAAATAGACAAATAAGAAAGTGTAGTGTAATATGAAATCAAAAGTTACTCTACAGATTAAATATACGATTTCAAATCAAATTAAAAAAAATTAAATCGAAATTTGACACATTTTAGATTAAGAAATTTGTGTTCCGACGACGATATAATGATTTAATGGTAATTAATTATATAATTCCCCTGATTTCTCGAAAATCAAATAATATTGTACTTTCAAGCTCGCCTTCATTACAACGACAAAGCAAAACAATACAATTTTAACTAAACCCAATATCTGTGCTTTATAATTTGCGAAAGATTCTGATATAAAAAATTAAATAAGATCTACACTGTTCCCACTGTGCAGAAAATAGTTGATTCTCGTGCTTTTCTAAGTTTTACCAAACACTTTAGTTCTAAGAAATAATTGATTTCAGCTTTAGAATAAAAAAAGTCACTAATTAATCACCGCAAACAAACATGTGTCAATGGGCTTGCAGTCTTATTAAATCACTACAAATATGCAACTTTTTCATACGAATTTCACATATGAAAATGTCATTAATATAAGCATTATGATGCTCCATGTGACATGGATGTCATAAATCGCTCCTTTAATGCAACATAGTGATATCTTGAAAAATTAAAATTTTATACTAAATACTGTCGACACAGAAGCTAAAATTTTAAATACTTTAAGAACATTTTGCTACAAAATTACTCTTCGTCATATGTAGAAAGCATTTCTACATATTGGATTTATTTCATATTTTTAAGGTTTTATTTCATTGTGACTTATTTCATCTTTTTGCCTTTTTTCATTATGAAAAACTTTCAACTTGCAGATTTGGGAATAATTTCATCTTCTCTGGGACTTATTGCATTAAATTTTCTTGAGACGTATATAATTTGGTAGGTCCTCATTCATTAGAGGCTATTTTATTGTCAGTTATTTTGTAAATCCTTATTTCATACCGCCCATTTGTGGTCTATGTGCCAGCGAATCGGACTCGCATAACAGAGAAAATTCGTTCCTCAGCCAAACTATTCGTATGAGGAATAATCTCCCAGCGGAGGTCTTTCCTGCCAGTTTTAGCTAAGGAAAGTTCTCGTCGAATATCCTCAAACAGTATCCTTCTTTGAGCGGCAAAGCTGCGAGCTGTATTTTTTCGAACGCTTGAAAAATGCGTCAATTTGCGGAAATAAAAAATTCGATGTGAAATTTGGTATTACAAAAATATTATATACTAGCGGACCAGGCGAACTTCGCCTCGCCCTAATTTTAAGCCTTCAGACAAAATTTCTATTTTTTCTTTTAAAGAGCCATTAAGGAATAATTTCAAACAAAATTTCATACAAAAACTCGATTTTAGATTTTTCCAATTTTCCGACTTTTCCGGAGGGATTTTCCAAAATTTTCTTCCATAAAAACGTTCTCCTCGAAAATACGAACAACTGACAAAAAGTTTTACAGAAATCGGCCAAGCCGTTCTCATTTTATGAATTATTGGATTTTGCACGCCCCTCC
Organism: Germaria angustata; assembly: GCA_963681545.1. Classification (NCBI taxonomy): domain Eukaryota; kingdom Metazoa; phylum Arthropoda; class Insecta; order Diptera; family Tachinidae; genus Germaria; species Germaria angustata. Next base: position 42,363,660 of record OY813000.1, on the reverse strand, counting down.
TCCCACAGCCCGAAAATAAAGAATCGGACTGCACAGTGTCACCCGCCCGAGTATTCTGAAGGTTCCCTGAAAATTTCGTTAAAATCGGCCCAGCCGTTTTGGAGCCATTACGTTACATACACACATACATACATACATACATACATACACACATCCTATTTTATATATATAGATTAAAAAAAATTAAAAATAAATTAATATAAAAAATTACATTATGATCTTGAACAATCCTTTGCTCTGCAAATACTGCTTTTTTGTTTTGGCAATGTTGTTTTAATTGTTTACAATAACAAATCATAAAGGATCTCTTAAACATACGCTAGTATTGCTAAAAATCTGCTCGGAAATTAGCATACGTTTGTATAAAAATTATTACCCATAGGCTTTTACGTCTATAGGATGAACATCAGGTCTTATTTGTCTTCAACGCAATATGATAAAGTTATCAATTAGACAACTGCATTCCAAGAACTAACAGTTTTCCGTTCAGTAAAAAACAACATACCGCTTCAACCGCCCGCTTCGTCGCTCGACGCTTTGATGCTCATTGGGTATCCATTGCGTTACAAAAGTTGACATGAGTGTGTTATTTAAATTGGTTCAGAACCTTAAAAGTTTTAATCATTGTTGTCACCACAAACACAAAACTTATATGCAACATGTTAGAATAATTTGGAATAAAGTGTTCAACTCGGTAAAATTTAAAAAAAAGGTAAAACTGTATAAAATATCGCTAAAATGGCCAAAATATGCGAAAAATTTAAGCAATCACGAAAATTAACTGCATGTTACTTAAATTAAACTGAAAATAACTTAAAGTTTAAAAAGTGGTCGAAGTTCGGTCACTGGGCGAATACCAAACAGTGCCAACGAATTTTCGTTTCATTCACTTATAGCACTAAATATTGCAATATTCAGAATTTGTCACTTTTTTGGCCACTTTGTAAAGAACAGAAAATTCGACTTAAGCCTTCAAACTTTTAATTAAATCGCAAATAAAGCATACAAAATAACATACTCGTATATTACAAAGTCATATATGTGCTAGTATTTTTAAACATTTTAATAAGTCAATAATTAAGTTGTTTAATTATATAATGGAAGGTAAATTTTATTATATTTTAAAAGTTTAAATAACAAAAGTGACATTCCACTACATTTGGTCGTTAAATACTTAAAAATTCGGTAAAAAGTAAAATAAAACAGAATAGGAAATCGAAACCCGACTCCTTAGAAAAATATAAAAAAGAATTTTATTGATGTTAAAGCCGCGTTAAAAAAACTATTTCTTTCTTGATTTTGTAAATTTTAACAGAAATTTCGTTTAAATATTTTTATTGGAAACAAAAACAAAAATATTCCATTATGTTCAAAAAATCAGGCAGCAAGTTCTAAAAACTTTGTACAAAATGCTGGCCAAGCTATCCCAGCGAAAACAAAGAAAAATGCACATTGTGGCACTAAAACATTTATGTTCGTATTAGAGATGCCAATGCCGAAATATCGAGATCTCGAAATTGTTTAGAATTGGTAAATTACGAATCCTGGGACTCTCCAATCACATATTTCGGGATTAAAAAATCTTAATTTTCTTCTTTCATTTTCGATGAACACTATGTATTTTTATTAGACATAGAATTTCTAATGAAATCAAATCATTACCTTGATTGGGAGATAATATTTTCTGTTTCTTAATTGGCCAGAGATTGAATTCAAAAAATATTTGTGATTTATTGCTGTTCTTTTCAACAAGAATTTAGAAAACTTTAATCCTAAAGTTTAAGGCTGTTATCTGATCTTTGCTTTTTTCAAGATGGACTTTTATAAAATTAATTGTCTTGACTGCTGCTTCATTTCCAGCAGGTAGTATTCAATTCATCTTTCACCAATAAATACAACCGATAAAAGAATTCCTAAAGATCGAAATGGAACGGCTATAAAACAATTATAGAATCAATCAAAGGATTGTGTTTTTCACGATTCTGATTAAGGCGCAAATCATCTTTTCGAGGTAAAACTTTCTATAAAAGAAATAGTTTTCTCCTAGAAACATAATAAAAGTAACAGATTTTTATTTTACATTTATTTTTTAAATGTTATGAATGCAATTACAGATTAAGTTTAGTGTGGCTTGGGTTTAACGAACTCAGTAACAAAGACCTTCGTTTATTTATAGGGAAACGGAATGAAACCCACAACCTCCGCACTGGCAACCACTAACCTGCCGAGGCACCCAAAAAAAATCATATTTTTTTCTTCTTCATCTTAATACACGATTAGATACGACGAATATCCCACCAAATTCAACTCGACTGGTTTTTAAAACAATGCCCTTGATTTTATTAATGGTATTTCACTGCGTCAACTGATTTTCAAAATACGCTTCAGCATTTTTGGATGCATGTCCTCTCGCTATGAACAAAACATCTGTTTGCTGAATTAGATTTTAAATTTGGGTCCCCTCAACGTAGGGCAGTCTTGTTGCCTAATCTATCAGTTTTTTATAATTCGTTGTCTTATCTTTATTTCTAGCTCCATTAATAGTTTTAGCGAAATAACAGCAAACATTTAAATATTTTATCTCGGAACTGTATAAATTTATAATTTAGTTAGAAAATTCCACAAACAGATTTATCATCAAAACTAAAGATTAGATTACAAACAGAGATCAAAAATAAATAAAGAAAAAATTATAAATTGCATTCTACAAAATGGCAACGCGACAAAATGATTTAGTTGCAAAAGTGTTAAAAGTGAAACGAAACATGATCGCAAGGCAGACGATCTTGCAAGTAAATAATTTGTAAATGATTTTGCATTCAAATAATCTATTCTAACGTATCTTTTCTTGCTCTTGCAGATTTTATCAATAGTTTCGATTAATGTGATACATTTGAGGGCGCAATGTAACGTGTGTTCGGACGTAAATCAAATGGCATGCGTTTCGGAAACGTCATATCAATTTTGTGTGAATAATGCACCAAGTGGTGTAGTCAACTCATGCCCTTCAAATTACGTTTGTTCGACGGCAACAGCCATAATATGTCTTCCGAATACAGCGGGACTGGTTGCCACTTGTAGTGAGTGCAATAGATGTGATTTAAATTTGGTGTTTGCTTGTACAGGTGTTAGAACTTATGCCCTGTGTTTGGGCCAAACAACACCTTCGACAACAGTGACGGGTACTTGTGATGCCAATCAAGTCTGCGACATTACTTCAGCACAGATCTGTGCAAATTCTGCAACAGTAGGGGCAATTAAACACAGACAGGAGAAAACTATTTTTTATTGTATATCTATTTGATTTTATTTTTGCAGTCTGCACCAACTTGCCCCACTAGTGGCACAACCACTACCACCACGACCACCACCACTGTGACTTCAATAACATCTACAACGCCCGCAACCGTTCCGACTTACGCCCAATACTTTTGCTCTGTTATGCGTGTCAATACAAGATTTCAAGTACCAACGCAATTTGATAACACATGCAGAAGGTAACTTATACGTTTTGCTTTAAGACAGACAAGCTTTTAAGCTGTGGTTAATTGAAGCTACATTTTCAATTTCATAAGGTGCAGGAAATAACTAAAAGAAAATAGTTTAAATTCTGTTTTAGGCTATAATTTTGATTCTATTATCTTCAACACACATTCCCAAATTACTTTCTAGCCCTGAACGTACTCCTTTCAGTAGTCAGCTGAATACTTATTTCTTAATGGCAACTTAAAAAAAGGGCTCAAATAACATATGAATGATATGTACACCCATAAAATTATCCTTAAATGCTCCTGTTTCGGAAATTTGCCTCATTCTACATCATTTATCGTATACATTACTGCATATGTAATCATATACTCACAATGAACTTGTAAGATTCCAAATCCCTTGGATTTTAAACTCAATAGACAAATTTAAAACGAAATCTTTTCAGTAAAAATGTACCATGCAGCTACGAATTTTTTTGCAAGAAATTGTCTGTAGTCCTCAGGCTTAAAATCGGTAATTATGCTATATTTAATTAGTCCAGTAAAAGAATGCCGAAGTCTATGACGCTATTCCCCATAAAGATATAATAATTTTTTTATCAATAAAAAAATAAGCTTTAGAAACTAAAACAGACTTGCACGGCTTTTTAGAAACAATTTAACGGCTTTATTATGGATGTCGACCAAATTTCCGCTCGGTTGTCAGTTTCCAGATCCATTCTGTATGCGCTAGAAATGCAAACCATTAACTTAAAAATGATATAGTAGAGAGAAACCGGCAACTAAACATTTTTGGTTGCCGAATAGCAACCCAACTGAGGTGTGGTTACCATCCCTAATCGTACCATAAATTTTGAAACAATATTAAAATGTGCATGTATAGGAGTAAATCTCTAAATACATAATACAGTACAATCTGATATTCTGTATACTTTTTACTTCTGAGGTTCTACAAAGATCGTTTATTGCTTTGACAGGACCATGACCGCCGTGAACTGATTACTGGTGAGTCTGCCTACTAGAGTTCTTATGTTCAGAGCTATATGATGGAAACTTTCAATAAAAAATTTTAATTTTAGCAAAACTATTTGCACTAAACTCAAATAATTTGTAGAACATCATGAAATTCCAAAATAAGGCTTTTGCTAATAAATGTTTGGGACATTATCAGGCATGTTGGTCGGAATTTTCTGATCGTTTTTTTTACCTTCTTTACAAACGTATTATTGCCCTCATTTCCGCTCTATAGTGATAAATTGAGTCCTTAGAAAACAAAAAATTCTTCGCAATCAAACCACCTTCAAAGTGAAATCGGCAAAGCCTTTTTTGACTAGCTTAATTTGTATTAAAATGTAAACAATTTGAGACTCTTAGGAGACACAAATAAAACATTTTATGTAAACAACTTAAGCTTAAAGTGTCACCCTAAGGAAGTTAGAAAAAAAAACCTTTTAGAATCAAAACCTTTCCGATCGGAATGTGCGATATGCCTGCAAATCTCAAAATACTTATGCCGAAATGAACACTTTCTAATGGTAGCTCGTCTATGGGAAAATGGTTGAATGTTATCTCTAATTTAGTTCGATAATATCGAAGTCAGAATACGGCAAACATGCTCTCAATAAGAAAGAATGACTTAATAAGTCATACAAAAATTAACACTTTACTCCTCTTCATATTCTAAAGGAATATTGGGAACTATTAGTTAGTAGTATAAGCTAACTTATTAGCTTATGCCATATCATCAATACAAGTTTAGAAATGTTTTGGAAAAGGTAAAAATTATTTCAATTCTTAAAAAATAAATGGGAAAATATTATCCAACTCGTTTTAGTATTTTTTCACACAAATTTCACCCGCGTTAAATTTTACAAAATGTGCCATTTAATGTATTATTCCTGCAGTATTATAAATTGCAAGAACAATGTAACAATGATTTATTAAATAATTTTTTTAGGTATATTTATTGCTTCCGTACCACTGCTGGAACTTGGTCTGGTCAAATTTATACTTGTGCAGGCTCAACTTACTTTGATCCAGTATCACTTTATTGTGTTGTCACTAGACCTTCAAATTGTTGACTTGATGAAATAAAACAAATAAAGAACCAAATTTATATAAACCTTTATTTATTTAAGATAAAAATATATTTAATAAAAAATTGCTCCACCTTAATTATGTGCAATATGTGGGTTTATTAAAGACACATTTTTGCTGTTGTATGTGAAAATATGTTTCCAAAGGGCAGCTGTACTCGATACCAGTCATAATACCATTTGCAAAATAACAATAAATGTACCTAAAAGGATATTTAAATACGATATTGATAAACATATTCAATTAAAAAACAAAATTATGAAAATAGTGTGAATTGGATCTGAGGGAAAAAATTTAAAGACAGTTTATTTTAAGTTTATCGGAAATTTTGGAAAAGCTTTGTATCAATAAGTAAAGATCACTGAATTTATTTGCTGATTTGGGTAAAAACTATACTTATTTTTGTCATCATTGTAACATTAAAAGCTATCATAGGAGTAAATCATCAAAAAAAAAAAAAAAAAATTAAAAGTCAATCAGATCCAAACAATAAGACCAACGGATGGCTCATCAAGGATCCATAATGGCGGCCTGTTCAGAGCCAACTGAAAACTTGCAGTCTTATGTTAATGTACGATATACATCGTCGTGACGGAAAACTATAAAAAACTATGTGGCGTAATACCGCTGAAAACGATAAAATAATATTTACAGTTTCACCTGGAGCCCTATAACTTTCCAGAAATACCCAGAAGAATGTCGAACAAGACCTTCTTTATTTTATGGACTTTACAACTGTTCACCTTGACACATTTTTCTTAATTCACTTTCTGTAAAATAAACTCTTTAGATGCAATTTTTATTTAATTTGTACCATCCCCTCTCCTATTCATCCTTCACACCCCAATCATCTTCTTGTTTTTACCGCAGCTTATCGTTACATTATCTAAAGTAACTATGAAAATAATGTATAAATATGCGGGCACCAAAGAATGCCAACGAATCACAATCAAATATGAATGTTTTTGCGTTATACGCAATTTTATCATACGAAATTTTAATATAAAAATATTATAAGTACATATGTTCTTTTGTATGCTTTACATGTACAGATGTGTTGTGTTTTAGACAGTCGCATCAACTCACCCATTGATAGAATATAGGAGTGACGTCTCTAGGTTTTGTTGGAAATGCTTAATACATGCTCTTGTAACATGAAGATAATCATCCCAAAGTTTCAATAATGGATCTAGAGTATAGGAAACGCAATATTTCCCTTCCGAAATTAACTTAAATATAAACATATTTTGTTTTCCCTTTGAAATTTCCTGAGCAAAAGTCACAATACACGCAAATGCTTGTTTGTAGCCCCTTTACCAATATTTTTATTCTTAAAATTTTCCCACATAATAATTTTAAAAATATTGTGAAGGAATCAAAAATATAAATCATATATAATTTGCTTGTTGAACAAGATACGCAGTAACTCTTTCGGTGTTCAAAAAAAAATAGTCGGGTAAAAGTTGCAAAATTTAAGATAATTAAAATTTAAGATTAGTTTAAATATTCAAACAATTAAGACAATTGACGGTTAAAAGTCTAATTGCAGGATAGAACTACATCACTTTCATTGTATTATTATTATTTAGATTTTTTCGTTTTTTTTTGTCTTTGACTAAACATTTAAAATTTGCTATTAAACCATTTCCCAATGAATATGTATAAAATTCCATTAATAAATCAAAATACTAAATTACCTTTTGCAATTGGGATCATTCGGAATGATCGGATATAAACCAAACGACGCCTGTTGTTCACACATTTCTGTTGGTGTCAACATTTCATTAACGGGCATTCGTGTGCTTACTGTTGGCAGAGTTGTCGTCGAGTTTGATGATACCATTCCGCCATCATCCACAATATCACATGTAACATTTCCGATACTTTCCTCTGGAACACAAACATCATCGCTGCCACCATAGCAAACATAACCCGAGGGACAGTAACCAATTTGACCTGTTGGTCTTAAGGCACCGTAACACATTTGAAATGTAGTACGACTGAGGCAAGTAAATAAATAGTTTCGATGGGCAGCGCACATGCCACAAAGCGACGTATCACCACAACTGGGTGGACGATGGGATGACTTTTGAACACAAATGGCATTCAAGTCGGTGCAATCAAAGCCATCCTTGCAATGATACAAGGCACTTGTATTTGGCACATTATCTTTCCAAGAGAAACATTTTTTTCATTTAAAATCTCTAAAAAGTTCAATGTGATATAGAATTTACCTCCAAAACATAAATAAAATGATGAGGAGTTTGTACAAGCTACTTGATTTGGCTGGCAAACGTTGCATTCCGCTGATGTGTAATTGATGTACAAAAGGAGTAGCATCACTTTCTTTGTAGTTTTTAAAAGAATATTTTTTATAATGTAAATTTATAATCGTAATTATAGAATAAATATTTATACATTTTCTTATTATTATTTTAACACTTACTTGCCACATCATTAATTTTAGCTCTTCAAGTTGAAAATTAAACATTTTATAAAACGTTTTACATATATTTTTATTTGTTTTTCCGTAACTGAAATCTAACTCTCATATTCTGTACGTTTCGACGGTTTCTGTATGACTATTTTTGGGAGCTTGTGAAATTGTTCGTTTTTAAGTCAAAAATACTAACAATGTTTCTTTATCTGTTTCTTCTTCAGCAGCTTCTGGTATGTTGACAATTTCGTTTTGAGATGTTGGTGTTAATTTGTTTGTTGACATTTCTTTCATATTTTCTAATTTTTATTTTGATTTTCTTTAAAATAACGCCGTAACATAATGCACACGAACATTTGAATATTTGTATTTAATTTAATTTTTAGCATTTATAAAATTAGTAGAATAAATCAGGGATGACCACCATCATTATATTTATCATCATATCGCTCATTTGTTGCAACAACCTCAAAACTAAAAAAAAAATTACTTTTATACAGAGTAAATATTCAAATCTTATGTTGTTTGATGAAAAGATAAAATATTTGCTTATCAAAAGATCAATATGCGAGATACGAGATACGAGATACGAGTATTTGTATATGAGGGGCAATAAGACTATTAATTCAGTAATTTTAACTCAAAAATCATTGGACCTGAGTACTGAGTATAAGCAGAGAACAATCTTACTGCTGAGCCAGGAAATGCTGAAGAATTGTACAATTTTATTAACCAGAAAAAACAAAGTTTTCAGCATTTTCTAAATAATGAAGAGTATTCATCATGAACCATAATGATTTTCAAATCAACGGCAGTTTTTCACTCCGTCAGCGATACATAAATTATTGTAATTATCTTAATTATTCTAAGTTGTAGACGTCATATTCGCCTAAGGATTAAGGATACTATTGCTCTTAACCAAATGTGGACGGAGGAAATGAAGTTTTTTATGTAGAATTTGCTGGACTTAGGCTGGCTACACACTTATGATTTGTTCGTGTTCGACGTCTTTGTTAGAAGTCAATGGGAATAAGCGAAGAAATTAAAAAAGTTCACTTCATGCTGAGTATTTTTTGTCAATGTTCACATTTTGGTTTGCTGCAAAAATTCGCGGAGATGGGCCACAAACACCTTTTAATGAATTTATTGAAATCAGATGGAAAAATATGACCTTCGTCAAAGTAAAAGTGATAAATATAAAAATGTTAAAAAAATTATAGTTAACAAGTTTTCAGATTTGTTTGTTGTGGGTTTATTTCCGACAATATTTGCTGACATTTCATTCCTAGCTAAACCAACTAGCTAATTTTAAACAGTTTGAAAACATTCTTTATACATGTACAATATGGGAATTCTTTATTGTATACAAAACACAAAACCATCATACAACACAACAAATAATTTATGTTGGATGTGAGTCTATTTTACTTTTCTTGCAACATCTTTACTTGTGTGGTGTTTGTATAATAAGCCTTATAAGCCCACGCTATATCCGCCTCCAAAAATGGCGGTAGTACTAGTACCTACGTCTGTATTCAATACAAGGATTTTTTCTTCATATGCATTAAAAAATGTTCCGATTTTTTTTAAGGATGGGACCATTTTTCCAATGAAGGATAAACAGCAGCACATAGAGTCCTTCTTTCAGTCAGAATAAGTGTATGTAAAATAACTACGGATTCTCAAGACTGCGTTAAATCACGTAGTCAGCATGAAAAATTATATGTTTGACATCCTCGTATATGGTGTGGCAATTGTCCGATTTTTTATAAAAAAATATTTTTTCTCACAGCTCTGTAGCAACTCCTTCTATTCTTGTCCCATCGTTATATGGAATCGAATACAAGGGTGACGACGCACAACCCTTGTATTCTATTGGGAACAGCACTGTGCTTCTTTCTCAAATATTAATATTAAAAGTAACACAAAGCCATGTAACATATCTTTCTAGTTATAGACAATGACGCATAAGTCAGCTGGTATATAAAATTAAGATTTTATTAAACAATAAAATTAAAAAAATATATATTAATCAGAAACATTGATAAACCTTATTTACTCTAGTTATAATTTTATTGTCGTTAATATTTATTATTATTATATTGTATTTGGCTCCTCAAGTATATATTTCTCATAACTTAAAATTACATTTAATTAAGAGCAGCCGATAGGCTTGACCTTGCCGCACACTGTAGTAGAAGGATCGAAATAAAGTTCACCTGGACATCTTAAGACGGTCGTCTGCATAGTGCCACTCTTCGGGAAGCAGTATATGTAGCTGGAGAGAGCACGATATAAATTTAAAAAATTTAAAATGTCATAAATGAAATGATTTAAGAAATAAATCAAGACATGGCCTTAAATCAGTGCCAATCAACTAGGGAAAACTAAATGAATGAGAAATTATTCGTTAATATTTTAAAAACATTAATATGTTTCTTTATTTCAAATTAACTTTTTCCAGATTAAGTTTTAAGTCATTCATTAAATGAAATGATTCGTTAATAGTAATGAAGTAAAATATGATTGAATGAAAGAAAAAGATATAACACTGAATGGAGAAATAAAGTATTATTCAGAGTTTTTGCACAAATATATTATGGATTTGAAGCCGAAACGGTCTGGTCCAGCAAATAAAAAAAAACGCTGTTACATCAAGATAATGAGCGGGTGTACACGTGTGTATTCACTATGGCGAAAATCCATGAATTAAACTTACGAGCTGATACCCCATCCAGTATAATTTCCAGTTTTAGTTCATTGCAACTATTTTATGTTTTTAAATTTGAAAAAATGATTGGGTGAGGAAAGATTTGCCTAAAACAATTCTCTTGGGAAGTCTTAAAACTTTGAAAGTAATAAAAACTAGAAAGACGCTGGACTAAATGTATCAATCTTAAAGGAGACTAAGATGAGAAATAAATCATATCCAATATCAAGGATTGTTTAGTCACCAAACTCGACCTGGACTGATCATTTAATCTTTTGCAACATGTTCTAATCCATATGGTTGGGGTCATTAAGGGACAATGAACGTTCGGAAGAGTGTCATAGCGACTTGGAATTGAATGTGACTTCCTTGTTACATATTGTCCAAAATTCTGCGTAATTATCAGGAACATACACGATATCAATGATCAATGAAAAATTTTAATTCCTAATTTATTTGTTTACTTTTGTTAACGAATATTCAGAAAAATTTACAAAATTAGTTATCCTTCGCTGAACTAATGTGGGAAAGAGAAGCCTATTTATTTATGTCTAAAATTTTGCCTAATAATTTCTTAACTTCGTTACTTGGAATAAAATGTCTGCGACGTGTTTCAATATTCTACTTTTTTAAGCTGTGTTTATGTTTTCCATGAGTATCTGTATCACAGATATTCTATATATATTGGACCTATATATCATATCCTTATTTATGCCTTGCATTGTGCTGAAACTAAAAAAATTGATTACCGGAAGGAGGACAGAATATTCACTTTGAAACAATTGCCCAACATATGAGTTTTTTTTAATCAAAGTTAACAAACACAAATTGCGAAGCTACTTGGCTTGGAATCGAACCTGCGACTTTCGGACTACCAGTCTAGTTTTTGTCAATATTCGATTTGAGTGATAACAAAGTCTTTAGAGAGAGAGCTCCTGGTACTAACCGTTTCCTTTAAAAAACAAATTTTTTCTGTAATGTGAAGTGCAATTCGTTGGTATGTCGGTCACAAGGGTATGTGATCTTAATGAAGAACGTGTTTGTAGCAAAAGAATTAGTTTCAGAAATAAGTTTCCTGATTTCATAAGAACTCATTAAATTATTATTATTGGTACTACAATAAAACAGTGAAACATAGAAAGGAGGTCCAATAGAGTGAACAATCTTTTACACCGTCTCCAAAAATGGAAACACTTGAATGCTTCTTTACCGTCATGAAAAGTGTGCTCCGTCCTTCGAACAACACACTTAATTTTCATGGCATGAACATCAAGGGGCTTCTGATTTTAATATTTTTATGACAAGTACTTACACGTGGAGCGGCATGTTTAACAATCATATTTTGCAATGGGGGTAATTTAGTTAAGGAACGATTCCTGTGACATATAGCACATACAAATATATGTTTGACGAAATAAGAACAACATCATTGACCACTGTAACACTAGTTTTTAATAACAGACTAAACAACTGTTTTTATGAGCACTAATCAAAATTAATTGGAGGCTCACCCGTTATACCAGTACTATCTTGAATTGGCACCAAACATATTCTCATTTATTTGCAAAAGTTATTGAAAATCTATGAAAAACTTACGTTTTGCATGAGGTGTCAATAGGATGAGGATAACGTCCAACCGTCGACTGTTGTGAACAAACGAGTTGCACCGGGTTTTGAGTGGTTGTTGGTAAAGGTGGCAGTGTGGTTGATGCAATTTTTTCTGTGGTTTCGGTTTCATTAGATGTGTTTTTTTCTGTTGTTGTAGGCAATATTGATGTTGTTTTTGGTGCTTCCGTTGTTGTAATAGGCAGATCAATGGCATCATTTAAATCACAAAATTCAATTTGTGACTCCTTGCAGCTGGGAACGCATGGATACTGTCCTTGTTTAGCCAAACCGATATCACACATTTGATTTTCTGCGCAACTATCGCGTATTTCACTTAACTGACCCCCAGAACACATAGTAAATGTTGTGCGACTCGTGCAAGTAAATTTTCCATCGTCTTGCTCGCTTTCGCATTTTCCACAGTTGGTGGTATCACCACAAGCGGGTAAAGCAGACTCCAATGTTTTGTCCATACAGACGCGACCATTTTTAGTACAAATTTCATTTTCTCCCAAACATGAAAACTTCATTGAAGTGATGGGGTTTCCTGCAGGAGGATAAAATGACTTACTACGTCCTTGAATTTCTGTTTTAGTTTCAAAATTATTTACCATCAATACAGGGATGGAACTCATTTTCATTAATGCAGGCCATACCATTCGGATTACAAACATTACAAACGGCAGTTACATTATGATCAATAATTAGAACGAAAATTGTAACAAAAATCAACTGATGATGAGTTTTAGCTCTTGCAAATTTTGTTCGCCTTAGATTTTTATTTTTTACTCACCTGCAATTTAAACATGTTTTTTTCTGACTAAAGAAAAATTATAGTCAAACTTTTTTGTTTAAAGTCTTTATATAAAATAAATTTCTTAAAAAATCTTCTGAGCTTTTATAACTTCCATGATATTCTTAGAATTTTGTTATCTATTTTTTTTACACCCGTCATTGTGGTTGGGATTATATAAATATTTTTTTCTACAGTTTTATCTACTAAATACTCTTATTGCAATTTGCTGCGTGTATAATTTTTAAAATTTTCCTGACTCGTGTTTTTATAAATGCTAGATAAAATGTTAAACCCTTGAGTGACTGAGACTTATTTTATAACAAAAACCATAATATTAAAGTATATTTTATAAGAAAAGTGACAGGGAAATATTTCGGACGGAATTTTGCAATTAATGTTTTAATTAATTTTAAGAAACTTTTTTTGCATTACATTCTTTTTTCCAAGTTTATTTGATATGCAGGAAACATAAAAATCAATAGCAAGCCAGTTTTATTACATCCGTATCATTATCCCTGCATTTCAATGACTTCTTTAAAAGTGTTTTTTACTAGGATGCTCTACCCACTTAAGATCTTTTCCTCGAAAAATGGTTAAGAATTTATACACATAGGACATACATACATAAGTACATACATTTGGTTCATTTACTGCAAAAACGTCTTAACCTCAAATGAAGTTACAGAATACGAGATTAAAGCATTAAATTTACATACAATTTAATAGGGAAAAAGTTATATTATTTCCCCAAACGTGAAATTTGTACACATAAAAAGCGTTTAAAGTATGGCAGGTTCGCCATGGAATCACATGTGATGTGTTTAGCGTGTAGAGAAAGGACTTGTATATGGTAAAAATACCTTGCGACAATTTCAAGAAGGAATCCTTTGTGGTCTTCAATCGGCAGAGCTTGCAACCGGTTGAACTAAGTATTTTGCCGATCTTTCTCTCGCTGGAGCGAAATGATATTTCAGACCATTAAGATTAAGACTAATGCTGCCGAGTTAGATTGTCAATTCAAAGTCTGATTTATTTTGGGATTAAAACTCTTTAATAATAAATTTACAAATTTAACTTAGACTTTCAAACTCTTTGAGTTATAACATCTTTGCAGCAAGTGAGAGGCATGTGCCTTGAGACTTCAGAATGTGTGTATTTAGTGAAGGATTTTGAAGAATTAGTGGTAATTCATAAAAGTTTTTTTTTTGTTTCTTCAAGCTTATCTTTGAAATCTTAAGATTAAATCTTTTTATCATAATTTTTTCTCATAAAAAAGAAAATATTAAATTGAATATAAAAAGCTGCTGTTAGTCAAAAAATAATTTAGTATTTAAAATATAAACGAAACATAAGAGACTTCAGTTTTACCACAAAAAAGGAACGGAACCACACAGCAAAATTATAAAATGATACAAAATAATGCCTTGAGTTTGGTACGTATTTGAAAATCTATTGATATTTTTTTAAATTATTGTATTAAACATTTTTACTTTGAAGATTTATTTTTTGGTTACTGCTTTTGTTATTGTACCCGTCCATATTAACGCCAAATGCAATTTGTGCAATGAAAATGGAATTTCCTGCGTTAATGAAACTTCTTTTAACATTTGCATTGATGGTCAACCCAAAATCGGCAAATTGTTCACTTGCCCTGCCAAAAAACTTTGCAGCGACACAAGTTTAAAATGCGTAGACATTGAGTCGGGTGGACAAGCGGCCTGTGAACCGCACAAAGGATGTGGTATATGTACTGCAGATAAAACGTTTGCCTGCACAAGTCGCACGACATTTGTGCAATGCGACGGCCAGAAACTAACGAAGAATATCGGAATTTGTCCGAAGGGCTTAGTTTGCGATTCGCAAGGTGGTGAAATATGTAAAAATGAATGCAGCAGACCCGATATTCTCGAATGCGATATAGATGCCGCTTTGTAAATTCTTTCGTTGAGGCAAATTTTAAAATGTTTATATTAAATAAAATTCATTAAAACATAAAGGGTGGCATTTTAAGGTTCACAAGATTTAATTTAATTTAAGAAGCAGATATTGTTAATACCGATAGGACAGATAACTTTAGGTCATTAATGCCTGCGTCTGGCGCATAGATGGCGTAATCGGAATATGCAATTTGCACAACCCTTTCTCAATTACTACGACCGCGAAGATTTTATTCAAATACATTCATCCGTAATTTTGAGAATTGACGAATTGTTTACTTACAAATTTTTAATTGCAGTAAAACTAGCAAGACTACTTTTTGAAGGGTCTTCAAAATCAAGTCATTTATTATAAATTCCATAAGAAGGGCAGATTTTGCAGGGACTAAATTTTTTCTTTTGGGCACGCCCATGGAAGAACGAACTAATTGGAACCATTAATAATAATAACTAAGTGTGAAAAAAAAATTTTGCTCGATTGATTTTTTTTTTTTGATATATTGACTACTTTTTTAATGTAAAAGGTTTGGCCGTTTCTGAGCATGTACATTTTTCAAAAATTAAAATTCGACTGAAACAATTTTAAACAGATATCAATTACGAAACGCTACGCGGCATGATCAGTTCAAATCTCATATTAACTTGTACGTAAATATGCTTAAAGCTTACAATTTATCAGACCGCTACTTTGGATTATAAAAAAGGCTTCGTACCTAGACCAAAATCTTTGTTTTGGTGCCACATGAATTGAAAAACGAAAGGACATGTTCTTATACTATAATATAATAATGCGTTCCATATAAATCCTACGTTACGATACGTTTTTTTTTTCACTGGAGTCGTCTTATTTTGTTTTAAACCAAACATTAGCTCAGTTCAATCTAAGTTTTACTGTATGGCTTTTTGACTTTTCAGAACGATATATTAGAGGTTTTCAAGAATTTTGAAAAAAAAGTTGCAATCAACCGTGACTCATGTCCCATTTTTGTTTATTTAACCAGCCTCAGCGATAGATAAAATTTACCTTCACCTAGATTTATAAATTTTAATTTTTATAAATATAATCGTTTCAATTTGCATCAATTTATTTTTCTAAATGAATTTTATGACACTTTTTTTGCTCATTTACTGTGACGAAGTCTAGTTATCAAATTGATATTTTTACTATTATTATTTAAAAAAAAGTCAAACTTTTCCGGTGAGAGAAGATAATTTAGTTTTCTCACTTTGTCGATATACGACTACGTACTACACATACATTAACATTAGGGCGGGTCAATTTTTAGACATAAATTTGTAGGGAGGAGGCATTCTAAGCAATTTCGCTTTAAAGGCCATTTGTCTAACATTCAATTTGGGCTTCCACCAATTCCAAAATATGTTGTGAGCAGTGTCAATCTATAAACTATATAAAAACTCTCAATTGTAGTATGAGAGCTTAAAAAAATTTAATCATATTTGATAATTACAAAAACATACATATTCATAACAATAATGGGCATAGAGACTTTTATACAAACAACACAACAAACAACTTGTATTGGATTTGCATCCCTTTTCTTTTACAGAAACATCAACCCACTAGTGATGTGCCGAATATCCATATTTGTATTCCGGAATGCTGCATTCGGCTTTGTATTCGTATTCTCCAAATTCAGGCGAACATACATATTTCGAATATTTTCGCCACAAAAAAAAAAACATAAGTTGGAAAAAAACACTAAACACTTTTATGTAATTCATAAAAAAAGAAAACATTTAACTATAAATAATATTCTTGTAGTAGTAACCTAAAAAACTAATGCAAATCGGTGTGAAGTCCCGTCACAGTAAGTGGTAGTGGAAGAATTTGGGATGTTTTTTGAACGCACGAAATGTTGGGAGCTTGTTTAAGATCTAATGGCTACAAATGATGTTGGTTTTACTCTTGTAAATCAATCAATAATGTTAAATGTAGCAGTCTGGAAATTTTATATTTATTGTTGTTAAGTGTGTTTGAGTACTTTCCCATGAAAATATTTAACACTTTTGTTTAGAGCCAAGTTTCTGTCCAAAAATTTCACTTGTTAACTCCTAGTGAAAAAAAAATGGAAGTCATTCCCAAGGAGCGATAACTCTATTTCTCCCAAAAATCCCATAATGCATTTTTTAACTTCTTGGAAAGTCAAACTGAAAAAATTTTAATTAGAAGTATTCATTTATTTACAATAGTCTCAAACCTTTCTGTATAGAATAATATTTATTTCCTTAAATCTACATGAAAACATCATTTGTCTTCAATCAATAACTGAAGAATTTAATTTAATACAAGGATTAAATCGGAAAACAAAAAACAGGAAAAATGTCACGGGGCCATATCTGGCGAATACGTTGGCTGAAGTATAATTACGGTATTCTTTTTGGCCAAAAAATTACGAACAAGCAATGACGAATGAACACGTGCATTATAAAGATGCAAAAGCCAGGAATTTGTTTTAACACAATTCCGGAAGTTTTTTCGTATTGTTACTCGCAAGCCACGCATAACTTCAAGATAATACTGCTTATTAACCGTATGACCATGTGGCAAGAGCTCATGAAGCACTATGCCAAGGTAATCGAAGAAAACTGTGAGCAAAGCCTTGACAAATGATCGAACTTTGCGTGGTTTTTTGGTCTTGGCTCTTCCATTGGCACGATTGGAATTTGGTTTCGATGTCATAACTATATGCCAATGATTCGTCACCAGCTGTGACCCTTTTAAACAAATATAGATCGTCGTTAACGTCATTTTACATTTCCTTAGCGATTTCCATGTGACGTTTTTCTTTTTGATTCAAAATTCTTCAATTGTAGAATGAACCTCTCCGCCACACGCTTCAAGCCCAAAATTTGAGCCAATCGATATGCTGACCTTCTCTGCAACTTCTCTAATACTGTTTGGTCTCGTTGTTGTCGTAATTAATTTGTTTCTTAACTTAATATTGACTAGAATATATTTAGAATTAACTGTATATCTAAAGTTTCTAAGTTTTCCTTCACCATGAGTGTGTCGTCGTTCAAAATATTAATTTTAATATTCGTACTACCGAGTATGAATATTAAACATTGTCATTCGTAACATCACTACTACGAGGACTTACAAAAAAATTTCAAAATATTAGTGCGTGTTGTAAGAGTCTATGTGCTTATGTCCTTCAGCATTAAATATATAGTTGTGTTATATACGGAAGGAGAGATTCAAAGAAATTCCTGTCTTGCGGATCCAGAAATTTTTTGTTGGCTCTATAAGGATCGAACGGTAGTATGTGACCGATCACACTGCCGCATTAGTATTTACGTTCCAACAAGAGAAAGAGCCTGAAAGGAATATACGAATAATTAATTATGAAAATATTTTGTAAGAGCCACCTTTTGCTACAAAAATTTTATATGATTGTCATATCAGAAGTACATAGAGTATGCAGAGCCACCACTCCCAAGTTCCATGCCACACAATAGAAAGATATGTTTAACTTTTGATTTCTATCTCCCGCAGAGTTATCGCTAAAAATAGCGATTCACTTATGGATCTGGCTGATGGAATTCAATTTGAAAGCAAACATAGTAATGCATTTTTTAATAATAATCATTTTCTATTTATTTTGATTTCTAATTAGAGTAAATAGAATTATGAAGTTTGTATTAATTTTTTATATGATCTTCAATGTAATCTGCTTAATACTTACCTGTTGACAAGAACTTTACACAAATATTCTAATGAGGCACAGCGTGAAATTTGCGGAATTTCGAAATGCATTTTATACCTGTAGTTGCCTAAAACTCTTCGTGAATTCTGTTCCTTCTTTGGAATTTTTGATCCCTAATGTATATATACAGAGTAATTTTCTAGTATTTAAAGGAATTAGGAAAACCTTTTTTGTTTATACTTCATTAACTAGAAGACAAATGGGCGTAAAATTACTTTTACATATTTTCACAGGAAAAATACAAAATCTAGTGATTGGCCTAAAAACGAAGTTGTTTGGGATAGTTTCCAAGCACATATTATAGATTTTTTTATTGCTGAAACAAAGGAAGAATGTGTAATTACAAAAGATAAATAATATTATGAAAATCAATAAATTGATTTTCACACGAAAATGTATGATCACTGCACATGTTGTTCCAACTACCACTATTAATGAAAATCCCATTTCATTATTTTTAGTTGTTGTCAAAAAACTTGACAATTTAGGTGACAATAACTTTTTCTTTTAAAATAAAAAAAAATTATGGTCATATTAAAAAAGAAACTTGCAACAACTCTATAAACCAGCAGCTACGCAAAATTGCATTCGAAAACAGTTAGAGGAAACTCTACTTAAAACCTACTCTAGGCTAGTGTATTAAATTAAAATATTAAATTAAATAATTAAAATAGTTCTTTTAATACAACACATAGAGAATCATGTTGCACCGTAAATTAAAGCTAAAAGTCTTAGCTTTTATGTTCTCCCTATGACTTCTATACCATATAATCTCATTTATCTTTAAGTTCTATTTAAATACGAAAACCATTTAGCCTCAAAGATCTTATCAGACAACAAACACTCTAATGCCAACAACCTTTTGCTAAGAGATGCAAACCATTATTTTAACTATTTTATGATTCGAAAATTTTTATTGACAACGCAGTACTATTTTGTAATTTAGGAATTAAGAATAATACGAAAATATTTATTATATTGAAGCAAAATAAACAATTTTTAACAAACATGAAAAAAAAACGTCATGATAGTGCGATAAATATAATGAATACAGAAGAATTCACAATATTATTTTTTTATTCGAGTGAAACAGTATTTGATCGTGGAGCCTTTTACATTTGTTATGATTATATGTGCATCATTAGTATACTTTGTTATAGTTTTTCTTTAGAATTTCTTATGAATTGTATTGTGGATTTGAGATATTTTCCATTAAGTGAAGAAAAATTAAAAAAATTCTCACTAAAATCTTAGACTTGAAGATTACAGATTTCAGGTGCAACATGAATCCCCATTTTAATTATAAAATGATATTTTGAAAATCTCAATTAAAGTTGGTTCAAGGTTTAAAAATTTTCATAAAACAAATTTTTAATAAATTACTTAACAAATAAGCTGTTTTAAGTTTCTTTTTTGCGTACGACTGACAGTCGTTATTTCATTCACAGCTTTTGTTTAGCATTAGTTAAACCCTCAGTTACCATTAGTTTTATTTTTTTTAATTTATCTAATTATAAATAATAGTTTAACTAATGGCAAACAAAAACTGTGAATGAATTAACATTTTGTAATCTATTGCAGTTAGACAGTGAATTTAAGCATAACAGTGCTTTTTAACTGATTTGAGCTTTAAAGCTAAAATTATTTTTTTTGTCTAAACACGGCAGTTTATACAAAACATTTTTAACGATAACGAAATTTTTATTTATTTGTATTTTTTATCACGAAAATGTACATAATAAAATAAAATATATTTAGAATACCTTCGAAAAATGTATGTGAAGTCAATTAGGAAAAAGTTTAATAATCAAGTTTAAATATTAAATTTTTTATATGTAGTTACTAAAGTTTAGTTTGTTTAACATATTGTTGTACAGATCATAATATAATTCTTACAAGTATATCAGCGTCATGTTTATTCTCAGCATCTATAATCAGATTAGAAATTTTCTCAAAATTATTTTTAGTTCTATGAAACCTAGAAAAATAATAATTTGAATGTAAATTTATGGGACCAGTCGTCTATCAAAATGCATCAAGTTGCAGCTTTGAGTGCAATATGAGCAAAACATAAAATTGTTTTCCATCCTTCAATTTCGGATGGAAGTAGACTCTAAAAGCAATACAAAGCGAAATATTGCCCTCAGCATAAAGTTTTTATCTAAAAACTTTTTGCAAACTATGCTGCTTAATTTAATTAAATAGATGTCTTATATTTAAAACTCCTTAACTTATGAATTTCCACCCGGAAGTTGTCAACATAAATTTATTTTAACAAAAAAATCCACATAAAAGAGAATTTTCTTGTTGAAAAACTAAATTATTTATGAAAATTAAAACATGTAATGAAATTGGTTTTTTACATAATATTTATAGTAACATTTTAGAAATTAACTAAATAAATGTCACTACCAATGATAAAACATGCCACTTGTCTCGCATGACTCCTCACTGTTGCACTCAAAATCACACCATTTACATTGAAAAAAGAAGAAAAAGGAATCGAACAAAAAATGTTTATGTAAAAATTTTCTAGCTGGAGTGAACAAACGTCAACACATTTCACGCATTTAATTGTTTCAATTGTTGCCTTAACTAATTGCTGCCAACACATAGAAGTTGTCAACAGGCACAATTCATGAAAATGAAAATTGTACATTTCATTCGAAAAAACAAATATTTTTCAAAAACAAAAGTAATTTTTCGCCTTTTTGTTTCACTTTCAATTTGTTTTGTTAAAACGGTCATTAAACTTTTTATATTTTATTTAGTATAAATTAATTGTTCAAATGCGCCTGCGTAACAGTGTATCGCGTGAAGTAAAAACGTTAACATCCATCGCAACGAAAAAGCAGGGCTTAAACCGTGTAAAATATATCTAAATTCAGTTGAAATAATCAGCATGAATGTCCTTTATAGGATGTTTCTAGCATTAATAAAATGTGACATTTCTTTTAAATATATTGTGATTTTGATAGCCACCGTTGTGGCTTCAAAAGTCGATAATACCTCTTGGAAGGATTTTCTATTTGGCTCGAAATGGAAAACGCCATCAGTGCTGGCATCAGTTCGTGACAGTCGATGTACGTTAACAATCACAATCATAATTATTTAATATAAAATATTACAAACAAATAAACAAATGATGAAAATACAATAAAACCGATCGCCGTGAAAAAATGGAAGTTGTTGTTGAGGAACCAATAACATTTTTAAAGTATTCACCCCTTCAAACTTACACGAAAACAATATTTTTTTCATTAATTTTTAATTGAAAATATTACTCTCAGATAAGAAAAACTAATTGTAACTATTAATCCTTTAATGCCTTATATTTTTCAGTGGTAAATAACTTATTTGCTATTTAATGATTTTATTTTCTTAAAAAAGTTAAAGGCATTAAAAAGAGAAAGTTTTCTTGCAACTCCAATTTTAAAATCACATGGATACGAAATAAATAAAAAATTTTCCCCATCAAAATCTATGCATATTCATGGCTTCTTAGAAAGCTCTCTTTGACAGTTCGTCTCAATACATGTACATTCAGCAGCCTTCTTCGCCTTGTGCAACCATTTAATTGCAACTGGTCCTACATGTGAATATTCGAATGTGAATCTAAACAAATTTTGTTTTAAAAAAAATTTATTTGGTATGGACCTAGCGGTGTTTATCCCTGCATTTCATTGCCGCTAACCAAATCATCAGTACACCTTAGGCAAGTCATATATAGGGTGATTTTTTAAAAGCTTTCGGACACATAAAATTTAGAGAAATGTTTGAAATTTTGACCGCGGCTACACCTCAAATGGTTCATTCGCTGGGTACAATTTTGACATACTCTCTCCAACATATCGGCCGGTATCTCACGAATAAATTCTTCAATATTGGCTTCCAGTGCGTCATCCGTTACGGACTTGACCCTATAGACATGAGCCTTAACATAGCTCCAAAAAAATAGTTAAAAGGCGTTGAATTTCACAATCTAGGCGGCTCTAAATGTGAAACAAATTGGGCCATAGTTTTGCGTGCTGTATGGCATGTGGCACCGTCTTGTTGAAACCACATGTCGGCTAAGTCTAGCTCTTCTATTTTGGGCAAAACGAGAAATTTGTAATCATCGCACGGTGGCGATGGTAGCTTCTTCGTTGAACCAAGCATGAATTTTGATAATAAAATTCAATAATCTCCAACCGTTTTTCGTTTGTAAATCGACTCATGTTTAAATTATATACAAAACTGAACATGGTGAATGTGTCCAGTCGACAAAAATATCAATAAAAAAATTCAATTATTTGAACGAAACTTGAATGTAATAAGGATGCATTTTATTACGATGTTTAATATAAAGTGCGACGAACAGCTGAAACACTTCCAATAAAAAAGTTTTGTCTTAACATCTTAAGATGACTTTAGATGCAATGAATAGGATCCAAAAAGTAAACATCTTGCAATGAGACGCCTGTTTTAAAATCATTGCAGATCCAAATTTTCACTATTTCTCGATTACAAGTATGTAGTAGATCTTATGGACCTCTTTGCAAACTTTTTTTAATATATTCATAAAAAATAATTAATTAAATTAAATAAAAATAATTTATAATATTTTCTAATCTAATCGTGCAGTACCCTATATGCTTGAGGTTTCGAATATTAGACCAAACATATTGGTCTATTTCGCTAAAATAATCCCTTGTAAAATATTACTAACAAATAAAATTAACTTAGACATTTTTCATGATAATTCCGTCGATTTTACACTAAAGCTTGGAATTGGATCTTTCGCCCATAAAAAATTTCCCCAAAACATTAGTTTACAAAATATAAAGGTCACAGATTTTTCAAAAATGGGCACTTGTTGGAGTCTTTTTAGCCTGTTACAATGTTTTATTCCCTATTTAGTCTTTTTAATTTTAGTTATTATTAACAAATTTTGAAATCAAAATTTCATAAAAATATAATATTATTTGATTAGTCTTATGCATTAAACACATAGACGACAGGCGGCTACACGATTCAAAATGCCGTTGGCTTTAATCGTCGCTGTGTAGTCTGATACGAGTGTTCAATGAAAACGAAAACGACATCCGCATCGCCTGCAGCCGAAGTGTGACTTTACAATACATACAAGTATTAAAATTTTAATGCATATAATGGAGTTGAGTTATAACGAACTCTGTGTTACCGAGCAATGTTTATATTAATATGTTTGCTGGGATATTTTAAAAAATAAGTGCATTGAATTAAATAGCTGACTAATATAAAAAACATTAGGATTTTTTAAAATAAACTCGTTTTGGCATTACAAGGGGTCGCTAAGATCGAACTTTTCACATAATTTTCATATGGAAAAAACGTAAATTTTAGCTCTTATAAAATAATTGTTACAAACTTAAATTTTTATAGGAAAGTAATGGAATTCTTTTTCTTTTCCATGACTAAATATATAAGACATTATACAAATATATTATAAACTTATTATATATCTGTCCCAAAATATTATTTGCATTTGCCATTGAAGGCAAGAAAACTGCTTGTTGAAACAAATCTAACCTTTATAATATTTTTAATTTTAGATATTTTGGCAGTTTTCTTTCGTTAAATATAAAAGATAATAATATTTAATAAATTATTGTATTTAACTAATTTGGCCTAACACTTTTTTATAAGAATAAAAATGCAAAGTTTTTTATTTCGTATTTTCCGACGTTTTCTGAATGTTTTATTCAGTTTATCCAGGGACTCGTCTATTTAATTTAAAAACTAAATACATCAAAATTTTATAAATTTACTAAGCAGGGACGGAAAATATAACAATCACATACATACAATCAAGGATTATTTTTTTACATTAAAAAAAATATTTATATCTTTTATTTTATTAACGAGCTTTAGGTCTTTTTATAAAAAAATAATTGATTTTATTTCAATACTTCGAGGCCTCTGAGTGTCTTCTTCAGAAAATAAATTTTTTTTAAGTATGACAATAACATATGAAAACATTTGAAAACTGCGTTTACATACATACATACATAATCAAATTTTTACAAATTTAAACAAATCAAATGAAAGTAAAAAATTCTTAAAGAAACAAGAAACTAAAAGTGCTTCCAGTTTTGAAGAAATGATCAATTTTTATAATTATATTTAAAAAAAAAAAAAAAACTTTTTTCACTCCTATTGGTCAGTTTAACTTACGAATCAAATGCCTATAATTTTGAGCAACATTATCCGTATCAGTTTTATAGTATAACCTTATTATTTGGAAGATTAATAATATTAAGCATATGTAACATATAACGTCGTTTAAAGTTTCTCTCTATAGCTAAAACTGATACTTTTTAAAGTCCGGATTATAACCACGATTGAAAAAATGTTTCGTTAAAGCTGTTTTTTTGTGAAGTTGAAACATTCTCATACTTCTGGTCTTCTGACTTGTGTCCTGCCAGCCTCGTGTGGTACCTATATGTGACAGCGCATAGAGAAAGGGACCTAAGGGTAAAAAAATCAATTTTCGCTTTTTTTTTGATGTGGACAATATCTGAGCATCGAATGAGACCGATCCCATGCCCCAAAAGTGTTCCCTCCCAGAGGTATGCGCGTTTTATGAAAGTGATGGTACACCAAAGATACACGTAATTAAATCTTTAAAATGGCTCTCCTGAACAAAACCGGTTTTTACCCTTAGGTCCCTTTCTATTTTGCGCGTCACATACTATGTATATATTTTATCACATCATGGTATCTTGTAAACTACAATAAAAATATAAAATTTTTCGACTTTAACTTTTGTCCTAGTGATGATTTACTTACTGTATCATATATTTTATGAGCCATTTTATGTCTTATATTATAAAAAATATTTGATTTTTCTAATTTTTCAGACATCATTGGCACATAATTTAACGAAAAATTTTTTAACTCTAAAAATTATTGCTTTTCATAATTTTTTTTTCTGTTCCTATTTTATTGAATAAAATTTTCTCGAAATTACTAATAGCTATTTTAAGGAATATCTAGATAGAGCCCATTCTAGCAGAATTTCCTTTTCAAAAGTGAATATATACGCAAGAGCTATACATATCCTTGTCGGGATGAAACCAAACGATCAAGTTTCATTGCTTCAGTATACTTTCAACATCTTGCTTAAGAATGATACATAAGAGATGGATATGACTTTGGGGTGATAGTAACTAAATTTTGTACCTAGATCATAAGCTATATATGAGATTTTTTATAATTTTGTTGCTTATTTTAGCTTAAATCATAATTTACAAAAAGGATACATGCGAGGTACCCATATTCTTAGTGGGATGGAAGACAAATTAATGAATACAAACTACAACCTATATTTTGTTACTTTTGGTAATATTTTTTATTCCAAGTAGCTGGGTTTAGCTTGCATCATTATTATGCTATAAAGGATATATGAAGGGTACGAATATTTTTGTGGCGTTTTCCACACAACAAAATATTGTATATAAATTACAAGATAAATTTTAGGAATTTTCGACAAAGTTTTTTACTCTTTGTTGATTAGATTAAATTAAATTTAGTTTTTCACGGATTGTAAGCTGTATTTTGCGACAATTGTTTGTTGTTGTGTCTTCCTTAGTTTAGCTTAAAGCCAAATTTTACAAAAATTATATATGAAAGCTACTTATATCCTTGCTGCGATTTCAAAACATATTGTACATACACTTTATTCTGTATTTTGCGGCTTTTGAAAAAGTTTTATCATTCTTTGCAGGTTAGTCTAGCTTAAACCATAATTTTTCAAAAAGGATATTCCGGAGGTACCCACATATAGTCTATATTTTGCGACTTCTGAAAGAAAATTTTTGTTATTCTTTGTTGAGTAGCTTACGAGTATCTCAAATCATTATTTTTCTTAAAAGGATATACGGGAGTTACTCATTTCCTTGGACAGACGTTTTCAAAACTCGAACCTTTGGAAGGCTTGGGGACACAATGTACCATACAAGATTCTTTTGCATCTGTTTTTGTCCGATTCCGCGCGCAACTTCTATACAGCTGAACCGATTTTAATTAGGAAACAACGTCAGGAAATTTTGAAATGAAAAACTTTCTATCGAACGAATTAACTCTTATGTCGTATGAAAATAATTTATTTGTCTGTTTTGTTTTACAGTTCTTAATATACTTAATATAGTTCCAATTGGACCCGCTCAATGTGCCGCGCCTTCAGGAGAAGTGGGAAATTGCTTGCCAAATAAAGACTGTCGCATTCGGGGTGGTATACCGGCAGGACAATGTGGAGGTGGTTATGGAATATGTTGTGTGTGTAAGAGTTTCAGAGATTCTGTCCCATATTCAATTTAATTTTCCACTTTAATACAGTCTTGCAAACATGTGGTGGTATCATAAGGGAAAACAATACATACTTTGTAAATCCGAATCATCCAGATATATATGATGGCACTGGAAGTTGCCAAGTAACAGTGCACAAGCTTCATCCTGACATTTGCCAACTGAGGTGAGCTTAAGTCTGAGTTTTGTTTAGATTTTTCAATTGATGCATGAATATTTTTATAATATAGATTGGATTTGGAAATGTTTTCCGTAGCACCGCCCGAACCAGCGAATCATTTATGCAATCAAGATCAATTGCTTGTATCTGGCAGCAGCCCAGTGCCAAATATATGCGGCACATCTTCCGGAGACCATAGTAAGTTGCAATTAGATATTGAAACAAAAATATCATTATTAATTTATTAAAGAAGAACCAAAATATTTCAGTGTATATTGATGCCGGTCTTGGCCAAAGCAATCCCATTGTTATTTCGGTTATAACTAGCAATACGTTTCCTCGCATCTGGCGTATCCGAGTCTCTCAGCTACACTGTGGGGGCGTAAGCCGCGCAGATCAGGGGTGCCTGCAGTATTTTACTGGCATAAGCGGGCGCGTGCGTAGCTTTAATTTCAATACCGTGTCCGGCAGACAGTTGTCCAACCAGGACTATAGTATTTGCATACGCACGGAACGGAATTTTTGTGGCATCCAGTATAATGCCTGTCCAGATTTAGGTGAGTAAATAATTATTTTAATGTAATATGAGATCTAAATTAGAGATGAGTTTTTGTTATAGAAAATAATCGTTCGAGGTCATTCACCATATCGGGCAATACAAATAACCCAGTTGGATCTATGGTTGGCGGTGGTACTCAAGTCACACAAAATACATGTATACAAGACTGGCTGTTGATTGGTTGCATGCGTTCTGCCGATCGTATACCACCGATGAGTGCTTGTGAGGATCGTGTTTGCGGTGGTACTTTTAGTGCAGAAGTCGGAATGGTTCAAAAGACAGTACAAAGTGGGTATTCCTGTGCATTTATTTTCAAAATTATTTTGATATATTCTGGGATGAGGATTTACTCGATTTACACACTATAGATTTTTTCTGATATTTGTTGCATGCCACAATTACGGAGCATTAGAAGATTTCATACAATCCCTTTCTATGCAAATAAATAAGGGCGTTTTCTCTTGCTAAAAACGTGTAAATTTGTTGTCCTTTTAAAGGGAAAAATAAATTTAAAGCTTGATTTTGTAAAACGAGACGTTTTTAAACAATAAAAATACTTTGAATTTGTGTGATATGAGTACTTGTATTTTTCCATACGATAAATAGGAACGATTCAATTTATAAACTGAAACCGTTCCTGTTCTCTAATTAGTGCAAACTTATTTAAAAAAAGGCCACGTAGGGAGTTAAATTATTAAATAAGAGCTGTAAAATTTTATGAAATGATCAGGAAATTTAAAATTTTTTTTCGAAAACGAAAACGTCATAAGTTTTATGCAACAAATTTCATTAAAGAATACATAATATTAAGTCATTAAGTAGGCTCTATTTAGTAATTAATAAAAAAAGGTTGTTTATTGGCTTGCAGCAAATATGTTTGTCTAAGGAAGTGCTCTAATATAATTATATTTCCAAATTCTCTTATTTATAGCCAGCGTTCGTCCGTTTCGCTTATATTTCCACACAGATGGCATTGAGGCACCCACCGATATTGATAATCGAGGCTTTTGCTTAGATTATGTTCAACAACCCTGTACAAATGGTTTTTAGGTCTAATTGCATGAATTTTTAAGGAAACTTATTTTTATGTACTTTTTTTATTTATATAAAAATAATTGAAAAAGATTCATTAAATTGTTTATTAAAATTATTAGGAATATTGGGTATTTCATCAAGACACGTAATGTTTGATAAAGTAAGTATTCTATATACTTTATATAATTTAATAGTTCATCATATATATGAATATATTATGTACGAATATTTAATATTTTGTTATATATGTAAAGTTTAACGGCCGTATACAAACAAAGTTAAAGCACCTTTACAAATCGTTGTAACTTGCATTAAAAAATAATTGTTAACTGAAAATTTTAAGACAAGCACTTACCTACCGCTAAATTATTAAAAATTTTTGTATTTAACAACACATAGAGATTCATGTTGCATGTAAAGCTAGAAGTCTTCGCTAAAAGAAGCTAGAAGTTTTATGCAAAAACAACTTTTTTCGTGACAGAAAATACTTCCAAAATCCAAAAATAGAATCAAAATACACAATAAATTTAATAAAAAAACAATAAAGAAAATATATAAATATTTAAAAATGTTTTAGCGATTGTAAATTGTTAAAACTTAGTTTGAACTATGTGCGTCCATGACCTAAAATACACTTGTATATCTTCTGAACTAATGGACGTACAGACCTCATGCAAAGTCAACACAAATCACTATGTCCAAATCTGCAAGCGTGTAGAATTTCATAGTCTTTGTTCCGAAACGTCGGAGTTATTAACGAACGAAATAGACCTTGAAACGAAAAGTTGTGCATCGTATATGTTTGTTTATCAAACTTTTTGGATGAAATGCCATAATGTCAGCTTTAAAATGGTTATACCCTTTAATGTTAAAACCTACGAAAACATACTAGAAAAAGAAATTTTATGCTAACGCCCACTTTTCCCAAGATAAAATGGGAATGGCAAAAAACTGCACTCTGATCCCTATCATCGTACCTAATTTTGTGCAGATGGCTTAAAAACTGGCAGAGTTATTATTATTTGGCAATACGTAAAAACCTTTTTTCGTCTTAAAAAATCGGAAATCATAAAATTGCAACTTCGTTTTTTTTTGCAAAACACCAGGCGCACCGAAGCTAGTAGCAGGTGGTTTTTGCTAAAAGTTATTTTTTAAAACGCTATAACTCAGGAATGGTTCAAGCTATTTGAATTATTCTTTCGCCATATGGTAGATTAGAAAGTGGGAAACGAGATCATAACAGCGGAAAAATGCATTTTAGGACAATTATCTTTATATCTTTTGAACGGATAGACGTACGTTGCTCAAACAAAGTCTACACGAATCATCATATCCAAGTCTGTGGTGAAAGAATTATTCAAATAGCTTGAGCCTTTCCTAAGCTTAAACGTTTAGGCTAACATGTTTTAGCAAAATATGTCTGCTATCAGCTTCTGTGTGCCTAGTGTTTTACAAAAAACGATTTCAGATTTTTTTAAAACGAAAAAGTTTATTATGTATTAAATATGCACAAAATTAGGTACGATGATAGGAATCAAAGTACATAAAAATATACAATATAAAATTTTTGCCACTCCCATTTAATCTTTGGAAAAGTGGGCGTTAATATAAAACTACTTTTTTAAATTATGTTTTTATAGGTTTTAGCAGCAAAGAGTATAACGATTTTAAATCTGATATTATGGCATTTCAACCAAAAAAAATTGATAAACAAATACTAAGTGGCCTAATGCGGGCCTAAAGTTTAAAATTCTACATGCTTGTAAATTTGGATATAGTGATTTGTGTAGATTTTTTTCACACTGTAAATCTATTAATTCCGAATATATAAAAAAATGTTTTGAAAAATAACCATTTTAAAGCTGCCATTATGGCTTTTCTTCATTAATATATATGGAAGTTACTAATTTTTATAACTTCGTGAAAATATATTAAATGATTTTCAAAATCTGTATTTATTGCCGTTTGAAATTATAATTTTTTTATTTGTACCATTTTCCTATATATTTCCACACAGACTTATTCTTGGATCATGCTCATAATCCTAATTAAACGTGAAATTGGTTTTAAATTTACATTTTATTATTTTTTTTTTTATTTATTTGAATAATTATATTTTTGATAAATTATTATAATTTATTATAATGTTGAATACCGTAAGTAATATTTTATACGCATTTTTTAGGCATTTTATAATTTTTTTTATACAAATATTTATGTATAAATACTTTCTTTCTCTAAATAAATTAGGTTTAATTATTTTCTTAAGATTTTTGGTTTAAGAATACGATTACAAAAAAATTATGTAAAAAAGGAAAACAACAATTTTAAATGATAAAATTAACAAATAAAGTTATAAAATTTTTTTATACTACTAATTTTTTAACAAACTTCCTATTTTAATATTTAAAATACTTAAGCAATAAGAATATATATATATATATATATATATATATATATATATATATATATATATATATACAGAAATAAAATAAAACTGAAACCAATCTAAGAACTCAATTTTAAAATCTCATTACGAATACTTATCATATTTAAATTTGTAAAATTAATTTCTGTTTTTTTATAAAAATCGTTGTGTATAAAATTTTACATCTTTGACATATTTTGACAGCCAAAGCCATTTACGTAGTAACATTTATTAACTGGTTATCGTTTATGGTTTTATTCTATTTCTCGAGTCTATCACTCACTAGAATTTTTATCGCCCCTAGACTTCATTTTTATTTTTTTAATCCTTTAGCTTGAGATCCGTCTTTCACTTTTTTATGATTTTTGTTTAAATTACAGCATCATCAACTATATTTAAATAATTATTTTGCAAAATCTTATTAATCAGTCTGGAATTCTGTAAATCCAATTTATCAATAGGTTTTTATTAAAGCTGCCACTTGTAGTTTTTCCTCTTCGGTCAAACCGTTCTTAAGAGTACGACGTACTGTAAAAATAAATATTTAAAATTAATTTGTCACACTTTAAATATCAAACAGATTTATGCAGCTGATTTAATATTCTCTAGGATAAGGGATCATTGTTAACGTTTAGATCTTTGGTTATTTGAGCAATATTTTGGATGTTATAAAAATATTAGATTAAAATATAATAAAATATCAAGCAGCATTTCAGCAATAAAATTCTTTGTGTAAAGAAAGTGACCATATTTTTAAATATACTCGTTTGGACATAAACAACCAAACACACAAATCAATTGCTTTGGCGAGGATCAAATAGTTGTTATCCTTTAATATGGTTTGTTTTATTTTAAACGAAATTAAGAAAATATTTAAAAGCCAAAGGATTAACATGCAATGATTTTACAAAACCCACAAAACTATATTGCAAAAAAATTAACAAACTACAAATAAAAATTCAACAAAAATGAAATTGAAACAAAATAAATAAATAACTTTGAAAAACAATGCATAAAAATCAAAATCCACTAACCATTAAAAAACTAAAATAAATTCATTTCATGAATAATTTGTAGACACGAAAATCTATGGCGATGGAACTCTTTCAACTGTAAATCCTTCGCGGGTACGTGAACGCTTCACTTCATTGAAATGAATATTCCAATTGGTTTATATTTATTAAATACATGGTTCGGGGATTAAGGATTATGAATGATTAATGAAATTTAAAGAAAGTAATGAATTTTGTTAAAATGATGGATATTGAAGCCAAAGATGAAAAATGAACAGGAAATAAAAAAGAGAACAAAAATATTTTTTTTAACAATGTGGTTAAATTAAATTAATACTTAATTTAAAAAAATTTAAAAGACACTAACAATGTTTAATATAGTTATAAATAATTTAGTGATTAATTAAAAAACAATAATATAAATCATCACAGCAGGAAAATTAATGTTTTCCTAATTCGAATTTTTAACCCCAAAGAAAAGATATTCCAAAGGAATTTTTCATGAAAAATATATTTTGGTTTAAATAGTTCGAGTCCAGGTAGTATTTTCAATAGAGTATTAAAACCCCAAATTGGGATATCAATTAACCGGTTTCGTTCTTAAGAAAGGACGGTACTGACTCGAAAATTCTCTCATTATAAATATTTACTTTAATTGAATTCACTTCTTATGCAAACGTTTCTTATACGCTTTGGATTTATTTCTCATTTCGTGCTTGATTTGCATGTTTTTAATAAACATGTCTTAAATATCTTTTCTTTGTACAAAATGATATACTTTCAGATATTTTCCATATACCTCATTTGTAATTAATTGTTTTTACGAGAACTACTTTACTTGCATTAATACTTCATTTATAATTTAATGGTGGAAGATACTAAAAAAATTCATAAAAATATTTTTTATTTAAATTCAATAATTTCGGATGTGCCAATCATTTGACGGTTTTAAACTTTCGCAAAATTTCAAAAGGCATGAATAACTCCGGGTAAGATTTAACTAGGACTTTTTATTTAACATCGAATGAACCGAACAAAATTATTTTATTTTATTTTACTACCACCACATAAATATTTTTTAAGAGTTTTCCCTGCTGTGATTACATAAAAAACACAAAAAATTACTTCGTATAATTTTTGTTTTTGGGCGGAAGTTTTGTGTCTTTTTTGTTGTTTAAATGTTAAATAATTTTATAATGTCCCTTTAACAATAGCTAATCTTGAGAGTGTTGTGAATTAAAAAAATTAAAACCTAAAGTGGGGTAAAATAAAAAATAAAAATGTTTAAATATTATTTGTCACAATAAAAACCAAAACCAAGAAAAAATTTCTATGAAATTATTTGCAATAAAAAACTAAGAAAAAAAAAACAGTACTCACATGATTTTCTATCAGCATGACGGGTACGTTTACGTTCCCTGGGTGTAGTTCTAGTGCCGGGTGCTTTGGTGGCGGTTTTAACTAAGGATTCCAGGATTTCATCGTCACCATCGGTAAAATTCTCCTCACTTTGACGTAAAATGGGTGAACGTAAATTTTCGGCACGACGGCGACGCCAGGTTAAAGTACCATCGGGCGTATCAGCTGTGGGCGTACCCAAAAGAGACCTAGAATATTGTATTAAAAAGCATATATTGAAGTGAATCCTTAACTATGTTAACTTTTGCATACTTTAATTCAGCATCCTCTTTATCTTCTTTGGTTTTAAATTTGGCGATATCTACAATCAATTTGCCTCTAGTCTTATTTCTTTCTCGATGATTGGCTTTCTTTTCGATTTGCTGTTGTACTCTTTCCCTGGTGGTGCGATATTCCAAAGCGAATTCAGATACAATACGACAGAATTCATTGGGCCGCGACTCGGCCACACTATGCTGGGGCACTCCCAGCCACAAAAGAAATTTGCGATATCTATAAAAATGAAATAGAACTAGTTCTTCTTACTTAATTTTCTCAAAATTTCAGTTTACCTATTCATAACTCTGCGATGCACAATTTGCAAAATAATAATTCTTTCCGCACAGTCGGCTAAGAAATCAACAAGTTTTTGTTTCAATTGGGGGGGACAGTCATGTTTTGCTATAAGCTTTAAGCGATCCCATGATGATTTGCACTCATGTTCCAATTGGGACAGATTATGGGCCAAATCGTTAAAGTCAGCCTTTGAAGCTCTGGTAATAGGACCGATTTCGGAATATAAATCCGTAGTCTCGGTACCAGACTCCATGACCATGTGGCACAGATGATGCAATAAAGAATGTTTATGTACTGTATCCTTCACCTCGGGTACCTGAAAAATACTTTTTAAAAATATTTTCAGTTTAAAGGCGAATCTATTTTACCTTGGCTAAATATTCAATTTGGAAACCTTTTACGGGAGCACCATTCAGAAAAATTCCCACCGACAATAAAGTGGATAAAATACATTTGAATGTACGATTGTGTTTTAAGATTTCAATGCCTTGTTTTAAATCCATTAAAGGTTCAGCAATTTCTTTCTGCAAAATATAAAAACAAGATTTTTACTTAAAAACAGCTTTTAAAAGCTCATCAAAAATTGTAATTACTACTAATAATTTTTTTATTCGAAAACAAGTGTCTCTTTAGGAATATTCAGACCCATCAAATATTTGACGAAGCAAACGTAACATCGAGTGCATTATGTGAGCAAAACCTGGAGGAGTATTTTATCCGTCAACGTTTTTTTTTACATGCACAGCAAATTTTTGGTAATTTATGGATCGATTTTGAGAATTCTATTTTATATGAAAAAGTATGTATGTGTGAAATGTCTAAAATATTAATATATGAGTTGCTTACTGAGATCAATTTCTTCTGCAATCTATTCACTTATGATAAATGACCGAAATCATTGATTCTCATGTATGAGGAAATGAATGTGCAAACAATTTTGTTCTCCCATTTATTCACTTTTAAATAACAAGAAATAATATATGAATAACGCTCGTATATATTTTTGGACCAAAAACAGTACATTTCACCGAAATTTTTTAAAAAAGCAGTAAATCGATTTGGAAAAACAGTACTTTTCGCAGTATATATTTTATTCAATATATAAAAAAAATTAACAATCATTTTCATCATCTGAATCATTTCCATCAACTTTTGTGGTTGTTTTGTATTTGTCGTTTGAAGCAATTTGAATAAGCAATGCCGGCTTCGTTTTGAGGTAATTGTGAAATCAACGCATTTATACTTCAAATTACTTTTGACGGTCAGAATCGCCTTCAATGTTTGCACATCTAAATGTCTGACGTCCAAGTTTTTTTCACTGCAGAGGGTGTGCAAATTTACCATATTTTCATGATTTAAATATTTGTGTCGCACAATCCGACGATTTAAAACTGATTAGAATTAATAACATGATATGCCCAGACTCCTTTCAGGCTTTGCAAACAAAATCCGGGAATGCGTTGCCCACAATACAGTTGTTGAACGTTGCCCACAAGGAAACACGGGTTTTAGTTGATTTTAATTATTTATTACGGATTTAACACTTTAATTTCAAGTATAATTTGACTTTTTTGAAGACGTGACTTTACGTATTGAATTTGGTAGAGATAATAATAAAATTGTAGCAAAGAAGAAGCACGAAAAAAGTCGATGCCTGAAGCGGTTATCTTCGTAAAGCGGTTATCTTCGTAAACTTCTTCTGTGCAACGATTTGACGTCAACCGCCAACGCACAACACAGGCAGTTGGCGGCTGGCAACGAATCCGAGAGGAATGCTTATTTTTGAAGTAAACAATATTATTGCATGAATTCGCTGTTCGCCGGTTTTATTTCTATTATGCATCGAAAAACAGTATTTTGAGGGAGAAAAGCAGTACGCAGTTGTTGATGTCGAAAAACAGTATAATACTGCGAAAAACAGTACAGATACGAGCCTTATATATGAACGATCAGAA
Organism: Germaria angustata; assembly: GCA_963681545.1. Taxonomy (NCBI): domain Eukaryota; kingdom Metazoa; phylum Arthropoda; class Insecta; order Diptera; family Tachinidae; genus Germaria; species Germaria angustata. The sequence continues at coordinate 42,327,407 of OY813000.1, read as the reverse complement.
TGAAAATGTTTTCTAGTCTCTCAAACATGTATTTCTCTCAGCAAAATCTGAAGCACATATGGTTGAGTAGTGAGTAAGCATTTCGGTACTCTGATATAAAGGCAATGACAATAAACACTTAGTACATTTTCTAAAAAAAAATTTTTAACAAGAAATGGTAGATGTTGAAGTGGAATTGAATGAACTGTGTGTAAAAAACTCATGTCTTGTCATGTATGAGACGCATAATTGTTAAAAAGCCCATTAGACAGTTTTGGCGTGGCTGTCCACTTTTCAATAAGTATGCCGTATGGACACGATGAATGAATCGTTGAATTCAGGCTTGCTTCGGGATACATATCGTAGTAGTGGTTCTGGTCCTTTGGATGTTACTGCAATCAAAGCAAAGAGAATATTTTTACCTACAGCAGTTTTAATCCATAGAGCTAAAAGTGATCCCTTTAGGTGTTGTTAATATTTAAAGGATCTAATTCGTGTAGTTCCTTAGAAAGATGTTTGTGCATGGTACATTCAGTCAAGTACATGAGTATTAAAGTATAGGTGTTAAGTTGGCCTACGACGTCGGTACTGGGGCCGCTTTAATTTCAACTCATCATAAAACATATTTTCACCCCCTAATAAATACACTATTATTGCTGGTGGCTTTGTCAGTTTTGAAACCTCGTTGTTGCAACACCTTCTTTTATCGATCGTGCTTTAGTGATCTTCGAATACAATTTTCAGAGAAAAGCAGACCGATTTCACACTGTACCAAAATCGCACCAAATGTTTTATTACGGATGCCTTACCTCAATTCCACACATTCTCATTTTTAATATATATACCTGTATAATTTGCCACGGTGATCTTATCTCAGTCACCGATACTAAACAGATTTAACAGACGACGGCACTTGGACTTTATTACTCGCTATTGGAAATAATCCAAACATCGCAATAACCCAAATGTGCCATAAATAGTTATTTTTAATATATGTATAGCAGTTTCGTAAATTTACCTCACTAAAATCAAAATCTAAACGGAATGCCCATAATCGTAATCTAGCAGCCAATTCAGATATTGAGGCCAATGTTAGTAGAAATTGTTCAGCACTACCCAAAGGAAGTTCAGGATTAGCCATCTAAAAATAGAACATTGAATTTAATAATAAAAATTTCAAATATTTCAAATAACTTTCATTTACCTGAGCTTCTTGTATTTTACCCTTCTCCTCATCAGTAGGCAACATATTCAGCAATTTATCAATGCCCTCCCTTGTTACCACGGTGGCATCCATTTTTAAAATTGCTGCCTTAATGGCTCTTGGAGGCGGTAACTTTGTCATGGCAATATTGATGGCGTTCGATCTTTTGTGATCGAGCACAATGACTTCTTTGCTTTTATTCATTTCTTGTTGTTTCTGTAAAATGGAATAATCAATATATCGTTTTTATAAGCAATTGATAGAAAAACATTGTTGCAACATGTGGTTGTGAAATTCGAAAGTGACGGCAGTGGAAAGAGATTGCCGATATGGGAATTTTTAAAAAGAATTAAACAAAGGAAAGTTAGTTAATGATTCATAACTAATGCATACTAATCCTTCACCATGAATCTACTTGCACACATATTGACGTGAATTTTTGAGGGAGCCACAAGAAAGGATTGTATAACATTTAAATGCTTCATTAGATGAACAGTTGATAAAGAGATCAAATATGATACGAGATCAAGTCATTATTTAGAGTGTAAAGTTCTCCTTAAACACAAACGCTATGAAAAAATCCTCTTAATATTTAAATGTGTGAGATCGCCAAACAATATGAACAAATCTAAACACTAAATAATTGATTTGGTATTAATGCATATATAAGAAGTATATATATATATGTGTATTTGTATGTATGTATGCAGTGATCATAGGAAGAAGGAAGTCTGAAATCCGTATGTCTGAAACTTGTAGCCTGACCAGTCCTTGTTGTCAAATTTTCTTAAGGAATTAATGCTCTATGACTTATACACGACGATCGTGCTAGGGAGTCCCCTAGAGAGGGAAAAATATTGTTTCTAGAAAATGAAATATTCGTAAAAGAATTGAATTAATTCTACAGAACCGCATTTAATATGTCAACAAAATTCAGGAGACTTGGTGTTACATTTCCGAAGACGTTTGTGCGAATCTTGGGGGCTTGACAACTTTGAAAAGTGAAGAGCTTGTAAAGATGGAAGATTTGATTTGACTACCGTATATTTACATATTTTTGTAAATTATTAAAAATCCCCACTATGTTTCCGATTAATTTTTTCTATGACTTCAAATAATTCAACACTCATGTACAAAAGGATTATAATTGTTATTTATTAAGGAACTTTAACAGGGTCGCAAGCGCGTGATACACAAATAAAATTTTAGCTTCAATCTTTGTGTTTGTGTTAGTAAGAACACTGAAGCTAAGGCTATAGATTTATATACGATTATATACATATACTCGTATGTGGGAAAATATTTTCCATCCATTAACAAATATAGAAAAATAAAAAGTGATGAGTAAAAAAGAGGAAAGCTTTGCATTGATATTGTTTTGATATTAGCGATAAAAAATAAGAAAAATTGAAATATTCTATTATATAATTTCCTTATTCTATTTTTAAACATATGACGTCAAAATATTTTCTGTTCACGTTGACTACTTGACAATCAAATAAACTAAAATGAATATTGATAATAACAGTGCCATACTACGTCAAACTGCTCAATTTTCTGTTCAAGGGAATCAAAACCAATTTCATATTCGTTAATATTGGTGATTTCCGCCCTCAACTTTAAAATGATGTATTAGATTAATAATAACAACTAAAATTCTTCTTTAATCTATTACGAAATGACAAAGTGGAATGCGGCATTCATAACCACAATCAGTAAGGGCCGTTTCGGAGCAATTTAAAATAGATAGGAGCTTAAATGCCTTTTTCTAAATATAAGAAATTTGCTAAATTGTTACTATACATATATAAAATATGTGATAAAGTATGTGCAATATTAAAAATTAATAATAATTATGATTGTCACAAATATTAGTTTTTTTAAAGTACTGGGTCTACAAAAAATATTACAATAAAATACATAAATTCAAAATTTTTTACAATCTATATTAGAATAAAATTTGAGAGCAATGATTTGAAGAGAAAAAGTTTCTCTAGTTGAGTACAGTTTTTCCCTTAAAACTAATTCGACGTGGCTCTCAAACTTTTGAAATTGGAGAGGTATGAAGTTCGATTTCAATTCATTCGCAATTCGGGATCAAGCCCAGGTTTTTTTTTTGATATGATGCAAATAGTTTTTGTGTGCAGATGGTTTTGTATTAAAGTGCCAAGAAATTTGAGAAATTAAAAACAACCAACACCAGCAAAACATAAATTAACATTAAACATTCAAAAACTGATAATATTTTTGGGTAATTTGAAAATGCACTCACCTCCTAAAGGAGTTTTTAGAATAAACATTTAACAAAAATAAAATTTAAAATTGTTTGTATGTATTTTGAAGATTGATTTTTAAATATGTATGTACATATATATAAAATTAATAAAAAGAAAATAACAAAAACATTCCATTGGTAGGCACAATTAAAAAATATATAGAAATACAAAAAAAAGAGAAAACATATTAATATTTTAGAAACAACATTGAAGTTTATAAATTTAAAATGAAATTTATTATATTAAAAATTTCCAGCAAAATTTTATGTTTAATATTTTATTTTTACCTAATTTAATAATTTCATTTTATAAATCTTTTTATTTTATATATTCAATAATTTTATTTTATAGTACAATTCTGATCAGCTTTAGAAAATAACAAGTTAAAAGTTATATAACTGCCAAATCACATTTTCCAACATTTGGGACTTATTTCATTCTGAAATAATTCCGAATTTTTCTGAATTTATTTAATTTTTTTAAAAATAGTTTAAATTTCTTTTTGAAATTATTTAATTTTATGAAAATACTTAAAATTAAATAAAGCCTTATTTCATCGGGAAAAGAATTTCCACGTAAGTGCTCAATGGTTTTTTTTCTACATGGATTTATTTCATACTTTTTGGGTTTTATTTCTTTGGGACTTACTCGTATTCCATTGTTTTCAATGGGAGTTATTTCATCATGAAAAACTAAAGTTTTACTTCATTTTCAGATTTGGGAGTGATTTCATTTTCTATGGGATTTATTTCATTAAATTTCGTTAAGACTTATTTCATTTTTCGGTCTTACTATATCATTGCAATTTTTTTTTTTCATTTTGGGCGTTAATTCTTTGGACATTATTTCATACAGCATTCTGTGATTTTCGTGGTCGACAGTGTAAAGTCTTTAAAATACCTTTTTAGAAGAAACAAAAGCCATTTATATCGATTGATATCCATCGAAGTTCGGTTGTAGCATTCAGTATTGTCTACTTTAACTTATTTGAAGAAAAAATGTATGCTACTGTTATAATAAAGTTTAAAAATGTTATTTGAATAAATATGGAAGTCGCCATTTTATTTGTGGACCCATGTAAAGAGTATTTGAAATAGTTATTTGAGATCAGTAATTCAAAACCGATAACAATTGTCGTACGATATTATTCTTGAAAACCGCATAATTATTACGTATTGGAATCAAGTGTTTTGGAGTTCTCTCGGATATTAAATTTTAGCAAGCATTTAAATAAGAAATTTCTTTAAATTTGATAAATTTTTATTCAGGATTTGGTTTGAACTAATCAAAGGCTTGAAATTTTAAGTTTATTTCATAGATCTAATAAACTATAGATGGATACTTTTTATTTCATCATGAGAAATCAACATTACAAGCAATGAAATTTGATCGCTTATCTAAATACGACCTTTAAAGGTTCAAATGGGGCTTATACCAACTAAATTTTATATTAACTTTCGAACTATAAAACTTGCGCATACATTTATAATTTCCTGTCATCTGAACTAACTTTACAATTTGCTATTTTTTTATACATTTTAAAGTTAGTGAGCCATAATGGTATATTAACATAAAGTCGTATATTTGTGCAATCGACACAGTGGCAATTGAAAGGAGTTATAAGGCCGCGAAATAAAGTAGAACTCCATAACAAAGTAATTTCATTTTTCCTGTTTTTTTGATGGCAATTATTCAATTTATATTATTCGCTTTATTTTTAAGACCCAGTCGATCTATTATTTTTAATTAATTTAAATCCATTTTAGTTCGCTAATTAGCAAATCAAAATTAGCGGAAAATCTTTAAGCGAGACACATTTTATTTGTAAGAGTGCAACAAATATCGCTTAAGAGAGAAAGTTATTCCTTTACCGCTAAGGAATCTTCACACAGTGACGAATCATTTTAATCGTATTACATATACGCGATAAAATCTCAAAAACGAACGTCCGTTTAATTAATAAAAATCGTGTATAATCGAAAAAAAATTTGTAATTTTTAATTTTCGTTTAACCGAATTATACTGTAAAAATATTTATGGATTTCAGTTTTTCAGTTTAAGGTAAAGCGGCAGAATCACAAAAATCACCACAAAAAACCCCAAGTAGGAGTATATACCAAATATGAAAATAAGGTCAAGAATCCGAAAAAATCTGTCGTGAATGAAAGAGGCTTTATCACGATGAAACTGGTGCATATAGATTTTTTATCTTTCTATACATTTTATAATGTTATTAACAAGAAAGTTTGAAGGTATCGATGGTTGATTTGGAGCGTGTACTCGAAAAGTTTAACGAATGATACTAATTTTTATGGTAATTAAGGATAAAGACGCAGACAAAATTTAATTGAAGAAATAATAACGCTAGTCTATTAAATCAAATAAAATCATTTAGAACAACAAATTTCTTGTTGAATTATAACAAAATTGCTTGGAACTACAAAAAGTCTTCTTCATACTTTTATGAATTTGACAGTTTTTTCGTAAAATTTTAATTGTTAGCAGCCATTATGACACAAAATATATTAAATATCATTACATTCTTTTTACATCTGCTGGTGACAATATGGTCGTTGTTGGACGTTAAAGTGTTAAATCGAACGTTATCAGAGTATATGACAGTAGGGTATACATAAGATGGTATTTCTAAAGTGTTTGCTTGATACAACAAAACACGTGAATTTTTGTAAAGGGTTAGGCGAAACAAATCTCATAGGCAATCTGACTTATTGAGCCATTTTGTTTTGATATTGTTGTAGAATTAACCTTATCTTAACGTGAAATCGCATTATTACTTCATTTCACTGAGAACATAAAATCTTGCTGGTTACAATTTTGAAATATTTCATTAAAGCAGAAACCATAGGCGAAATTAATTAACAAAAATAAAACATTAAAATTTTGATATAATTATTTCAAAATTAGGACTGTGCGATACTAGATGATATTTATTATTATCTAGCAATGTTACGTATAAATAATTTTTATTTAGCTAGAAGCAATTAAGCACTGTAACTTCAAATTTAATAGTTTTAATTCGTTAAAAGTGTCTTGACTAAAATATTTCAAAAGCCAGTAAAACTGATTATTTAACCATGTTTATTAAGTGATGGTTAGTAATCGTAATGCTTAGTAATCAGTTTATTGAAGTTTAAAAAGTGAGGAAATTTTTTAAATGACGATTATTTCAAGTTTTGTCCTTATATCTAAATTTTACTAAATATATTTATCAAGTAATTAACTTTTCATATTAGTTTGGTGGGCCCTTTAACTTTATATTGAAATTTATTGGGACGTACCTACAAAAAAAAAATATATATATATATATATACTTATATATATTTTGATAATAAACTTTTCAGGTTGCAAGAAAAATAAAATAAATTTGTATCGAATATAAATTGCAGCGCTGTTTGCATAAAAACACTTCAAGCCACGGTAGGAAATTCTCATACTGTGTTTAATTATTTTAGCATAAAAATATGAAATTGAATGTTCTCAAGCTGCTTCGAACATTTGCAATAGATAATAGGCTTGAAATGTTGTAAAATGCATACTACAAGTCTGTACGTATAAACGCTGTAAACATTAATGATTATGTAGTCTTAGATTAGTATTTAGTAGACACTAAAAAATAGAATAAAAATTTTAGTTTCTAAGAAAACAATACATTATTGAGTTTTTAGATTAAATAAGCAAACTGACGGTTTGATTTTGCGACCAATGAAATGTCGGCATGTGAACAGCTAAGGCTCCACACAACAAACAAATGTGAAAAGCTAATATGCAACTATTTTTTAGGTACTCTGACAATCCCGATAAATTTCAAAATTAAATATATTTATAAATTTATAGATTTCATTGAAAATTATATTATTTTTAGTATATTTTAAATCTTGGGAGTTTTTTTTTTAATTTTTAGAAATAAGTTCTTAAAACATATTTATGGCGCGCCCCTAATAATGATAATAAAACAATGAACATCTCAAGCGATATTTTTCATATGAAATTTTTTTTAAAAGTTTGTGGAAATAGTAAACGTGGATACACAATAAACAAAGATAGACCATAGTTGTCATCAATGTTTTTCTTTGGCGGTTGAGAGAATGCCAGAATGAACAGAAATTAGACGGATGCAAAATAAAAGAGTTCCCATGGATGTAATTATAAAAATACATCGTTTTAATAAGATAAAATCTTATAAATTATGTATCGGCTAAATAAAAATTAACTGAAACCAAATACTCGTTGAAATTTCTATGGACAATAGTGTCTGTGCACTTGATAATTACAATACAAAAGGCCTTGAAAGTAATTTAAAAAAATAATCATTAAAGTAGACTGATAATTCTTTAATTACATGCGATTCTTTTTGATAATTTCATTGCAATCATAAGAAATCCGCCATATTTTTGATTGAAAACAAATCGTAATCGCAATTTGACACTTATTCTACTAAAGTTAAGCACTTCAGCTTTACTAAAATAGAAGCTATACAAAGAAATATTTAAATTTTCAAAGAATTACAGTTTTTGTTTTAAATTCGCTTTCATTAGTGCAGTAAAAATAAGTCAAATTTAACTGCTTAATTATTAATCGACCAAATTTAACTGATTTTGTACAAGATTGGCCGAACTTCGATTTCGTTGTATCGGTCTTTAAAAAAGGTCCTGGTTTGAGGCTTTAATTTCACTTTTATTTAATTCGTTTATATTATTACTTTGAAAGGAAGATTTTTTTCAATTTAAACTAAAAATAAATCTATTTGATGAGCCCATTTTTTCTCATCTTTCGCACAGTCCTTCTATCCACTATATTAATTTATACACACGTTTGCACAACTCACCTTTGACATTAAATCTTTGGCTCGGGACTCGAACAAGTGTTCCAGTTTTTGCGTATCCACATTGGCAGCTGGCAATTCATCCCATATGGTTTTGCCCACTGTCATGGGTATTAGATCCTCTCTAACCTCCTTCCAAAATAGTTTCACCTAAGAAGTATTTTCGCTAATTAAACAACATTCTTTTCTTTAAATTCCAAACTCACCGTTTTCTTATTTTTCTTAATCGTATTCATACTACTCATATCGCTGTTGACCGAACCGTTCATTGAACTATTAACACTATTAGTTAGACTGCTGTTGCCATAACCACTGTAACTAAACATTGGTGGTGGAATAAGAGCACCACTACCATTACTGGCATTTGACATAGACATGGGATGATTCATAGGCGGTGGACATACTAAATGTGTTGGCATCATGGGTGGTGGTAACGCTACACCACCTATAGGAGGTGGCGGCGGTGGTATACCATGTCCTAGACCTCTTGGTGCTAGTATATCCTTTTCGTCTTCTGAATTAAGATCGGTGAAATCGAGATCACATAAATTGAGTGGCCTTGACATGTTGCGTACCAGTTCCTCCCATTGTAATTCATTTTCGGATTTTTTTGGTTCGACTTTCTTGATTTCCTGATCGACACTGGATGATCTAAATGAAAGGGGAAGTGAAAGAGTGGAATTATTAAAATTATTTAATGGTTTAAAGCAATTAATACACGTTTCTTCTCGCCTGGATTGTTCGAGGTCGATTTTAGACTTGTATATGATGTATATGGTCTAAACTAATTTTTCTATTTATTGTATTTTTAGTTGAACTGCACATAATATTGGTCAAATGACCATAATTTTTCTTTTTATGACTTTAAGTTCAAATCTCATCAGACTCCAGTAGAGAATGAAGTTTATTAATATTATCGGAAGATGTAATATTATCAGAAAATGAAGAAGATTTAGTTTGTAGCTTTCAGTCGTCATGGCACCCGCTTCACATACTATTTTTTTGGAATTTATTTTATGTAGACATTTAATTTTTTGGAGACATTTAAAATTGTTTTGAAAGTTCTTGAAGTCGTTATTAAATGTACCATTTATTTTCATATGCATAGCGAAATGAAAAACAAAAAGAATTAAAAGAAAAGTAACAAAAGCAAAGATAATGAGGAGAATATACAAGTTACTTTTTAAATAAAGTCTGTTTGACCTTAAAGATATTTACCTCAGGACACTAAGTTTACAATTTTTTTAAAATAAAAATTCAAAAGATTGTGGTATACATATATTATTAAATATTCCAAACCCCTTTGCATCGTACTTTAGCAATTATTTTTTTAATACAATATGTTCAGAAAAGTGTGAATTACACTATGCTTCACTAAAAAATTAATACCACGTTACTTTCACAAAATAGTATAACTATCCACTGGCTTTTTCACCAAAATCATATGGTCGGTCTATGGTGTCACATTTTGTTGATCAGTTTATACAAAAAAATGCATATTTATTGCTCAAATTTAAAAGATCAAACTTACTGGATTGCTTGCTCATTTTGATAAGTTTGCGCTGAAGGCAGATATGGTTCAGAAAGCAAAGCCAGGTTTTGACATACCGTAGAGGAGAAAATCGTTGCGCCTGAATGAATGCCTTCAATGAAAAATGAAGCTAATTTAGGCATACGTAGGGTAGAAATTTAACATACCACCAAAATTATATATTTAAGTTTACTTACGCGATATGTAAAAAATATTATGTATGGTGGCCATTTTTTTTGTCTGCCTAACAAAAAGAAGTCATCAAAATCATATGGTCTCTGTGTTTAACTTAAATGGACTTTAACTTAACTTCATTAACTTACTTAACTCAATAACACGTTATTTAAGTGTCATCAATGTTTGTACTGAATAAGTTTCGTATTTAAATAGAACTTTAAGATAAAAGACATTTAAATACAAAGTCTAAAAATGACAGAAATTTGTACGAATAAAAACGTGGAGAAGCCGTTATGAAATTTAAGAAAAATAGGAAATATAATTTTTAACTAAAATAACTTAATTTGTAATAAATGGCCGAGTTCCGGACACTAGGAATCACTCAAAAAATCAAATACATTGAAAATGTCTTAAATAGTATATGAATTAATACATTACAATAAATTAAGGATATTATCAGATAATAAACTAAAGTTATTAACTGCATAATTAACAATTCGAAATGAAAATAAATTTTCGATGAAACCTCATTATCGAAATGTTATAGAAAGTGAAATCTTTAATAAACAAAAATGAGCTTTGAAAAAGCTCATATACGTGTACATCAGATATGTATGTACCTAAAAAGAAAAAAAAACAAGAAAATAAAAAGCTTGTTGATTAGAAGTAAAAAGATTACGAGTACACACTCGTTCGAGTACATTATGTGGTATATACATATGTATGTACATATGTTTTAGATGATAATCCCAATAATATAAGTTCGTTGTTTTAATTAAATTTTGACCAGCTTGACGTACGAGTACATTAAATTGATGAGAAGTTTATTAAATAAATTAACATATAAAGTTAATTTGATCTTGTTTAAATTTCAGTTTAATCACAAGAACTCTCAGATTTTATATAAATCGTTGTAGATTTTATAAAAAAAAAATTATATAAAATAATTTGAAACTGATTTACAAAATTTCTTATGCAAAATTTCTTATACAGTTCAATTTCTTATACAAGCAAGACACTGTTGGCTAATGCAATACGTGTATTGACAAGCCAGGTAATTTTAATTTTAAAAATAAAATAAGACTTAATGGGAAGAGTGGAACTATCATAAGGGCACAAAATGCAGTCAATGCTGCAAATGTTGTTAACTGATTAAGAGTATAGAATTTTGTGAGGAAAGAAATAAATAATAAAATGTAGTTAAACTTACCTAGACATTTCACCTTTACTTTTGCTCTTTGCCAAACCCTCTTTCGCTTTCGATATTAAGCCGGACATATCGCCCACAATACGATTTTGTAATTTATCATCCTGTGTAGGACTGGTAGGTAAATTATACAATTTGTGTGTTAAGTCTTTAACAGTGTGATCACGCTTCAGTTGTAATAGGAGTTTTTTGTCCTCGTTGTCGGATTCTGGTCGTGAAGCAAGAGATAATAAAGATATATAAATGAATTAGGTGAAGAACAATGATTTTTGAGAGTGAAAAAATATATTCAAAATATATAATATGGCGATATTTCAATTAATTGCATTAAGCAGCCGCAATTTAACAAACACACATGGATGTTGATGAATTAAATTTTTAAATATTTTCCAAGTAGGCATTTTACAATTGCAACAACAAGGCAGCCGGAAAAAGTAAAGGAATCATTAAAAGCATTTTGTGAGAAGAAAGTAAATATTCCTAGGAATGGGTACATAAATGCATATCGCTCTTTGAGTGCAACATAGACACATCTCGCAAAACAGCGAACTTGGCAATATGTGATTACATTTTCTATAGCGAAACTTTTTGGTATATCTTCAGTTTAGTTGCAGATATAGTTCTAATTTTTCTTGTTATACATATCAAAAGGATATTTTGAACTCTTCTGCCTGATTAATTTAAACAATTTTAGTTTTTGAGATTGGTAATTTTTAATTTAAGAAAAGCTTAATTTAAATGTCGTATTGACACTTTTTGTCCCAACTTTGGTTCAACTTTAGATATAATTCTGTATTTTTCTACACATAGAGAGGATATTGAAGAATACTCAAGAAATTTTATTTTTGAGACATGTACTACTACATGTTGCATTAAAGGTACTTTATACATATTTATATACGATAGTTTTATTCTGAAATACACACACACACAATTGCTCTCAGTTTTTGGCTTAAAGTTTTCATTGGCGTTCAGTATTTCTATGAAAATATTCATTGTTGTATTATTCCCTACTCTCCTTAAAATTGTTTACAAAAAATTCCATTAAAAATTTTAACTCTATTCGGTTCAAAAATATTTTACAAAAATTGTGTACTGATCAGCTCAAAAAGGTTCTCTACATAATTCCGTTTGTTTGAATTTGGAACGATTTTCCGTCATCCCACGTCAAATTTGGTTTATGAACAGACCGGTTTCGGCTTTGTGCCTCGAATACGAGAACACTGAAGATGGCACAAAGCCGAAACCGGTCTGTTCATAAACCAAATTTGACGTGGGATGACGGAAAATCGTTCCAAATATTCATTATTTTATTTCACATTTGTTCTTTCACTTACAAGTTGGAAGAAACAAATTAAGAAAATATTGAGTATGTACAGTGGATCAATAAAGTTGTCGGACAAGCATGAAAGTTGCAAAAAGATAGATATTTTTCATACAAATTAGAAATTAAAAATTAAAATTTTGAAATTTTCTTCTAAAATTAACTCTATTTCAACTCCTTATCATGGCAATTGTAAATCAGTGGAGCCTCCAACAAAGAATTGATAACACTTACCATTAATTTGCAATTGATCAATAGGAGCGCTGTTGCTATTAAGATTGCTATTAGTATTTACCACGTTATTGGCTTGATTGGAATTTGGATAATTATTAGTAGTATTTTGATTGTAGTTCATATTGTTGTTGTTGTTGTTGTAGTAATAAGGAGGTGGAGGTGGTGGTGGAGGCATACGAAAATTATTTGCCAAGCCACCCCATAAATCGGGTGGTGGTGGTGGCGGAGGTGGAGGTGGTGGTGCCACTGATGTATTGGTCGTTAAAGTGTTACTAAAAGCATTTTGTACGGGATATGAAACGGGCGGTGACATTACACGTTGTGGTGTTGAAGGTGTGCTACATGTTGTTGTTGTTGTTGTTGCAATATCCTCCATTATAGTTGATCGTTTGGCCGCCATTTTCACGGTCGAGTTATTGGTTGTCGATATTTGCGGTATGAATTCAAAACCTGCAGCTGTAGCCATATTAGTTGCTACAGTAGATGAAGTAGAATGAAAGATTTTCTTTGGACTTGAAGCTAGGGAGGATATATTGTTTTTTAAAGGCGATGTGGTGGGTGACTGTGTTGATTGTTGGTGTTGTAGCTGATGTTGTTGAATCTTTGGTGTACTGTTGGTGATTTGATTGTAATATGTGTTCAAGCGATTGGCATCATTTTCGAATTTCTTATAATTTACAACGTTATCACAATTGTTTTGGTGATGGTTTCCTCCCGTTACACCGCCCTCAAGGTTATTATGTTCTCCCGAACCATTGTGACGTTGTATATTTTTCTTCAGGCCATTTATGACTGTAGCATTTCGTTCCATGAACAGATTTTTCTTATTGTAGAACTCAGTCGTTGGCGAGGCAGCTGTAGAGCCGTTAACATGATGGTGGTGTTGGTGATGTGGATGACGATGTTGCAGTTTATTTGTATTGGATTTGTCAAAGGAATTGTTGATAATTGAGATAGTATTGGCGCCCAATAATTGTTTCGTAGGACTCAATAAATTGATGTGATTGTTGTTTTGTATTGTAGCATTGGAATTTGTTATGATGTTGTTGTGGTTATTGGTTATAAGAGGAATGTTATTGTTAGTAGCATTTGCATTGGCAGTTGCATTGACAATGACATTTAAGTTGACATTAACATTAGAATGATTGATACTATTATTGTTATTGATTTGATAAGAGTGCTTAAAATTGTTATTATTTTGGTTGTGGTTGTGGCTGTTGTTGGTGGTATTGGTGATATGATTGCTATTGTAGTTGCAACTATTCTCGTTTATGATATTTAATGATTCTGGAGGACTATCGCCATTTTTCAAGGTCACTGGTATGGCAGTCACAAGTTGTCCTTTAGACGTGGTATTTTTATGTTTTATTTTAGCATTCACATGATATTTCCGACAAACAAGCCAATTTACAATATTTGTGAAATGATTTTAACAATAGGAAAATAAGAGCGATAACGGAAACGAAAACAAGAACAATAAATGAACAATAGTTACATATTAATGATATGTCGATACGAAAAAATGGGTTAAATTAATATTTATTTTTCAACAAACATAATTAGAATGATAATTTAATTAAAAAAATATTTTTAGCAAACAATTAAAACATTAAAGCTTAACTATTTTGGGAAAGAAAACATACCCATATCTTCTCTTTTTTCTGCAGAAATCATATAACCATTGACAGCCGCTGCAGCGGCAACTTCTTGTTGCTCTTTAAGGAAACTTCTATGTCTCTCAGCTCGTTCGCGACGCCGCCTGAGACCTGGTGTAACACCAGCGCCATCACGAGCTATTTGAAAATTTAAAATCAAACTATATATAGAAATTTTCCTACGACTTTCTCTACTTACGCTTCTTATCACCAAAAACGCCACCACTGAATTCCGCCGAATTCGTTGAACTCGAACTATCCTCATCCAAGGCTGGTTGAGTGGGTGTTAAACGCAAATGTGTTGGCAAAACTTTGTTGACATTACCCGGACTAGTAGTACCCGTGCTGTGACGTCTAGATTTTCTACGTTCAGCCGTATCCGTCGAACTGCGAAAACGTTGAGTCTTGCGTAAAGTATTGTCAGGTAGTCGGGTAGCATCCGATTCTCCATCTTCAAATCTGTTTTGCGTGAAATTAATTTCTAGATTTCATTTATAAATATTGAAAGAGTTTAACCTACTTCAATACTGCTTCATAAAGCTGCAATTGATTTAATAAGTCCATATCCGTGCCAGGCTTGGACATATAATGTTGTATCACAGATTCCATACCTTGTTGTTCCAACAAATCACTTTCGTCGTAAAAACTATCTTGATCATTTAGACCTTCTAGAGTTTTATTAATTAAGGAAGCAGCATAAATTACCAGTTCAGCATCGGCATTATCGTAGTCTTTTAAAATTCTGAAATGTAAAAATGGACGGTATTTTCAAATATTCATAACGGAATCATATTTTATCAAATAATCTTTTCAAAGACATTGTAAGATTAAGACACTACGATAAAGCTTCATTTAATGAATTAATAAAATTGGTTAAACGTTTCATATTTTCAAAATTTTTCTCAAGAGTTTTAATATTTTTAAATTTGTTCGTCTCTTCAATATTGTAAGAAATTTAGAACAAAAAAAGTTGTTATGGTCAGCACAGAATGAAAAATCTGAAAATGATGAACAAATAATGAAGCGTATCAATTGTGTGAAAGTCAACAGAAGACCTAATATGGGCTTAGACGAAAATCACTTTACAAATGATAGAGGATGTTCAAGAAAATGAGAAGGATCAAAATTTTTACGTTGATGAAAAGTGCTGATTTTTTGTTCTGTTGAAAACATATACAACTAAAGGTAGGGTGCCTTCGAAGTCTAGTAGCTAGTCTATAAGACTAGTAGTCCGAGGGTCGTATGTTCGACTCGTGCCGCAGACTCCGGTTGTTTCTGCAGACAAGCCAGGTAGCTTCGCAGTTTGTGTTTGTTAATTAAAATAAAAAATAGTAACAATATATAAATATTTACACGATACCGTGCTTCATATTATAATTGGGGAGTAAATATTAGGTATTTAACAAAATTTAAAAAAAAATAATATACAAAGTACGAAAAAAAGAGCACAAAAGCTGAAAAATTTTTCTATAAAAGGCCAAAACTCCATGTTAAATACACAAATTGTTAAAATAAGAACAACCACCTTCAAATAATGGGTGTTTGTCAGTAGTTGGAAAAAATATCGTAAGGAGATGGAAAAAAAACTTAAAATAAGCAATAAGGACTAATTAATATATAAAGATTTAGTAAAATCGGAAAAATTTAAATCATGAAATTTGAAAAGATTTGAAATGTTTAAAAATTGTTTCTATTGTGAAAATGACGAAGTTCGAGAAGATATAAAAAAATTTAAACGATCATTAAAATGAATTAATTAAAAAAGTGCGATTACTATAAGGAAAATTTTAATAAATAGCGAAGGATTTTGGTTCGAAAATGTTTTCGAAATCGGGTCAGTGGGCTACCACTATTGGGAAAATAATGACATTGAAAAAAATAACATTTGTCGAAAATCCGCTATAGTAAAGTCCTTTAAAACTTTAAAATAAAGGCTGAAATTGGGAAAATTCTATACTAGACGAATAAATAAGAGTGTGAAAAAGTTGGAAAAATAAAACAAGAACCAATTTAAGAAAGGCTGCTTAGGCCACAACACTGTTTCTGGATCTAAAAATTATATTAATTGCAAAAATATCATTTCAGTAATAGAGGAAAATTAAAAAAAAAAATGCAAAATTTAAACATTTTTTACAAAATAGCGAAGCTGGCCCAAAACAAAATTGTTAGGAGCTGGAAGTTTTGCCATGCGAATTACCTCTAATGCTCCTTTCTGACAATTAGATTTCAATTAGAATTTTATGTTAATTTTGTAAATAGATAAATAATCTTGGACTTTTAAATTCTCGAGATTTCCAACTAAAATAAACTATAGGGAACTGAACCATGACATTAAAACCCCTAATCACAGTAAAATTTTATATCAATGAAATAATTAATTATTTAAGTGTTTCAATCTTATAAATGTTACTCATTCGCATCATCAAATGTTGAAATGGATATACAAAGATGTCGCCGCTACAAGACATTTTTAGATGCAATACGAAATTAGCAAATTTCATAAAACATTCAATATAAAATAAATACAATAGACACACACCTCATAATGTTTGACCATGGCAGTGTGCCTTGTTGTTTGTCCACCGCATGTATGGCACTAACTAAGACATGGCAATTGGATTCAGCATATTCAACAAATACCAACAACAATTTTAATGCAGTCTTAACCACTGAACGATAATTGGAGGCGATTAATGAGTAGAGCCACTGCATTGTGGGTTCATGTTTCATAACGCCATTCATGCCATCCACATAGAGCATCACCTGTGAGTGTATGAAAAAATAAATTATTATTATTATTTTTTGTTTGTTACTAGTTTAAAACGTTATAAAAAGAAGATTCAAAATAAACAAACGAATGGAATCAAAAGAAATAACTATAATTATTGTATACTGCGAATTTTGTTTTTGGCTGATCTTTCTCTATACGAATAAATTTAACATTTAACATCTCATTAATTATAATGATGAATTCATGTCTAGGAATGTTGTGTGAAAAAGATTGAATAGTTTAAAATAAATTAAAAATTTACAATACAAGAGTTCAATGAATGAATGAAGTGTATAGAAAAGTGAAGAAAAAATTTATGAAGTGAGTACAGCTTTTTCAATATTTGCTAAATATTATAAAAAAATAACGCGCAATTGTTCTATAGATTTTTTTTCGTTTTTGATAGTAAAAAATATATTCTTAAAAAAATATTCTTATAAACAAATATTCCCTTTTGTAAGATTTTGATTAGACTTACCTGACCCAATGCACGCAATATATAATTTTGATAGTTTTGATCAGCACCATTACCAACACGCACCAAACAGTTGAGGCCTCCTAATGCCACAAATGCATGCACAAGATCTTTATCCTCTTGAAAGACTTGTTTGAGTGAAAATAAGGCACGTCTCAAGTCACTCCCTTCAGCAGAGAGTAGTTTTTCTAAAAGACGAAAAATAAGTAGAAAATAAAATAAAAAAATTAAGTAAAGAAAATTTTAATAAAAAAAAAACTATTTCCAATACAATGGTAAAACAACTTTATTTCATTTTAATATTTTTTCCGCTGCCTATTGTCCGTCATAGGGAGTATGTATATAAGATGGTCCTAATTTGTCTGAAACTCAAGTCGAGTCAAATCGGTTAAAAAATTCAATGGTTATTAGACGATATGAGCAAAATCGTACTAAAGTTAAGCCTATTGGTAGGGACGTTTTTAGAAATGTAATCAAGAATTAGGCTTACAAACACGTTATGAAAAGAAAACAAACACGTTATGAAAAGAAAACAATACATTTCGTGACATCTTCAATTTTCTCTTGCCTCCATAAATCTGAATATTTTTACAGAGTATGTACGTTGAATACTTTATTTAGGCTTAAACCAGAAATAGATCTTTAGAGCAGTTTAACAATTTTGTTTTTTTTTTGTTTTTTTTGTTTTGAAACAATCGTAGTTTTAAATCGTATATTAACTTCAAATTGCCCTATAGAGTTGAATTTTTTCGTGAATGTTTGCTGAGGAGATATTATTCCAACTTAACGTCTGATATTACAAATTCAATAGAAAATTTCATTCGAATATTAATATTGAAAACAACGATATTAAACAAAACTTGACTTTAAAAAAACTTTTTAGCGAAAAGTTTAATCGCCTTCAAAATAGCTTCCCTCTAAAAGGATTGAAATAAATGGATTACTATTATGTGCAATACATACTGAGATCTTTAAATCGGGTACTAAGATGACTAAAATTTTGCCGTTCATTTGTCAACTTTCTTATCACCGGCTTCAAGGATCTCAGTAGGTAATGCATGTAATAGTACTATATTTATTTCATTCGTATTAGAAATGAAACTAAATATCTTTTTCATACGTACGCAGCTACTCGTACTTCATATGAATCTGACCTATAAATATGTCATGAGAATACCCATTGGTGTACTTTATGTGTACATAGATGTTGACAATGCGCAAACTGTTCTAGTTCTTAAGAGTTAATATGAGAAGAAAGTCAACCGATACTCTAAAATATTCGTTGGCAAAACTCAGAAATAATCTGCACCCCATTATATCGGGTCGTCTATTATAACGAGATACACACGATGTATACTTTTCGACTTTTATGGTTCCATACTTTTTAAAACACATTCCGCATTCCAAGCCATGAAATGAATTAATTTCGAATAAATGCCACAAATTTTCCTATAGTGAAATTATAAAAGGTTTTTATTAACCACTTTAATTTTAAGCATATTTCGGTGGATAAAGGTCCTTTTTATGGGCTAATTAAATTTGTAAAAATATTAAATCGATCCGATTCGATAAGTCACATGGAAACATTTACGTAACGAAATAAGTTTCAGTCGATTTAAGTTCAAAACGCCAATGTGATTTGCCACTTCAAAAATAGCCCTCAACAAAATTGTACTTATTTTGCGAAATTTTTCAGGAACTTAGAGTGTAATGAATGATCTTCCGCCTATATTTTTTGCAATATCATTTGGAACAATAACTTCTAAAATAGCGTATGATTTATGAAATGTATAACAATTTATTTCTAATATAAGCAGCTACAACAGAACGTATGTAATAGCCCGCGTTGAAAGCCGTTTTCGTTTTTAAAAAATAACATCAAAATTTAAAAAATTCTCTTCTGTAAAACTACAACACTAGAGTTAAGTACCTTTTCCTTATTGGCGCATATTTATTAAAATTATTTGTGATATTCTCAAACAAATTGTTCAAGAAAATTTAATTTATTGTGGGATGATCCGTCTATATGGCTGCATTTCATTAGCACTATCGGCATGTAGACAGCTTACCCCCACAAACATTTAAAAGTTCTTCGTGATTATATTAGAATAACATAACTACTCGTAGCTTTCATTGTTTTATAACTCCACACAAATATTCTAATATCCTGGCTTTTCGAAATATGTCAGACACATTTACTACCTCAAAGTGCATAACTAATAAATACAAAAGTTTTACAATTCAGAGAATAGCGAGAAAGAATATTATTGAATTTTAAAGATTTAATATAACCACACAAGGTTAAATACTTTTCAAATATGAATGTCCAGGTCTACTGATGTGTTGGTTAGCGCACGGAAAATGCAAGATAAACACAAGAAATTATTTTTAAATAATTAACAATTTTTAAGGATAATATCCTGATTAATTTCATTATATATTAAATAAAAATTCAGTATTTAATTATAGAACTATCTAAAAACTAAAATTCTACAGTTTTCAAAGCCATTTGAAAACATGTAAAACACGTCTCGATCCACATCATCATCATGTATGTCCCAAGTGCATTAAGAGTTTAATTAATTACTTAATTTTAAAAGTTAGAAGAAGAACAATAAAAATAATGAAAAAAAATCATGCAACACAACTCACTTAAAAAATTGATTCGAATGAGATCATTCACACTATCAAATGTTTGTATCTAAAAAATTCGTAACATGAAAGCAGCCGTTGCAAATATTATTGAATGCATTTCTTAATGCTGCAAGTATTATAATTTTTTATTATTTTTAATTTTGTTTAAATATAAATCTGCGGGATATACTTTAATAGACTTTTCTTATACTCGTATTTGGTTTATTTAAAGAAAGAAAATTGCTCTGCAGAATGTGAACATGGGTGGTATGGGGTCCAGTTGCAACAATAGAACAAAGAAGATAACGCCATCACGTAAGATGCCCCCAAGGAGCAAGCATCCAAAAAAAGTTGCTGTGTGATGCGAATTTCGGGTGGGCATCATCATTGATCTGTATTTGTTTGAAAAAAAAAAAAACAATGATGTTGCTGACCTTTAACGTTGAGAGCTAGAAATTAATGGGAACCAATTTTATTTGGAACAGTTTTGCATTTTGTTTTTGTAGCTTGATGTCATACCAGTAGCATACTGGAGTTTGGCCTTTTGCTGTTAGCCCCTAGAAATTGTATGTTACATACTACCTAATCCCAATGAGGGGCCAAAAATGGGAAAATTGAGTTCTCAAAATAAATTTTTTTGCTTCTAAAATTACGGGTAACCAGAGACCTATCAGGTGCCACTGGAACCAGTACTCCCTAGGACTTTTCCTAGAATGGTTATTGATGAGATTCCTTCGGGGATTACAGCTAGACCTCTATATGCTGTTGCTAAACAAGAGAAGGTGGTGCCAGTGAGCGGTGGAGGTTAGATTGATCTAGCTGCTTAGCAAGAGCTTATGCCTTATACATGCATACGTAGTGCGACCATATGCGGTGATGGTTGAGTACGTATGGAATTCACTCAGTGTGGGGTTGGGCTACAACGCAACGTCACATCATTCATTTTATATTCGTAGCTGTTATCAATATCTCAGACTGCAAGGAGTCTGAAGAGTTTTTAATCCACGGTTGATCGAATACACATTTGGTTGTTTGAAGTTAAAAATTGTTAGTCCCAAATTCAGTTGGTATAAAAGTACGGTGGCGGTGCATTAAGTTCACCTAGTGGTAAGAACAACATGAAATAAGGCGGAAAGTCAGGTACCTAACTTGTGTGACCCTACGTTCTACAAAGCGAATGCTGCAATGGACACTGCGCACATACGATTTCAACGAGGAATACGTGAAACAATCGACATTTTTGTAGGTAAAGATCAATTTTAGAAACTTTGTAGTATGGTTTGCCAACTTGATCCACCGATTTTAAATATTTTATTATATTTTTTAAAACATTTTATGGTGGGAAAATTTCTTATGACAAAAAATAATTAAATTAATATATGAATAACAATTTTTTGTAATTTTTAAATAAATATATGATTGAATTTTTTAAATCCTCATAATGCACATAAACATACGAAATTGAACCCTTTATGTATATGATGGCTGAAGTCTACTTATCAGTTGGTATAATGAAATGCATGTATATATATATACCTGCAACATGTCTGAAAGTTGTTTAAATATCTTTTAACTCAATCATTCCTACCACTTCATAGATGAATGAGTTTTAAAAGTAAAATTAAAACATTTGTGTTATTATTAATTTAATAACAATTTGTATTGTTTATAATAAAAATAATGCTATGAACAAATGACGATCTAGAAAATAAACAAACAAATACTATACCATATTACTGCGAATGAAAAGGTTTTTTTTTTTAATTTGCTGAAGATGAAAACGCAATAAAATATTGGATAAAAAAATAAATAAATCAAATTAAACTTAAAATATAATTTAACAAAATAGCATATTATTTTTGAAATATTCAATATAACTATTACTTTTTTCAGTTTTTTAGATTGTCTTGCTACTTTTGGTTTTTGTTATTAACAAATACTTACCAATAATCGCATGTACTCTGACGCTCAACTGGGTGCGTACAACCAAAGAATTTTTGCGACTGAAATGAAATAGAAGAAGAAATATACAAAGAATTATACATTTTTTATAAATAAAAAATAAGTGTTTCTGAGGTGAATGCATATTGAATAATGAAGTAACAGTAGTCGACAAAGACCATGGCCTGCTTCACTACAAACGAATCAAGGTGTCTCCTGCCGTACTCATTAAAAAAAGTTTTAAAAGAAATTGTATTATATCAAAAAAATATTGACTAGACCTATAGTTCCTGGAGCTATAGGTTATATATTTTTACTTTATATTCATTCCCATACAATCGATCAGATTACCTTACTGCTGACAAGAGTCATGATGTTGGGCTCAACACTACCATTACGATCGATCACCTTTGTACTATTCCTTTTTTTGTTCTGTTTCGATAACAAATTAAATTATTACATTGTTGTTGTTATTCAGTTACAGTAATTGCATTGTTATAATAGCAACAATAATGCAGCAGCAACAATAAATAATGAAAAAAGCTGCAAATGAAACGTGATGTCATGAATAATATTCCAACTTTGAGCAGACAACTAAATAAAAGAAGGATAAAAGGAAAACTTTTAAGGCCTGAATGGGGAACAGCAATAACAATTCTGTGCACAAAAAAAACTGCACCGAGAGAAATATAAGGCAAACATTCAAACCATTAATTTGACTTTAATATTGGTCTCTACAAATTCTGGTTTACATGTCACACATTTTACTCCAGTTTAAATAAAAAATAATTTGAGCTCAAGATAGTTTATTATGACTTTGTGCTACTATTGCCGGTACACGTTGTATTTCAGGTTGCAACGTTTCAAGTTATTTGAACAGGGCATGAATGCCAAATATTTTATGGTGTCCGGCATGCAAAATTTGCTGCGTATTTCTTTAAAACGTTCGTTTTATAACTTCATTTCACACTAGTTAGTTTTACGTCAAAACTGGACAGTAAGGGATTAAAATATAAAGAAATATTGTCATCAAAGTCATTTACTTATTCGTGTAGTTTAAGTATTTAAATTTCTCTGTTGACATGGGAATAATTGCAGCATTTGAAAGAAATTGCAATAACTAGCCAAAATTGCAAATAACTAGCTCAAATTTAGTTTGATCGGAATTAAAAATATTTTGCACACACAATGTTCAGAAGAAGTCAATTGGTCAATTCATCGGCCTTAATGTGAGTGTCGTTGTCATGTGGTAAAAAGTCAAAAAATGAAAAAATAAACACTATTTATTTGGTACAATGAATGTCGCATTCAAATGACAAACATGACAAAACTATCGATAAAGTTATTGTTAACGATACTGCAAAAGAAAAAATTAAAAATATATTACAATAAGATTGATATAACAGAGGATTTTTCAAAATGCATCTTAACAAAATTTAGGTGCAAAACTACGAATGCAGATATATTTTCCAGGATGGTAGAGTTTGTAGAACTGAATCTAAGTTTAGCAAATGTATATAGCAGAGAAATTAATAAAAATGGAATAAAATTGGAACTCTGCTCAATATATTAGAACCTCTAACACGAAGAGGCGAGGCATGGGCAAAAGAAGGTGCTTTCTCCAGTTGGCTTTGCTTTTGGTATAATAAAGTAAAGGACCACAATGATATAAACATCGCAGTAGACGAGAGCGTGGAAATTTTAAGATTTCAATACGGTTACAGTCAATATAACCCAAAATAATTAACAACGAAGTTGTTTTATTTTAAAAATGAAATCACCTACAAAAACCACAATAAAAACGAACTTTTGGAGGAACAGCCAAAGGTGCAAACTGCATTTTATGCAGCATGTGAATGTGTCTTTAGGTCTACGCGTATGTCTCCCCTTTCTTCAGCCTAACGTAGAAAAAATAAAAATTTATAAAGAGATAAAAATGAGGAATATAAAAATTTATATTAATTTGGAATATGTACATATACCCTTTAAAAATGGCAATAAATGTGAAAAATTCTGTAGTTTAAATTTTTAAATTTTATATTGTACAAATAAATATTAAAAATTACAACAACTACGACAACTGTCGGAATACGAGAAGGACACTCGTAATATTTTTCAATATCTTTTACATATATTCTTAAATATATTAGATCTTAAAACTATGGATATGCCCTCATATAATATCTGCATTTATATTCGTTGTTAAATTCTCCATTTACTCATCCAATTCTCACGTTGATTTATGTAGACAAAGAATGACCAGTATTAACGTGACTTCTTTCTCCTCGACCTTGCCTAATGACGGTTTTGTCATTAGGTAAGGACATTTGGCCAATTTTCGTACATGCACAAATTTTTTTAAGATGCTGGAACTATCTAACTTCCGCTGCGCAAAAGTCAAAAGGAAACTTTACGGTTTCTGCTGTCCACTAAGAGCACTTAGAATTTGTTTGGCGGCTTAAAGTCCTTATCCTAGAATTATATCAGCTCAGGTTGATTTTGGACTACCCGCTTCGTGTTGCCTGAACAGAGAGAGGATAGAGAGACCCGCATAAACGAGTTTTCGCCTTACTATTACAACTAGAAATTTCTACTAGATTTTAAGTCTCGCTTCTCGCTTAGAGACACTCCTCCCATAGCATTTGTTTGCGACTTATTGCAGCTTTACTGCCAGTACGTCAAGCCCTACCACTAGTACTGCGACTACCATCCACTTTTTGATCAACCATTTTGTCCTTGAGTTTTCTATTTCATATACGCGACCGGCTGATTTGAAAAAGGGACTCTGCATACATACAGTCCAGCAGTTATCAAATGGAACTCTATTCATCTTGTAAATTTTAGATTTATTGAGGTATACCGAAAACGTGAATAGCAAGACAATACGCCGCGTGTAGGATATATGTACATATGTACATATGCACATAGTGCATATAACTACCTTAATATCCCAGGCAAAATCGAAATTTGCAAAATGGGATTAAAGTTTTTAAGGTTTGAGCTTCTTTATTTCAGAATCTTTTGATGTACCTTGGGATTAGACCAAATATAATTCTAATTTGTTTAATATACAGAGAATATCAAGGATAATTTATCCTCGTAGTTTAATTTTTTTTTTAATTTTTTGAATTGCGACTATTTTGCATTAAAGGAGCGATATAGACATTAATATGTGATTTTTTTATTTGGGTGGTGGATTTTTAAGAATTGAACGAATTCATTAAAAACTAGTTCCTGTGAAATGATAAGGGAATAAGAGAAAGAAGTGTTATAAAATAAAAAAGGACAAAAAGTATCACGAACCATAAACTACATAAATAAAAACCTCCCATATACGAGTATAAAGATTTTCAAATAACAATGCTTTTCTGGAAAAAGCGTAACACATGGTTGATTACTTTATTAGATAAAATACATTTATCGCTTCTATCAAATCTATGCTCTAAGCGCTCTTCTAGATCGTTTGTGCAAAACTTCTATGGTAGCGTTCATTCTTTAGTACGTAGCGCCGTCTGACTGGGATCACATGTAATCAAAATGCATACCGCATACAGATCGTGCAAAGTTCTACGCTATAATAATCAAAATTCTTATGCTTTTTAAGAGACAAATTTTATAAATTTTATGTTTACTTATGTAAACAGGTATAAGCACGAGCTAAGAACCCAAAGTTTTCAATGAGAAATTTTATTTGGTGGTGATCGTGCATGATTAGGATTGAAAAGCTAATCTCTCTTGGTTTCACTTGTAGTATTAATGCGGAAAATGAGTATTATGTTATTGCAATTTGTAATTAATTATGTATGTATATACTTATACTTTTTTAACGATTTTAATAAAAAAAATTTGTCTCATGGTGGTGTTTCGATTGTGAGTTTGATTTCAAAGACAATTATCCGTCATAGCATCTCCTCTTACTGAAAAAAGTGCAATATTATTTGCTCTTTTAAAAAGAAAAAGGGAATTAAATAATCTTTCAGAAAGTCATATTTGTTACTAATTATTATGAAAGAGAAAGCAATCTGTCAGAAAGTTAAATTTTTTTAATTAAAGAGATTATTATATATTTTTTTTTATAAATTGATCAGCAAAATGGTGTACTTTTTCGAATTTTTCAGATAAAATTAATGGATGACCCAGACTTGCAATTGCAATCATAAATGCAACGCAGATTTGCACAGACAAACTTTGACACAATTTGTTGCAAAACAAGATTTTATTAGGTGCTTTGGTACATGAAAAATGTATGGGAAGTCATGTACGAAGATATGTAGGTACATGATTTGAGTTAATAGATATTTTGTTGGACATGTACTATAAAACAGATTTTAATATAAAATTTATTTTATAGGCGTTTGGTAAATTAATCATTTGTATAAATGAAAAAAAAACTTTTTAGCTGTTTATAAAAGGTTTACAAAACAAATTTTTGGTATAAACATTTAATAAAGACTACGAATAAAACCTTAAATAATAATAAATTTTCTTTCTCGGTTTACATCCTTTTATTAGTTCGGCCGAAATAAGTATGCCACAGCTTCGGTATACTCATAAAAACGGCTTTCGAACAGTCCCTGTGGTACATTTTTACTGATGAGAGATTTAAAAAACTGATAGAAATTTAGTTAATGCGACTATATTATATACATATGTACATATATAAGCCCTTTTTATATTATTTCTTCTTTCTCCCAACATTTATGTCATCCACAAGAAAATGAAAGACGTTACATACATACATACATACATATGTGCACTAGGAATGTATTTTGTAATTTGCAGAGGGTCAACATAAAGCAGATTAAATGCTAAATGCAACAACTTTATGTACATACAAAACATGATTTAAATTGTATGTATGTGAACGAACATGTCATTATTTTATTATTTCACATTGCAAACTGAGAACACGGAGCTATAAAAGTATTGTATTGAGCGAAAGAAAAAAACAAAACACAAAAGTAACACAAAACATTGATATTGAACATTTTATTTCATTGTCAGTTATGATACATACATACATACATAAGTATATATGTACTTATGTACATACATATGTATGTACATATGTATGTATGTCCATGCATACATATGCAAATATTCTTTTTTTTAATTTTTCTGCATAACATGAAATCGAAATAAAGAGCACAAAAAGAAGATAAAACAATCAAAAAATACAACAATCACTGAATATTGAACATAAAAACGTGGCTATTCTTTTTAACTAAAACTGCATTTAAAAGATGGCTTAAACGACTGTGGCATACATACATAGCCATATTCATAAATATACATATGTACATACATACATATGTATATATAAGTACACAAAAATATGCACATGTACGTTCATTCCTCTGTCCAGTTGTCCGTCTTCAATTTCCTTTTCATGCGACTTGTAACATAATCATCGTTAATAAATAATCAAGTGAAAGGCATTTTGCAACTTGTTATTTTTTAACGTTTATTTAATTTTTTTGTCTCCCTCTCTCGTTGTTTGAACGTCTGTAACAAGTCTGTCGTTGCCGGGATGCAGCGAAATTGACTCCCACATATCAATATACGAGTAGCAGAAAAATAAAGAAACTGAAACGACATACTCATACTCACAGATGTCCGATTTCAGAAATGCATACGGAAAAAAGACCCGATATATTTACATACATATGTACATTTAAACCTCCAGTCCAGTTAACAAAACTGGCATCAAACAGGAAACATGAACAAACATGATTGTGAGAGAGAAAAACAAAATGGTATAAAAAACAAACTACATTAAAAGAGAATGTTGAAAAAAACGGTTTTTGTTTTAGCCCGATCGCTTGTTTTGTTTTCTGTTGTTGCTGTTGTTATTTTGTTTATTTTTGGTGGCCCAGAAACCCAGTCAAATAATGCCCACATCAATTGTCAACCCACAAAATTTATGCTCTCGTGAACACACTCACACAAACTTCACGGTTTTGATTTGAAGGATTCAGGATGAAACAATATTTATTTAATGGTGGGCCGTACACTTGTAACTGTTTTTCTTTTGTATGAGCAAGGGTTAAACCTTATTGGTATTGTTATTTTATATTACAAAATAAAATAATCCACTTAATATTGAAATTTATTTTTTATGATATTATCTCCAATTAATCCAATTATATTGCATCTTTGTAGTGCAACACAAGAAAATTTTTGGTGAAATCACATCCGCCATGGACTATCAT
The DNA here is from genome assembly GCA_963681545.1 of Germaria angustata. Taxonomy (NCBI): domain Eukaryota; kingdom Metazoa; phylum Arthropoda; class Insecta; order Diptera; family Tachinidae; genus Germaria; species Germaria angustata. The sequence continues at coordinate 42,298,945 of OY813000.1, read as the reverse complement.
ACTACCAAACTCCTACTTTATTTAAAATGGCATTTACATGGAACTTTATATCGCTGTAGAAACATCCACGAGAGCAAATTTAAGAGGTCCTGGACTGTGTTAGCTTAAAAGGGCAAAATAAATCACAAGAAAGTCTAACTTGATCGAGTCCCACGATCTTGGTTGCAGATTCATATCATCTTCGCGACAGTAACTATGCAGACAAAAAATTGAGGAACTCGCTTTTATGGAACTACATTTTGTTCACGTGCATATGGTCTAATACGGTCCTAGTTTTTGTGTATGGCGAGGAATAAAATGAATTATTCCGCATATTTTCTCGACCGATCTGAACTTCATATGATATGCGTGTGACGAACTTTCGCTTTAATAATAGAATTTTATTGTTTCAACTTGTTTTCTAATTGTTTAGCTTGCCATAGAGATTCTATATTAGTTTCTAAATATTAAACCAGGGATTTGACAAAATAACTTGGGCCAACTAATTTGGCTTTATGTAAAATCTTCCTTGTGCCAAAGTTAGCACAAAAATGCTAAAAGCAAAAAAGTTGGTACAAAGAAATTATCCTCTGCTACCAATATTTTCTTTTACATGAAATGCTTGCAGTGAAAAGAAAAAACTTCTTACTTACAGTTGCAACTCAATAAACTTGTAAAAAATCATGTGATCGTGGACGAAAGAAACAAAGACGATCAAAAATCATCCTATTAATTTTTTTGGCATATGAAATAAAAAATGTATGTACATATGTCGTAAAAATTATGAGAGAAAACAAAGTTTTAAACTCAAACACTAAAAGAAATTCAATTCAACTTAATATCAACTTCACTCCTTCGATCGGCAACATCATCCAGTTGCACTGAAGCGACATAATATTGTTGCCTGCGTTCAAAATAGAATTGAAGTTTATTGCTGCTGTTCTACTATGTATATTGGTCTGGTGCAGGATAAAGTGTGGGTTTCAAGGTAAATATTTAAGTACTCGAAGGCTTTTGTCTTTACGTTTCGAGTATGAAAATAAGAAACTGGCAGTACTGGCAGTATAAAGAATACTAAATTTATTTCACTTACCTAGTATTAAGACCTTCAATTTCTTCCGACTGCTCAGCCAGCGATGATTCCAAATCCAAATATGATCCATAATCACCATCTTTATACACTTGAATGGCGGCATCATCGATCTGAAAATATTCAAAAAAGCGTAACGTGAAAAATGTTATCTATTTTATAAATTTATGTTCAAACATAAAAAGTCTTAATTTAATTTAAGAAAATTTTGATTTATTTTAATCTCTTATTGAACACAAGTCAAAACAAGAACATGAATGGTAATTTAGATGAGATTAAAACAAGGATAATTTGGTTGCAACACAGCGGAGTTAAACTAAAATAAGCTATTAGACACAAGTATAACCCATTTGATTTTTGTTGTAATGGCTTTGTCGAGCATCGTCGAACCCGTCGAACCTTGTGTAATTTCATGTCATATCATCTACAATGCAGCAATTTTGGTTGATCAAAAAATCATTAGGAAATACGCGCAATTGATAGATAAAGTCTTCCGGTCTACACTGCGAAACAATGCCATACAATAAACATCTTTGATAACGAACAAAACTAGACAAAAACAGATTAAAATACTTAGATCACAAATATTGGTATATTAATTTGTATCATCAATTCTCATTAAAATATCATTTTAGCACAAGGTCTATTAAACGGTTAAAAATATTTATTTGTGATTATCGATATTTCGATACTCTTTTAGAAAAATATGACTGAGTTCTGTTGGAATTCTCATATATATTTGTAGTCTTTTGCATAAGTATACGAGCTTGAATGATTTCAATCATGATTTGGCTAAAAGGCTACTGATGATTTGGTTAGCGCCAATGAAATGCAGGCATATACCTAGCTAAGCCAACAACAAACAATTAAATATTAAAATAGTTATTTTGGAGAATATCTCGAATAACAAATTTGATAAATATTGTTAATTAATTTTTATTATGAAAGGATTAATTAGAAACTAACAGCACTGGTAGAACGGAACCGTACTACTTCTGATGGACGCTGCATCATCATCATCAGCTAATGCAAATTAGCAGTCGCTTCAATAGTGGCGGAGTGTAGTGATATCGAAATTCGGCGACGACTCAAATATGTATGTATATGTCTGTTGATATATCTTTCCCGAATTCTAGTTAAATTACAAGAAAAAATCAAAAGTTTTTGAAACACTAAGTATTTACGATTGTTACAATTGATTAAAAGTTGTTGGTGTGGTGGTATTATATGTGCTGCATCTATTCCTACACAATTTTCACCATAAAGATTTGGAGCTGTTATGTATTCCAGGTGAAATCAATTGAAATCGATATTGCCATATAATTATTGTTGCAAACAAATGTTTATAACAACAATGCTTTGATAATGACGAATATATTGATTTCACATGGCATACAGGCCATGTGCAACAGTTATGTTTATAAGCATTTACGACTATTCCACTGTGCTTTGCGTCAAATGCAATAAATAGAGTTATTTCTAGATGTTAAAATTAATCAAACCTTAAAATTAAATAAACCTTAATCGTCTTACGGTTTTCATTGTACAATACAAAAAAAACTCAACTCACAAAAAACTAAGAATAGAAATATTATGTCTATTAAACTTTTTGTTCGTTATAAACTTTTAAAATTTTAAGTTAGGACGCAGACACCAAAAGTTTGATGGATTTCTTTAAAGTGCTTTAAGGCAATTATATATCGACTCTTAACTCGTTTTCGAAGGAAATGTGTTCAAATACTTTTGCTTACACAGGCATTTTTCTGGTCATTTAGCTTTCGCTTATAATCTCATCACCGCGTAACATTTTTTCTAAATGCTGTCAATTAATCTTACAGAAAGCAAAACAACAACCATAAAATATAACTATTTATTGAAAGTCTAGAAGGCAAAGAAACACAAAAAAAGCATAACAATCACCATCTTTCTACCCGGATTACATGCAACAGAGATAGAAAAAAAGAAAGACGAAACTAATGAGAAATGAAAAGAAAGAATAATTGTTGACTTCACACGTTAGCAATAACAACAATTACTGCAGCAACTATATAAAACAATTATAACAATTGTAAATACATAAATATGCACATGCCACTTGTTGTAGCAATATGCCAAGCAACAAAAGTGCAATTTTCAGGTTTGAATTTTTACATTAAAAAAAACGATAAAAACGTCTTTATTCTTATGAAAGAAAAGATGAAAAGGAGAGAATGTCTTACACACATAAAATGAATGAGTGAAATCTGTCTTTATTTTCAGAGAAGTTTATGTAGAATTTCCAAACAATAAAACTAAACGACGACAGTCATAATTGCCAACTGGCATTTTATTATCAACATCATAAAGAATAGAAATGAAAACAACGTTTCATTACTGCCACATTAAACGCAGCAACATCAACAACAAATAATTACATTCATTTACTGTTGATTGATGCATGATGTTGCACTTAACTTTTTTTAATTTAATTTACGTGGCTCTAGTAAAACCAAATAAACAGCAGAAATATTGTCAATTTATTTTGTGCAATCATCGGATCGAATGAAATTCGCAAGTAATGAATGGGTTATAATGATATTTATAATCGATTATTTTGGAATAAATGTAATTAAACAGTAAATGATCAAAGCCAATAAAAAAATAAAAAGAATTTAACGTAAGTTCTAAGTAAGTTCATCTATTTAAAACGCTAGAGAGAGGGATTTCAGATCAACGCAAAGACGCTACCATTTGCAATTAGTCCATTTGTGAATAAAACAGTCATTGTTCGATATAATAATTGAATGGAAAAACATTTCAAGATAAATTTTAACTTAACCAACGGAGACAAAAACGATATTTCTTAGTAAAGCCAATTTCGCAGTTAATAGAGTTCTGTTAAATATAAGATAATTTGTAAAATCTAGAATGTGGAACGCACTCGCATATCACCCTGAAAAGAAACAATTCATGGCAATGAAAACCAACAACAATAAATATATCGAATTTAAAAGCATTAATATTTTATTGCTTTTTTAATTTTGTGTGTTTGCCTTATACTAGAGCACTAAAGTTAGCCGATATGAAGGGAGAATATTTTGGATCTCCACAAAATTAGTCTCGTCCAAAAATCTTATAATATCTCTAACAATTTTTGCATTTTTGGTTCGGAAGAAATGAATAAATATGATTTTGATTTGAGCATCAAGCACATCGATTAGTAAATATATTAAAAGCTAAAATTAATTTTAAAAACGTTTAACAAATAAATTGACAAAGCTTGATATCTCAAGTTCAACTCATTTAAGTAGTTTGAAAGTTTTTAAGCTCCTACCACAATCCTGGTATAAAAACTGAAAACTAAATGCTATTAAGTATATATTGTTTTTGTTACAGTTGTTTTTAATTTACACATCTGTCAATCTTCTCTTTTATTTGAAAGATATTGCCATGACCGTTTCCCTCGAAAAAAACATTAAAAGGAGAAGAAAAAGCGTAGCAATATTTTTCAGCCAAGATTGACATTAAAACAAAAATCCCAGTATACGAACTGTGTTTACAATGGCGGACAAAATAAAGATCACACCCTTTACATTACTTTGAATCGCATACCAGTAGATATATTTTGAATCAAACACAGTTTGGTTTTTTTGTGGATAAAAACCATTAAAAAATATTAAAAAAAATTATACAAGGACAATGCAAAGGATGGACAACAGCAATTTTTTTTTGCCCGACAGTGTACTCGTATGTTTAATATCAGTCATGCTGTGATTTTATGCATATTCAAAGAAGAGAAAGAATTATTTTAATGAGTTTATGTAACTTTGATTTTTCTTTTAGCACGCAGAAATGAGGCACAAACAACATGCTGCCAACAGCTTTAATTAACAATTTGACAGGCTGTTGACTAAATCTATTGCAAGTTAATAAATTGTTGCAATTTACTTAATGCTGTGGATATTGTTAATGTTGATTTTCACAGCAGATTTTCATTATCTAATACACGTTAAATGATAGATATTAGACACAAGAAAATGCAGATCAAAGCAAGACATGCACAGGCAAGTTGAAGTTTGTTTGCATTAAGTAATTATAATCGAAAGTTATTTTACAGATACACACATACATACGTATTTAAAATTTATAACTATAAATTGAAATTTTTCAATTTGGCCCGAATTCGATTACTGAATTTGTTAGTTCAGATAAATAATTTCTGGCAAATTGTAAATAGAAGCCAATTGAAGAATGGAACTGTAATGTTTTCCATGGTCGCCACACAATTGCCACCATCGTTAATGTATGTATCTGTTTTTTTTTAACATTTTTAGGAAGCTGCTGGTATTGACCATTTAACACACTCTTGTAATAAAGAACAATAATTAAATGATTTTTGTATTTTAACCAACAATATCAATGTGTGTTAGTATGAAGTTTTCGTGTGTTTGTTATTTAGTTTTTGCTCTCATACTCGTCCTTACTGCTTAATACTCGACTATAGGTTTCTAAGCAAATATAATTGGCTTCTCCTTAATAAGAATTATTTGAAAAAAATTATTATTCTGAATTGACAAATCAAGTAATCTATCTCTAGACTGATTATATTCAATTTAACCAATATAATTCGAAGAATTAAATAAAATTTAATTAATAAATGTTATTGTTATCGGTTATTTATTTATTTATTTATAATTTATTATTTTTTTTTTATCAACAAAATATCGAGCTCATCAAAAATATTCGTTTGGTATTATCAATAAATTTAATTCAATTAAAATATACTCAATATAATGTTTTTTCGTTAGGGAATTTTTTAATTGCTAAAAAATTGTTGTTATTGGTAAAATTAGAAAGAGATAATTTTTGTTATCAAATTATTTTATAAAAAAAATTTTTGCATCAAAATAAAAAAAAAATCATTACAGGAAAACATTTTGAACAAACTTTTTAATTTCGAAAGAAGGTTTATTTGTACAACGAAATTTTGGAGAACGTTTTTGTTATGGAACATATAAAATTTTCAAATATCGAACAACTTTCTAGAGAATGCTTTTGATATCGAACACTTTTCCTATTTTTTATTGTTAATATATTTCTGTGTATATAGAAATCTTTTGCTACCAAAGAAAATTCTAGAAAAATGTTTTTTGTCGAAAAATTTTCTAAAGATTTTTGTAATCAAATAGTTTTGTAAAGAAAAACTGTTCTAACGAAAAATTTTCTCAAAATAGTTTTTGTCGAATAATTATTACCGAAAATATTTTGCTATTGACAAGTTTCTTTAAAAAATCGTTTGTATAGAATAAAAATTTTGCTACTAACAAAATTCTATAAAATATATTTTTCCACTATTATTAAAAAATCTTTTCCATTTTAAATCTTATAGAATTGACTTTTCTCCATAATTTTTTGAAAGCCTTTGCTAAGATAGCTTCAAATCATGTTTATTTTTATATTGTCGATTTTAATGATTTTTTCAAACAGTCACACCTAAAAAAATTGCAGAGTCGGTCTATTTCAACCATTTTACTTTATTTAGCAAAATGCGCGTTTTAATCTTCTTACTAGTAATTCTAAACCCTTCTGAGCTAAAAAAAAAAAATTTTCTTCCCAAGAAAATACTAAAAGAAATAACAAAAGCGATAGTAAATAAAATCTTATTTAAATCGTCACACCTTCAAGTTGAATGGAAACGTCAATTTGGATGGCAAAAACATCGCGTGTGGTGTGTCAGTTATTGATGTTTCTCTGGCATGTAATGGAATACTTTAAATTGGTTAGGAAACAAACAGAAAATGGCACATGGAGATAGATAAGAAACGCACACAGGGAAGCACACAGATATCTTTTTTATAAAACCCTATTCAAATTGCTACAATGGAAAGGTCTTTAAGACAGAACTCATTTGCATTACGAAAGCTTATTTTAGATTTTTAATTTAGTTATATCTATTGTTGCTATTGCAAGTGATGATAAGATCAGCATGGCTCTTTGGAAAAATTTTAAATAAATTTATTATAGAATGAATGCCCCAGGGAGCCTTAAAACTTTTTATTAGAAATTTTTTGCCTTTTCGATTTCACTTGAATATTATAAGCAAAAATTTTTTAAGCCATTGATTTCATTAACATAAACTATACTGGAGCTTTAAATTGCCGAAATCGGGTCCTTAAAACCCTCTTGGACTATGGAAATAGAAAAAGAGCATCATTTTCTTTGCGGCGAGCGAGTGTTTGAAATTAACACACAATTCTTGTAAAAAATTTTAAAAACATAAGTTGCACAAACGAATCAAAGCAAAAATATTTTAGTTCCATACAAAAATTTGTGTGGTAGGTTCAGATTTATTTTATTCACTTTGAACGCTTATTTAACATGGTTTTTTATTGTTTGTACTCTTTAAATTTTTCTCTTTATTTGAGTTATAAATTTTGTTGAATTTATGTAACAATGGGGAGACTGATTCAATGGGGATTTTGTTTTCCATATTAAGATACACAAGAATGTTCAAGACATAAAAAAATTTATATTTATTGTTGATGCCAGAAAGAAAAAGATCGATTTTTTTGTGAGGAAACAATGTAACAAATGACAACAAAATAAGCTACACTGAAATAAATTTCGTTTATTATTATTATTAATACCGTTATTATTATTATTATTATTATTATTATTATTATTATTATTATTATTATTATTATTATTATTATTATTATTATTATTATTATTATTATTATTATTATTATTATTATTATTATTATTATTATTCTTATTATTATTCTTATTATTATTATTATTATTATTGAATGCTCCGCTATAGAAAGACAGATCCTTTGCAGAATAAGTTAATGAACACGTTCATTGAGATACACAGAGCTTAAGTACCAGGAAGTCGGTAAAGTTGCCTCAAGGAATTCTATTCTCTTAGGGTACATAGTTTCAAATGGAAAATTGTATTTAAAAAATAATTTTTTTAACATGAAAAACGCAGAAATATCATCTATTCTTCACTTGAATGACAAGAAGTCGTCGGCGCCATAACTACTTGACCCATTTTATAATGACTTTTTTTGCTGAGTAAGTTCTAGGAAATTTAAATGAAACTTTCTTTATAAATGAATAAAAATATTTTAGAAAACAAAACATCATGATTGAGCGAGAGATTTCGTACACAAGATTCAAGTTGTCAAAAAAATTTGAGTAGAAAATTTATGTTACAGATAAAATGAGTTTGGAATTTTAACTCATTGATTAATTTATATAGGGATTCTTTTCTTTGAAAGTTCGAGTTACGGGGAAAAGTAAAGTGGAAGCTCAGATGAGCGATAAATGTTTTTTAAATAATGAAGGTATATGTTGAAATGAAAAAAGAAAACTTTGAATGGGAGATATTGTATGTTTTGAGTATGAAATGACCGCCGGGATGTCACAAGGCGGCCCGGATATGTGTTTTCCAATTGTCAATAACTCTGCCGACTATAACAGGTGTAATTTGAGCGACAGTTTGGGTTCTATTGACTTCGATTGTGTCATTGTGCGTTTCATTAAAAATGTTGTGCATTGAAATTTTATTGCAATATTTGTGGATTTCTTTGCTTTCTTGCGTAAATAAATAATAGCAACAATAGAAAAAAAACTGAAATTTCAACAAAGAAAGAAATAGAAAAACATTATAACATTTTCTTTTGCTTTTACAGGAATGCAATGAATACTAAATATGCTGGTAGCATTGTGCAGACTCTACCACAAAGGTAGTCAAAGAAATGCTGATTATTAAATTGAAACAATCTGCCAATAAAAAACTTTTCAAAAGCGGCTAAAAGAAATTGTTCAAATAAAATTCACTAGTCCTGTCTTTAAAAAAAATTAATTAAATTAATATGACTTTCCATTCAAAAATATAAGTTACTAAAGTAATTTTATTTCAAAACTAATTAATTGGCTAAAAAGAATTTCGTATAAATAAAACCATTTTTTATAAATCACTTTCAGTTCATTAAATATTGCAAAACCTTTTTTCGCTCTTTTTCATGTCAATTCTAAAAGGCCATAAGCCAGACTTGAAAAAACTTTAAGATTTTCTTCAGAAAAAGCCGGTTTCTATTTTTTCTTTATTTATTCAACGAAAATTCTAAATTATCTAAGAATTTTATCTATTAAGAGAAAAAGTTTGCTTTATTTTTAATTTTTTTTTTTTTGTTTCGTTCATTCGGTTCGATTGTATGGTAAATAAAGTTTGTTTTTCCTTGCTGGCTCAAAGTATTTTTTTGCTTTGGGGCAGGCACCTTCGTTTCATTTATGGGCGCAATACTTTTTTTATATTTCTACAGGTTTCATTTCGTTGAATTTCTGTTTGGATTTTATGTAAAGAATGATGATGGTGGTTGTTAAACTATTTGTGCAATGTTGACTAATTTGCAACAAAACAGAAAAAGAGCATTGTAAAACATCTATCAATATGTGGCAGCCAGGGAGAGGAAATATTTTTAATAGATAAATAATTCTTTTAGGTTTGAAAAAATGGCATATTCAATTGTCTGCTAATCGTAAAACTGTGGTAAATTCAGTGATATGACTCTTGTAGATTGATCACAGTTTCACAGATTTGTAGAAACAATTCAAATTTTCAATATATCCATTCTTTTCTAGCAGGGACTTTTAAGTCAGTTTTGACATGATTTTAATATTTCGATAAATGTTCTCTATAAATCTGAAACTTAAAGAGTTTTTCCAAAAGATCTAATGCTCAAATATTGGTAATATTTGTAAGCAAGACATCAGAATTCTTCATAAATGCATAGATACATAAATGTGACAGGCAAAGAAGTCATTATTGCTGTTCTGTGAGTTGGATCAGATGAATGTCAAGGGATTCCTTCTGAATGGTATAGGCCATCAGAGATTAATAAACTTCTTGGTGAACGGTGTTATTAGTTACGTTAATGGCTGGATTGTGAAAACAATTGGGAGATTCCTTCTCCTAGATGTAATGAACAGTATCATAAAATTTTTTCTCGCAATAAATAATTGCTACATTGTTACTTACGATGCCATCATATGGTGGCCAAGGGATATCTAGCGCTTTAAAGGATGACACAACTACCGTAACCACTGAAGTAACTTTATGTTTGGTTACCATACAAAATTTTATAAGATTCTCTGCAGTTTAGGTTTCTCATAAGAAGAATCTTATCAACTTGATTTTTTTTATTTTTGAAATGTGTATATATTCATCTGAACTAGAAGAAAATACCGTGCATGGACCTATTGGATGTGTAAAAGGAATGAAATAGCTGTGAAATTAGGTGTGGCATTGCAAAAAAAAAATTATAATAAGAAAAGAAAAAACAATTCAGAAAACAGAGACAAATTTGGGCCGCTGCCACGTAATTCGATTCGTACTTAGCACGACTTTCTTATTATTTGTTGCTAACCAATTCATAAGTAGACTGCAATCTGTTTGGGAAGCATCTATATATATATATATATATATATATATATATATATATATATATATATATATATATATATATATATATATATATATCAGTGTTGGGCAAAATACATGGTTTGCGGTATTTAAAATACAAAATACAAAATACTTGCTGATCATGTATTTAAAATACAAAATACAAAATACTTTCATGACATGTATTTAAAATACAAAATACAAAATACTTAAAAATCTGTATGTATTTAAAATACAAAATACAAAATACTTGCATTTATTGCACGTATTTCAAATACAAAATACAAAATACTTTCAGTTCATGTACATGTATGTATTTAGGTAATGTTAAAACCAGTACCGTATCTTCTATTCAACGTACGAGCCAACCCACTCAATTGTCTACAGCCGCCGAAAGATCACCTGTTAATACTTTATTAACTACTAATAACCTATCTAATAGATGTACTAGTCCTGCTCAAACTAGAATCGAAAATAATACTGCAGGTCTTATTAGAGGTATGTGTCGTCCAGTAATAATTTATAGTTTTTCCATGAGGTGAAAAATCCCTCAGAGAAACAGTACTGTGCACCAAAAAATTCAAATAAATTTTTTCGATAGACCAAAATGTTTTTGGTAAAAAGTCTTTACATATAAGAAATCTAGGATGAATTGCCTTTAAAATGAGGTATGTGTTACAATTCTTTAGAAAAAACTATGCTAATTCTGATCCCTTTGTTAGAGCTGCAAGATTTTATTAAATAATACTCTTATATTGATTTCTCATTAAATGATAATCTAATAAAACGTAATATTTTGTTTGCATACTTAAATACATATATAAATATACCTATGTAATCAGTCTGTAAGAATTGTAAATTCATAGACTTGAAATAAATAAATAAAAAATAAATAAAATAAAAAATACGAGATACACACACCGTTTTTATTTAAACCATAAAATACATTAGATAAAACTAATTAACAAAACAATTGTTTCCTTTCACAAATATCCGATTTTTGAATGTAGCATCAGACAAACAGTTTCTTGTTGGAGAATAAATAAAACCTGCTGAAGAAAATAATTTTTCTACAGGTCCTGATGAGCAGTGTTGGGCAAAATACATGGTTTGCGGTATTTAAAATACAAAATACAAAATACTTGCTGATCATGTATTTAAAATACAAAATACAAAATACTTTCAGGACATGTATTTAAAATACAAAATACAAAATACTTAAAAATCTGTATGTATTTAAAATACAAAATACAAAATACGTATTTGTATTTTAAATACGTATTTCAAATACATGTATTTCAAATACTGCCCAACCCTGATATATATATATATATATATATATATATATATATATATATATATATATATATATATATATATATATATATATATAAACTTCCAAACACCATATGACTATTCAACCTTGTGTGAAAATTACCAATACACAATCATAGCAGGATTAAAAATTTGAATTTTTGTTAATAAAAATTTGTTGTTAATAATCAAGTGATAACTTTCTATAAAATATTTTCCAAATAATATAATTCTCAAGAATAATATTCAATAGAAATTTTATAAATAAAATTAAAACTAAATTAGATTAAAACCTTAAAAATTTTAATAATATTGTACATTCCAGATATTCATTTAGGAATAATTTCAATCGCTGATTTGAAGACTGGCAAATAAACTGTTGAAACATAAAAATAGGAAGAAAAAAGTCCTTTAGGTTTATTATAAAGAATAACTATATATTCTTTTCTTATTTCCTGGTACTTCGTTCCTTCACCTGGACAAAGTGCATGTGTTGCATGCAATCAAATGCAGCTTTCAAATTTTATTTCAAAGAAGACAAGAGAAAAACAATAGTATTGAAGGAAGAATTGTATTTGTAAGACAAATGGCTGCCGGAAAGGATGCGTAAATCTTTATAAAGTTGCCATAAATTTTACATGAATCGTGATTATTTGCATTAGACACATGCAAATATGCACAGAGCAGATGCAACACTCCTGCTCTCTGCATATAATATTATATGGTTTGAAAATAAAATGAAAAAAATACAGGAAATTGCTAAGCAGCTGGAAATTAATTTAGAAAAGAAAAATAAATAGAAAGGGTTCTAAAAAGGAATTTCATACAGAAAATGTAAAAGTCGTCATATAAATAGTTCATACAGGTAATTAAACTAAATGTGATTTATAAGACAGATTGATCAGTACCAAAAGTTGCTTTATTATTAAATTTATTATTAGACTTTTTTATAAAATCTATTATTAGGCTTATTATCAATACATAATGTAACTCAATCTAGTGCCTGTGTTCTATAACTTATGTGAGATGAACAATATATTGTCACTCGGTGATAGAGAGGCTGAGTAATAGAAAGTGGTAACTTTCTGGACAATTTTAATTAGTTTGACTTAAATTTTCTATTCTATGAATCCTCTTACAAAAAACAAAGTGACAAACATAAGTGATTTTTATTAAAACATGTCTGTTTCTAAAAAAATTTGATTATTTACACCCTTCTCGCGATCTCGAACGTTTTTGTTCATTCTAAACGACAAAGAGCTGTTTTGCGTTCCACTAAGAACTTTCAGCATGACAAGTCGAACGGACACATACGTATGTCTTATACAAATTTAAGTTCTATTAAGAATCTTCTCTGTGATGTATGCGAACGCAAATATCAAAATCAGTTATATATGCATATGCAAGGATTCGTCAAAAATTTACGGAAACAATTCCAAAAAAAAAAAATAAACTGAAAAACAAAAGAAAGTAAACAAAATTTTATATATACTCGTATGTCCTCGTAAATATAAGATTAATTCAATCAGATGAAATTTATGTATCCTTCTAGCATAAGAAAATCAAAGTTAAATCAATAGTATTTATTAGTGAGAAATGTACACAGAAGAAAATGCTGAATTTGTAGAGGATGCGTTTCATTTGGCAGGACAGTAAAGAGATAGAAAACTCTTGCAAAACTATTAAATTCATCAGATTTTTTCAAATCAAATAAAATTGTGGCTTTTGAACTTTGTTTTCCAATAGATCCGATATACACGTTTCAGAGTTTTTCGTCTTATTTTATTATTTAAATGCACTTTTTGGTAAGAAAAAATGTCATAACGACGTAAACAATACAACATATAAAAAACAACACATACGTACATATACTACCTGTCCATGAGCACACTACTTTAATTTTATTTTACATTTTGCTGTCACTGGATGCAAATAAAAACACCACAAGTTTGCACTTTTTATGGTGCAACTCACTCAGCTCAGCGATTGACTTTTTATAAGTCGAATATACAATATGGAAATATGTAATTTGACAACCTTCAGAATTGTTATGTTATAACGTAAGAATGAGCGAAGGATAAGTAGAAAGCTAATGGGACGGTTTGTCGAAAGAAAGTGATTGATAGATTTTCTCTCGCTTAAATTTCTTTTCGACATCGAGGGACAAGATGTTAAATATTAAAAAGAAACTAAGCATTGTTGGTTAATAAAAAAAACTAAAGTTATTAATTATTTTACGAAAATAAAGTTGTAATCGTCAATAACTTTTTCGTAATATCGAAAACAAATCTATAGAAAATTATAATTGTGGAAAAAAATTATTAATAGAAATCTAGTTGTTAATTTTTTTTTTTTTTTTCATTTATTATTTCCTGTAGATTAAACAGCAAATTTTTGTTTTAAAAAATTTGTTATCACTCATGTATATCCAACACGAGTTTAGGTTCGTAGACAGATATTCATAAATTTTCTAATTCAAAATCGAACTTCTAATAGTTTTGTTAAAATTATGCTGGTTTTCACTTTAAGCCATTTTAAGCCATTCAACGATTCTATATGCAGAAAAAATTCCCACTTTAAGGTGTGTTTTGTTGCCCAAACACTTGCCCATATAAAAAGGTTCTATGTACACACAACAATCATTATACAACTTCATTAAAAATTCAACAAATGAATTTGATTTTTTCGCTTGATAATTTCTTTTTGTAAAGTGCTGGTTCAAAACTACAGAGATTGAAATTCTAGATGTGATTTTTAGCCAATTGCTTGAAGAAGAAAAAATAAAATAAATATATAAAACAAATATACGGTACATTGTTACGCATTTTAATGGGAAAATTAAATTGACTGTTTTTATCACCAGCGATTCCATCTTTAGTGATTTTATCTTTAGTGATTGCATCTTTTATCAACGTATGGAGTTACAACTTAATTACCGCAAATTGATTTAAACAAGCTTTTTTGTTGTTTGCTGCCAATATATTATATTTATTACTCAAATATAAATTAAAAACGTATAATAGACCTCAAATACTCAATTGATTGCGAAAGAAATTTAATATTTTCATTGGCATTTCAAATGGAAAAACTGATTTTTGACAAACGTAAACAGGTGGTATCAGTTACATCTGAAGTTGATATATTAAGGAAAAGAATTTTTTTGCAAATTAGTCGATACTTTGCGATTAAGAGAATAAATAAATATCTGTATATATATTAAACTCTTCATATGTCCATATATCTACTTGCATATCCCTATATCCATCCATTTATCTATCTACAGATCTCTAGCGGATTTCTGTCAACCAGTGGGAACGACATTTTAAGGAATATTTGCTTTTGTCTTTGACTTAGTTGAGGATACAGTTATGCGGTACTTTATAAAAACCATGCTTGATGACATATAAATTCAGCCTAGAAATAATTAAAAATCAGAGGTTTCTTATTAAATTCATTACTCGAGATATTCTCCCAAATAATTATTTAAAAAATGTGTTGTTTGTTGTTGGGTTAGCTGAGTATATGCATGTGCTTCTTTGACCTATTTTAATCATCGGTACTCTTTAGCCAAATTATGTTTAAATGCTTTTCAAACCTGGAATGAAATGCAGGTATATACTGGCTAAGCCAGCAAATAACAAACTATATCTTCAGAGGGTATTTCTAAATACATTTAAAGCATATTAGATGTATTTTTTGCATTTGTTGTGGATCATAATTTAGCCTTCATGCCTGCATTTCGCTGGTTATTAAGACATCTAAGCAGTAGACAGGCCTTAAAAATTATTTTAGAATATATAAAATGAATATTATAAAATATTTTAAGTTTTAACAAAACAGCACAATAAATAAATATTTAGAGAAATCACTCCTGTTGGCATATTTAAAAAATCTAGAATATACATGTGCTATAAGATTGTTATATGAAGCGTGCGGCTCATATTATTTCATTGTGTAGGTAATTTATCATGACGTCGCATTGTTGACGTTTCAAATATATCGCAATATACTTTTTATGCAATAGCTTATGCTAATTTTCGCGTAGTTTGTCAGGGCCACATTTTTCACAACATAAGTTTGGCACTGGCTGAGCCGTAATCAATATTTGACCAATAACGTCGCCATTATACAAATGTTCTAGTAAACTATTTCAACTATTGCAATAATACAAAAATATTAAAACATACAAAAAATAGTTTTATAAAAATCTTGAGGCAAGCAGAAAACAACTTTAAGTTGATATTTTTCAAATATCATTTTATAATTAATACATATAACTGCAGCAAGTGGAGACTCATGTTGCAACTTAAATTAAAACTTGAAGTCCAAGCTTTTTGTAGGATTTTATAATTTCTTTCACTTAATGGGAAACATCTCTAAATAATCAAATTTAATTACCTACTAAAAAAAAAATTTATTAATAAAAAAATGTGATAGTGAAGTACATACAAAAAAAAAACGAATATAAAAGGCTCGACTTTCAAATTCTCTATTCTTTCGAGTAAACAGAGTCTAGTGAATTATTTTTCCGTTAAATTTTTTTCACTTGTATGCTTTACGATTGTAATATACAATAATGATTTTTCCAAATAAATAATAATAAAATAATACATTATTTTCTACATACGAGTATTTGACTACTCGAATGAAATTGTAAACGTTTTTGTACATCATAAACAAAAAAGTGGTTTATTAACA
This sequence comes from Germaria angustata, assembly GCA_963681545.1. Taxonomy (NCBI): domain Eukaryota; kingdom Metazoa; phylum Arthropoda; class Insecta; order Diptera; family Tachinidae; genus Germaria; species Germaria angustata. The sequence continues at coordinate 42,282,413 of OY813000.1, read as the reverse complement.
CGATTGCCTGTCTTGGCAGTAAAACTCTTTAAATCACAAAATAATTAACGTAGTGTGTTACACATGTTTTCTTAACAAACCTTTATTACCCTTAAATTGCATGGAAACTTCAAAGCTAAAGTAAAATATTTTTTTGCATAAGACCTTTTAACGTTATTATTTTAGTCACATTTGCTACAACATTTAATTTAAAGATACAGATGGTGGCCGTTCCCGCCATATACTTTATACTCCTGATCACCTGTCTCCAATATAGTTTGATTGGCGAAAAACTTAACTGCATTGATATCAAGGATGAAAGATTATATATTGTTTTTAATAGAAAAGCTTCAACAAATAATATATCGATAGACGAGAAATTCTTTAATTAGAAAAATAGGACATATGTGCTTACAGCAGTAACTTACAGTAACTTTGAAACAGCTGAACAGAAAAAATTAATATATCTTCCGTCAAAATTATTTTTTTATTATTTATTATTAAACATATTCCTGATATTCTTCAAACTACAATATTTATTAAACATATTCAGTAGACTTCAGCCATTACGTTCGAAAGGGATTCAACGTCGAACGATTGAATATTTTGAAAGTTCCATATTATGTTTGAAAGTTTAGGTTGCAAGCTATTGTTGAGTTGAGATTTAGGTACAACAAAATGCAGCCATATAGACTCATAACATATTAAAAATATTATTTTTATACTCTAATTTAAATCATAAACAAGTTCCTGCTTTGTTGAATATTTACTCGAGAGTTTTCAGTGATTGACGCAGTGAAACAAAGGCGAAGTTAAAGCCTTTCTGGATATGGAGTCTATTACCAGCGTTAAATATCTTATCGCAATTTAATGTAAAAATCATTAAAAAAATGTTTTTTTCATACTGAATACAGTTTCCAGCCCATTGAATAGTTATGAAAAACGGAAACATTCTGCAATGACCATTCTGTGATATTATTGATTGGAAATGATCCGAATGTGCACTACTTTAGGCTGGTAGTCTCAACATTCTTATGACTTTTTTGAAGCTCTTATTTTACTAAGAAATTTTGCTCACACAATCGTTAATATTACAAAATATATTTCTTTATTATGCATCGTAAGGATGATACTGTCAAAATTTATGCAATTTTTACTATTTGTTTAATTTAAAATATTTTTCCGAAATTAAAATCTTATTTCATTCATTACTTTGTGAGAATAGAATTACGCTTATGGCCCATATTTTGTCACTGAAAATTAAATTGGCCTCATCAACCAATATCCTAAGGTCATTATGGCCTTACCGCCAGGATGTTTTCTTATCATTAGCAATTCGCAGATAGATGTGTGATTTACTTTCGTTTAGCCCATGTTATACCCTACAGCTGGTAATAAAATTGTACGTATCTTCCTCATATTTTTCGTTTTGGTTTTTTATATTTTAAATTTAAGAGGTGTTTTTGCTTAATACTTCAATTCGAATAAAAAATCTATTTCATTGGGATTGCAAGAAATTAAAATTCATGTTTCAATTGTTAGTGTGCGATTAGGAAATAATTTATCATAATTTTCAAGAGTTCTTCAACAAGCTGATGTAGAGCAAGCAACGACATGTACGTAACAACAAAAAAAATGCATTATGGATTGGGATATAAAATTCAAATTGACTCACAAAAGTAATTTTATGAAATAGATTTTAAATCACCGACTTAATTTTACAGCCTGTAACATAAAATATATTTTTGTAACGTCATTTTGTCATATTGTTATTCAAATAAAAATTAACATCACCTTAATCAAATAAATGTTATAGCACAACCTCAAGAAATCCTACCTCAGATTTTGGTACAATAATAAAATTCTATATCATTGTTTAACCGCATTTTTATTGTGCATTTTTTGCATTCAGTCAAATGTTGATACGAAATATTAAAATGTTTTTTTTTTTCTAAATTTGTAAGAATTGAGAAAACCGAATGGAAGACAAACTCTGAAAGCTCAACAAAAGTAGTTTTGCTATATTATATGTACTATATATTTTCTTGTACTGATACTTTGGAAAATATGGTCAGACTGGACAAAAATTTGCCTTAAAAACGTAAAAACTATTCTTTATAAAAATTTTATTAACTTGCTTCACTTAATAAAAAATAAAAATATATAGAATATAATATAGTATATTCATGATCGTATAATTATATGAGACCATTTAAATTTTATAACTTAAATTTCCTGGAGCAGTGAGTTCGCTAGTAAAATTTGCTTCATAATTTGTGGTTTCGTTAGTAAAGTAAACTTTATGTGGCAAGCGGATAATCTACCTTTCAATGATTTCTTTTTTTAAGATGTTTTTCCAATGAAGTTATAAAACAATATAATATACTTTTAACTATAACAACAAGAAAAGCAAATACAATAAAAACATGATCATAATAAATGTTTAGTACAATGTTTAATGTCATTTTTCGATATTTTTAGAATTTACGATTCTATATGTTAAAGTAAACTGAGAGAGTATAACTAATCTAAACTGGTATTAAAGCAAACAATAAAAATAAATAAATAAAAAAAAATTATGCATGACAAAAAAATTCAGTTCTTAGTATTTGGTGGCAAAAAAATACGAAACTAGAAAAAAATTTTAAAACTTAAAACATTATGAAAAATAATGTTAAAAATTGCTTCGCTAGGCTAAACGAATGCACTAAATAGCTAAGAAAACTTCTCGCTACTACAATAGCATTTTTAATTTGTTGGATGGAAAAAACCTATTGTTGTCCTTATTTCGGATAAAGCCCCAAGCGTTAATAAAAGTAGTAAAAAGTTGCGTCTAGAAAAAACTTATTCCTATAACTTTTAATATGTTTGAAGAATACACCGATTTAAATATATTTTGTCGCAAAGGCTTACGAAATGACATGTTTAACTCATAGTTTAATAAAAAAGCATAGAATATATTTAACACCAACTAAAACCTTCTGCAACGGTCTCTGAAGGGATTTCGCCATAACTCATCAGGACTGTATGGAAAATGAAGCCAAAAGTGTTCACTATTCCACAATATAAGTCGCATTCCAAATTGTATTTTGGAATTTTCTAAAAAAGCTTTGTAAATTTTCAATAGTCTATTAGAAATGACACTTATATTGTGAAATAGTGTAGACTTTTAGCTTTATTTTTCATATGGTCAGGATGAGTGACAACTAAGGATGTGGGAAAATATGACAGAAATTTAACCAGCAGCATCCGTAACATGTTAACTGTGCACTTGGTCCATCAATATATCAGTAATTCCACAAAGACTACTTTTCCTAGATATGTCATGCTTAACAGCGCTAAGTTATCCTTTTAACAGAACACTGTAATGGCAAGTGGTTTGTGTCTAGGATTATACATTTTGAAATTTATCTTTATATACACCTCTGTTTTCAATAGTCGCTACACCATTATTCTCAGTGTTCATCTTAGGGAATATCAAATATTTAAAATACGGAAGTGTGAACGGAACTGCACTGCTTCATTCCACTTGTATAATAATTTTTCTTCTTCTTATTTTTTCTTTAATAAAAAAATTGTTCGAAAAAAATGTTCAACTTAATTTTCAAATTCAGGATACGTGTACAGTTCGAAATATTTTGTAAAATAAATTAGAATACTTAATATTGAAATTCATTATTTGGGATATTCTTCCCAACTAATCGTTATGAAAAAAATATTTTATATGAAAAAAATAAAATATACTCACGTTGAGTATAATTGTTTGTTGTGTTGTTTGTATAAAAGCATTCTAAGCCTACTATGAATATGTATTTGTTATAATTCATATACAATATTGAATTCTCATATTGTATTTGATTTATGTGGCATAAACATCCGAAGTTGAATGTTTTCAAACTGCTTAAACTTCACGATTTGGTTTTAGCAACCAATAAAGAAATGTCGGCATATGAAGATCTAAAGCCACAACAAACAATGCATTTTATAAATTAGACAAGTTTTAGAATATTTTCAGATAAGTCAAACTTTTTGGGAAACAAGTTTTATATCAAGCAAATGTTTTTACTAACAGAAATTTTTTTCTGAATCCCATAAAAACAGCCCAGGCACCATACGACAATAACTTTCATCTAAATTTTTGGAAAATTTTCCTAAATATTAATTCATTCCCTTTTTAAGTGTAGGAACGTAAGCTGCAAAGTACCCCAAGAAAACCTGCCATCCTGATAGAACAAAGTGATAGGGAGTTACTGGTTTCTTTTCCACCACAAAAGATGGTAATTATGCGAGATTTTATTTTCTTATTCGCTGCTTATCCGTAAATGTGGCAGAAATCAAAATCTTTGGCGAAGTTCCTTGTAACAGACAGAAGTGCTACACTTTTTTCAGAGTATGAGTACCTTCGATGTCAGCCAATGAAGCAAAACAACAAAATTATCTAATCTTTACGAAAACTGAAATTTTGAAACCTTCTCATTTGATTATAAATATAAAAACATACGAGTATGTATGTACAAGAATATATATAAAAATGTTCACCATTTTTAATTAATATGATCAAATTCATTTACCAGCTTCTTTTTTATAATTTTGCTTCTTTTTTATAATTTATTACTCAAGAAACTAATTGACAATAAAAAATTAACCTCAAACAAAACTTGAATTTTAGCACATCAATACTTTTTGCTTAAATGTGCTTTTTATAACGTGTTTTATATATTTCTATTTTTAAGCAGGACAAATTTTTCGTTAATCATTTCTATTGCCACTTATGCTTTCTATAACAATCAAAAAACAAACAATTTTATAAATAGAATAAGTGCTTCTAAGTGTTTGTCTAGTTAAAAAAATATATAAAATATGAATGTGTACGTAAAATATTATTGCACACTTATACACATACATATATAATTGTGATTTGTAAATATGTATATTTGTTTCTGCAGGGATTTTCTGACACAGTACGTCCTAGTTCTTTCACTTCTTATTCAAACTTATGGCGTTTTATTTTTCTAAGAAGAGTGTTTTGTTTTCGTTTTACCTTTTAATTTTTAAAATTTTATTATATTTCATAAGGAATGACAAATGTTTCAAATACAGTTGTATTTTCATAGATATGAGAGCGTTATTACAGTATTACAAATGATCGGTGATATTATATTTCGTAAATCCCTCGGAGAGTGTAAATATCTCCACCGAAGACAAAATGCTAAGGGTTAATTCCATTTTAGCGAAGCTGCTCCAATCAAAAAAATTGGTCTAAGTAACAGAAAATTGACATATAAGAAAATAAGTTATGGGCCCTTTGTAATTTTCATATAAAGCTGCGATTGTTGACCTGACGAATCAGGTCAACAGTGGCATCTAATGACTTTTGAATATAACTTTCTGATTTTTCTAAAAACTTCTTAACTCATTAAGAACCAATTTCATTTTTGAAGTATACATACGAAATTAAAAAACTATTCTGACCATATTTTGTATGAAATTGTGCTAAAAACTGCTACCGCACTTACATTATTTTTCAAATATTATTCAATAATGAAATGTTCTATCGTGTAATGCCCAAATTTTCCTAACCTTATGCTGTCAGCACTTTATTGTACAAATGGTGGCGTTAATTTTGGGATACCCTTTATATATGTTTCCACATATAAATTTCACGATAACTAATCATGTTCCAGATAAAATTATTTCTTATTATATTATTTTCTTCAGTATATTTTCTTTTGGCGACAAGCCACCTTTAAATCAGGATCTCGATTATTAACAAAGAATAAAGTTCACATAAAACCAGTTTCGCTGTATTTTAAGATTATTTCCTTTTTTCAAACTAAATTCTAATTAATTACTAATACTTACGTATTGCGCTGTGCCACCTCCTAAGATTCTCTTTAAAAAAATGCCGATAATGATCAACCAGTTTCGCGACCAATCAGACAAAAAATCAAAACAAATGCAAAAGATAAGACAATTAAGTTTAATATTGAATTTCATTAAGTTGTGAGAAATTTTAATATTTTGACTGTGCTTTTTGCCCAAAGCCGCTAACACGTTTGACCGGACGGTTGCACGCCCCAATTTTTAGACAATGATGGCTTTGCGGTAAAATCACATAAAAATTAAAATGTTTTTTTGTTTTGATTTTTGGTTTTATTTCTTGTTTGACTTCTGTTTTAATTTGTCATTATTAATAAATTTCCACATCATTTTATTGGAAGAGACAATATAATAATATAATGTAAATTAAAATTAAATAATAATTAAAAAGTAACACATTTAAAGAAATGTAAATTCAAAAGATGCTCAACACTCTATTTAAAGCTTTAGCAAATGACCTGAACGATCGTTAACGAATTTGTAATATACAAATTTATGTAGGCCTTTGGCTTAAAATTATGAAAACTACATTTTATATATTTAGTTTAGCTGTTTAAAATCTAACTTTGTAACCAGGATCCCATGGTGTCCCCAATTTCTATGGGCAAAGATTCCTTTAAGGACCTCGATTATAAGTCAGTCCCCCTGGAGAGTTTCAGGAATTATTCTTTTTTACTTTTTTATATGGGGATATGCACCCCTGTTACGCAGGGTTGGAGGAGTAAATTTTCCGCTTTCTTAGTTTTCCCCGGTTTGTATGCAAACTCTAGCGTATATACAAAATGTCCAAGACTTTCTTTATGTACAGCCCTATGAACCTATGAACCCTATGAAATGAAAAAAATTCTCGAATTTCTACTTGATATAATGATGTCTGTTATTATATTAAATAACCCAAGGGTATGTAAACTGTAAGGCCAAGATCCTAACCAAAAATTTTGGGCATTACAAAAACTGAGATAAAAAGTGAGAACCAACTTCTTGATAGATAAGATATCATCTCATTTCTAGGCAAATTGCTTTTTAAACCTTTTTAATGTGGTAAATAATTGTGGGTATTTTTTTACCTTTCTATTATTGGAAAGTGTTATGGGGAAAATGTTGCTGAGGTAGCAGGCTGCTTGAAGTGATATGGTCCTCATTTTTATCTCAATACTTCTAACGGCTAAAATTGTTAAATAAGAAATTTGCCTTATTTTCACATTAATGGTTTTGGGCGTATTTCGATCTCCGCAACAATGTATAGTTATTGCAATAATACTATGATTAATGAATAATATAATTAAATAAATTAGCATTTAACAACTAAATTGTTGTGATATTAAAAAAAATACATTCCACAAACATAAATTCATTGATTTATGATCAAACATAGATTATAAAGAAGCGATAATCTACATATATACTTGATGAGAGTCATATAGATAATCATGCATGTTATATAATGTACATATATTTCTGTTAAGAAATAAATCATACTGTGCCATAGAAAATATAATAATAGAAGAGATAATAGTAACCAGCTTTTAACGATTAATTCTGAAAGAGAGTACCAAAAAATAAATACGAGTATATATAAAAAATATATGTGTACGCGTATCGGTATATTAAAAGTTAACATCTGCCTTTACTTTAGAGGGAGGTACAAATTCTCTCTAAATTTACCACATTGTTATAATGAAATTTGCATAGGAAATCTTGTAAATTTTACATTTAATCACAAAAAGTGTTCAGCAGAGGAACATTTATGTAAACATTTCAACCCATTAATTCCTTCTTTTTGGCCACTTTCATGAAGAGGGACAAAAAAACTCCACTTAAACAGCAACATAACACGCTGAAGTATCCTATAAAAATATATGTTCTAGTTGTTTGGCCATTTTATTTGCATTTATAAATTTAATGTATTTTTTCAAGTTTAAGGTCTCTATTTTTTTAGTTTTATTAATCAATATTTCAGTACTATTCGAGTACCATCTTTAGGATATTTCTCTATTTTTTTAAAAAATATTAACTATAAAATTCTATTGTAAGTCTTCAAATACGCCTAACGTGGTGATTCAACTTGAACGCTGGAAATAAATACTAAATTAATATGTGTTTAAGAATTTAAATTCGTACTTATTCACAGTTGGTTCTAAAATACAAAGCCGTTTAAGGAGTTTTTTTGTATGAGAAGCATGTGTTACGTATAATATAAGTAGAAGAGACCTTGTATTTTCCCCCGTGTAACAGAATATGTCGGTTAATCTGTTATTTTAATAATTTGCTTTTTTGCTCAGTGTAATTTGTTGACTTGGGATGTTTATAAAAATCATATTTCTACTTCGTTATATCCAAAGAACGATACCATTCTCAACGCGGTATTAATATCAACAATAATATGATTCGACTACGAACTTATAATTAAATCATAATATATAATGGTCATCTCAACCAAGTTTTTGTTCACATTGAGCAGATATTATATGGCGAAGATTTATTTAATCATACACAACTTTATTTGATATATAAATAATCTAAATAACATTATGCAATATTTTAACAAACCCATCAATCCAAACCTCTACATTGTAAAATGATAACATTATTGTCTTCCAACATTTGCCCCATCTGACAATTTGAGTAAAACTTTTTACAATCACGTTTGAAGTATTTAAAGTTAATTTCGCTTGCATGTTTATTACTTAACAGCACATCCTTAAAAGTACGTAAATGGTTTATTTTTAATTTATTTCTCTTAATCTCTGTTTACCATCACCAAGAATAAATAAATAAGAAAACAATTTTTTGTTCAATCTTACCCTTTGAGGTGCATTCAATAAACGCAATATCGTGCCCAATTGTGTGGCCAATGGCAGGGTGGCAGCAAAGGCATACGTTGGTGCTCGTGTTGGTATGGGATACATTGATGTACAATCGAGTGGATCAGTATCGACAAGATACTGCACCCGAAACGTAATCAATTCATCGGGATCCATTTTAACAATCATATTGTTGTTAAAAGTACGAACTCACTAACTCAGGCACACACACTCATTTACACTTAAAAACTTCAAGTGATTTTCCGTTGATTATTTCTTGTATTTTGACTTTAAATTACAACGATTTAAGATTTAAGATAAATAACTAAATTACTTTTTACATTTAATGCGAATATCTTCTCTTTCACGTTGTGATTTCATGGAATTGTTTTAAAGATTAGCAAACGCACACACAAATTATTACATGGTTAAATTTGTTTATCGTAGAGCTGGTAATTGATGTTTGTTATTCTGTGGGTTGGTTATTTAAAAGTACGAATATACACATTCATTTACAGAGAAATAACACACTGGAAAAGAGAGGAAGAAAATTATAAATTTTATATTAAATGTTCTTAATGAAAGTAATTTGAAACCTTTAAATTGTTACCAGAAGTTATGGGAAAAAGTATGAGGAATTACGGTCTTGAAGTAGAATTACCTAAACAATTAAAAAAATATTTCTTTTCAAAAATTTTGTTTTTGAAAATAAATGAATTTGGGCATATCGTTGCTTTAATGCACCAAAGATACTCGCAGACATTTCTCAAAAAAAGTCGAAATTGGCAAAATGCGACTAAAGTTTTTAGCTGTCATATCGAAACCTTTTGGCATAAATCTTGTCTAGCTTCAGATACAATTCAAATTTTTCTTACCCATTTCAAGAGGATACTGATGATATTTTGATTTTCGATATATGATTGTGTTGCTCTTAAGGAGCGTTTAGAAATTTAATTTTTACACAAATACTCCCTTTTAAAATTAAAATTCCAGTTTCAGGATTTAATTCAATTTAAATTTGCATATTATTTGTTACTGTTTTGTATACACTGGCCTCTTTGTTTCTCAAAGACTCTTATTACACATTTAAATACATCTAAACTGGCATAGTTTTAATGTACCATTATGATTTGTTTAAGGTTTGCCTTAAATGTTGTTAACTATTATTGGCCTTAATCGTTAAATCTTAATTGAGTCCAAATCTCAATGCAAAGAATCAAGACAAAAACATATTTCAAATAACTCCTCCCTGGCCATTAAGCAGACAATAAATAAAGTGACCACCTTCTTTAGCAACAGATGGGTTGGTCAACTATTAAAGGCAAAAGCAAAAGACCTTCTAAAGACCATCCGATGCATTCATCTTAGCATCAGTTGAGGCATGTACGTGCATTGTTAATAATGAAAACAAATTGCATTTTATTTATTTTCATTTTATTATTTTTTAATATCATCTTCACTTATAGTTTCTATACCCTACACGATCATAGATAAACACACATTCATTGCTTTCTTACAGCAGAAGAGTCATAAGCCTTTTTCTATCTATGATGGTGACTAAATTGCTTGATTTTTTACAAATAAAAGTAGTTTACGTATACAAATTAAAATAAAGGAACCGCTATTGAGGTCATGAGCGTTTAGAATATCTCCTTCATTGATTCATTAGTATATCACAAATAATAGTATACGAACTCTTCCACCTTTGAGTTTCAGATTAACTGAAAGTGGATACAAAAAACTTGCGATTTGACCCAGACAAGGTTAGGTTAGGTTATGTTGACAAGACAGACCGCCGAAAAATTTGCGAGTACACAGGGAGACCCTAAGTCTCAGGACTAAATAAAAGTTTAAGAAAAAAGGACTTGATTTAAGGCAAAATTGCAATGGAGTTACAGTAGCTAAATGCGTTTTTCTAGATAAAATGTTACCATTTCATGTCCAGCAAGCCGTCCATCAAAAAAAAAAAAAATCCTAGTTAATTAAATCAATTTTTTATAGAGGGAAAATATAATGAAGCACAGGAATAGTTTATGGTATCAAAAAGTCATCCTTGCCCACTTAGTGTTTAGATATGGCTGTGTGTCTTTAGAGGTTAATTTCACTTGGCATTGAATTGAAAGTTATTTAATCTTATAATAGAGCATAGACTTCTATAACTTGCAGCAATTGTTACTTAACCAAATTCATAACAAAGCAGTAAAAATAATAATTAAATGTGAAGCCAAAATTGTGTGTCCATTTTAAGCGTATATAAAAATCTATTTAAAATTACGGGCAACATCATGTGCTGAATTGAAACTATGTCGCTTAACTGGGCGTGTATTGTATACATTATTTGTTGTTTTATTTTCACAATATTTTGCAATCCACGTTAAAAATTTACAATCTCAAAAAAATTTTACACAACTGCTTGTGGCTCATACCGCCGTTGGCTTACAAACAGTTCATTTATATTTCACACACATTCAAAGCGATTGGTTATATAATATTCAATACATATTTGATGGCCCAGAAGACAGCAACAAACTCATCGTTGGAAAAATACCAAAAATGTTATGTGATTTGGCTAAAACAAAAAAAAAAAACAAAAAACAGAAATGGTCTAGATCAGATTTGCGATGTCATTCTGTTTTTTAGCAAAAAAGGAGGTGTTTCTTTCATAAATTTAAAACGCTTAACATAAATTAAATTGATTTATTGGCCCAAAGTGTTCATAGGTACATAGGAATTTGACAAGTTTGTGCATTTATCTATGAGTCTTTCATTACCATTTTATATGGCATCCAACATCACTGATCTACTCATACAACTCAAGCATCAATATTGTTGCAACTACAGAATTTCGGAAATTCCATTATTTCTTAGAAAAATTAGAAACCATTGGCAAATTAAAATATAAAAAAAATATTTTCGGAAACAAAGTTGACATCTTAAAAAAAACTTTTCCTCTTCCTTTTTTATCTCACGGATTTTTTCAAAATAGTAAAAAATATGACGGATTTTCTGAAATTTTTTCATTCTATTTTTCAAACTTACTCAGAAATAGACGTACATATGTTGAATTCAAATAAACAAATTTCACAATATTTTTTCCAAAATATTATTAATTTAATTAAAATTTCCCTAACACTAAGAACACTTTACCCAAATCTAGTAAAAATTTAACTTAAAAATGGTTCACAATTTTCGCAATCAATGAATTTCTTACATTTTACGAAAAATTTATTAACTTTAAAAATATATTTTCTGGAACTCAATTAAATTATAATTTATCAATTCATCAAGTTTAATAATTATTAAACTTGATGAATTTGTCACAAATATAAAAAAATTTTATTTTAGTAAAAAAAAAACTAAAAACAACGTTATTCTGCCAACTAATCGTTTAAACAATTTGAGTTTTTCAAATTTTTTTATTTAAAACTTAATATGTACTCGTACTTCACATATTTATTTGAATAACAACGAAAAGGAAATGGACCACAAAGCAAGCTTCAGAACTATTAAAATTAAAGCGAAGAAGTCATAAAAACAAAAACAGTCTAAAAATATGGTACAAATAAAAATGGCAAAAGATTAAGTAAAACAAGCAACAACAAAAACGGAATGGAACTCAAACCAACTTTTAACTTCAAGACAATTAAATTAAATTTTGAAACAGAAGAAGAAATTTAAACTTCTCAAAACGTTTTTTGTTATTTAATCACTGACGACAACAAAAACAAGAAAATAAAAGAACTTTAATTATAATAAATTATATTTTTTGTTGGCTTGTGTGTTTTTTCCTGTTGAAATGGCCAAAATGGCATACCAAATAAAAATAATGATATAAAAAACCAGCAGGCAGCAAAAACGAAACAGCTGTTGCAAACGGCACAAATACCGGTAATTTTAAATTGAAAAAAAGTTGCGAGTGTTTTCAGGTCTTTCCTTTAACTCTATTTATTTTGTTTGGTTTCATTTATGAAATGCGTGGGAATGTTTCAACGCTTGATGAATGGAGAGAAAGAGGGGGGCTTCGGGTATAAAAGCAAATGGAATGAATGGTCATAAGGACAGAAAAAAAGACAGGCAAAGGAAATCCAATTTTGCCACAATGAAGTTGAACTTTTATAGACGGCAACACGAATAAAAAAACATTCCCTAAAACATTTAATAAGTGGTTATTGTTGTTGTTTTGGTTTAAAAAACAACAAAAAACAAAAGGAAATATGTTGAACCTAAAGAGAAACTGCATTCACATTAAGGAGACAGATAAATAAAAGGGAAATACTCGTATAATGAGTTTGATAGATATTTCAAAGAATTAATTATTCAGTTCTTAGAAATGATAACAATTAGAGTGAAAAATTTTATAAAAATTTTTTGATTAGAAGCCCGGATTCTTTTTTTAACCTAAAAAAATAAATTAAAATTTTTACATGGAACCTAAATACGATACAGGTGATTAATCATTTATTTAATCATGATTAAATTGGGCTGTCAATTAACTTTTCTTTCATTTCATAAATATCTCAAATGATGATTTTCTATATTTTCTCTAATGTTTTTGCATTAAAAAAACCGAAAGTCATGAATTAATTATACGCTTGACCAACTCATAGAAGCAATCAATTACCATATTGACTCTTCAGTAAACATTTATATATAATATGAACTCGGTAAATTTAATACCAGACTCTACTTAAAAACTCCAAAAATGCCCAGTAATAATTTGGTACTGACTTGCCATTAATAAAACGTAATTTTCTATAAAAAAATGTCTTTAAAACTGTTATATAACTATTTACCACTGAACCACGCTGTAAATCAATGTAAATATACAGTCGAATTAGGATAAACGAAGGCCTTTTATAAGAAGAAATCACTGATAAGAGGAATACAAATTCTTATATTTGGTTTTTTATACTAATTTCATAAAACTTTTATTCGCTTAGAAGGAAATTCGCTGAAACGAAAAACCGGTTAAAAGAAATACGTTTTGTTTGCAAAAGTGCAATATTGTGTGAAACAAACATCGGTTCGGTGTCGATCTTAATCATACTACGTGCGATAAACCCTTAGTTTACGCAATGAATATTAATTCAAAATACACAAACATTTATTTCATTTTCAATACGTATCATATTTATCCTTATTGTGAATGAATTTTCACTTAAAATCTTTTCGACAATTTGTATTGTTGTTGTTGTATACTATTTTGTCGAGTTGTTCTCATTTTATTCACGATGGAGGGATTTTTAATTTTTGCTTCAAAGAAAAAATGTTGAAATGCTAAAGTCCCTTAAACGAAGTCCATTTATGCGAAAATATCACTTAAACGGAAAAGAAAAGTATATTTTAAAGCTACTAGACCAAGTACAGGAGAGGGCGAATAGGCTCATCGATTAAAATAGTGTAACCAGCACATGGGATGTGCTTTACTATTTTATCGTTACTATTTTTAACGAAATGTGTTCTGATGAAATCAGGAAACGGTTTCCAAGACCGGATTTTATTTGCGAACAAAGAGCACATCCATTTGTGTTCGATATGGCAGTCAATCGCACAACGCATTACAGCGAAAATTTATTCTTTGGTCGAACTGATTGTATGTGAAATAAGTTCCTTGCAGATGTTATTCCAATCACACCCGTCGTGGAGAGGTTAAACTGTCCACAAACACTAATCAGAAGGATACATTTCATGAGTAAGTGTTATTCCAGTTAAAAAACTAAGGATTTAAATTTTCCGTTATTTTCTATCTCCCGGATATAGGGATTTCTTATTCCCAATATTTACCGGATATTCGAGGAAAGTATGTGATATGAAACCAAAATTAAAATTTTGTTTGTTGTAAGAAAACCTTGTCGTAAGAAATCAAATGAGTTTTCAGCTTCCCTTATCAGCGAATAAAAGAAGTTGCATGCGATACCTTTTAACATGTGGAAGAAACAAAATCTAATCTGCCTTAAGAGCAGATTTAATTTTTTATTAAATAAAAGTACACATAGTGAATTGAGATTTAAATTTAATTTACATTCAAATACAGTTTTAGTTTTCCAGTCTTATATTACAATATTTAAATACAACAACAATGCGGCAACATTGTGGAGCTTCCAAAAACAACCGTTTGACATGCATAAAGAAAGAAATATTTCATAAGACGATTGGAATAGAATGAAATTAAGCTTAAAATAAGTTTATTTTTTCTCTATTAGTTTAAAGTTATATATTAAAGTTTATTTATGTGAAATGTAAAAAATAATCGATGGCCTCATGGTTGATGTGATTAACTTAAATAAACTTTATTCGACAACTAAATGTTATTTGAGTGTCATTCAGAGTTGTACTGGCATTTAAATGTTGCATTAATAGAGATATTTAAGGTAAAAAATTTCTACTTTGACTAAAATACATTTTAAGGCTATTAAACGCTTTTTTAAGAAATTGTATTCCAAAGACTATTTAAACTACTTATTTTATGATTTTAGAAAATTTATTGGCAACACAATCGCGTTTGTAGTTCACTTTAGTCAAATACATAAATAATTATTTATTAATTTGAAGTAAAATATTTTATTAAAGAAATTATAAGTTTCATAAAATAAAAAATTAAATTAAATATATAAGATTATAATCAAATAGAAGAATTCACAGGATTCTTTTTATTTGAATGAAGAAAGTATTTAATCATCGACCTTCTTTACACGAGTATATTTTCTGAAACACATTTTTTTATATTTATATTTTTTCTTTGGCATTACTTTTGAATTTTAGTTCTATGTGAAATAATAATAATAAACTTCTATTGACACCTAAGATTTTCAGCTTGAATTTAAGATGCAACATGAGTCCACAGCGACCGTATCAAATGCTATATTTAAGATAAAGAATTGAATTTTGAATTTTGTAAACTAGAAATAGGAATGTGGGCTTAATTTAAAATTTTCAAATAATAACTGTCTTAGAATAGAATTTTACCTAACAAAGGTTTGAACGCTGTTTTATGTTTTTATGCATACGACCGTGAATATATTTATAAACTTGAAATATGTTTAAAGTATGTATGTGCTCATTTTGAAAATTTCATATAATATTTTTTTTAATACAACATTAAATTTTATAAGTTGTTTTTTATGCCACAAATTGTCTTTAAAAATCTATTTACTACAATTTATCAAATTTTAATAATTTTACTAAATTATATCACAACCACAAGAAATGTTTATTTAAGTAAAAGAAATAAAATTTAAAGAACGATTTAATTACGAATAGTTCTTAAAATTTTACTTCTTACGGCCATATGCAAAAAAAAATATTTAACATTAGCCTCAGGCTCAGATTAGTTAGCAAACATTATAAGGCTTTAATCTCAACTATTTATGATATAAAGAATTTTAATTTATAGTTTATGATGCACAAAATCGATTACAACTTCAAAAATGTAGTCATGTATAAAAAATATATAATATTTTTAAGCAAAATAAACTATTCTTAAAGATTATGAGTTTCTATGATCAAAGCAAACAAATGAAATCAACAAAAGTATAAAGAATAAAGAAGAATTCACAATATATAATTTTTTTTATTCCGAATAAATAGAGTATTTGAGTCTCGATCCCTTCATATTTGGTTTGATTATACAAAAATGTTCTGGATCTTCAAAATTTGGTTTTTATTTTTGATGGTGTGTGAATTTTCTTGGTCATATTTAGTTATTCTTTACGCACGTGGGAGTGTATGAATACAAATATAAAAGGCATTCCATGAAAGGCTTTCCACGATCAAAACTCGACTTCATAGATGGCGATTTTGGTCGTAATCGTGCCCCAAACCACCAGACTAAGAGTACTGATTCCTTCAAGGAGCTGCTTTATGCATTGAAGGAAATAAACTTAATAAAAAATTGCAAAAAAAAGAGAAAAAACTTTTCATTCTTAAAAGACGAAGAAATAAGAAGCAGGTACAAAAATTAAGACGCAGGTGTTGAAATTTTGTGTTTTCAAAAAGCAGTTTCAAATTTGAAAAAATAAAAAGCTCTTTCAGTGGTTTTAGTAAAACAAATTTTACATTAAGGACTAAAATTTAAATAAGGAGAACGTTTTATTTAAATATTAGAAAATTAGTTGTGCTTTTAATTGGAATTTCAGAAGTAAGACTGTACTTTGTCAATAGCTCTTTAAGCCCAGTAGTAAAAAAAGACATTTTATTACTATTTTTATAAACATGTAAGTCCATTCAGTAGTCCATATTGTAAAGGAAGTAAATCGAATTAATATTAAAAAAGTCTATTTAACATTTTTAATGTTTAAATACGTGTTTGAATTTCGTAAAACAGAAAATTAAATGAGCCTGGTCTTTTTCTTTAAACAAAAAAAATATGACATACTTTCACGCATACAAATTAATAAAATACCATTCACTAAAACCACATACCAAATCCGGAATCTTTAACTAAAAACTAAACATATTAAATTTAAAAAAAGAAGAAACGCTCATTTTGCAAAAATCAAATCATTCAAAGTTTTTGAATGCAAAAACTAATTAATGAAACAAATTTTTAGTGTAACAAACAATTAATTTCAATTAAAAACTAAACATGACTCAAACGTTAGAAACAAAATACCAGTAGCATAAGAAGCAACAACTTATTAAACCAACAATGAATTGGAGTTTTGGTAAAACGTGTTCAAACTTTTAAATTACAAGTCATTTAAGGCTAAAAATAAAATTAATTTTTTTTTCTTACAGGGGAATGGAGGAAGAAAATTTTAAATCAAGAAAAATATTTTCGATCTCAATAGGAGCTGTTGCGCTTACTTTCTTTTTTTTTTAATTAAAAAAAAATTTATTAAGCAAAAGAAAATTAAATGAAAAGTTTCCAAATCGTTTTAAGAAAAGTCTTCTTTTCAATTAAAATTACTGAGTGACAGTTGAAGAAATTACATACATTTATCGACGTTTCAACATATTTACAACTGTTTTAGGGTATTAAACAAAGATATTAGTTAAAAAAAACCTCTAAATGAATCAAATTATAATAAAACAAAGAGAATTATTTTTAATAACAATGAAACTGGCTTTATTGAAAAAAGAGTTTTATGTTATTGATGTTTCAGCACGATATTGTTTGGGTTTTGAAAAAAAAAACAGAAAATTTGCAAAAGTGAATTAAATAAACTAAGGACAGCCATCTACGTTTTAAAGATTTTTTCAAATGTATGTTGCCGTAGATGGGCCATCTGTGAGCTCCAATTTTGGCATACTTTTTCCAGCGTTTCGGCCGGTATCTAGCCAATGTAATGTTGTCTTCCAGTTTTGAAATTATACCTGGCTAGCCCCTGTAAATGAAACACTTTATGTATCCCCACAAAGAACAGTCTAGTTGGGTCAAATGGCGTGATCTAGGTGGGCAATGGACTGCTGCAAAACGTGAAATGAATAGGTTCATGGTATCGCGTACCGTGCGGCATGTAGCATCGTCTTATTGAAAGCACATGTCAATCAAGTCCAATTGTCCCATTTTGAACAAAAATGATTGGTAATCATCGCACGGTCTATTGTGTACTATGTCTTAATAAAGTTGAAGTATGTAAAATTATACTGGGGAATCGATTTCTTGCCGCTTCACAGATTTGCATGCAACAATAGGGTCGTGAGCGACATGTAGTTTCAAGAGGAAGGGATGTACATAAATTTCGGACTATTATCTTGTGATATGAAGCTGTTAAGTTTTCCACAATCCTAGATATGTATATCGCCAAAGGCGACAATATATCAATTGACTCAAATCGAATACAAAACCTACTTTAGCTGAATTCAGACGGATATATCGGTCAGAGTCATAAATTATTTATTCATGAAACTTTTTTCGAAGCCTTTCATAATAAATGTTAGTTCTAATAAATAAGATAGTCTGTAGTCAAAATTTTCACATTTTTAAATAAACAGTAATCTAATTTGGCTGTTAAATACAATATTATTAATTTTAATATTTCGAGATCTTTTACTACTTCAATAAGATAGTTTCCGATTAATCAAATAGTTTGATTGATCTTCACTATTTGACTGTTCCATTAGTGATTGATAGAGCTTTTGAAGTATTATACCAAAAATTAAATTCCAAGGGCATTCCATTGAAGAGAAGCACTAAACAGTCAAAAATATTGGATTACATTTTACTCATTATTGTTTCTTACAAATGTTGCTACACGAAAAAAACATACATATATTGAATCGTGGTCATAAAAGCAAACCAGTTTGAAAAAAGCTCAGGAAATGTGAACAAAGAAATCAATTTGTAGCATTTTGTTTTTATGCAAAATAAATTTTTGCATTCGTACTATTGCAAAAATCAGGATTATGAATGAGTATTTCTGCGTTCATTATTTTTGGGGATACTTTTTATTCAGACAACACTATCCGAAAAAGAGCATAAATAAGCAAATAAAACAATAGAGGAAAACGTGTGTATCTACGGGAGTAGAAACAAATTGTTCGTTGTAAATTTTCCAAAAAAAAAAAATAATATAAAACAAAAGGAAGATACAGCATGATAGAAATAAAACTTTCACTTATTTTCGTAAGAGTATTTGCAAAAGTTTCATTAACATCATGTTGATGGGGATTTCTCAAATGATGCACCCACAGCAATCAGGGGTATGTGATGTTGCAATATTTACGTGCTTTGTGTTATAGCACAATTTGTTGCTGTTATATTAGTCTCTTATTTCACATTGTATGAGTATGTTGCACATTAATTAGGCAAAATAATTGCTGCCACAAAATGGCAACAATAATGCACAAAACTAATTGACAGTTTTGTTGAAGAAAACAATAGCATGAGAAAATGGCATAATTAAGTTTGTTGAATAAAAACTGTGCAGTATTTATACAATTTACACGTTTCTTTCAAATACCGGAAATGGTAAAAATATCACCCAGTTCTGTCTGTTAAAGATTAAGCTTTTAACGATTTGCCTCTTCAATACTTGAATGTTTGTTGTTTGTTGCACATTAATATTTCCTTTTGCAGGTTATTGTGTATTTTACACTTTTGATTATATTTCTGTACTTCAATTCAAAAGTTCTTAAGCCTGGACTTAATTTCTCATTCTGATATTCTCTAACGTGTGACATGGACATAAAAGAAGTCTCTTGGCATGCCTGTCTAATATGAATTGACATTCTTTTGAATAGTCACACACTCGGCTTCCCTACTATTATCAATTATCGCTCGCAAACATTCACATTCGTAATATTCATATGTTACTGCGTCTCATCCATCCACAAAAGGCTTTCAACTCACTCGTATTGTATCTAGTACAAATGCCTCATGAAGTTGGCATTAAAAGTCTCACTTTGGCGGTTTACTTGTTCAGTATGAACACAACAGAACAAAAAAAGAATAAAAATATAAAATAATACCCGTAATAAATGCATGCAATCGAATGAAGTTTCTTTTTCCCAGGCATTAGGAACAGACAGAGGGAAAAATGGGTCAGAACTAATTACTTAAGTGAATTTTTTTACACATTCACTTAGTGTTTTATCAATTCATTTATTCTTTTCTTTTTTTTTGCAAATTATTAACCTGAGAATTGTAACAGGAATAACATTAAGACAAGAGATGAAGCTGAAATTACAAGGCATACAGTGAAATGGCTTAATTCGTCGCACAAATTCATTAGAATAGCATTAGAAACACTTGTATATTTGCTTGTGTTGTGTATGTAAAGGAATATTTCAACGTGATTTTCATTCACATCAAAAATTTTGATTATATGTATAGTTTAGACCTCATCAAGGACTAATAACAAGAAATAATAACAATAACAATTTGATAAAATTGTCGCATCATCTTGAAAGAGATCGTCGGCATTAAATATTTTATTTTCAAAAGGAGACCTACTAGGATTTTTAATGAGATGCTGTGTGATATTAAACAATTATTTTAAAACAATTAACAACTTTTGAATCGAATTTTTTTTGCAAAATCTCTGATATTTGTCTAATTGGAATATGAATTTGCCATAAAAAATTATGGAAAAATGTTCTATAATAGTTTTTATTTATTTATTTATTTTTTAATGTTTCGAATATAATTACAAATTTAACGCCTTCCAATAATTGCTTTAGCCCATATCACGGAGTAATCAGGCATGTGATGGAAATCGGTAGGTTGGAAGTAGGGGGATGAATATTGTTCGATTTTTGCAATAAATTTTTCATTTAATTTCTAATTATTATCTTCCGGAACACAGCAAAATACCTATAGAAAAACAAAAAAAGAAGATACTTATAAAACTGTAAGTTGTTGCTTATTGTTTTGAAAAACAGGCAGTTGGTTTTTTGTTTGTTTGTTTGAAATCTGTTTTCGACCGCATGGAAAGTCACAACGTTTGAACTTCCACATCATTTTCGAATATGGGGTAATTCCAAAATTTTCCAAAACACTGTAGGGACAATTTTCTATCAATAACTTGCAATGATTTTTGTTAAATACAGAGAATTGTTAATCAATAATTATTTTTAAAATTTCTGTCAAAAGTAAATAAATCATTCTTAAGAAATTCTAAAAGAAAAAATTTTCAACAGGAATTTTGTTACTAAAATTAACCATACAATTCCCATATAATTGTAAACAAGTCGAATAAGTAAACAAAAAATTATTATTTTAAAAATCTTATTCACAAAATGGGCAAGTGTTTGATTGCCAAAAAATTTGCTTTCAAAAATTATTTCAGATTTCAAGAAATTTTTTATTATTGAATAAATTGTTTACAAATTTTATGTAAAATTTCCTATTACTACTCTGCAAAAAAATAGTTTAACTAGTGATGATCCGAATCAATTTTGGGTGAAGTTTGATGGCTTGACACTAGAAGTCATAGCTTCAGTTTCGAAAAAAAGAGCGTATCCTTCAAATTAATGCTCAAAACAAACGAAAATTCTTGGATTTTAGTTTAAAACATAAAACAATTTATATTCTATTATTTTGTTTTTTCAACATAATGTTGTAGCAGGATTGAAGATGTGTTTTATGAGTGTAAGTAAACGGGGTTGTTTTAAAATCCTTTTAAAAGTATTGACAGTAGATATTAAAAAATTTCAATAAATTATACAGGCAAAAATGACAAAAATTAATTCTTAAAAAATGTTTAATATAAAAAAGCTGTATTCTTAAACGTCGTATGATTCGAATGAATGCTCAAGACCAATAAGAATTCACTGATTTTGCTGATTTTAAAATATTTCAATTGCATTGCATTGCCCAATACGGCATATTGCAGAATTAAATATATTTGTATGAGTGTAACCAGGATTATTATGAACTACTTTGAAATGTATTAGCAGTAGATAAAAAAACACTCCAATAAATTATACCGTATAACAAAATGGAACCTTTTTGAATATTCCCAATAAAAAATTATTTGTATTTGAAAAGTATGCAGATATGGAATAGACATTTAAACGAACTTTCTATTCTAAACAAATTTCCAATCCATTAAAATAGTCTTAAAGTTTTAGACAAGGAATTCATGTTTTTACAAATTTTTTGTCCGATGTGGTGCATTTTGATGAACTCAGGTATCATACCTCCATCTCCTTTATGATATGAGGAAATCATTCCTTCCTCTCACCTTGAATTCATACCATCTTAGAGTTTTCAGAAAAATTTACTTATTTTGTTGTTCATAACAAGGACTTTACAAAACTCAACATTTGTTTCCGTTGACGATTCCAATACCAAAATATACAATGTCCTTTTAACGCTTTTTATTTAAAAATTCACCATATAAATATATAAAAAGTCATATTAAGGTGACAACAAAGAGCGAACTGATTATACCCGTCAATGCAAAGTAATAATGTGTAATTCTCATAAGTTTTACTAAAGGGTTTTCTATAAGCATACGAGGTTAAATGCTTTTCAAACATGATGATTGAAACCTACTTACTGCTTAGCACACGACAAATAGCAAAATTTTAGGATTTCCTTTCAATATTAAAATGTGATAAATAGATTTGTGATATGTTTTTTATATTTATATTTTTATAATCAGGACACTAAATAGGAAAGAAATTATTTAAAACGTTGTTTCACAGTTGGCCAATTACAAATATCTTTGTGCAAGTATTAAAGAAATTTTTTATTTTAAAATTGGGGCTTTTACAAGGACCTCTTTTGCCATATAAAATAAATAGTCAATACTTAAACAAATTTTGCTTTTCTTTTTTATACAAATACAAACTAAAACGCATGGAATTATGCAGTCAAAATTCAATTTAAATATATATATATATATATATATATATATATATATATATATATATATATATATATATATATATATATATATATATATATATATATATATGTATATATATATATATATATATATATATATATATATATATATATATATATATATATAATTAAAAACATCTCCATTCAAATTCATATGCGAGCAGTGGAAAATTTTACATATGAAAGTTTTATTCCCAATTTCGTTCTCGTTTTTTCTTTAATTGATATATATTCATTAATTTCTCTATCAATAATATAAATCATTTTCAACAAAGTTTTCACATTTAAATTGCGCTCTTGTTTAAACTAACTAATCCATCCATCTTTGAAATACACAAAAATTTATTTATCATTGAGCACGTATCGAATTAAACAATGTCATTTATTTAACTTTGTCCGTACGATTGTTAAGATAAAATGAATGCAACATCTAACAGATACCACATACATACTCGTATTTAAGAGGTCAAACAACTTGGAAAATAAAACAACAAAAGTGAATATTTTTGTTTTCTTCTTCTATACAATTTTCATTCCATTCAAGAAATAAAAATTGGTAGTAAAAACAACTGCAGTTGGTAGACGAAGAAAAGTAAAAAAATCATTTGTTTTAAATCAGAACGACAATGATATAATTGATTTTGAACGGCCGTCATTAGGGTTTTATAGCGGTCTCATAACGGTCGCTTACTTAACATACTTTTATAACACACACACACACCATTATTTTCAATAAATGCACCGTTAAGATGCCAAATGGGGCGGGGCAGTGGTTTACGATTATTTAAAGTGGTTTGGAGAGGTTCTAGTTTAGGAAATTCTCGTGAAACAAATATTTTTTCATTCAATATCATTAAACTATTTAAAAATATTGATTTAATTCTTAAAACACAAAAGAACTGAATTCGTTTAAAAAATACGTCCCAGGGCTGTGCGTTAGATAAGAATTAAAAAAATATATGAATATGTGTTTAATAGGAAGGAACTCGCTTATGTGACTGTATTGTTGTGGCGGGTCTTGTAGGTCTTGTTGTTTTATTATTGAGTTATCGAAGCCAAGTAAGAACGGAAAAATTCTAATATCACAAGGTGTAAAAGTTGCGCTCATCACTATGCAATTAGCTTTAAATTTAAATAAATATTATCCAGTCCCGCATTGCAACAAGCATTTTTGAACTGGCTACCAGAAGATGGACTATTTATGGTTAGCATCTAAGGAGGCTTGGGATGCCAGATCGGCTGAAAAACGCAACGTTACCAGCGAAAATTAGCCATAGAATGTAAAGCGGTCGATTGATAATCACACCTGAGAGGACGGATTTTGGCGGATTTCAACACTTTAACTTCGATAGTTTGGCTTCACCAATCGAGATTATATTCGTATAGTATCCAATCGATACAGCATTTCGAAGTGAATGGCAACGCAATTTATTCACTGCATGGAGCGGGAAGCTAGTGAGCTTAGCCCGAAAAATCATATTTGACGAGAATATTTTTGGATATTTAAAACCAAGAGCCAAGTGAAGTCACTGAAAATTGTCCTATAATAATTTCTGTTAATGTCTCATTAAGTTTTGTTCGCTTTCAAAACCGATCCGTCTTTAATAAAGAACCCTTTACCCAACACTTTGGAAGTCGATCGGATTCAGCATTTAAAAATCTATTAATGACACTCTTAAAAATACTAACTTCACACCAATAATACAACAAACCAAGAATTCATCCGTCTGTCCATTTTAAACATTCAAACATTTGTTTGTTACTGCACAGAATTTTCTTAGACAAACAAGCAAACGAAACAATACCTTCTTATATAACAATAGAAACATTTATATTCTTTTTGGTTGTTGGCTTCACGCGTGACGAATTCTAATGGAATGCGCAGTCGAAATGAAAAGCTTTGTAATAGAAACCTTCGTAGAAACGGTAAAATGCAACCAAATTTATACACAATCGTTATAATTCGAATCTTTGAACAAACAAACGAACAAATAAAGTGTTACAAAAATCACAGTAGCAACAACAATCCCTTAAAACTACATCTAATAAGGCATTTCATACCCAAACAGAGTATAATTTTTAATTTTAGTTACAAAAAAGTTAATTTAAATTATGTGCATTAAACTCGGAGTAGGGGAACCCACAATTGAAAAAACTACTCGATAGAGAAGCAACAAAAATTCTTTTAAGGAGTATTCTGTACAAGAAACCTTTGATCTGCGCAGGGAATTTTTAAGTTTTTGTGAGATTTTTCAAATAATGAAGCAAAAAAAAAAATGGCGCCAACGAAATGCCACACAGCAAAACCACAATTAGCAACAAATTTTCAAATAATTAATTGGGTAAATATTCCGATTCGAAAAAAAATTTTCTATAAATATTTTTTTCTCAATTCATAATTACCTTTTTGAGAATTTTTTCCAAAAAAAAAAATTCGTTTGTAAATATTTTCATAAAAATTTTTCATAGAAAGCTTTTCACGAATTTTATTTGAAAAAGATTTATAAAAACATTATTTTAATATAAAGTTTCCAAGATTCAATTCATTAAAAAAAGGTATTTAGTATAATAAACAAGGATATATTCGGAGAACACGATTGCAATTTGTGGAAAAAATAAAATTTATAAAATAAATATTTAAAAAGTAGAAAGCTTGAAACGAAAATATTATTTATTATAAAACTACACATTAAAGCTCATTTTTGTGATATAAAAAATGGAGCCCATTTTTTGTCTTCAATCCAAAAAGAAAACATTAGAATTATTCGTTGGCCAATGTATTTAAATTAAATATATTATACTTTAAATAAACTTTAGCTATTTAAGTACCATTAAAGTTTTATATAAAAATAAATGACTTAAATATGCAGTCCATAAATTTTTTTTTAGTTGAAGTAATATCAAATAAAAACTGTTGTACAAAGAATTTCTGTATTAGAAAAGAAATTTTAATCATATAAAAAATTCCATTTATAAAAGATTGTCTACGAGTATTTATTGAATACAACATTATTATTATTTTAAGAAAACATTATAATTCTATTAAAAGTTTTTCAAATTTTTTTCTACAATAATATTGTTAAAACATATTCAATTATGCAGATAAATTTAAGTTGTAGAAAATAGATCGATTTCATTAACATTTCGCATTTTCCGTCCAACTCAGCGCTGCTAATCACTTAACAGTCATAGTAAATTTAATTAAATTTGGAAAATCTTGCAATTGATACTTCAAAGTATACATGATGAACGTACAATAAAAGGAAATACAAAAAATTACTAAAATCACACTACATCTCCTCAGAAAGGCAAGTGGCAATTATGAAAAAAAATTAGTTGCAGGTACATACATATATCCCACTTTGTCAAAATAGTGCTCCAGATAAGCCTCTAAGAAATGTAAATATACATACATATTTACTTTAATAATGTATCTATATTTTTTGACCTTTTTTTTATAATAATTTGGTCTTAAGGTCTTTTATTTTTTAAACAATTTAATTCAATACAATTCTCTTTTTTATAAATAAAAAAGAGAATTATCCTGAAGATGATACTCAATGAGTATCGAAATATTGATTGTTATTTTTTAATTAAATTGTTTAAAAAATGAAAGACCTTAAGCTTAAAAATTAAAATTTTGTTTTGTGAACGGTTCTAATGAAGATTTTGGCTTAAGTCAAGATAAGTAATAGGTGCTTAGGTCAACTTAAGTTCTAAACAAGCTCTTATGATTTGTCATTTCAAACTAGTTCTTCAGCAAAATTTCACTATTTCACCCAATTTTTATGGAGTTAAGCGTAAAGAATTTCCGCTTGTACTTTTTTTTATACAATTTAATATGGAACAATATCTCATGGAATTGCGTACGATGGCTTGTGAAATGTGAAATAATTTATCGCAAATACTTATAATGGGCAACTAACGTGCATATACACTGCTTTAAAAAGGCGAATACATTCTTAATAATCAGCTTAAAAAATTGCTCATTAAAATTTCAAAAATATTCCAGGAGCCCTCATTTCATTGTATCTTGATCAAAAATTTTCGAAGAAAAATACAATTTAAGGAAATATTTTAGATTATTTCAAATGAATTTTATTATTCAAACGAATTTTATTATTCAATATCTTCAAACATGATTTTAATGATTTTCAACTTGACCTTGTAATGAACCCTGTGAATTTTTTTCAAATAAATTTTGGGTTTTAAAAATGCATTATCATAAAAAAATATATGAAACCCATAAAATTAACATACATGTGCTCGTATCAGAAGCATATGGAAAAAACTTTAATAAATTCAAATGCGTCATCATTTTCAACCAATTACATGCAGCATTTTAAAATATGAACGTGTTGGGCATACAGATACTTGCACCTCCACGCAGAGTGTGCGGTGCAACACAATGCGTTTCTAATGAAATGCATAATCATTTTTTATTCGATTGTTTTCGGTTTTGCATAAAAATCAATGTAGTAGTAGTATATATTTATGTTTTTGTTGTCTCTACAGACAACAGCCAATAACAACAGCGGCAGCAACACAAGTTATAGCACTAGAAATAATTGTGACTACTTTTAAGTTCACAGTACTTTCGTTCAAAGAGTTTTCTTAACTGTCTGTTTGTACTTTAGACTCTAGTATTTTTTTAATCAAACAATTATCAACCCAGTGACTGTTAATTCATTCAATAATTTTGTTTGGCCAACAACATGCCAACAATTTTCAGTAAACACTCACATCCCGAGGTGTTTTTAAGCGCCGCTTAAAATTTTTTCTTAAGACATGCAATAAAAAATTTCTATTATTGCACACAAAATATTGTTTTATGCAATTTTATATTTATAAATGATGGAAGTTGTGAATTATGTTTTCCAATAAATTAAGGAAAAAAACAGAAAATATTTTGAAGTAGTATTTTTATGGCTTTCACAAGCGCACGGCGTGTAAAGAGCATGTATTGAATATTAAAAATTAATCCTTTAATATTTGTGGAGCTTCAACAACAAAACTTTAAAGGAAAAAAATCTAGCAGAAGGGTGATTCACCAAAAAAGAATTGAATAAAAACTAGTACTCAAAGTTTCAAATTGTGGCTAGTAAAAATTTTATAGTCTTTATAAAGAAATTTTTTACCCAACATATTTTATAAGAAATTTATAGAAAAAACTAATTTCAGAGAGAACGTATTTAAAGTTTTTAATTTACACACAACACGATAGAAAAATACAAATAATAAACTTCTCTTCAAAAGGTGAGTGATTTCACAAAATAATTGAGTGAATTTTTTACACGACATAAAAACGATATGACTATTGATTAAACCTGCATTAATAATTAAAAATGGCATTTTTTGAGTTATAACGATGTTTGGGCAAACGAAAGATATGCTGCTTGAAAAAAAACTTGTGTCGCTAATTGATGACATTTTTTAATAATTTTCTTTTATCAATTCAGTTTTAGGAATTTTTGTGCAACATATAAACTTTTTAACTTTTTGAATTTTGTTTTAAATGTCCACTGATGAGCTGCCATAAGTACCGCCAGCACCAACAACAAATATCACAAACAAATTTAAATAGTTTTCCAAATCTTATTTAAAATTTGTTCTTGTCAAGTAAAATGCAAGAAATCTTTATTAAGCTGAGTGGATTTTAACTACACATTCGTTTAAAAAAATAAGACCCTTGAGAATTTTTATAATCTGGCCCTTTGACTTTAAAATCCCTTTAAAACTTATCTGTCTATTAGCGAAACTAAAAAAAGTTGTTTAATACTTTACTAAATTAAAGTTTTAAGACTTTTTAACACGCCATAGAATAGACAACAACTGCAAACACATGAAAGGTTTTAACTATAGCACAAGAACTACAAGTGATTAAAAAAAACTACTGGCGAAAAATAAGATAAAATGAAAAAATCAACGAGTCTCTTAAACGAAAAAAATTTCGCAAAAGACATCTGATAAAACAGCTAAAAGAAATCTAAATCTAAAATCTTTCTATTTTTAAGTTTAGACAACACGTTGTTTCACTTATAGTAGTTGGTTGACTCAAGGCTTGTCCTAAAAAGAATATTTTATTTTATTTTAAACTATGGCACTTTTTTGTAATTCCTATTACAAGCGAAATTGAAATAAAATATATAATTGGTTCATGTGGATGTGAATTTAGCACACGATTTTTTTATATTTTCCAAAAAATAAATATATTGCAATTGTCTGTTTTTTATTTAAAAGATTAAAAATAAAACATTTACTCATATACGAGTATAATGCCAAGCCATTGCCATTAGTAAGTCACTTAATATAGAAATTTTTTACATGATTTTTTGTTGATAAAATATTACGAATTTGATACTTTATGCCTGTCAACAAACAAAACAAAAAGAATATCTAGTAACGCTAATTTTGATTTTTCTTTTGTGAGTTACTAAATTTGTTCATGTGCAGATATGAACAAAAAGTGTCTTTCGGAAAAATGGGCGTGATATATTGCCAATAAAGTAAAAATAAGGTCGTGTTCATTTCTGCTAAAACTGTTAAACATTTTCGCGCCTCTATTTAGTTTGTATTCTACTCTAAATAATACGTAGTATAAAAACATGTTCTTTTGCGAAATGTTGCACCTAAAACATGTCATTATGTAGCATGTTTTGTACTGAACTCTATTTCAGGATTATGTACCATTCCTTGTTTGTACAAAAAATTATTATGATTTACAATCGTTCATAAAAAAATTATAAATTTTTATGCTTATTTTCCATATTTTCCAAGCAGCTAATTTTGTTCTATTGTAAGCTTGAAATGGGCAATACTTTGCAAGGGCGTCGATAATATATAAAAGTTGTTTCCCATTATAATGGCACTATTTTCTTCAGTAACTATAATGTCATTAAATTCAACACATATAAGCCATTCTGAACCTTCCAACGAGTCGATTGAACAAGTTTATACTTGTGATGCTGCAGTCTGATATCCAGTGATCCAATTTCATTTTTTATTGCTTTCGAAACTTAGATTTGTGCTTTAAGTCTTTTTTGACAAAAAGTGCTAACATGGCTCGTTTTCTTAATTCATAGCCATTTTTTTCTGACCAAATGTTGGTCTGAAATGGGGGAACACGTTGTACTTGTCACTCACGTCCTCTTAAAGTTATGCATTTTTAAGCTCACAATAGAACAAAAAGGTTTACTTTATATTGAATTTAACATTAATGTATAATTATTATAGAAAATAAAATATTTGCATTATTATTTACACTATTCAAGAGATTTGCAACACATAATTACCATATGCGGTTGCAAAGAAATGTGTACTTCACTGGTCATCCTCAACAGGTCACGAGTATGTTTGCAATAATTCTTTCATTACGAAATATTTAATGTTAATAAATTCAACTTCATTATTTTTTATAAAATTTTTACACAAAAGCAAATATTAAATTAAAAAAATCTTTATTTGTGTAAACAATTTAATTAACGCCTTTGAAGAAAATATCTAACCTTGAATTAAATTTGAGTGTAAAAGCTTTTTTGTGTTTATTTTTTTGTTGCAACATGTACAGAAATGAACATGTTCTTTTTTACACTATGAAAAATTTTGGTTGGAAAAAACACGGATCTTAAGGATAGACATAACACGTCATATTTTTGTCAGAAAATAACGCCATCAATATTTTTCACTTTTGTATTTCTTCGCCGAAAGAGTTTGCTCAGTAACATTAAAATGTACTTTTATATGCAACAATGTCTTGGGTTTTTCTAAAATACAATTATTTCCTCAACTGCGCTTTTCCAGAACAAATTTCAAAAGGGAAAATTCTGGAAAAAGGTGATCATAAAGCTGAACAGCAAATAACAATATTTAAACAAAATTATCCAATGTTATAAAACAGCATCTATTAATTCGATCGTTACCATAAAATTTATAAGCAAGCATACAAACGCAGTGAAGTCATTCTCAAAGAACGATATTTTTATTGCTTCAAAAAAATGCGTAAGTCCATTTTGTAACTTCCTACGAAGTCCATATGTACTTTCTTGGCTATTGAGGAATCTGTACGAATACCATGTGTGAAGTTTATTCCCAGTGATAAATAACCAACCCATATTTTATATAAAATTATATTCTGTGCAAAAAGTTTACATAATGAGGACAGCTTCCAAATTGGTGAGTAGAAATTAGAAAAAGAACATCTTGCAATGACAAGCTTATGTTAAAATCATTGGATATTTTCGAAAACAGCTTTGCTTCCGGGTCCTAACTGGAGCATTTTCACGACTTTTTTGAAAATTTTTTTGTTACTGGATATCTAATCCTGTCTCTAACATGAAGTCCATCAAACGCTTTGTCCAGGATTGACGTAGTTTAATAATTTTCGCAATTATTTCGATTTAATACGCATTATCAAGTAAAAATTTATAATAAATTCTAGGAAACATTGAATGGTCTTAACTTATGCCTTGTAATATTATTTTCAGAAGCACAAATTGAAATGAAGATTTGACTTTATATGCTGTAGAAAATGCGAAAATATTTTTTTTTAATTTAGCTCCTTTCAGCACTTTTTAGCTGCTGGGCTTATGGTGTTTTTGTGCACAAAAGTTTGCGTGTTTGTGTTCTGTTCTAAATAAATAAACAGTAGCGCACAAGAGAACATGTTCTTTTGTAAATATGTTGTACATAAAACATGAAAATATGTAGAATGACTTCCTTAGCCCTTACCTTACAGAAGTGAGCAGTGAGCGTTTCATTTTTCATTTAAAGTAAGTAACTAATGTTATTTTGTATCATGAGAATTACATTATTTGGAATCTTTCAGTGTCGTGTGGATTATACTGCTGGTAATGTATGTGTCAAAAGAGGACAGAACCCCCCCAATTGATTAGGTATTTATTATAATAAATTTTGAGAACTACAACAGTAACAAATTTCAAGTTTTATCTAACTCTAGTATATACTAACGTGAATGACAAGAATTTCCATGTAGAAAAACAGAATAAAAGAGAATGTGTCACACTAAGAATTTATTTATTAGAGCAAGATACTTCCCATTTAAAATATAGGCAGCATTTATTATCTTAAATTCGAACTACAAAGATCGTGTTAATTTTTCATTAATGCATAATATGATATCACCGATGTATCATTGTAGTTGTAAAGTTCGAACAGCAACAAAGAAATCACTGTCACCGTGTTTGATAATTTTACAAAAAAAAATCATTATATTATTTATAATCTGACCCAGTTTTCGTGCAGACAATTTTGTAATAATTTTGTTTTTCTTATAAATCAGATTTTCTAATACAAAAAAAACAAAGCACAAAGGAGAACAATAAATTAAACCAATGTCGGATATTTTTTGTTCGTTTTAGAATTAGAACTAAAATAATAATGTCGTGTTTTGTGAAGGCCAATTTTATAGATTTTTTTAGTTTTTCTTAATTACGCTAAAATTTTCTTCCATTCAGAGCTTTTGTCATTAATTTCACTAAGTTGTCGGTTATAAAAGTTTTTCTTTGCATTTCACCGTAATTTCTTCTTTTACTTGAACATATTTTTTACAGAAAAATCTATCATTAGACCAAATTTTATTATCCCGCAATTTTTGTGGGTGAAAAAAAAACAATTTTGATGAAAGTTTCCGATCTGTATTTAAGCAGACTACATCAGCACTCAGCACCCACGTCTGCACAATGCTTCGATTGCAAATGTCTTCTTCTACACCAAATCTTTTTTTAATTGATTTCTAGTATTCAATATATTTTTATTCGATTATCGGAAAATCAATATGCCTCGATTTGAAATAATTATAATGAAGAGGATTCAATATGCAATTTTACGAGTTTTTTTCACTAACCCTTTTTTATAATTTCTTTTAAATTGTTTTCTTTAAAACCAGATAATTATACCAAATTAGCGACTTAAGATATTATTTCATAGTTTTTCTCATTTTCATTTTCAAGTTTGGCAATTTTTTATTTATTGCAAACGTCGTAATTATCTTGTGTGACAAATATATAAAACCGAATGTAGTTCCGAAGAAAAATTTATTCACTTTTAGAAAAAATTTATTTAACTTGTTTTATTTAACTTATTTATTTAAAAGAAAACAAACAATATGGTCTCTTCAATATATGCTCTACCTTGACATTGACTGAATGTTCACAAAATCCGCTTCCAAAACCAAAATTTCTCAACAGTAGTGGAAATGATAAGACCCACAAGATAACAATTGAATTCTTTACCAGCAGCGAAATTAAGGCCACAATAAAAATAATATATTTTAGAATATAAAATCAAAATAATTGTAGAACGAACGAAAAATTCATAAAGGTCTTCTCAGGAAACCAGTAAAAAACAAATTAAACAAAACAACGAAATAAATAACCAAGTTGATGTTATAAAAATAAAGATAAAGATAGAATTATTCATAAACATTTCTATGCACGAGTTAGAAACTCAACAACGAAAACCAAAAACGTACTAGATAAAAGGAATCATCTAGATCTACAAACAAAATATAAAAATGCGACTGAAAACACAAATTTGCACAACACTTGAAAACTCATTAATAAAACAGAGAAGAAAACTTTTAAAACGTGTCTTAAATTAATTAAGACTAGAATGATTTAAAGAGAATTAAAAATAATAATAATTTTGGTAGAAAGTTTTAAATGTGACATTCAAAATACTACAAAATTTTCAATGATGTTGAATAAGCCAAGGTAAGATAAGATAATGTAATTCAAGGAAAACAACACACGGTGCCGACATGCTGAATGTGGCAATTCTCTCAATGGTACGATTTATGGAGTTTTCTTTTCTGAAAAAAGTTTAACATATTGTTGATTATTTTATGAAAACAAAAAATCTAATTGCCGCCGTAACTTAAGAAATTTAGCTCTCTACTAATAAGTTCTTTCCATTTTTAATATTCTAAAGAATAGATGCATATACACTACACAGTGAAGCCAAAGCAATGATAAATATGTTTGTTATTATATAAGTTGTCTACGAATATGTACGATTTTATAACGAATGCCTTGACAGTGAAACAAATCTTTCCTCTACCCTGTTTATTTAATTTTTCTGAATGATCTTTTTTGTCAAACTTTCAGTCCTGTCAACTCTTTTGCGGATGACAGCAGCATTTGCCATACAGGCCAAGCCTGGCGGGAATTTGGAGTCAAGTATGAATGCTACACAGAAAAAAATGTCCAACAAACATTTGTTTAAAGTAAATTTGATTATTGAAATAAAATTTTTTCTCTGTACAATTAGCATACAGCTGCCAGAAACACTTTCTACTGAGCTTCATGCTATTTGCACCACCTACGTCCGGCGGGAAATGGAATACATCTCTCATATGGTCTGATACTTCTAACTCTATTTTGTGCAATCGCATACAAAAAGGGCAAAAAAGCTCATGGGCGACAGTAATGTAGCCAATTATATTGGCTCACTGGAGCATCGAATGTGCTATAATGAAACCGTTCTCTTTAGCGTACAAACATGTTCTTCATTAAGAGCAGATCCGAATGTGGTCGATATGGCAGTGAATGACGCTTCACATTATAATGAATAATTCGTGTGTAGAACAATCACCCAGCAGAGGTTGCTCCTTTCACTTTCGGCGTGGCAATGTTCAAGTCGAATGTCCTCAAACACTACTTCCTCTATCCTCCTTCCCACAGATTTTTTCTGTCAACCACCGCCATTAACATATACTCTATTAGCCGGGCCGCCATAACCGCTATAGAAATGGAAAAGACTCCTCGATTGCTGATAATCTGTCAATGAGATAGCTGACCACTTTAGTATAAGGATAATTTTGCTCCCAGAACGCAACGACATCCGAAGAATAGTTAGGATTGATAAGTTAGCACGTGACACAATCTTATAAGTTTCACGGGATTTGTAATATGAGGGTTTGTCATTGCTTTCTCATTGGGACTTAAGCTCATAACTGAAAAAAAAATAAATAGGAGGCGCGCCATAAGAAATGACTGCAGGATTGACAGGCAGCTATCGTATTCTAGGAATAAGAAACAAATATCTATGCTGGTTTCTATGGCAACTAGACAATCTTTGTTTATCATGCATGCGCAAACGTTAGGAGATAAATGCAAAGATTTCAGCGTAGCTGTCAGTTCCAGATTAGGAAGAACACGTTTAGTCAACATGGCTTCTCTGCGATGTTGTAGAAGTTAAATTGCAATGTACAATACACTTCATAGAAATCTGCCATAATATGTTCATATCAATTATTCGATTATTCGAGATTATGTGGCATTGACTTCTCTCACAGACAAACAGGTACTAGAGCAATAATTACGACGTTCTATAAAAAAGTCTATCAATCATTTCATCACAAAAAAATCTTTTTAATGTTTTAATTTAGACTAAAAATATAATTAATTTTCTTTTATTTGTGCGTTTTATTTCGTTTGAAGTATACGAATGATTGTGTGACTGGAATGTCTGAATTTGACGTCATTTATAGTTTGTTAGCAGAAATAATAAAGTGTGTTATTTTATCTTTTAACATACATATGTACATACATCACTATGTGTATGTGTGTATGTATTACCATATTTTATTTTCAATTTAAAGTGAAGAACATTTTGCACCACATCGTAGTTATTTTATCGTTTGTTTATTTATTATTATTATTTTTTTTTATTTAGTGTTGGAAATTGGGTCAGTTGCTTTGAGAAATAAGTTAATACTAAGCACGCAATTTTCCAACATTCGATGAGGATTTCCATGGAAAACAAAAAATAAGGATATTTTCACTATAGTAGTAGTAATAGTAAATATTGCAAAACATTAGAGGAAAAAACATCTTTTTTAATAATAAAATATACAATCTCAGGTTAGAGGTCCTTTCAACAAGGAGGTGTGCCACTTAAGTTAGTCAGTGCCTCGTCGATCAGGCTTACTTAAAATTTTTGGTTTTTTTCACTTTTATCAAAGGCATGTGCCCGCGATTGAGCTTAGAGTGATTAAACTTCATTTATATTTCTTTTTTTCACAAAAATTCCTTTTATTTATTACCTATAACAGCGCGTTGCATAAAAAAGTAATTATCCGCCGAATGATTCCACTTTATATTATGCTTTCTTCTTAGGAATCCCTTTCGCTTAATAACCATAGCATGGACCTGCTAAATAATTGTAAGAAATATAGAAACTGGAGTAGTTGAAATGTGTAAAAGCCAGGGATAACGAATTTTCTCGGTAACGAGACCAAACCGTACAAATTTTTCGTAGTGTGACAGGCACCATTCGAGCTGTTTTCACTCCGCATTACTTTGATTCATTTAATTAATAAACTTAACTTGAGTGCCGAAATATCGATAACAATTTAAATAAAAATTGAAAAGACCTTAAGCTTTAAAAATAAATTAAGTTTATTAATTAAAATAAAAACGGTCAAAAAACTAGGAAAACGGGAACTTCTTATCCGTCGGCACCAGGATTGTTGAGTAAATAATCAGAAATCTGAAAACAGGAACTTTTTATCTAGGAGCATTAGGCTGCCTCTTATTTTTTAATAGGATTTCGGTTGTAACTGTCTAAAAACTTATTTATAATATTGCGAACCGAACCAAAGTACAAAAATTCTATACGAAATTGATCGATGAATTATTGTATGACTAAAAGCCCGTTGCATATTTTATAAATAACTATTTATTTCCATTTTTAAAATACGTGTATAATCGAAATAGCATTTTTTGGTTCAATAATTTGTAAAAGCTTGATATAATATTTTCTTGAGTTATAAAATAAAAGTCTTTTAATTAAAAATTACAATAACTGTTAGGCATAGACTCGTCACTGTCTTCCTGGAGTTAACCACCTTATTTATTTTAATCCCAGTTAAATAAAGGCATTAGTAAGTTTCATTCTTGTACACAATCGACTAAGATCACTTTATCGCCCATATTTAACATCTCAAAGTTATAGTAAGAAAACGAAATGAAAAATAAATGATAGACAATGGGATTTGAAAACGAATATATTACAAGTTCAACAACAATCACCAGTGCGACCTTCGAGACCTACGAAATGAACCCATCTAAGAGATGAAGAAGTTCACGAATTTTCGCCTGACATCATCATATTAAATAACAAAATCATCTATAAACTTTAAGTCATATATAATAACTTAAAAAAAAGGAGCCAAATGAGCACAAAGACATAAATTTGAAAACAAGGTCAGGTTTTTATTCAAAAATATTGATAGACAAAAGTACTGATATCAAAATGGGGACCATGTTCTTGATAGGTAAAATACAATCTCATTTCTAGGTAACCTTACTTACCTTTTCAATATGGGGAAAAATTGTGTGTACTTTTTACCTTTCTAATATGGGAAAAAACTTTTATGGGAAAATGTTACCAAGTTAGCAAATTGCCTAGAAATCAGATGGTATTTCACATATCAAGAACTTGGTCCCCATTTTGATTTCAATACTTTTAACAGCCGAAATTTTTGGATTAATGATATTAGATAAATTTAAAAAGAGTATGTCTAGAAGTTTCTAATGGCATCACTTTCATTTGAATCTAATGACGTGTTCCAAAGTTATACAATGTTTAATGTTAAAAATGCCCGACATATCCATCTTCGAAGTAGTGTAAAAAAAGTAACCATAAGGTCTATTGGATTTATTATATATTAATTGATGCACAGGTGGCAGAAAACATTTTTACTTACTCTTAGAAAATTGAAGAAGTCGAATACCAGCCTGGGTTAAAAAAAATTAATTATCGTAATGTTAATGACAAGAAATTCTGATTTGATTAGGGATTCAAGGAATTTTTTTGAAGTTTTCAAACACTAAAAAACGGAACAGGGTTATAAGTAAAATATTAAAATAAGTAATATTAAATAAGTAGAATTGGAAACACATTTAGCGTAAATACCGGAGTCCGACAAGGGTGCGTTTTGTCTCCTCTGCTGTTCAACATAGTGCTTGACGTTATAATGCTGCAGGAAACAACCGATGGACGGGGTGTAACATGGGGCCTCAATGGGCGGTTAGGAGATCTAGACTATGCTGATGACATATGTCTCCTCACCCACAACTTCACCGACATGTCCGGAAAACTACAACATATAAACCGCATCGCCAGGAACGCCGGGTTAGAAATTAATACGGAGAAAACTTGCGCATAAATACAACCAATACCTCTAAGTTTATGTTAAATGATGCTGAACTGGAAGATGTTCAGTCATTCGTATACTTAGGTAGCGTCATATCTTCAACCGGCGGCTCCAGTGAAGACATAAAAAGTCGTATAAATAAGGCAAACCAGACATTCGGAGCTCTACAGAAAGTGTGGAAATCGTCACAAATACATGTCAAAACAAAACTCCGCCTTTTCTCATCAAATGTACGTTCCGTTTTATTATATGGGTGCGAGTCATGGAACACGTCAGCTAAAGACATGCAAGCACTTCAAGTCTTTATAAATCGGTGCCTGCGAAAAATATTGAACATATTTTGGCCAAATGTCATCTCCAACAAGGACCTGTGGATACGAACAGGAGAGCTCCCTATCCGTGTACAAATAGCTAAGCGAAAGTGGAGCTGGATTGACTACGTTCTGAGAAGAGCGGACGATGATATTGCGAAATTGGCGATTGAATGGAACCCCCAAGGCAGCAGAAGAAGGGGCAGACCAGCTAATACTTGGAGAAGACAAACTGAACTTGAAGCGAACTCTAACAGAATGTCATGGTTTGAAGTGAAACTGCTGGCACAAGACCGATCAAAATGGAAAAACTTTGTTATGGCCCTTTGTTCCACCATGTAACTACAGGAATGAATATATATATATATATATATATATATATATATATATATATATATATATATATATATATATATATATATATATATATATATATATATATATATATATATATAAATAAGTAGAATAGCTCAGCTAAATATTTATGTATCACACAATAAAAAAATGTTTCTAGCAACAATTTCAGGAAACGCAATAAGTCAGCAAATTAAATTCAACTAGTTTGAATCACCCATATTTGAATCGTTTTTTTTTTTTGCACTTTTCCTAAATACGACTAGTTCATTCGCGTTTTAAATTAAATTAACATGTTGCTTGTTCTTCATGCTGCTTGTGTGTGGTTGTACGGCTGAATTGAATTTATTTTGTTTAAAGTTAAATTATGGCTTAACACGTAATTTCCATGTAAACAATTTTCACTAACATTGGCCCACTATGAAAAATATCTAGAAGGGTAGAAAATTAAGCCCACACACAAACACATACATACGAATATACAAACTGGCCTAATAGACCAGACCATAAGAAGACAAAATGTATTGCATTTTTTGCAAATAAATAATTTCACTTTTTACCTCAACCCATTTAAAAAAGATAAGAACTCGTTCGTAAATGTAGAAAAAAATTACTTTTTAAGGCATGAAATGTTTAGAATTAAGAAAAATAAATTATCCAGCATGTAGGTTAAATGTATATTTATTTATTTTGCAACCGTTAAATACATTTACAAATATTATAGAAAAGTGAATGATAAAAGCAAGAATAACAAGAAAAAAGCCAGAGCGAACCTTAACACTTGGTATCCAATTTCTATGCGAAAAGAATTCTCGTAAAAGTGCAGTAAAAAAGCACAATAACCTGTAACCTCTAAAATTTTAAATAACAACAACTTGAGACAAGCGCAAAAGGTAAATAGATAAGAAATTAGTTACAAGCGAAAAAGTTAAGCTGCTAAAAAAGTTCAATGATGATACGCAACAAACACGTATTTATTTTCGCAAATTATTGAACGACACTATAATTTTTGGAAAGTATTTTTAAAGCTTAAAGTAGTTCGGCCGCGAAAGTTGCTGCATTGCGTCCCTATCATTGTTAGTTTCAACAGGACGAAGCAACGTCTTATACGGCTCGACAAACGATGAAGATTTTGCCACATAATTTTCCCTCCAGATCTCGCGTTTATCACAAAAACTACGAACCTTGCAAGTCTTGAAAGCTTACATTGAAGATGAAATCGCCAACTTGGATCCAGATGCTTTGCGAGCAACAATTCCAAATGCCGCAATTATACATCTACTCGGCCATTTAAGCGATATAACTTTTTCCAATTAATGTTATCAATTTAACAATTTCAAATAAACTTTTTATGAAAATGGAGGTCTTTTATTTCATTTCTAAAAATTGCCAGCCAGCTCAAAGTATGACATCACATTTGCACCACCTTATATAATATAATTGGAATGTCCATTATTTGCAAAAAGTTTAGAAGTCAAAGTTAAAGTTCCTCCTACTTTATGTTGATACTAAAAACAATTTTTCATTTGACTAAAATGTATGGTTATAAAAAAAATTTAAATCACAAACCATTTAAATATATTACCACATTAAAAAAATTTTATAATAGTTTTAAATCTCTTAACAAGGTTACTTATCGGCGAAAATATATTTATTTTATTATTAAAAAAATAACTACAACAATATACTTAAATCCAAAACAAAACTACAAAAATATATTTCAAATTCAAACATGAGATCATAAAATATATAACGACTATGTAAAAGAGTACCCAAGAGTTTTACGATACAAAAAGTACTAAAAACTAAACAAGAAATTAATAAAAATAGATCTAAAAAATGTTTTTCTTAAAAAAATAAACACACCAATTTTAGATATTGAATGAGAACATATTAAAAAAATAGAAAATAAAAAAGTGAAAAGTGTAACAAACCCCAGCACCATTTTATTGCAAAATAAAACTTTTGAATGGTGGCGTACAATAAGTGATGACGATGATGACACATGGTGGTATGATGCCAAAAATATCAACAAATATCTGGGTGACATCCTAACCAATGACGGCTGGCTGACTGACTGAGTGACTGTGTTGGCCAAATATTTTACACTTTTCAAAAAAGCCTGGTACAATCTGCTCTGTTTTACAAATGCGTGACTAATTTACTTAATACTTTGTGAATGTGTTTGTTCTATAATAATGTTTATGTTTAATATATGTACAACAAAGATCTTGTTTGCACGCTCATTCATTTCATGCCGCCTGCCTAGATTCATTTATTGAAATTCTGACACACTGAGATTTATTTCTTTTTTTAATTTGATTTTTGGTTTAAATTTGGAATCATTTTATATTTTACAGTTATATTTAATTTTTTTCTATCTTAATTTTAACTGTAAAATAATTTAAGAATTTAGCTTGCTAAATTCCATCACAATTTGCAAATGCAAATGTTTTTACTGTACACTAACAAAATATACAAATTCGGATATGATACACCTTTGTAAATATGCAACTGACAGCTGATAATAACAGAAGAAAAATAGAAAAAGAAATTAGGCACAATAATAAATAATAAAGCGTATCAAAAGGGATAGACCAAATGAAAAATTTATCGATCGGAATATAATCTTACGCGGCACAATAAGCAGCAGGTATTGCAAAGCAAATTAAACCGAAAAAATTTACAATTGCATAAATTTGCAATTTCAAATATATAAGATTGTGTGGGCTAATGATATGTATTTTAAATGCATTTGAAAGTTTCTTTTAAAATAATTAACAAAAATTTCCCATAAAAATGTCATTTGCTGTAAGTTAAACTGAATGTTAAGCTACAGATCTTTAATCGGTATGTTTGAAAATCGTTCAACATGAAGTCTAGAGGTCCACTAACGAGTTGCCATTAACACCTAGGAAATGCAGGCATATAGACTAGAATGATCCACACAATATAAATTTTTTAATTAAATATCCTGAATAAATTAAATATACTTTATGATGAATACATTGTTTTTATAAAATAATATTAAAAACAATTTGTATTAAGTTTAAAAGTAAATATGCGTTAATATAATTGCACAAATAATTGCATGTTTTTGTAACTGATTTTCTTTACAGGAAAAAATACTTATTTCTTTGAGTCTACATTACATAAATTAGCATTGCTTGATGATTGTTGCAATTACATTGATAGAGACAGTATTAATGAAGTTGCACATTGTGTTCAAATGTGTACACCTTCAAGTGTGTACACCTTCCAGTTGTAAATTAGCGATTGTATTTCGATATAAAACTATTTTGTTGAGTGTATTTCTAGTTGAACTACATAATGTATGTTGTTAACGAAATGAACATAGTTTTTCTTAAGGGACTCGAGTTCAAATCGTATCAGTCTAGTGTTTCACAATTACAAATGACAAAAAAAATAAATTTGACTTCTAGATGGGGGAATATGTGCAACTTTTCGGTGACTCCACAGACCTCATCAGCATCCTAGTCCCACCACTTGGGCAGGTTTTGTTCAAACATAATTTCTATTTAAACTAAGCAGAATACGAGAATCCTTTAATTGGCGAAAAATAAATAATATGTTAACAGTTTTGAACATTTAAATCATTTTAGATTCTTTGGAATCTACTTTGTATGCTGATTCAAAACTTAACTTTTTCGGTGACAAAATTGATTGATATAAAGTAAAATTCGGCTAAGCGATAACTATATTTCACTTCTGTAATATTTCCATTTAAACAGACTTCTTATAAAAAAAAATTTGTTTAAAAAGCAAATGATTTTAAATTAATTAAAATTAATAGTAAAGAACATTTAATTACAATTGTGCAATTTTTATTATATATATATATATATATATATATATATATATATATATATATACATATATATATATATATATATATATATATATATATATATATATATATACATATATATATATATATATATATATATATATATATATATATATATATACACATATATATATATATATATATATATATATATATATATATATATATATATATATATATATATATATATATATATATATATATATATATATATATATATATATATATATATGTATATATCAATGAAATGCCGTGTGATTATCCGCATTCGACTGTAATATTTAAGAAATTATAATGTTAATTTATTTTCAAATTATTGTTATATTATATCTTATCTTTATGAACAATATTGATTGCAAAATTTTTTATTTAAGGGGGAAAAAATTCAATTATTTACATATATGTATGTAAATAATGGTGAAGTTGGATTACTGTTAATGTTATTTAAATCAATATGAAAATGTAGTACATTCCTGTTTAAGAAACTGTTTTAATTGATTTAAGTAACGTTTTACAGAAAAAGACCTACAATTGTCATATGGAAAAAGGTCAAGACTAAATATGAGTTTTCAGACAGAAATTCGATATCGATTAATTAGATCCTGTTTAGTATCTTATATACATATGTAGATCTAAAGAAAATTATATTTTGTGAATATTTTCAAAAAAGGATTAGTTTTATTTAGGAGATAATAATGCCTCATTTCAATCATATTTATACAATAAAGCTAAGAGCAAAAATTAAGTTGAAAAAACTCCATTTATTATGAGTATGAAACATTTTAGGTGCCTAAAGCATTTGTCATCAAATAAGTTATATAATATATATATAT
This sequence comes from Germaria angustata, assembly GCA_963681545.1. Classification (NCBI taxonomy): domain Eukaryota; kingdom Metazoa; phylum Arthropoda; class Insecta; order Diptera; family Tachinidae; genus Germaria; species Germaria angustata. The sequence goes on along the minus strand of OY813000.1, from coordinate 42,238,910 downwards.
ATATATATATATATATATATATATATATATATATATATATATATATGTGTGTGTGTGTGTGTGTGTATATATACTTTTGGGTTCTTTGGCTTCTATAAGAAACCACTAAAGACAAATTATGGTGTCCTTTTTATGTTCGTTACTCTGACACTAATCGAGAATACTACTAATCTACAAGCTATGGATAACCTTATAACCAGATTTTTAGTTCTGCAAGAATCGAGTGATATGTACAAAATAATCACGAAGAAACTGTCAAAAAAATTTCCGTTTTTCGGGTGTTTCTAATCAATGGTTTTTTATTTAATTTTAGTTCAATCATAACGTTTTTGAAATATTTGTCCAAATGCCGTGCAGTTTTCAACACTCAGTGGAAGGTTTTTTGTGTTCAGCTTCAAAACGAAAAACATTTTAAAAACAAGAGTAATTTAAATATTGCAGTTAGTTTTCGCATACGAAAATTTTGCTGAATTTTTATTATTCTTTACTTATTGCAAATTCCTTAGCAATATGTAACGATCAACCTTTAGATAAATTTTATTACGAATATATAATATTATTATTTCTGGTGTTTCGCCACTCATTTGTATGGATGTGACATAATTTTTTTAATTAAATAAAGTTTTTAAATTTAAATAACACATTTTAAAAGCTTTTTAAGAACAAAATAAAAGCAACACTTTTCATTACCTTTCTTTTCTGTTTCTATAATTGATATGTCTATACTTCTGTGCAACGTTCTCCTTATACGCTTTAAAATTAACCCTAAGTTTTTCTATTACATTCATATATTTCAAATTTCCCTGACGAGGCCATATGAGGGAGTGGCGAAATAACACAATAATAAATTAAAATTGTTTATAGTAAAATTGATCTAAAGCTGATTCGTTAACTACTTTGTCAATATATTTCAAATAATAATTATTGTAGAATTATAAAATTTTATTTGAAATAAGCTCGTATTGGCTTTCCCATCCAAAACAAGATCGTAAGTATGCCAAATGTGTTTATGTTTTTTTTTTTTTTAATTATAATAAACGAAATTTTCGTTGAGACTATCAAAATCAGGCAGTTAATTGCAATAAATAATTTTAGAGTGAACAATTCATTTACATTTTTAAGACTTTTTTAAATATATTTTTTCAATGGATCCACAATTTTAATATGTAGTTCATTTCTTACGTCGATGCTTTTAACTTTTTCTTCCTAAATTGGTAACAATTTAAAGATCTTTTTTATCACAATACAGATCATAAAAAATTAATATGAAAGCACTCACCTTCAACTTCATTAAATACTTCAGAGATATGGCCACACAGAAAAAGTCAATATATTAAAAAAATATTCATTTGACAAATCTTTAATGCACGAGTATTTACATAGAAAAACACTTCCATTTGACACTGTATTTTCACATTAAGCTGTCTTTAAGACCCAAACTTTAGTTCAATTCTAATTTGCCATATTTAAATATTTATATATAATTTTTATATGCTTTTATTCTTCTAATAATTTTATTTTATTTTCTCATCGTTGTATTTAAACCCCCACAATTGTTCTAGTGGATTACGCTGGAATTTAATATACATATATACACATTGAAGCTACAACTGTTTAAATAAAAAAATTTATTTAACTGAAATTTAATTAAACATTTTTAGTACATTTTTTTTTTATTTTCTGCCACATTATTAAGGAATTTATGCGTTATATTTTTATTTTGTGTTCGTCGTGGGTGAGTGATTGATTTCAATTTAAAATGCACTTGAATTGAAAGTAAACCAAAAAAAAATCTATGCAATAAAAGAAAACCTTAAATGGTTTCTGTGACAACTTGTTATTATTATTATTGTTGTTGTTGTTGTCATTTGCTACCACCACTAGTTGGTGTATTTTGTTGTCGCTTGGCTGTAAGGTGTTATTAGCATTTTATTAGAAATATTCAAGGAAAACAAATTAGGAAGCCTGCAGGGTTGGACGCACAATCTCTACATTAAAAAACTTTTGGTTATATTTTTTTATAGTCAAAATATGTATGTAGTAGTATCTTAGTACTATCTTGCGAGTTCGAAAATCTCCAAAAATAATGCATGTTCATATAAACATACAATCGAATTTGCTTAAACGAATATATAAAATTACAGGATATTTTTGGTAATAAAAAGTCAGTGTAATTGAAACCTCAGAGGGATATTGCAAACGAAATTCCTCAAAGTGTAGTATTTCTTGGCTGTCTTTTCTTAGAGAAAGTTCTACATTGCTGGCTAAGAGAATGAAGAGAGACACACACACATGCATGCGTTTATAATCAAATTTTTATTTTATATATTAATTTAAATTAAGACTTCAGGATGTGTATTTTCTATCTCTGTAGCAAATTGCTGCTTCGCATTGAAAGATTTGAAAATCCTTGTTTTTAATTTTACTAAAATATACATACTTAAGTATGTCGCTCCTTTAATACAATATAGTCATATCTAGAGAAGTTCTGAATTGGCAAAATGCGATTAAAGTTTTAAGCCATTAGCTTGAATATCGAAACTTTTTGCGTATAACATCGGTTTACCTTTAAATATAATATAATTTTTTATAAATATGTACATATGTACATATATAAAGAAGATATAGAGTAAGACATGTACTTTTCTCGCAATAACTAAAAATTTTTATTTTTGAGAAATGAGGGACAATAAAATTGTGAATATTAAAACCACTGGGACTTTCTTAAAGCTGAGAGCTTCAAATTTTCTTTCACGTTTGTTTGTATGTATGTTTGTACATGTATACACGTATATTTTTAATTATATTTACATTTTTCAATCAATTGACATCCTTTAAAATTAAAAAAATGGAACTTATCTTTTTCATATAAGTACTGTACATATATGTAAATACATATGTATGTACACATGCATATGTTTTATATATCACTCTTATATAATTTAAAATCTATGTGTAACCATGCTATACTACATACATACTTATGTATGTACATATGTATGGATGTAGATAAATTTTTTGGTAAATGCGTTTGGAAGATTTAATGTCGATTTTCGTTATGAGAATGGTGATGTGTAATTATCATTAGCCGTCATAACTGTGGAGTGCGGTGGGTACTATAATTGTACTCACATACACACTTACATATATATTTATGTACATCCATACATATATACATATTAAATACAGCAAAGCCTTCAATGACAATTGGCTTTGACATTTTTTGTTCTGTTTTTATGCACAAACAAACAGCATGCTCATATGCAAATAAAATATGAGTTGTATTCACAAACACATAAAGGTAAAAGGCAACAAAAACAAAACTCAAGAGCTCTTCTTTAAGGCCGTGTCACATAAAACTTTGTAGCGTTGCGTGACGTTTTTAACTTTGAGAGAAAAGCGTAACGCAAAAGGTGTATGACACAATGAAAACTTTGACACAACGCGCGCATTGTATGTTTACCAAAAAGGTGGTTATGAATTTTGCTAATTATTTTTTATGATAAAAATTAAAGTCAAAATATTATTTGCTTTTGTGTGTTTATTTTGTTATCACCGATTGTAGTTTATTGAAAATACACCACTATAGCATATAAAGCTTTTTATTGTCATCAATTCATTTGTTTTTTGGATTTTCAAATACATAAGTACATATGTATGTATGTATTCATATAAAAAGTTAAAATATTATTAATAATACGCTGCCACTGATTTTTTTACAATAAAATAATCTTATGCTATATACTTACATATAGCATGCAAATAGGTACTATTTTATAAATTAGTTTAAAAAAAACAAGCTCATATTCTTTAACAGGAAATAAATTTTAAAAATAAAAAAATAAGTATTTTTCATATCACATCACATTTTCATATCATATTCCAACATACATACATACATACATATATAACTTTGATTGTCAAAGCACGCAAAAAGTTGAGAGTTGCCGAACTTTTTGCGTCACGCTGCGCTAAAAGTGTTTTATGTGGCATGTTTCGTATAAGTATGTACATTTCAACTTAAATGTCAAAGCGAAGCTGTAACGCAACGCGAAGCAAAAGTTGTATGTGACATGGCCTTTACTTATTGGCTACAGCAATTGACAGTGTGGCCATAGTGGCATTTTTCCAACCGCATTAAGCTTTTTTCAGTTTTTTAATTTGCAATTTCGTTATATAGTCCAGAATGTATTTTTATATTATGTACATTTTTGCAACGTTTTGAGTTTCAAAGCATAAATATCTCAATCAATTTTAATTCCAATAATTAAGTGCATGGTTTAAGAATAGAAGGTATTTCCAATAAATTTTTTCGATAATTGTTGACATATTGCAATTTCCTTCGACCCTCTTTATTTTTATGAGAAAAGGAGTTTTTCTCTCTTTAATTTAAATGATTATTTATTATGTTTGGAAGGAGTTTTTTTTTTTTTTTTTTTTTTTTTTTTTTTTTTTTGTTTACGATGCGGGTCGGGTAATATTGAAAAGATTTAAATAATAATAAGTAATTCATTAAATGATAATAAATAATTTTGTAATGAAGAAAAACATTATCTTCATTGTTTTTTTTTAATTTATTTTATTTGTATAGATATCATTTGTAAAGATATAATTTTGTAAGTAAGAAAAAACACTGTTTTCATTGTTTTAGAATTATGAAGAATTCTTAAATTAATTTTATTTGCATGGATATTAAAAAATTGCCAAAGAGAAAATAAGGAATTCCAAAAATATCAAGCAATTGTTGATGGTCTTGGTTCAATACGATTAAAGATATTTTATAAATGGAACGTTATCAAATATGGACGGAGTAAATATGTATACAAAATACCCGAAAAAAATTCAAATAATTTTGTAAATAATGTATTCATACATGCTTATATATAGATTTTGTACTAGCAGAATTATAAAATAGTATTTCTTATTAGAACTTAGGCATAAATGTTTCTATGTGTTGATAACACAATGTTATTTCCTTATAACAACAAAATCTATTCCGATTAATCTTTATTTTTTCTTCTTTTTGTTTCTTAAATTTGATGTCCGCTAACATATTTGCAGGACGATGACACTCTTAAGCTGTTTTCTTAAATTTTTTAATATAATTCATTATAATCGTAATTACTAGTTTTTTATTATTGTTGAAATACACTTAATTAATTATATAAAAGGTTGATTTCTTTTGATAACGGAAAAATCTTTTGTAATCGTAATTACTAAAGTTTTTAATATTGTTGAAATAAACTGTAAAATTATGCGTAAATTTGAATTTTGTAAAATAAGGACTGTAGCATTATTTTTGAGGAATACATCACATCTCCCTAATTGTTAAATGTCAATAATTTAAAAATAAAAGAGAAAATGGAACTACCTTCTATTCTTGTGCCATTAAAAATTGTACATATTTAAAAAACATCCGCTTATTTATTTATCACGCCTTTTTTATAAATGAATTAATTTTTTAAGTACTAAGCCTGTAACAAATTTCTATTAAAATTTCATATGTTTTGTTATTTACATGTTATATTGTATTCATATTTAGAAAAAAACATTCCTTAATAGTTCATACGAAGAATAATTTTTATTTACATTAAGATTAGCTATAAAAGCACTTTATGAGATTGTTATTATATGCTTGAATCTTATACTCTTTCTGTAATTTGCTTTCTTATAAAATCTTAAATTTCAGCATATACAAACTATAATACTTCACAATTAGACCAAGACTTAAACAATTTACAGAGAGAATCCGTAATTTCAATTTGAGCAAATGCGACAAAAAATATTTCGCAATATGTGTTTCTTGATGAATTTTAATTCCTAATAGCTATGTACACTAATACCCCGATTTGCGTCGACCCGATTTGCGTTGATTTGATTTGCGTCATCAAAAAAAAAAGTTGCGTGGCTTCGAATTGCGTCGTTGATGTTTCGTTTTGCGTCAAAAAAATACATAATTTTGGCTTCGAATTGCGTCGTTAATGTTTCGTTTTGCGTCGTTTTTTATTACATTTTGTGCATAGAAAGGGGATTTCCCTTTTTACTTGTTTTGGTCAAACACAATACAAGAAATTTATTTACAAAAAAAATCAGTTAAAGTTCAACGAAAAATAACCCGATTTTTTCAAAAAGATACGCAGCTATCGAATCAAAACGCTGATGTGACCATTGCCTTGGAATAACACAAATTATTTAATAATTTATTAAATTGAATTAATTATTATGTTTATGTTGATTTTTTACATGTATGAATTGGCTTTAATTTATTTTTTTACTTTACGTTACCTTTTGTTGCAATAAATTTTAAAAAATATACCTATGTATACATTTATTTATAGTAAAAATTTTCTTCTGGAACGAATTAACGAAAAATCCATACAAATATATGGAGAAAAGTGATTCGATTTGCGTTGTTTCGCATTGCGTCCCGTTTGGTCGGTCCCAATTAACGACGCAAGTCGGGGTATTAGTGTATATGAATAGTTGCACGCAGAATATGAGGCGAAATAGTTATAACCAATAGTGTATATGTAAAAGAATGAAACATTTATTGACATTTGATTTGTTTGTAAATATAATCCCAAATTTTTTAGTTTGAATATGTATGAGTTAATAACACAAAACTGAACCTGCTATTGAGAGCAATAAAGTATTTCTTCAAATATAGGCATGTTATTTTCATGCATGTTTAATATAAAAGTATATTTTGAGTTTAATGTTCGAGTTTCTGTTGCATAAAGAAATTTTTAACAACTTCAAGACAAGGACTAAAATTGTGTTTATATGAAACTAATTATTAATTGAATATAAAAAATACTAAACTAATAGGTTGCAACTTTTGGCACAAAGTTTTTTCTGTCTAGCAAATAAAATTTAGATCTTATTCAGAAAATAGCAAAATAATAAAAGAGATTCCCAAAAAATCTTCTAACAAATCTGCTGATTTATTTATATCATTAAAGATTTTTTTTAGCCGAACTGGTCACACTTCGAAGAATAATGGTAGTATTATTTTGTTGTTGCATAGGTTTAAAATTGTTATTGCTGGTTTTTCAACTATTGTTTTTATATCACTTTAATTTTTCATTTGCAATTATTTCTTTTATTGTACTTCAGTCAATTAAAAACATTTTTGTGGCTTTATATGCAATTAAAGTTACAAACTCATGAAACCTACGATTAAAACATGAGTAACTAAGAATGTACATAAGTATATTGTACTTTGGAGTTCATTTAACTTTATTTAACCTTTATTTCTTTCTTAAGAAAAAATCACCCCACACTTTATTTTGCCAAATTCAAATGCTCTAATAGTATAAACAATTTTTAAACAAAATGAAGGCATTAAACTATTAAATTATATTGAAATTTCAATGGCAAGAAAAAAACACCACGGGACGGATATTAATTCAATGTGCAAAATAAGTTTTTTTCTCAAACAGGGACAAAAATCATAAATTATTTTTGTAAAATTTTTTCATGTTTCCGGCTTAACTACTTTAGTTTTGATCTTTTTACACACTGCACAACATACATATTCATTCCACTAACTTCTTTTTCTTACTTGTTTCTTTAGTTTTTTTATTTTTACAATCACATTCACTTCGTGGAAACTTAATCGGCCGCGCCAACGTCTGTATTTAACGAAAACAACTCATCAACTAAAGTTTTATTGTGGATGTTATTCGGCTACAACCCAGTGCTCACTCAAGAATGATAAAATACAGATTGCGCATTCAGAGTGTAAAAAATTTTTCGTTCTGCGCATCTACGTCACATCAGCCAATATTTTAACAAAAACAAAAACAAACAGTCAGATTTATATACACAAATGAAAGAAAAGTAAGAAAATTTTAAAAATAAAAGCAATTAGTGTTTTTATAATTATTAAATATACATTTATTTAAAAATCTAAATCAATTTTTTTATTTTTGTGTATATATATACATATGTATGTATGTCGTATCGCAATAAATAATTGTTTTATTAATTTTTCATTTTCTTTGTTTAGAAAACGCGTCAATTTCGATTTTTATAACTCTAATTCTAAAATACATACGAGCTCGAAAGAAGATTTTTTTTTTAATTTCATCGCTGCACATCATGTCCTGTTGGTTTTGATAAGCCTCCTTCACTGAGATGGTCGACCCATGTGTAAGGTTGAACGTTCATCTCATTTCTTGGTACAGAAATATTTAGCTCTTCATCTTTTAATCTGTGACATACATATGTATGTAGCCAGCCAAGTTTTCTAAACCATCATAAGCCATCATCACATATGAAGCTGGTGTTATTGTTGGAACTGATCCACATTTTAAAATTCTCTTTTTAGCGAATCCTTGGAACAATACAGATTTTTATAAACATATTTTAAAGTTCATCAGGACAAAAATGCAACATGCACATATAAGAAGTATTTGGATTTATGTTATTTCCTCGTCCACAAAATTTCACCCATTGCTTCTGAATTTTAGCATTACTTGGAAATAGGAAAAAAAATAATTTCAAAAGCCTTGGAATTGTTACTACTATTGCAATTAGCTACAGCGCACTTCTTTTTCGACTCTTTTGTTTTCCTTTATATATTATTATGTTTTATTTTGTTATTTTATATTAAATTCACTTTTCTTTTTTTCACTTTTTCAGTTTTAAACTCCTTTTATTCAAATACTTTCCTTTAAACTATTCGCGCCAAGAAAATTTTTAAGCTGGTGTGACGTCACACTAACAACTCATTTTTGTTTACATTTGAAAAACATGCGCAATGCGCAATCTGTATTTTATCATTCTTGGTGCTCACTTGTATCCAGAGAATACCAACAACAGCAAATGGGTACTATTTATTTGTTTGGGCTCTTCATCATTCGGCCCTCTTTCATTCATTACCTGAATTGCGTCTGCGTTTGTGTAGTCAGTGGTTTTGTATTTCTTGTGCTCCTTATTTTCTTGTGTTTTTTGGTTGCTATTCTTTGGTATATTTTTGATTTGTTTGATTATTTTGGTGGTTGGGAGAAGGTTTTTGTTAACGTGTGCTCATTTAAATATTGTTAAAGTCGTTTCAGTCAAAAGGCAAACTATATACGAGAACACAGTGGTGTGAGAGTAAGAAATAGTTAAAGTGCAGCATTGACATATTGCATATGCATACACATGTACATAACATATGTATTTATGTAATATTTATGTATTTCTGCATAAAAAAATAATTTTATTATTATTTTATTTATTTATTTATATAAAAATTTTTATATTAAAATTTAGTTCACTCCCTGTCTGAATATTCATTTTTCCTACCATTGACAAAAAAGTCCACAATTATTACAAAACGCAGTATAGTAGACACAAAAATAAGGTATATTTTTTTCGTTTTCATCTGTGCACTAGTAACTAAAAGTTTTTAAGAAATTGATTAAACCAAATTTCATTCATCTGTTCTACACATATTTATCATTATACACAAAATCTGCAAATCAATAAACAATAAATATTATATGTACATATGTACACATGAAAACGTAATAGCATTAATTATCTTTTACGGTTAAAACATCACTATAAATTAATCTATATATTTCCGAATGAAGCTTTTGGCTACAGTTTTTCTTCAAAAGTTTTAATGATTGTATGTACATACATACATACATATATTAAATTAACAGAAATATTATGAAACATTTTTTCTATATCTTCTCTAATAAACTTTTCTTAAACAAAATTTTTGTTTCATTTCATTGCCAAACTTTATTCGAATTTGGCTAAAATCTTCAAATTCCAAACAGGCTACATTTTAAGAACAGATGGCATGGTGCCACATACATACATATTTATGTAAATTAGGGTGGGTGATCAAGTCGGTTTATTGATCACATTTTGCTGGTTTGTATGTCTATTCTTGTGGACCATTTATTTTTTCGTTAAGTATTTTTGTTTATCGATATTTGCAACAAAAAAATCGCACAAGGTCAATGGATATTAAAATTACCAAAATAAACGCCAAAAAACCTTTATATAAATTGTTAAATATCTGACATGTTATACGGTGCACTTTGATTGAAAAAAAAATTTATAAAATGTAAAGAAAATCCGTTTTCAAACATCAAAACTATTCGAACTATCCATTTTCAAACATCAAAAAAGTCGAATAACCGATTGTATATTGCCATATAGAAATATTGCACATATAACTCCTGAATATTAAAAATTTCAGAATAGCGTTTTTAAGGAAGTTTTATTTCAAAAATGGAACATTGAAAGTAAAACAATATCACTTTAGTCTGAATTTTTTAATATCTCGTAAAGAATGAAAATAACAAACTTTAAACAAACCAACTATTAATAATGGAATTATAAAAAAAAAAACAGTGCGACTATTCGTATAATAATAAAATAAATAACTTTATTTATGCTTTACAAAATGATATTGATGGTAACTAATGGTATACTGTAATTGTAAATTGTAATACATTGTAAAACATTCTCGTATGTAACATTTTGATTCTAAAGGAAATTTTAATTAAATGCATTTGGAACTACTGTTACCAAAATTATTACCATCCTTGAAAAGGACTGATTAAAGCACAGTGACTATGACAACAAAGTCTAAACAGAAGAACTGTTTCTTAAATAAGGTTACCAACACTATTGCCAACAATATGAATGACTGGAGAGACTCAAAGGATAGAGAGGACAAAAGTGGTTATTTATGAGAATAACGTAAGGCTATTGAAAGCTTCAAGGGATAGTAGCAATAACAGTTTGTATTATGCATTTAATCATTTCGACGATCATTTTCTCATATTAGGTTCAATTTACAAAAAGCGCACATATAAATAGAAAGAAATTGCAAATAAAGAATTTTCCTAAAAAATTATTATTGGGGTATTAAAGAAAAATTGCGTTTTTATTAACACGTTCTTGATAGCCACGTAAATAGTGTCAAAATCTCAATATTGATTAGAATCTGTATATGTATTGGGAACTTTCTCATGTCCTTAAATTTCGCAAGATTTTCGTTCTAAGCGATCCTACCAACTTATTTCCAATTTCATCTCGCGGCCCTAATTATTTGCTCACGAATGTATAAAAATTGTTACATACATATTTGCATATTGTGTAAAAATCTGCCGGTATGAAATTTTTCCAAAAGCATAGTAGTAACACAAACACAGAGCAAAACAAATGATTTATTTCACTTCAGATTCTAGATCTCTTAATATATATGTTTGGATAAATCGAACGTGCTTGTGCATTTATGTTTGTGGAACGTAAATTTGGTAAGAGAGTGTCTGTTATGTTTAAGAGAGAACTAAGTGATAAGAACAACAAGTTGTTGTTTTGTTTAGCATCTACTGTTTTCTGTGTAGTTGTTGGTAACATGTTGTATTGTTGGCTGTAATTGGCAGGCATTATTTTAGCTGATCTAAAAATAACAACAAATATCATAGAATGCTAAACGAAGGTACATATGTAAGTACATTCTAGGAGTGCGAGCTTTTGTGAGTGTTGCCATGTTTTTAAGAAAAATTATGATGCTTCTTCAGACATATTAGGAGTACGTGACGTATGCATTTTTATTATATGGCTTTCGTGAGATTCATTGAAATGTAAAATCTCAGATAATCAGGTTTTTAGAATTATATCGAAAATTATATGTAATTATTGCTCATTTACTACAAAATTTTTTGAACTCAAAAGTTTTATTTAAAAAAAACTAGTATATAATAATCAATTTATCAACAACTGAATAGTAAATTATTATACTCTACTCCGAAGCGGTGAGTATACAAGGTATATGCACATACATATGTATAAGTACATATATTTACGAATGAAATTTTTATTATACAGAACTTCGGTCATTAATTCTGCGTTTTTAAATTACAACAAGCATTTATAGTTTCGGAATTGCGACTATAATCGTTATTCATGGACTGGTGACAGTGAGTAACTTTGTGATTAGTCTGATGTAAAGCCCTAGCCCTTTGAAATGTAAAATATACCATGTTTAATTAATGAGAATAATTTTTGATAACAAGAATAAACTTTTGTAGAGTTTATATAAGGAGAAATTAAAAAAATAAGTGACTGAAAGCTACTTTTCTATTATTTCAGAATCAAAGATTTTAAAACCATTAAAGTTAAAGTAGTTACTTGCTATTCGACTGCTTACTTTCAAAGCATAACTTCGTTAACAAAAAGAAACTTTTTATATAACTGAAATAGCTTTGTGTAAATTTTATTATGTGATTTTTTTTAAGTTTTGACCTATTTTTCTTAGAAAATAATGAGTGATTAATTTTTTATCACTTTCTACTTTTTAAGATCAGTTTCATCTCTATTTAAAAATATTTGACAACATAGACATCATATATAAAATGAGTGAGCGCTAAAATTGAGTCTTAGTAAGTGACAGATCCAGCAAGATTATGTTTCACGTGATTGAGGTTAAATCTCCAGCAATCACGTGTTATTTGACCCCACTGGACTCTTTCCTGAAATAATTATTTATACTTTCAGAGATAAATAAGCCCCAGTCATCGTATTCATCTGAATCTGTACGACAAAGTCATTACAAAATAACATATTTGCAGATCAAAACTATGTAAGTTTTACAGTGTGATTTCTTCCGATCGAAATTTTACAGTTTATAAAATCCTTTTCTACTCAACAGAAGAAATTTTTTGGGTAGTCTGCAATAAAAATTAAAAAACACCTGGCAACATTTTTCAATGATTACCACTAACGAAGGGAAGAAGATGTTGAACATCGAAAGCTGGCACACACACACTGGACATTTTCTACCAATCTTATTTGCAAATGAAAGTATGTATACAAATAAACAAATAAATAGCAAGACATTAAATGTTTGTAAGTTTGTATGCGCTTTTGTTATGCCAGTGAGAGTGTTTAAAAATAGTAACAATGCTAAAACCAACAACGATAAAAACAACAAAAAAATGCATTCAAGAAATTTTTAATAGACTGAAACCAAACCAGTCAGTCGTGTTGCACAAAATAAAACAAAACAAGTAATAAAAGGAATTAAAATACAAGTATATGATTGAAGTTCCCCCTAGTGATGTCAACTCAATGGCAGTTAAAAGCTCATTGCACATGTATTCAAGGTAGTGATAGATAGTCGGATCTAAATACGTTCAACTACGGTCTACATGTGCATGTTTAATTGTTTATTCTGCAATTTCGGATTCCTAGTCGTACCTATATTAGAAATTATATTAATTTATAGCATGTATTTTGGTGTACTTTCGCCCACCTAACCTCACCGGATATTGGTTGTCTTTCATTCTGTTTGGTTGACAAAGTAAAAGTGATAAAGTTTGCTCATTAGAGTTCTTCGACTGAAATTGTCAGACTCATTTTTTACAAAGACATATTCGTATGTTAACTGATGTACAGTCTGTTATATAACGAATAATCGTTAATTTCTTTGAAGGTGATCTCTCCGTTATCAGTTCTACAAAATTAAATGCAGTCAGTTAGATCCGCTATTTGAGATCGCGTACTATTCATGCAGCCGAAAGTTTGCATAGCCGAAGTTTAATAATTGGTTTGAAGCCCTTTTATTCACTTTTGCCATCTACATAGATATTATTACGTCTCGAATTAAGGAACTACTAAAAAATTTAAATAAAACTAAAAAAACTGAAAAACTCATGTTTGTGCGACTTTCAAATTGTATCGAATTAACTAGATCCTCAAAGGACATGTACGAGTACTACCCACCAGTCAACTGTATTGAATTGGGATAATAGTAATCAGCTGATATCAAGGAAAGCTAAAAGCTGGAAAATATCCACAGAAATTTGGATAATTATGTTTTATTAAAAAAAAGTTTAAAAACATAAAAAATCTAATTTTCACAAAATATTGAAAATATCTGCTAGTTTTATGAAATGGAATCAAATAATAACGATGAGATTAGAAGGCGGACGCAAATATGGCTAAAATTAAAGTGACATGTCATCCATTCATAGTTTGCATTTTACTTCCAAGGAAGATTGTCAATATTTCGTGCGACCACTTTGCCGGTTCGATTTATGCTTAAATTTCTGTGCATGTATTTTTATATGAAAATGTATTTTCAAAATCGGTGCTTAAATGAAGAATTTATGCGATAATAATTATAAAAAAGAAATTGTAATTTTGAACATTAGAGTCAGCCAGACTTCCGATAAGCATTAATTATCTATGGGAGTTATCATTCCCCTTGGTCCTACTGAATCAGTTTTGCTTGGTACTCCGTGCATTGGATTCAATTGTAAGCACTATCACTAGGTATACACAGCCATGTATACCAAAATTATATATTATTTTGTATGGGGGTGCCCTTCCCCCGCTCCTATCAAGTCAGGCTTTCTTGAGACTTTTTTTATTTATTATTATAGTTAAATATCGCTTTGTATTGGAGGTACCCTTATACCTGGTCCTTTCACATGTTGGTTAAAATGAGACAAAGCTGTATGCATACCCTTTCGAGTAAATAAGAGTTTTGTAAATAATAGAATTATGTGTGCACAAACATTTAAAAACATTTTTTGGAGTCGGTTAAAAAGAAAACTTATTGCTGTGACATTGACTCTACTTGCGGATCACTATTGCTACTTTTCTATGATTTCTTTGGAAATTATTTTTTATTGTTTTAACACTCAGATATTTTCCTCTTTTGGGTAACAAAAAGCGTTAGAAATTGTATAATATCTCAGTGTTAACATCACTAACTCTCTTTAATACATTCTCAAGAGAACGTTCATTAAAAATGGATCGGAGACAATTATAGGAAAACATGAAATGTTTTTTTTTTCATTTCTTCCTTTTATTCCGTTCCATGTGGTGAGCGCGTATATGTGTGTGCGCGTGTGTTTACGATTATGGTTTTAACTAAAATTATTGATTGACGCATTTAAAGCCAATGGGTTTGTGCTTTACTAATAAAATAATTGCATTCATTATGGTAAAGAAAAACAGCAACTTTTTGTATGATAACAGTAGCCGCAACAAGAACGATGGCAAGAAGTTGTCCCTAACGTCCTTGCATAAAATTAATACCCAAATAAGAATGTGAAACACGCTGCCGATTAAAAAAGACAGAAAGACAAACCTACCGATGCGAGTACTTATGGCTTCAGACATGCCCGTGCAAAACCATTTTTTGCTACTACGTTTTCCTTTCTTCCTCCCTGCTTTTAAAGCTAATTTAACGCTTACTTTAACGTTACCTACCAATCCCATGTAGCAACTACATACATATACAATGAAAAAAGGGCAGTTTAAAGCGTCAAGTTAAACACTCAAGGTGGAATTACAATTTTACATTAAAATCAAATTGATTTTAATAGAGTTGCAACTGCACTTGGGCTGTTGGCTGGCAAATTGCAACTTCTGTTTGCAACTGGCCATAGAACTATAGCAATAGCAAATAACTTCAAACACTTGTCATCATCATCGTAGTCATCCTCTACATATTGCATAGCTGTTGCTCAAAGGAAAACTGCCTGGAATGCAACACAAATGAATTAAACACTGTTTATGGTGGCACACAACAAATAACTTAATAATAAAGTTTATTGTTTGTTAGTTGCCTTATGGTAATAAATTGGCCGTGGTACTTCAAGTTGTGTAGTTTATGGGCGATTTTGGTATCACGATAATGTTCAAAATGACTTCGAGAAAATAATTTTTGTTCTCAATAAATTGCATTCTTAGTGGGAGATTATTGCTTTCCAAATATGCGCAGTGAATCTGCTTGCTGTAAACATAAGAAAATTATGGGGGCACAGTGGAGTCGATCGTAAAAATTATAGTGTTATATAGAGGGAAGCTAGTAATATGATCTAGGAAATGTGTTTTATGCTCATTAAATGTGCACTAAAAACTTTGAAATATGTTTCCCCAAAAATGTAAAAATATGCTCATAAAAAAGTCTTTAATAATAAAAGAAATACATTTACAGATTTATTAAATACTTTGCAGAGTTCAATAAAATTTACATACAAAATAAGATTAAAACATGTTATACAAATAATAATAAATTAACAGAATACGGAACGAAATTAAAAAGAGATAATGATGGCCGGTTCACACTTTTGGAAGAGTCTCTGTGTAAAAATACAACAAACTTCTTTTCTATAAATATTATTGCAATAAGAAAAATATTGGGTTTAGATTTTTAAATGAAAAGCATTATGCACAAAGTTCTTCGTACGAATTTTTTAAATAAATAGCAAAGATTAAAGGCACAAAATGGTGAAAAATAGTGACACTACGCCACTGGCTGACATAATGAAAATCAGCTTTTTTAATGATGCGTTTGCGATTCCCGGAATTTACATTTCAGATAATACACTATTCGATCGGTGTATTCGAATACCGTCTACTGCATTTTCTGTGGAAAATCACCCAAGGAATAGTATAATGGTGTTTTCCGCTCTCAAAGAAAAATCTCTCTCAAAACCATGCTTTCATAGACTAGTAGTTGTCCGAAGGTCGCAAATTCGGTTCCTACCGAAGATAATTGGTGTTTCTGCAGACAAGCCAAGTAGCTTCGTATTTAGAATTTTTTAATAAAAAAATTTAAAAAAAAAATTTGTCTTTACAAGCCTTATCCTTAAAAAACTTACATCTAGTAACTCAAAAGCGCCGTTCTATTTTTAGCATCTTTTTGATAATTCTTTTCAAAACTATTCACAATTTTTTATAAAACATGTTGTTTTACTCTTAAAGCCCCCTTAGTAAGATTAAACAAGACTCTAGTAAAAAAAAGAGCTTCCAAAAGGCCCTGAAAATGCTGAGATTATGAACCAAAAGTAGTGCAAATTCAGATCATTACCGATGATTTCAGCATCATAGGCTTGTCATTGGAGGATGTTATCTTTTTTAATTCCTATTCACCGATTTGGAAGTTATCTTTATTATGTTGACAAAAGCAAACTTTTTATCTTATTTTCCACAATATAATTTTATATCTTTTATTTTATTAACGAGCTTTAGGTCTTTTTATTAAAAACAATTAATAAAATAAAAGGTATATTAAAAAAATGTCGAAAAAACCAGTGTTAATTAATTAAGATAATTAAGTATATATTTATTAATTTTATCGACCTTATTGTATGTAATTTATGTTTATTTTTATTCAGACCTAAACTCTAATTATGACCACCTTATGAAGTCATACGAATTTGCCAATATTTACGATTCCTCCTTCCTTATTTTGGGAGAGACACCAGCAAAAAGAGCTTGCAAAAATTCTCCTTTTCAATGTCCTCAATAATCTAAATTTGTTTGTAAAAGTATTAGTTTCGGTTAAAATTTTCAGACAAACACTGTTTTCATATAAATTTAAGAAAGCAAGTATTTTTTTTTCAATTCAATCAAAATTATTGCAACTAAACTTCCTAAGAAGTAGCAAAAGTGCTGTAACGGATACTTTGGAGGCAATAAAAATGTCATTACTTAATAACAGCTTCCATTTATTTACATTGGTATAAAGAGATTTGTTCCAGGTAACACTTTATATTTCGAAAAATGTCTGTAACGGGCTAAAATCAAGTAACTTTAGTTTTTAGTTAATTTTAAATAAATTTTCATATATATTTTTTTAAATTCCATCTATAAATCTCTGAATCCACATCCAAATAATTTCTCAAATGCGTGACAACTTAACTTTAACTTTATCTTTTTTAACTTTACCATTGCACCCAAATCACATTCTAAAATGTCTAATTATATGTTGTGTTGCATCTTCCAAACAATTAATATAATTTTATAACTACAACACTTAGTATATTAATCTGAGCATATTAACATACATATATAATACATACTCGTATGTATATACTTGTTGTCACATACAACAAACTAGATAAATTTGTAATAATATCATTCGGATTTAAGTGGGTGTCGAAATAATTTGTATAAATTGTTATTGCTGTTGCAAAAAGAAAGAACATGTAAAAGATTTAATATTAATATGAAAACCAATTGGCTTGATGCCAAATTATTGTTCTGAATTTCTTTCTAATTCTTTTTTAATTTCGCTTGATTGAATTAATTCAGTTTTTTAGGATGATCATTTGTCACAGTGAATATCAAAGTGGCAGATGACATTTTTAGTCTAATGACTATTTACAAAATATTTGTTTATAGTAGACGTGCACAGAAGGATCAAAAATATTCATTTCCTTTGTAAAAGAGTAATTTAACAATTAATATAAGCGAACATTCCCAGCTGAACAGGTAGAGGAGAAAGCGTGATCATCCTCTGGATCATAATTATAATGTAGGATTTGCCATTTGAGTCTAAGGGTAAATGGAGATAATTTCGATATGCACCACAATGTTGAATATACTAAATAAAATAGATACGAAAAGCATTTGGAATACTTTCTACAAAACTATTTTTTCACAACATCTTGAATATGAGTTCAGATCCAGTGAACAGGATCCAAAAAAAGAACAGCTTTCATTGGGTAAAATTATTAAAAAAGATTCCAATCTTAGTACATTCGAATATCAAATCCTTTTTGAATCCTTCAGAAGTTTTGTTTTTACTGGATATGTTTGTTTAAATTTTGAATGATATTCAGTCGTGCCACGACTCATTTGTTTTGTAAACAGACCGAGTTCGCCTTTAGTGTTCTTTTCCTTGCTGGAGATGGAAAAAACCGGTCTGTTTCCAATACAAATTTGAAACAGAATGATTGAAAATCATTCCAGATTTAATATTACTTATCCAGCTATTATTTTAATTACTCATACAATTCTCATTTCAACCCGGATGAGGACGAATCTACATTTACCCGATAGCGTCTTATAGGTTTATAGTGTTAGAATTTCAAATTTTATAAAACAAAATACTAACAGCCACTTATTTGTAATATTTTTGTTTATTTATAAAAATTAAATTTGTTACATTTTTCAAATGAATTAGTGATTATTAAATTTACTTTATGCAATTCATAATATATACATAAATGACTAAGCCTTCCAGCCAAGACTGCTTGTAGCCAATGAATAAAAAACCAAATAATTTTTAAATGATAAGAAAATAAAATCAACAATTCATTACTCGGCAAAAAAAAATATATAATTTCTTAGAACAAAGAATAGTGACTTATTTTTGCAAATAAAAAAATAAACAAATCAAATAAAAATACTTTTTGAATGTTAGTTGTTAAATATTTGTTACATCAAGAGTTAAAATACTTTTTATTTCCACCACACTAACAAAAGATTGCCTTTTTTGGTTTTTTCAAAAGTGAATGTGATTTAATTAAACAAATAAATGTTTAAAATAGTGTGCAACCCAGCGGGGTTCTTAACACCGGGAAAATATCAACAGAACTTTTTTTAACTCGGCTGATTTTACTTTGTTTTTATAATGAAACATTTGCATATAATATAAAATAGAATAATAATAAGGGAAGAAACATTGCTCCCAGCTTTTGAACATTTAAGGGAAAATATAGATTCACAACTAAGCGCATGCGCAAAAGCTAAAGGCTTAAAAGCAGTGATTCTATTTAAATAAATTTTTTAATATAAAATATATATTATTTATTCATAACCCAGGCTCTAAAACAGCTCTGGGTCATTTTTTTATTTTTATTACATTTATTTTACATAATTTAGTTTAAATTAACACATCTGGAACTATTTTTATGAATCACTAATAAAATGTTTTTATAATAATTTTATAGCTTAAACGATTTACTTTATTTATTGTGATTTCAATCTAATCTGTATGTCTGATATTTCGCTGGTGGTTATTCCAAGGAAGAAACATTTAAAGAAAACAAACAATAATAGCATTGTTTTTAAATTTTCAAATGTTGTATGTCCTTATAAAAATTCGACTTAAATTGGACGAAAATAAGAGAAGACTTAGGGAAAAATTTTATTAATTTTGTATCATCAAATAGTGAAAAAGGACGAATATTGGATAAAATCCGCTCAAGGATATGAACACACTCATTTTGAAAAATTATAATTTCAAAACAAAATTAAGCGATAAAGAATTACAAAATTTTTTAAAAATTCGCAAAATATAGATTATAATCTGCGTATAATATGCACAAACGAAAAGAGTTTTTTGTTTGGCCTCAAAAGATTTTAACTGATAAATGTGGGCTGAACTGAAATGATGTAAAAATTGAAAAACTGGTAAAATCGCTTGTATAAAAATTGTTGTACTCGTACATCTATGAAAACAGAATAAAAATCGGAAATAAATAAGCGAGAATTATTAACAATCTTTAAGTAAAAAATTCTGTTATACATTTTTCTTTGAGGAGTAAATAAAAATTCGCCTGAAATTGTCACTATAACTTTTCATATGCGCTGCCAAAATTCTTAACTGGCTAAATTTTTTTTACTAAAACCTTGCAGTTTGAAAATGAAACGGTAGCACAGAAGAAACACGTTTCAGACCTATTTGTTCCATCTACCTGTCAGCTATAAGTGTAACCCGAAAATCGGGAAAACCTAAATTGATCCGATCAAGATTATTAAAACTTCAAATAAAGTTTTAAAATAGATAAATGCCTATTTTTGCAAAGTTGCTTTAGATTGTTAATGAAAGTTTAATATTTGAAAACAATTACTGCAGATTAAAGGAGGTAAAAATTATTGATATCAAGAACTAGGTATTTGTTAAACTGGAAAAATGTTAAAATTGGTAAAAACATTAAAATTCAGAAAACATCAGCTTAAAGAACTTGGTGAACATTTTGTCAACAATTTAAGAACTGCATCATCGTCTAGAAAAACCTAGGCTTGAAAAATTGTCTTATTTCGGGACTATAACTTCGTTTCTATCGTCTTGATTCACATTTAAAACTCCTGATTCCTTTCATATTTGTATTAATTATTCACACGGAATCTTAAATAATTTAAATTTAAAATCTTTCGCATAAAGAAAAACTTCCTTATTTGCTTTATTTAAATTAAAACAAAGAAACTTAAAGACTGATTG
This sequence comes from Germaria angustata, assembly GCA_963681545.1. Lineage (NCBI taxonomy): Eukaryota > Metazoa > Arthropoda > Insecta > Diptera > Tachinidae > Germaria > Germaria angustata. The sequence continues at coordinate 42,217,921 of OY813000.1, read as the reverse complement.
CATTGCACGAAAACATTGAAATTAAATTTTAGGAAGAAAAGATTACTAAACTGTCGTGACCTTTGAATGTCACTTAAGAGTGTCATACACACCATTAGTCACTTGAAAATAATTTAAATTAAAACTTTTCATACTCGCACTCTTTTGCTTACACTCCACCAGCAAAAACAACTATAAAAGATGGAATTGCTTAAGCACGTACCCCATCACATCTTCATCTTGCGTGTATTTAACAACTTTTTTCAGACACACGTTGTCCAGCGAACATAAATTCGGAGAGTTGAAACAGTGATAAGAAAATGGAATAAAGTTTCTTAATTTTTTTTTTTCATTTCGGTTTTGCACAGTGAGAAAAATTACACTATTTTGCATATACTCGGCTATTGCAATTAACAGGAAAATGTACTGCGTTAAAACAAGACACTATGCGAAATGACATTTTGATACTTCATAGACTGCCTTTAGTTGTACTATGGGGCGACAAGGTAAGACACCTGTAAAAAAAAAAACCGTATGTTGAGGTATGGAAAAAGAGTGATATTAAATTTATTTTTTTAAACATATTTCACAGTAGTACAATATATACATAGTGAAAAAATTCAAGTTGCTCTTGAGGAATAGCATTTTCATTGCTTCCAAAGATGATACAGATAATACATTTTTCGTTTTTCTAAGAAGTTAAGATTGGAAAAATCTTGATTAAATTGAAAAAGTAATTATTTCTTTATATCTACATGAAAACAATATTTTCCTTAAGTTTTTAATTAAAATTATTACTTTCACATACGAGTAAATAAGAACTGACCTAAATTTTAAACTTTTCCGCCATCAAAATCTCTGCATTTTCATAACTTCTTCGGGAGCTCATTTCACTAAGTCTCTCCCAAGAACTTTTCCTCTCACTGTTACTTTTTATAAATATAACCGTACTATAAAACAGTTTGGGTAAGATGGTACGATGGTAAGCGCGTTGACTGTTAATCAATTCATGATGAAATAATAAACCCAAGTTCGGGACCTAGTCCAGTAAACAAAAATATTAATACAAAAATTATATATGTTCCCTTGACTCCTGGAAGGAGCATAGGGCTTCTACAAAGCATATCCATCTTTACACGGATTGTTGTTGCAGTTGTTTCGCATTGTTATTATTTGTTTTTTGCCTTGTATCAGTTTCAGTAATTCAGTGTTCCAGCTAAGTAGATGATTGGTCTGCTGTAGCAGGTCTAGGATAATGGAACTGGCATCTGTCGTTGCCTAGAAATAACGCCCCTTCTATATTTTGGTTTAGTGGTGAGGAACCTGCTAATCTTTGATTCCTATATTTATTTTTTTTTCTCCAGAAGGTGGTGGCTCTGCCTTACTTTTATTTGTCATGATATTATCCTCTTTTCCAGGAAGAGGGGGTGGTCAGGGGGCTCATTGGATGGATTTTTAGGAGGGAGTTAAAGCAATTTCATTTTTTTAACTTGAAAAACCATGGCGAAAAATTTTGGTCCTCTGCCAGGTAGCGAACCTTGGGTACTCGGTTTTGTATGCAAACGCTTTAGATGAGCTCAGTTCAAATCAGTATTGACTTTTGTGGAAGTTTTGTTTACGAGAACTCTCATTTGAATGGTTTTTGATTGAAACTATTACTTTTAGACAAGGCCGTACATAATTTTTGCTATTCATAGTTTTATCTTTATATGATTTAACTTTTAATTAAAAAGTTTGAGTCATTCCACTATATCAAGAATCCCATTTTGTTTTGTTCGCTGGGTTATTACAATGTAAACAGTGATTTAATGATCAAAGGAACACAAGTACTTAGTGTAATTTTTATTCAGTAACGTAATTATTGTGTAAATAAATGGAAAAAATGTCTTTCGTATTAAATTTGGGATTTTTGTATGACAAATTAAAGTAGATATGCGGAAAATACTCAAGATATAAAAACTGAAATAATGTGATTCACTTGAAGATTTTTATTGCAAAATGTATCAATGAAACGCTTAATAAAAAATCTAATATAGTTTAGGAGTAGATACATATGTTAAATTTAAATTGGCGGTCAGTTCAAATTTGACAATGAGTGTTCGAGTTTTGAAATAAATCTAAATACATGTGTCCCTTGGAACAACTTTACAAATATATAGATGTATGTTTGCATGTGCGTAGTATGCCTGTAATGTCTAAGTGTGTCGTTCGATTTGTTTGAAAATCAGGGTATCAATAGGGGAAGAAATTCATTTACTTATTATATTTTTATAATAATCAAAGAAAACATTGATTGCGATACTGCGATACCTTAGAAAAAATTAATATTTAATAGAGATTTTTTTATAAGTATGTGAGTAGAAAGTCTAAACTTTTTTTATATTTTCGATTACAGCTCATACTGTAATTAATAAAATTTTTCATTTTAACTGACATTGAAATTTTAAATTATAATAAAAAGCATTACACATTACAAAAAAGAAATATAAAATATTATTACTTGCAAAATATTTCATTATAAAGTTTTCAATCATTATGACACTGCCCCCAAACAATATTCAACGTATTCTTTAATGTTTTGCTTAAACCACGCTGTTGTTTGCAAAAGATTGTAAAAAAAATTATGTAAATCATTTAGAAGAAAAAAATCTCTTTAATAAAATTTATTATGAATGGTTGAATATTTGACAAATCATATATACATACATATGTATGTATATATGTATAATCTCCAATCAACTTTATGACAGTTGCATTTAATATTCAAAGTGTGTGCAAAGTGATTTAAATTTTAAGAAAAGACAAATATTAATAAGATCTTATATTCGGATAATGAATGAAACGTTATGCATTATTTGCAGCAGTTTTAACATGAGATTAAGTGTAGGTAAGTATATAGACGCATGTAAGAAAACAAATGCATTTAAAACGATGAATTCTTTTTCAGTATTTTTTAGTAAAGAAATTTTTAATATTAATACGAGTGAACTAAATAAAAAAAATATATTAATAAATTTTTCAATCACTCGTTTTTTCTAATTTTTCGTTCAGATATTTTTGGTTGTAATATTTTTGTGCTCAATTCGGTTTAGTAACTTCACACATTTTATTTTATATACATATATTATAAATTTATTTCTTTAAATAAGTAAATAATTTTTATGCAGAGAAAATTTGCGTTTTAATTTTTTTGAATGTTTAACATTCGAGATTAGAAAAAGAAATTTGATGCCCGCTTTAGTTTCCTAGAAAAGGCGTTGAAACCAGATTTAAGAAAAACAGGAATAATAATTTATCGCTTCTTTAATGCAACAAATCCATGCCTCTAAAAATCATAGTATTTAAGTTAAGGAAAAAATGTTCCATAATATATATGTAAAAATAGTACAGAAAGCTTTGGATTAGTATGAAAACTTCGTTCATAACCAAAAAATATGACTGATGAAGAATAAAAAACTTGCCGTATTATTATTATGAGTAAAATCCTAGTTTAATAGTAATAATGATGACTTGGGTGCTGATGAGGTCCATATGTTTTCCTAGCTGGTAGACAAATTTACTTTTCCTTCCATTTCTAATCATGAAACATATTAAAAATAAATAAACATTATCCTCTAACGTCGACTGGTTAGCTTTGAACTTGAGCCCATAAATAAAAATGGTATTCAGTTGGTTAAAAATCAGAATTACAAGTGAAGCAAAAATGAAGTTACAACAAAAAGTGATGGCAGTTTGCCAACCTCAACTTTTTATTTGAGATATGACTATGTTCCATTAAAGGAGCGATATGTAAATAGAATGTAAAAGAACGTGACTTTTCTTTGGTCCTTTTCATAAGCTCTTAAAAAAGGACAAGTTAAAAAAAAATCAAGTGCAAGTGCAAAAAATAGTCACAACAGGAAGAAAAGAAAAGAAAGACACCTATAGTTTGTAATTCGTATTGAAGTAGAAATAAACTCATTAAAAAACACAAACTTAATATTAATTTTTATAAATGAACAGCACTTTGCTTTGACACCCACCTCTTTTACTAGTACAACTTCTCCTTCTCATTATAATTCAGTTTTTTTGCTACATCTTTGTATTTTTCTATAAACTTGAAAATAAAGTTCCATGCAGGAGTACACCAGTCATTTTTAAGATACGTTTGGAACTTGAGACAATGTCGTTTGTCGACAGATAGAATAGTGCTGGTACAAAAAATAAAAAATAAAAGAAATCTAAAAGACTTAAGTGTCAATGCAGTAACTTTTAGGCAAAATTGTTATAGACACCCTACATTGGGGTCTGGTTAAGTATTAAAAGATTTAAATTAGCAAAAAAAAAATATTTCAAGGCACATTTATATATAATTAGAACCGGACAATTTAGTTCGTTATAGAAAAAGTCCGTTTTGACCGTCGTAAGTAGTTTCTTTAAGTGTTTCTTATCTTTAAGTTTTATTTAAGCTTCTAATATTTATTTGAAACATCGTTCAAATGTCCGCACCAGCTTCACTAAGTTGCGAGAATCAGTAATGTCCCATTTTACGTGGTTCTGGCGTATAAATCAGGCTGTAAACTATCCTGTGGCTTATACACATAGACCTGCGACCTAAGGAAACTTCACAATAAAATGTCTAATGGGGCCAAATCGCACGATTTTGGTTTCTAGTTCATATAACCTCCACGTGAGATAACCTTGTCCTCAAATTGCGCATGCAGACTGTGCCATTCGACATGAGCTGTGTGGCGAGTAGCGCTGTCTTATTGAAATCTCATGTCGTTGGTGTCCATATCATTCAATTCGGCCCAAAAGAAGTTGGTAATCATTGACATGTAGTGCTAGCTGTTGATAATGCTGGGCTGGGCAATGTCGTCAGCTCAAAATCCGCACCTACCATTGATTTTTTTCGGAATGGATTGAACCTTCTTAGAACTCATGCGAATTGGTTTCGTCCTTTATTCGACAATTTTGATTGTTGAGGCATTCATTCATCCAGAAATGAGCCTCATCGGTGAAGATGATTTTTTTAAGAACACTATGGTCAGCTTCCAACTACCGGCAGATTAAGTTTCATTAAAAACATTTTTATTTGCGCGTGTTGTTGACTGCTATAATTAAAGCCAATTTTACAGATGTAGTCGCTATCAATTGTCACAGTTCGAAAGTACCTGTTATTTATATTTTATATATAAACGGAGAGCAACATCGCAATGGATTAAAACTATTGGTAAAAATTCGCGAATTGTTATTATTCGCTAGAGGCGTAACAATTTACTAGCATTTTAGTAAAAATATTTCGTTATACTTTTACAAAGATGTTGGGAATGGAAAAGTTGTTCGTTATATGCGAAAGTTCGTTTATACTGGTTTACGTTGTAGCCGAACTCTACTGCACAAAACTACATTTTATGTATTCTAATTTTTAATACATGTTTTTAGTCCTAAAAAATGATCTTTGTGAAAATATGAAAATTTAAATATATTTGACACTATTATAGTAGCTGAAAATTAAGTTGTTCTTGACTGTAACTTATGCAACTTTTAAAACTACAGTGTGTGGTAGGACTGGAGACGATGTGTGGTGTGACTCATTTGTATTTTTTATTTTCTTTGTTGTGATTTTTGTATTTTCGTTTTCACAAGCCGCAAGTCTCCCAAAGTTTCATTTTGGCCAAGTGCATGAAAAAAATTAGTCATATCGATGAAAGAGAGACAGACGTCAAAACAACGAATGTTTCTTTTTATCTTATTCAGATATAGAGATGGAACCAACCCAAGCTGCTGTTTATTCTGCCAACCTTGTTTAATAAATTTAGAACTTTGTGTGACTTTTGCTGTTGTTAAAAACTTAATTACTTTCGGCAAAAGTTTTTACAAACACAGTTACGTATCTAGTGCCATACAATAATAAAATAAAGTAAAACTTTAAACTTAAAATGTTTAACTTCAATTGGATTTGTTAAAATATTAGTCTATTTATTATGATCAGAAGTCTGTGTCTGGTGTGGCACAAGTCGCATAATCAAAATCGAAATATGAATAATATATGTAAGTATGTATACAATGGAGTTTGGTTATAACGTACATCGGTTATAACGAATTATACATATTAGAAACAACTTTTTCGGTTCCAACAGTTTCCCACAAATTTTTCATAGAAATTATTACAGTTGTAACAAACTTAGATTATAATGAACTGTGTTTTGCGAATATAAAAATGCTTGAAAATTTTAACGCGCTCATGACATGAACAAAACGAAATCACAAAATATTTTCACCAATTTTGTAAGCCATTAAAGGAATTACATTCTACAACACACAAAAAATAATGACTGATTCTGTTAGAATACTCCAAAAAAAGCATACAAGTGTATCGACGTTTCAAAAATTTGCATGTTGGATTAATAAATAGAGTGGGGGGAGGGAGGAAATTTTGTAAATGGTAAGTTGAATTTATACTAGAGGATAAAAAATATTTAAGAATTACAAGAAGGCATTTTATATATCTCTTCTCTTGATATTATTCATGTTAGAAAGGAATAAATAACTATAACATTCTAAAGTATTTCACTAAAGAGCGAAAATAAATTTGAAGTATTTCATAACAATATCGCATCTTTAAAAATAATGCTGAACACGTAAGTATCCTTTATTTTAGGACTAGTACATAATAATTATAAAATGGAATAAGATATTTGAATTATTTATTTATTATTGATATTGAAAAAATAGTTTTTGCAAAACTGGTAGATGGAAAATATGTGGAAATATATTCATATATTTTATAGAGAATGTAAGCCCTTTGAATGCGTATAGTAAATTCTACGGTTTCACATAAGTTTTCTTACTATGACACTGCCCATTTATCTAATTGTAATCTATTGTCATGCAAAACTTATCCCCTTACTACGTAAGCTATTGTCGACGTCGCATCCACCTGATAGGAAAAATTTTGATATTTGCTAATTCGTTGTCTACACTAATCGACTACCGTGAACAGCCTCTATTTACTCTCGAAGACGTAGAAAATGACAAGTGGCTGTCACTAGTACTTGATTGTTATTGATGAAAGGTATTGAAGGACAACATTTTAGCTGTGGGTTTGACTTGGCATCAAGAACAGATTTAACAATTTACTTTGAACAAGTCTGAAGGAGCAAATATCAATTCTTTTATATATAATTTCGCATCCTTATAAAAATCGGATAAGTAAAAATATTTAATAAACTTCGAAGAAACGAAGTGCAAAAGAATTCAAATAAGAAAATCAATCAAAAACTACATACTTCTAATTTAAGTAAAAAATCCTTTTCAAAGGGGACATTTCCTACCCCATTATAACTGTTGCTCCCACTAGAAGCTTAAGAAATTTCGATAACTTTGTCAAGTTCTTGAAGTTAGTTAATAATTTGATTGACTTTTCTGAAATGTAAAGGATTAAAAAAAGCTGCTAGTTGGTGGTATTAAGAAATTTCGATGTTTATTTGAAAGCTCCATATGGCTTCGTATTCTAATAACTCATAATGGGACAAGTTGCTAAAGTCGCTTAATTTGAATATATTTTTTTTAATTCGCTGCGAGATATGTAACTTTAACTTAAGGGAACCACATTTTGTCCTCATCCATATTGATCAATTCAAGATGAAAGAAATCGGTAATGGAATTATAGCAATCTCCATGGATTCACCGTGGATTTACCTCTAACGCACGCAGTGAAGCAACGAAATACCGAAATACATTTTGATATATTACACATAATTAAATTTAAAATGTAAATGAGGAATAAATAAATTATTAAAAACTTTTAAATTTCAGGATGAAATAAAACTGTTCGATTGCCATCATTTTTCGATTAAAAACATTATCAGAATCAAGTACCCTCGTATGCCACTATTACTATTAAGGTCCTAATTTCGTATATAGTAAAGGTGCATTGTTGCTTTTTCCAACAAAGAACATAAACCATTTCTGATAAAACAACCCAGCGCTTCATCGTGGTCAAATATAAATTTAAGCCCTAAATGTTCTACATGGACCTCATGTGTTTCTTATGGATACTAAAACTGGGAGAATATAAGGAGGGCTATACCTTGTGTTGATTATTTCTATTAACTGATGATCAGAACGAACTCGTTTAATTATTTTCAGCATACAAATCGTATAAAATATTCTTTTCCATTTAGCATTTGTAAAAATAACAACTTCACTTTTCACTTTTGCGAATATTTACATTATTTACGTTAATAAATTTAGCGTCATATAAATTAAAATAATTATTTTAATTGCCATTTTTAGTTTCAATTATTTTAAATCTATGTAAGTAAGTAAGCACCACAATTTTGCTTCCAAAAAATCAAAAATAAAAACGCTAAATTGTCATCGTATTTTGCTCAGAATAATTTTAGATAAAAATTAGAAAAACAAACTTACCGTTCTTTGTTCAAATCGTGGCGGTGTTGTTGGTTTTGACACCAGAGATTCTCTCTGCCAATCATCTCTATGAAAGAATCAAGCAAAACAAATAAAATTACTATCACAATAAATAAATAAAAGAAAAATTACAATTACAATAAATATATAATCCTAATTGCGATCGAAGCTAGAGCTGCCAGATGTTAATGTTCATCGTCGCCAGATAAAAAAATTAAAATTCTCAAAACGTTACTTAATACTAGACATATAGTATGTACATACATATGCACACTGTAAATAAAATCTGAACTAATGGTCCAGTCGCTTATGTATGTGTGTTGTTGATTCTGAAAATTTTGAAAAGTTCGACTGCAAAAAAAGAATATTAAACAACTTTATTTATTTTATAACCTCAGGGTCTTTATTATTTTATTTTATATATCGACTGGCATCTTCAGGATATTTGCTAATTTTTTATAACTATAAAATTTTATATATTTTAAAATTATTATATGATAAGTAAATTACTGAAGGTGGTACTGGAAGAGTACCGAAGTATCGATTATAAAATAAAATAATATGAGCCCTTGAGCTTAAAAAGTTAATAAGTTGATTAATCCTAATAAAACGGTTATAAAACTAAAATATATATTTAAAAAAATGTTAAAGAAATTTTAAAATTTTAATTTTATACGTCACTAGTATTGAAAATCAAAAGAGAAATTGACCATATCTTTACAATAACTTACTATTTTATAGGTTCTTGCTTTCTCTGGGTAAAAAGGCCGTTTTTCAATTGTACAGTTAAGTGCTTCGTGTAAATTCTTATATAACTCTTAATTTCGTATATTTTTCCTTTACAATATTCTTAAAAACATATAAGTAATAAAAATATTCAATAACTTTATTTCGATAGAGACATTAAGAATTCAGAATTTTTTATAGGAGCCCCAATATTAGAAAATTTTGATCAATATATCTTGATCTTCTTTCTGCGCAGAGTTTTGCTCAGAAGTTGCAACGGAATTTACTGTTACGAACTTTTTTTGGAATAAAAGCCCTGAAAGATGTAACGTAGGATGAAGCAGATAACACAATAGCCTCTAAATCGAAAGTTAAAGTCATAGTTTCAGTAAGGGCAATAAGAGCATCACCCGGATTGTGCTGGATTCATTCAAATTTACAGAATCATGTAAACTTCATAGTTGAATATATTTTTTTTTTTTTTTATTTAAAGAGAAGTTGCACTCAGGCAATTAATGCCTACTACTTAACTTATAGTGTTACTTCTTTTGTGAAAGGGAAGAGTGGGCAGGTGATATTAGAAGACAGAGAGAGAAGAGAGAACTTAATTTCTTTTCTACAACTCAGCTATTTCGTATTTGTATGTTTGTTATTATAATTTTTTATTTTTTTATAGCAGAGTTCCAGCGTCTCTGATGTTAAGTAGACGCATTAAATCTCTTCAGCTGTATATGTGTGGCCATTTTCTTAATTGATTTACTTCGCCGACGATTCTTGCTAACTTTGCCGACGAAGGAGGGCGCTTTGATTCTGAATTCTGTAAAATGATTTTCCGAATCATTTATAGTGTTAATATTCCTTTGGCGATTGGGGCATAGATCCATTTTTTTTTCTTCTGAAACGCCTGAGAAGAATTACAATATTGCTTTCATTACACTAATTTATTATCTTTTTTATTATTTTCAAAAACTATTAAATCTCAGAAGCATTGGTTCGAATGCAAATTTTAATGCAATTTGTTGGTGACAAATTTATTCCAAACATTTGCTCATTTTAAAGAAGCTACAGAAGCGGAAATTTATTTTTATCGACAAAAATACGATCACGTTTCGTTGCTTCCAATATCGTCTTGTTAAAGAAGATATATGTACATATAAGGGGTCGATGTCAATTTTAAGTGATAATAGTAAAATATTTGGTAGATTTTAGAAATTATTTCTTATTTAATTAGATCAAGTCATAATTTTTGAAAAAAAAGTATTAATGAAAGGTACACATATCCTAGCTGCAATATTGTACAGAGATTATAATCTATATTTTGCGGATTTTGAAATTTGTTTATTCTTTTTTAGTTTGTCCGTATAAATTTGTTTAAAAAGGATATATAGAACGATTAGTTCGCCCAATTTTGACTCTTTTCTGCTAATGCGTTTCGAAATTTGAATGGAATTTTTACATCGAAATCTCAATTTGAAATAACAGCAGGTCCATTTTATCGTTTATCTTCCGATCTTACTAACATTCGTAGGATGTATTTGAAGTGCTTGGCAAAATTTTACAGGAGATTAATTGCCTTTGCACTGCACAAGTTGAAAAAACGAAAATAAAAAATTATATTACTTAAGCTTTTATCGCAGTAAGGCCACGATATAATAGTTGAAGATATAATAGTTGAATGGCCATGGAACTACTTATGAATAGTATATAAATGTTGATTGTCTTCAAAATGTGTACGAGTAAGTTAATAATAATGATCAATGATGCATTTGAAAGAAGCGTGGTCACTGGTGGATTAATTAGACTTTTTGTTTATAACTGTGATATTAACTTGCGTAGTTAAGCCAAATATTTATACGAAAAATATATATGTGATAGCGTTTTTTCTTTAATTTGCATTAGATTAGGCTTCCCGACTGGAATGAAATTTTTTAACTGTGATCCATGGTGCGTTTGAAGTTGCAGGAATTGGAAATGTTAAGAGTACCACATGCAAGATAGCTAGATACCGCTGTTATGTTAACAAACAAACATAACTGCGAAGCTATTTGATATGTCTGCTGAAACACCCATAGTCTTCAGAAGGAATCGACCCTTTGACCTTACACCTACTAGTCTAGCACACTAGCTACTAGTGTACAAAGTTATTTACTACACCATATTTAAAGAAGTATACGCAAGGTTTTCAGATTTTGTGTGAATAAGAGAAGAAAAACTAAGGCCATTTCAAAAAGTAATTAAAGGTTACATGTTTTAGATAAGAAGATAGAATATTTTAGTTTTATTTAATTAGTTGTTGAAGGTCTTAATTTACGGGCTTAATAAAAGTAATATTTTATTGTAGCGTTAAAGTCTAAATTAGTTATCAAACACTTTATAAGCATTTGTTGTTCTTCGACCTTTTTTTAATTATACATATTTATAAATTTTCAAACACTCAGGTCAGTTTTTTATATACAAAAAGTTTTATTTTTATTATCCAATACTTCGTTACACTTCAGGAAATATTAATATTAAGTTAATAATATTAGCATTATTAAATTAATAATCGTTAACAATGATAATAACAAATACTTTTTCTTTGTGCCGATTTTACGTTATTATTAATTTAATATTCCCTTAAGCAGTAACATAATGTGTAACGAAATATTGGATAATAAAATATTTTGTATAAAAAAACTGACGTTTGTGCTTAAAAATTTACAAATAAAATTTCATTAGTATTTAACTTTTAATCAAATTTTAAATTTTTTAGTTCCAAACCCTACTTTCGAATATAATAAACAAAGATATGGGTAAAATAAAATATTCTTTGAAGTACAAAATAACTTTAGCTGGTTGCAACTAATTTTATATTAAGGGTATATATTTTGAAATAAACGATTAGTTTTTATACCTTAGAAATGTATGCATATTTGTTTAGAATATAAAACACAGAAAAATTTCTTATAAAGTCTCTCACGTTTTGTCAAAATATCTTTAACAAATCCATCCATTCCTTAGTAAAATTTTCATTTCACTTTGATGTGCAACCCTAAATCTGGCAACCCTGCTTACAGCTTTCAACACAATTGCAATTATATTACCAAAATCTATTTTTCTAAAAACTTAAAGCTCTTTAATAGTCAAACTCACCTCTCCATACGTTGTATAACCGGAATTTGTGCAGTGCTGTCATGAATTCGTACTTGATCTGGTGTAATTTCCTCAACGAAGATGTTTCGTTGCTGTGGAGACATTACTTGAAAGCCGCCATTGTCATAGTAAAGGGGACTAACGGGACGGCACGAACCACCCAAAAGCTCGTCGATATTTTGATGACGTGATATGAATAATTGGCCACTACGTGAGCGTAACTCATTGTCATTATATTGAGTGTTCGGTAAAGGTTGTTGTACAAAATTGTGCTGTTGTTGCTTTTGGTGAGGAAAATATTGTGGTTGTTGTTGATGTTGTAGCAGCAGAGGTGACTGATTTAGGTAAACGTTTTGTTGATAATTGGGGCCGGCCATGAAATTAGAAGATGCTTCTAAAATTTTCTGTTGTGATGCTGTTTGAACTTTTGTCATTGGAATGTTATCAAAGGGTGATTTACAATGTGGATGTTGTTGTTGCCGGGCCGGCGTTACTGGCAGTTCTTCTTGCTGCACCGGACTGGCACATTGTCCTAACGGAGGTGGTCTTTCGGAATATTCAAAGCTAAAGGAATTACTAAGTTCGGCATGAGAATCTTCTACATTGCTCGGCTCTTGTGTATTAATAACGCATGCCGGTTGGGACTCATAATAGCCATTTTGTACGTAGGATTGTTCGGAGGGCTGATGTTGATCAGCTTGCTGCTCAGTTTCATCCAACCACCATTCCTTTTCCTGCGAGTCGTTGCATCTGTTTGCTCTTGGCTTGTTGCCCTTACTGTCGGATTTTTGTTCTTGAGATTCATCCTGCCACCACGCCTTTTCTCCTGACTCTGATCTTTGGACATTAAAGAGCTTCTTACTTGGTTCTGACATCCACCAACTGTTGCCTTCACTATTACTGGAAGAACCATTGGATTTATTTTTGGTTTTCTTAGGTAGTGATATAGTTGCTTCTACTGTTACTTCGCTTTCGGTTGGTTGAGTTTCTGGATTCTCCTCTTGCAGCCACCAGGGCTTTTCGCCAGATTCTACACGGCAGATTTTTAATTGTATAGAGCCATTTTGTTTTGTTGATTTATCACTAGGCTGTAAATTATACTTGGCCGATTTATCACTGGCCTCCGAAGGATATTTCGCAACAGTTTCATTATCTGCCTCGTTTTCATCATTCCACCAATCCGTTTCGGGAGTGAGGCGACTTTTGGGAAAAGGCCTTTTATCTTCAGGGGCTTCATCTGCACAATGACCATTCGTTGTGTTTTCCAAATTCGTGGAAGATCTGCTATTTGTATAGTTCGTTTCATGTTGCACTTCGTGTTCGTCTTTGTTTTGATTAACATCGTTAGTTTCGTCTATCCACCAGCCAGTTTTATCGTTAAGCTTTGCAGCGTTGGCACTGCTAGAGGAGGTTAAAGATTTCAGTTGACCTGTGGCCTCCTCATCATCCTCAGCTTCTTCATCTTCCAGTTCATCCTCTTGATTTAAAGTCTTTAAGTCATCATCTGCCAAAGTATCGTCGTCATCATTGCGTAACCACCAGGCTGTTTCGCCTGAGTCAATGTGTCTTATCTTAAAACGCATTTCGTCTTTCAAATTGAAATCCAAGGCAGAAGCGGTATCTATTTGTCTGCTAGTGTCTTGCCACCAACTTGATTCCTCTTGATCTATACCCGTAGAAGAGGTAGTGGTATGATTTGTGGTTGTGTACGGAGACAAGGACCCTCTTTGTAATTCACTGGGCATTTTGGATGATTCGTTAACAGTTGTTGTATCCTGAGGACAATATGAAGTAGACGTGTTCGAGGAATTCGTTTTTAATTTCGATTTATTTTTTGATTTTGCTTTCGATGATGAGGTCGATTTACTTAATTGAGTTGCTATTGTATCTTTATTTTCGTCTATGCAATTTGTTGTTGTACTTTCGTTGCTGCTACCGCTATTTTTCGTTTGTATGGCTGGCAAAAGTGGTGTTTTCGTTTCGTTGGCTCGCGTTAAACTATCACTCTTTTTTGATAACGATCTAGCTAGACGATTATTACCTGAAGACGAGTTCTCAGAGCTTTCAAGGTGAATTTGTTCGTCGCTATTTGTGTTTTCTTGCTGCTGTGCGACAAAAAAGTTCGATACTGATGACAGTTTTTGCAAACGCCTGAGGGGATCTATTTCGGAGGGGGTCTTGGCGGTGGTGCGGCTAGCAGATGAATCAGACTTTTTGCTCTTATTGGCAGATACAGCTGATGGTTGTTGTGAAAAACTATTTTCATTAGATGATTTTATGTCGTGGGTATCGTCAGTGTTCGCGCTCGTGCTTGTGCTGCTGGTGGTTGTGGCAATGACGTCTTTTGTTGATTTCTTCTTGATAGTTTTCTTGCAATACTTTTTGATTTCTGTGCAGCTCTCAGTACCACTTGATGATGAATTAGTTGTAGTGATTCCTGAACTAGTTGTAGAACCCCCTGATGATTGTGTAGTCGATGGCGATGAAGAAATGGGAGATTTTATTTTGATATTTATCGCGCTGTTGTTACGACTTAAAGGAGCTTTGGGGGACAAAACTGGACCATTGGTCATTATTTTGCTATGGCATTTTGGCCTTAGTTTACTTTCAGCACCTGAGCGTCGTATGGATCTATTTGAAGTATTGCTTACCTCTGATCCTGCACTGGGTGATCTTTCCAAGCGTTGTATGGCTTGCAATGCCCCGTTCAAAGCTTCTACAGTATTTAAGTCAGAGTCAGTTCCCGTGCTAGGGGTCCTGGATTTTCTTAGCCGATCAGTGGGTCCCACATTTAGAGCGGATTTCCGAAAATCCTTATTAGGCAATTTAGTCGATATACTTGTTGAAGATGATAAAGATTTGGTTGGCGATTCTCCTTTCGGAGCAGCAGGTGGCTTTTGTGCACTAAGGTTTTCAACAGATGATTGCCGGGAGCTTATTTTAATTGATTTGGGAGGTGACAGTTTCAGTTTGGAAGAAATAGGAGACTTATTCGATTTATTACTTGTTGTCGTTGTTGTTGTTGTTGTTGTTGTTGTTGTGGAGGAATTAGTTACATCATTCCTTTTACTTTCCGAAGTAGATGCTAAAGAGGAAGTTTTTGATGAAGTTGAAAGAGGACTGTGACTATAGCGCAAGTTAGAAGAAGTATAACGTTCCGTATGGGGGCTGTATGAGGAGGAAACTCGACTACTTAGACCAAATCTGGAATAGCGTGTAGAATCGTCCAATCGATCGGACTGTATTTCCTTTTCTAACACTTTCCTTTTTTTGGTGGAGCGCTGTATGGTTTTCTCTATGGTCTTGGCAATTTCGATACGTCTAGTACGATGAACTGTAGTAGAAGTAATTGCTCCTGGTGGTGTGGGTGAAGTAGCTCTCGTACATACGGATACTGATATAAAATTTTCTTCTTCATCTTCCTCTTCTTCCTCATCTTCTGTTTCGGAAGATGTTGTGGATGCTTCTGCAGCAGGGACTTCTTGTCCCGTATCCTCTTTTTTGACAATATTTTCAACTTCTTGCACTTCCAGTTCTTTCTCATTATATTTTCTTGTGGTTGCCTCTCTGGCCTTACTAATTGAACGTGCTTTAAAATCACTGGCCGACAGATAGGATATAGAGGCCGAAGAAGTGGTAGTGGTTGGTGTTCTTGATACAGCTGCGCTGCCATAACGTGTTCCATACGTTGCACCGCTGGTAGATTTTGGTACATTTAATTTGTAAGAATTCGTTGAGGAGCCATAGCCAATTTTACACTTTGTGTCTAAGGCCGGACTAGGGTCTCTAGATTTCCCTCTCAAACTTCTAGTTACTGGACTGGGATCTCTGCTTTTTATACGATTCGTGTGTTCCAAAGCGGCCGGGCTAGGCTCTCGGGAATATTTACCCAAATTGCTAGAGGTTGAACCATATCGCTTCAGTTGCCCTGTTTTAGAGCCGGAAGGATCACTTATACTGATTTCTGGCTTGGGAACAGCCGAAGCTGAGCTACCTGCTGAATAGCGGCTGACATATGTTGTTGCGGGAGCAATGGGTGTATCACGTTTCAAGCGATATGTGCCACCAGAAAAAGAAGGCCTATAAGAACTTGCTGATGCTAAGGAGCCATAGCGAGCTGTAGAACTGGCATCATCTCTCGGAGAGTACTAAATGGGAGGAAAAAAAACAGTTCAAGTAAATTAGATCGATTGTAAAAAAAGAAAATTAAACTTACCGCATTGGAGGAACCTGATTTGTAATTGGTAGACAAGGAGGTTTTCCAAGGCGTCTAGAATTATATATAAAATTTGATTATTAATAAGACTGAAAATTTATTTACTTTTTCTAAATTAAAATATAATGCCCTTTTGGGGCCACAAACATGGCCTAATGATCGATTTAAAAAATAAAGTTTCATGTTCCCTCCAATGTTCTTCTGCTTAAAACTTTCGACTTTTAATTTTAGCTGAGTAACAAACTAATTGATTATAATTACCATAATAAAAGTGTTTTTGTATATCGGTAAAATCCATCAAACGCACGAAAGTCGTTACACTTTTCAAGTGCACAAAGTCTATTGGCAAGTAAAGGGGCACTTACTCACATTTACACAAAAATAAATTGCGTATGTCTGTACATTTGTAAATATTTAATGCATTGGATTTTAATTGTCGCCCCATATTGTAAGCATTACTATTTTTTTGCTTTAATTGTTAAACATTTATTGCCATGATACGATTCTACAAATCGAAAGATGCCACTCAAACAATGCAATTTATCATCATCGTTTCAGTTCTTTTAAAATGTGTTGTGTGTTTATGTAGTATTATCCATCAAAAATCATTGATAAGATTGATTTGTTCTTTGACGGCACTTAAGAATGCCATGCTGAGATGATGGGAAGTATTCACAAGTGTGTGTGTGTGTGTTTGTGCGTATATGTGTGGGTTTGAGTGTGAAGATATTTATGTATATATTTGATTAGCAGGGACGTAAACCATTTTCATTAAAATGGCCTGTATTTTAACTAAAAGAGTACTCACACAAAAATTGTTGAAGTTTATTCGGGAGAGGAAATCTACTGTTTGAGATCAAGTCCATTAGATAAGAAAAATATGTATGATGTTTGAAATAATAAAAAAGTAAAATTTTCTGTGAAATTTATATAGTCATTAGAAAAATATGATGATGTGTAGGCATATTCTACTATATTGCAATGTTTCTTTAAGGAGCATTTTAAACGATGTATATTTCTAAAATAATTTCACAGCCGCAAAAAAATTACTTAAAAAGTCTCTATATAGAAATGGTGTACCATTTCTATATAGTGGGATATACCTGCACATCGCAATTTTTCTATAATGAGCACTAATCATGCAACTTTTTTTGTTGCCATACAAATATTTTGCACACTCTTTTATATTGTATTCATCAAGCATAATTTATAACCTATTTTTCATATAGCACTTAATATGGACTTGGTCTTACTGCCTATGCATCTATAGATTTTATCATATTTACTGCGATTTAAGTAATTAATTGGAAAAACTCGCAATCTTGTACATCTGAAATGGCGAATTTGCGAAATTTTAAAAACAGTTTTTTTTATGTTAATTAGCAATAATTTTTGCAAAACACCAGATACGCAGCTGTTTCTTAGAAAAAGTTTTAAATTTATCCTCTTTTGATTTCCCCAATTGTAAGCAGTCTTTTATTTTGCAAAACCTGCTCGCAGCTGATTGCAAAAAAGGGATTGTTTTTAATCCTTTGTGCTATTTTCTTATCAGCTGTCTGTTTGTTATTAATTAAGTATTGCTTACAAAAAGTAAATAGAAACTATTGGATTTAAGTGTGTATATTTACAAAGCTGTTTTATTTGTTAAGTAAAAATATACTATACCATTTTGCAAGGCCATTACATAAGTTTGCGGGCAGAGCTTTTTACTAACTTTTTATGCTTTCCATTCCTTCAACAGTTCATTGCAATTACTGGCAGAATATTTAATGCTCAATTTGGTACTATACATTATTGGAAATAAAATAGCAAATTGATATGCCAGGACATGCACGGCAGCAGAGAATGAGTTCGCAACTTGTGGATTTGGATAATATGGCAAAAAAATGGAAGTAAGCTTGAAGTATAAATATAGTGGGTACTAAGAACTTTTATTGGAAATAGATTCCAAATAAATGCTTTAAGAACAAAAAGACAGTCGTAAAATGTCATTGTTGTTTGATTATGGATATGATGCAAAAACTTGGCTGTGCTTAATTGTTTCTTATTTGTTCGCCTGGACACGGAACTTTACAAATCCTTAGAGCAAATAGTCTACTGGTATCAAATCTTATGTATGATATGGAGCGTGCTCGTCTGCAATATTAATGCCTTCTGAAGAAATTGATTTTTGCTGTCATATATTCGTACCGCTTACTATTAGCTAATACGTCATGACCATCGTTATATTTTAAAATATTAAGATTTAACATACTCATAAAACTCAGCAGAAGATCTAAAATCGCCATAAGCAAAGCCTGCACAAATTTTAGTCCTAAGATCTTATAAATCACCAAATTTATATAGTGATGGGGAGGAAGTTCAAATGTGTTTTAGAAAAATCTGAAGGTAGTGGCAATTTAACGATAATTGATTGCTTAAATCGTAAATTGATGATTAAATCGTAGTGAAAAGTTGCCACATGTTGGAATCAAATAAATTCTTTTGCCCTTTCTTAATAAGTAATTTGCGGAGAAGCATTATTAACTATTAATTACCACCTAAGAACTTACGACAAGCACGAAATACACATGAGCACTGAAGTAGGACCTCTGTGTTTTTGGAGGCCGCTCCAAAGGTTGGAATTAATTATTTTTTTTTTTGATGGCTTTAAAACATTGCCTCTTGATTAATTATTTTTTACTAGAACGTTAGCCTATTAATTTATACTAAGAGTAGAAACATGATGAGCAGGTCGAGGTTATTACAAGCTGACTAGCAAGCTGACCGACGAAACTAACACAGTTAACCATGCGAGAGCGCACACTATGATCAGCTAACTATTCAGCCAAGTAGCAGGCTTTCCAAACTTACTAGGTGTTTGTTTTTGTTAGTCAGGTAGTCAGCTAAAATTCACAAACTGGAAAGTTTTTGAAGTGAATGTAGTACATATGTATAATAACATGTGTGCCAATAAAAAGGAAAAATTAATTATTGCCGTCCACGATAGGGTCCCTATTTGGGATGCCAAACACAAGGACAATTTAAATAGGTTCCTCATGGACAAAAGCTGGAAACAAATAGGAGAAATCATTGATTTGCCGGCTGAGTTTTATTTACATTTGTATTTAGAAATTGTTATTAGAAAAAACCTTAAATCTACCATGACTTATATTATATCTCCGACAATGTCCAGCTGCAAAAGTTACTTTGAAACTTGAAAACTTATATAATAGTGGAATATATTGTAAGTTATGGTACTGATTAGAATCAGTATCAATACAAAAAAACTTTACCTTATTGTCAAAATAAGCCTTTATTCTTAAAAAATTGCGTCTGTATGCAAATTGGTAAAAGTCTTGAGGCTTTCTAATTTTGAGATAATGGTTTCCAAAATATATTTAAACGTTCCTGGAGTCATCTTGAGGTATTCTCAAAATTTGTCCACGTGTTCTTTTATTTTTTTATATAGTGGTGAAACTCGCCATAATTTGCCCTTTCTGCAATCTGGATGCATTGCATATTGCCTATTCCCAATGTTTGATAATAACCACCACCTAACAATTACTCTGTCAGAACTATTTTGGTACATTTAGCCTTTTACGGTTTTTATAAAACTTGATGCCTTTACGAAATCACCTGACTAACAAACAAGTAATAGCTTACTCCATTATGCGCACATGACCTCAAGCAGAACCTGAGAGTCAGCTTACTAGTCAGTTTGCTAGTCAGCTTGTTAGTCACCTCGACCTGATCACCATATTTCTACTCTAACATGACAAAGTATATTCGAATTATAGCAACTAAAACAAAAAATGATTTCTTATGAAAAAAAATTTCGAAATGTTCGAAAACTTTCCATTGGTCAGCTGAACAAATAAATGATTCCCAAATATGGACTATATACAAACTTTTCAAAACATTAACATGGATGTAAGTACATAAGTGCATGAATATAGTACGTTTTTGTATTAAAAGTTTCCAATAAGAAGTACACACTACTGTAAGAAAATACCATAATACAATATATGTATACAATAAAAAAAGTGACTTGTGAGTGGGGCAATGTGTTTTTTTGAGAAAAAATTTTTATAAAAATTATATGAAAGCCTATCAAATCAATAAAAAAATTGAAATAGTAGTAACGGGTAGTAACGAATAGTAAGGGAAGCAAATAATAAATTTTGTTTAATTAAAATCATAAAAGAAATGTATTCATTCTATCAGTATTTTTTGTTAATTTAAAGTAATATTTTTAAATTTATTTTTCCAATATTTCGTCAGAAAAAAATTTTATTTATAATTAATTGTTTCCTGACTAAAATATCTCCTAATAAAAAGTTGCGATGGTTTTTCTATAAGGCATACTTTTCTGTTGGGAATATGTGTCGTATACGATTGTAACGAAATGATAATAGTCATACGCACCAACACACAAGTATTGAGTTCAGTGACGATTTAGTGACGAAGTAGTAAATATTTTTTATAAAAATTTGAAAACATGTTGAAAAAAACACAATATAAACAGTAACGTAATGAAATATTCATTTTCGTATTTTTGCATTAGACAATAGTTTTCTAACGATAATTTTATTAAATAAAATAAAAATATTTTCATAAGGAAATATGTGCACAATTGGATTTATCGTCGAAAATATTTTATACAAATATTTTCTCATTAGAAACTCTTCAGTCCCTATTAATTTGCGAAAAAAAATTATTGTTTTTTGTTGGCTTAGCTTTATACATTTCAATTCATTTGCATACATTTCATTGGCACTGACCTAATCATCAGTACATTTATGCTGAAATATGTTTGGAAAGATTGAAAACAAAAACAGACAATTATGGCACTATAGGAGAACTCCATAGAGTTCAATCATAACTTCTCTACTTATCAATTACAATATATACCTACTTATAAATATAATCGCTTTAGAAAACTGTTATATAAAAACAACACAACAAACAATTATATATATTCGACTAGCCTCTTTATTTTTCTTATAACTATTTTTGTGTTGTGTTTATATAAGTTGCCTAAAACAATATATAACACAAATTCACATCTAAGCCAACTACAAGCAATACGTATTTTAATAAATATATTTTAGATAAATAAATTTTTGTAAAAAAATAAGTTTATGATAATAGTGGAAATGACTTGATAGCACATTTCAACGCTTAGGATATACATATGTACATACATATGTATGCTAGAATGTTGTGTATCAAGTGTGAGCGTATTCATTATTTAACTGTGTAGGAAATTTATTATGAGAGCTGATTTTTTATGTTTAAAAAAATTGTTTTCAAATTAAAAAATAAATACTTTGCCAGATGAAGTTATGTTGACGCAGTCTAGGCCCTGTCAATAATTCGACGGAATCACAGCTATTAAAATCATAA
This sequence comes from Germaria angustata, assembly GCA_963681545.1. Classification (NCBI taxonomy): domain Eukaryota; kingdom Metazoa; phylum Arthropoda; class Insecta; order Diptera; family Tachinidae; genus Germaria; species Germaria angustata. Next base: position 42,196,065 of record OY813000.1, on the reverse strand, counting down.
ACTAAAAGAATCATCTGCTTTTGAATTCAATTTTCCCTTGGGGGTTTTATTTTGGAATGTTTTGACAAACCATAAACTCAATTGTAATGATATCAAAAATATATGATATGATATGATATATGAATATGATATTTTTTAAATCGAAAATCTACCCGTATAAGTTTGTAGCTAATGAAACTTGACATCTACGTTTGTTATATCGTACCTTTCAACTGGCTGAACAGAAGAAAGAACTAATAGATGACAATCGGTGAAACCCTTCAGCGGATATGTACATTTAAATACTCACAACTTATCCTTTTTTAAACGATGGCTAAAGGTATATTGTCACATTGAAATCATTAGGAGGTTCTTGCTAAGATGATTATTTAAATTTCTCAGATGTTAATTACATTTTTGTTTCTAATCATTTAAAAATAAAGGGAATATAAGAATATCGTAGAAAATTAACTTGCCAGGAAGTCAATAACATCACAACTTGAAGTTATGTTCAAGCTGTTGTGAAATATTGATTCTGGGAAGTACTTTAAAGACTATTCGTGTTATAGTACATTTTGCATATAAAAAATATCCTTATTACAAATTTAATATTTGTTTTTATTGATGTTAGTGTCTAATGTGAGAATAAGTTTTGGGAGAGACTAGTTATAAATAGCTTTAAAAGAAGTTATGAAAATGCAGAGCTTTTTATTCGGAAAAATGCACATTTGGCTCCTTTATAAGTGATTTTTACACATATGTTTCATTTAACAACTCTTTTCAATGCCTTTAGCTGAATTGCAGTCTATCTTCAACATAAAAGGAAAAGTAGATTTTTTTAAAGAAGTAGTTTCATGCTACATAGCAAATAAGATATTTGCTACGAGAAATAATTGCATTCGTTTCTTACTGAGCAGATTTGAAAGACTCTGTTTCAGGTGTATTCTTAACCTCTAGATTACACTATCAGAAAATGCTCATATTCTCTATGAAATACAATCCTTTCCTAGTAGGCGCACCTTCCCTTTCATCGTAATACAAGACAATTTTTAATATTTTAAAACAAAATAAAAAAAACAATATATTAGACGCATCCCCTATGACGAAAGAATAATGAAATAAGAAATAAACTAAAATAACACAAATAAAACTTAAGTACGTTTTTCACTCCCTTTTTGTAATATCTCACTATTTCAATTAAATGGCGCTGCTGATCACCACACGATCTCGACTTGGTGGCTGTGGCAGAAAAAAAAATAATAAAAATTTCCACTGAATGATATTGGGGAGGGCGGGTAGATGGAACGACGGTATTTGATGCGTACATTATGGAATAATTTTCAATTACATTGCTAGTGAAAATAGATTTATTTCAATTAATTTTTTTCAACATCTATTTTCAACAGATATTTACTTTAAAACTCTAAATTTTTTTCCGCTATCTGCAAGAGTTCACATTTAAAACAAAGGGCTTAATTATGGTTTCATTTGGCATTTTTAAAATTGATATTTTGCACATTTTCAAACGAAAGCTGTCAGTTAGAAATAAAAAAGAATCATGTTAAGAAGAATGGCAGAAGGCGACAACATCATATATTCATTATTACAAATTAGGAGTAGATTTGCGGCGGGTCTTGTTGTTTAAAGGATAACATTTTGCAACAATGTTTATTTTCTTACAAATTGTATTTATTTAATGTCATCATCGCCAGGGTTAGATGTATTTCTTTTTTATGGTTAATGAATTCTGGAATGTCAAATACAATTTTATAAGAAATTGCTTAGTGTAGGCATGAAATATAAATGAAAAATCTTGAAATAAATTGAAAAATTCCTTTATTATTAGAAGATGGCGTCCCTACAATGATGCAAGATTGGAATTTGCCGATACTTTACAATAACGTATTACGGCAAGACAGATAAATTAAAATATATATATTTAACTGCAGACAGTTTTGGGTTATTAGAAATGGACCATTAAGCAAAAGAACAACGCCTTCTCATTGTTGAACATTGGATAAACTTTAGAACAATTATTGCAAGGAAACAAAAAAATTTGGGTTTTCCCGTTTTATATCGAAATACCCTTTTTTAATGCGAGTACACTATATTACAGGACCATAGCAACAAAATACATTGCAACACAATTTACTACACTTTTTTTTTTAAATGCAAGACGAAAAATCGTAGCTTATTAAGTCTTTTAAATGAACAACACTAAGTTTAGCTTTGTTAAGTTTGATTTATCTTGAACTATTATAATTAAGTTCAGGTTTTTTGTAACTTTTTTAATAATGAAAAGCCTTTTATAGAATTGTCTCTTTTGAGAAGAAATTTTTATCGGGTTACACATTAGTGGTTTCAAAACCGCCGGTCTAGCAAGGCTGTTAGCTATTAAATATATGTCATATAAACTGTCTTTTATTTAGCGAAAGCTTTGTCAATCACGAATATGCATCGTTTATTAATCGCAAAAAAGCATAACATTGGTTAAAACTTACTACAAAAGATGTGGTTTAAATGTGGCCACTTTTCTAGCATTATGACAGCGTTATAGATGTGGTCAGGCCTTTGCATCATAGCAATGTACGCACTGCCGGAAATATTGCTTCTGTTAACGAAAGTGTGGACGATAATCTGAAATTGTCGATTCCATGGCGTTCACTGCAATTGGACCTATCTTACGGCTAATAATAGCATATTTTACATTTGGATTTGCACCTCCATCTAAATATATAAAGATCAACTCACACAACAATTAAGGCCGGCTGACTATTCACAACGCTATAGAAATGCTGAGTGTCTGCTTGAGAAACAGGCTTTCAGTGCTGATTTTTCGAAAAAAAATTTCTGCGACAATGAATCTCATTTATTACGTCAACAAGCAAAATTATCGCGCATGGTGCCCGGAGAACCCACTAGTGATTGCGAAAAAGCCATTGCATTTAGAAAAAGTGATTGTTTGGTCAGGAAGTATTATTGGGCCGTATTGGTTAGAAAACGATGATGGAAGAACGGTTATCGTCAGTTAAGTTACCGTATGATAAGCGACTTTTATCGGCCTGTAATTGAAGATAATTCGCTGGACGATATGTATAGTTTCAACAAGATAAAATAAATGTCCCCAAAGTTTTGTTATAACGAAGGATCTCGTTAAAAATATCTAGTGTTCACTACGACAGTAGTTGCAAATGCAAAGGAAAGACTTCTGTTTTATAAATAAATCGTCCTTATCGTGAATAAAAGGCGAACAAAATTTTCACGGGAATTGCTTCAAATTCTTCATTACTTCAAAATTTCTTGAAAGCGAAGCCGAGCTTGGACGTGCGCCACAGGGAGAAAGTTCTTGCGCCTGCCCCGGGTAGAGCTCAAATAATTTCTTCTATGAGATATGTATGTACAAATCTGGTATAAGTTTTTACATGTTGGACTAATTTCATTATTTTTGTTTTTGAATTTTATTTCATTGATACTTTTGTTGCATGGACACTTTTTAACTATGAGTAGGGTTTTATTCCATTTCCAGGTTTGGAAATGACTTCATTTTCTTTTGTATTTATTTCATGAAATTTTTCTGAGAATTAGTTGTTATTTCGTTGGGCTTAATTTCATACTGCCAACAAAAACGTTTATTTCAAGCGCGAAAATGGTTGTCGGTTTTTGTTGTATATATTCATTTCTTTTTCAAAATTTTCTAACAAGTAGACAGATGTGATTGATATGTTTTGCCTATTTTGTCTAATTTTTTAAACAAATCTCTTATGTGGCACAATTAAATATTTCTGTTTTCACTGTTCAATCTAAATTGAATGAAATTTAAAGAAAAATTTTAAGAAATTAGAATACCGAAGGTCATGCTCTTAAAAAATAAAAACGAAAAAACTAAAATTTTCGGAAGAGATTTTGAAAAAATATATACATATATACTACATACTTTTATATTATTATTATTTTTGTCATTTTGCGGAATTAGCTAATGTTTTCTTATTCGAAAAATATAAAACATTTAGAAAATTCATTAGATATGCTTGAAATATCGGAAAAAATAATGGCACGCGAATGTTTTTTACATTTCTTCTGTTTAAACATAAATGTGCCAGTGTGTTACAGATCTCATTTAGAATTTTTGTTTTTGATATTTTATCTTTTGAAATCAATGAATTTGTGCCAAAAAACAATTGTATACATACATATAATAAAAATTGCTCTATATTTGCGTTATAAATATAATTTTTTTTAAATTACTGAATAAGAGAAATGTTCGTTTTCACAAAAAACTTTGGTACATGAATGAAATAAATATCACAATAATTTTACACCATTTTTCATCGTAATTGAGGAAACTTCAAATGAAATTTAGAGAATTTTAAATGAAATTGAGATTTTCAATTTGAAATTGACCATATTCCCACAGAAGTTGAGAAAAATTATGAAACTTTTATATCAAATTGAGAATATTCTAACTTAAATTAAGAAATCGTAACAAAGAAATTTAAAACTTAAGAAATATTCGCTGAAAATAAATGAATTGTTTTAAAGGGTGATTTTTCAGTAACTTTCTTTTTGGAAATACTGTTTTTGGCAGTTCAGCTGTTTTCGTATTAAATTTCAATAGATTACAATTTTGTTGCTCATAATAGAAGAGCTGGACTTAGGTCGTGCAATTTAAAGCCTTTAAGCTATTTTTGTGGGGCTATGTTAATTTAATTTTAATTTCTATAGGGACAAGCTTGCAACGGTTGGCGTACTGAAAGCCAATATTGAAGAGTTTATTCGTGAGATACCGGTCGATATGTTGGAAAGAGTATGCGAAATTGGAGCCAGCGTATGATCCATTTCCCTTCAGTTTGAAATTAAACTTTTTCAATATCATTTCAAATTTTATCACCTTCAATTTTTCTATTTTATTTGAAATTAGTTCCAATTTGATTCGAAGTTTTTTTATATTTTAAAGTGAAAGGTGCACAAAACGATATATTCCAGTAAAAGATGTAAACAATGTATGGTATAGGTCAGGCCTAAGTAAAGTTGGAACTTTTAAAACCTTCATAGAAAATGCGTTTGACCCCCATTTTCATGCTGTTCTGTGCATGACGCAAAAATAATAATGGACAGGTTTATTAATTTTAATCAAGTAGCGTAACATTTGAAATAGAAAAAAGCCCTGTACAGAATTTTAAAAAAGGTATAGGAAAAAATGAAAATGAATTTATGTTTACTGATGCAACACCACTGTCATGAAAGTGAAAGCTTTTTTATAAGACATCCATTAACGGATATTTCTAAGCAATTAAAGGGTCTTTAATTAAGCGCATTCTATCTTTAAATTTAAATAAAACAAAGTGTGTATGAGAAATCGCTAGAAAATTTTATTCATTTGAAATTCCAGTTATTGTCATTGTGTATGAAATATAACATCGTGCAGAAGTATGTCATGGCTTTGCTGGGTGTGTGATGACCATGCACTCAAATCGCTCGTGCAGAATGTCCAATGTTGCGTGAGCTTTGTGGCACGTAACGTCGTCCTGTTAAAAGCACATATAGTTAGTGTCCGTATCATTCAATTAAGAAAAAAATGGTATTCATCGACATGTAGCGCTCGCCGCTGATAGTGTTGGCCTGAAAAAAAGATGTTGTCGCCAATATCAAACAGTAACTTCTTCATGATGCATTAGACACTATTGAATTTCATTTGGATTGGCATCGTCTCGGACTCGATAATTTTCATTCAGAAATGAAGGACCCATATGGCGACCGTAAAATGGGCGAAGAGCGCGGAACTTCCCCCGAACTGAACAAAAAAATGTTTTTCACGTGCACGTGTTGTTGAACACTATATCCGTCGATGGTGATTTGGCATAACAGATTGAATAAATGATAGCCGGTTTGACAGATGTAACTTCAACAATTTGACCGCTATCACCTCTCAAAGTCTGAAAGTTTCTGTTGGAAGGCCCATTATATTCAAGTAAAAAATTTATGAAAAAAGATAATAGGCCTTTTACAGACTTAAAAAACGATATCCCTTCAAATATAATCCCAATATTACAATTCGTTTCCCATGTCAAAAATCAAAATTTTGTAAAAATTTTACTTTTCCCGTTATTTATTACAAAAAATTATGACTTATGAAACAATTTTTTTTTTCAAATTAAACTCTTTTTTATTGCTTGTTGTTGCCTTAGCAGTTCATATGACATTTCATATCTTTCTACCAAACAATTAGAGTTTCATAAATGTATTGTTTGTTGTGGCTGTTCATGTTCTTATGCCGAACAAATCCAATACAATATGAGAATTCTCCATAAGACACTCATTTGGAACTTAATGAGTAAAAATTTCCCTAATCTTAGTTCATGATTTTTATAAGTAAGGGTAAGAAACGGCTTCCGAAAAGAGAGTGTTTATGTTCTGATATCCTGATTATCTCATTATCAATACTTTCTTTCACCTGAACAGCTGATTAGTTTCTTAAAGAAGTGCAATCCAAAGTTTATCCCAAGTAGTGCCTCTGATGTATTTCCCAAAAGAAAAAAATTCAATTGACTCTACTGCCCAAAGAATCAACTTCTTATTCGTACGATGAAGTCTCTTCGCTCCTACCCCTAAAAGTAGTGCCTGTATGCAAATGTAAGTCCGTGATTATTTCCAGGCCTTATAGCATTTTTTTTTTCTTCAAATTTCTCAGTGTAATAACTGTAAATAGTTTCTCATAAAATTTTGTAGCACAGTGTAATTATGTTATGTAACTTTTATTGATTCTCAATTAGTAGTAAATACTCGCATTCCCTAGCATGAATGTGGCAATCATGTCGGCAATAAACACAACATCTTGTATTTTTAATAATAAAAATGAACCTAACAAGAAACTTGCGTCATTATTTCATTTTTGCAATATTTAAATTCAACAGAAGAAATGAACTACAAAATAAATTTCAAACTATTTGAACAGAAATTAGCATATAAACATTTATCTATTTAGACGAAAAAACGTACAACACAAATAAATAACACGTGTTTTGAAAGGAAGCGAAATATTTTTTGAGCGAAATCTGTTTTATATAAAATTGAGGAACCAAAACCACATTTCGCATGAATGTATTCGCATAACAACCACAAACATTTTGGTTGATTGTTTATGTTTCCTAATATAACAAGTTACATATGTACGTACACATCTATTTAAATATTTCCAAAAACATACATACATACCCGACTATGTATCTATTCCAAAAAAAGAACAAATACTAATGAATGAAAATAAAAATTAGAAATATTCTATGAAGGTCTAATATCAGACATTAAAGGTGGCGCTACTACTGTCATGTACGTAAATGCCGACCCTACGTTCGGCCTTGCATATGGCCTTTTAAAATAAGTCTGTTATAAGACCAATAAATTTGTAGATTTTTTTCACAAAGAAATTTCATTAATTCCATAACAAATTATTTTCCATCTGTAAGTTCCCGTAGCGCAATTAACATGACTTTGAAGCTTAAGAAGACAACGTGTGACTGTTCGCCACATTAACAAAATATTACTTTGGTCTCATTATAAGTACTTGGATATATTGAATTTGACATTAACTTCTAAAATTTTTTTTAGTTAAATTTTTTTATGTACCCTATACGTACATTATGCTTAAAAAATTAAATTAAAATAAAAAGACACGCAGTTCTAATATTTTCTGTCGATTCGCAAAAAAGTCTTTTGTTAACAAAAAGAAAACTTTTTCAAAACATTAAAAGATTTAAAGAAATATATGTGTGCATATATGTAAGTATGTACGCTGTGTTCAAGCAACGCGTCGCGACGTCTTTATGTGTCTCACCATGCAATATAGGGCAGCCTCAATAGAGTAATGTTTACTCTAAGGAACAATTATTTTGTTAAAATTTTATCATTTAGATTTGCTGTCATGATAATTTTTCTTTACTGACGATATGATTGACAATATCAAAAAAAAAAAAAAAAAAAAAAAAACAACGTGACCGCTGCAGTCTATCTACAACGAACCGTAATTATTGGAAAACCCCATATAAATCTACAATTTATTTAATTAATGCTTTTCATTAATTGTTTATATATTGTTTAAACTTACTTTATGTACTAATCAATAAAAATTTTGAAAAAAAAGTGTATCAACGTGTTTGTTGTTCTTTCAGAGTTTAAAAAAATGAATTTTCTATTGCATGTGTTCAAAAAAAAACATAAAAGAAAAAACTCATAAACAAATTTTCTCCTGCTACAGCATAAATATTCATGTTCTAAATATTTATTTTCGCCTCTTAATTGATGAAATTAAAGGTACGATGAATCTAATCGATTAAAGTTTATTTGAAGGAAAAAATTTTAATAAACGTCCCTCAAACTTTTTATGCTTAAAATATTGCCAGCAAGGAGTATGTACATATTTATGTTTGTACCTACTTATATATTTACATAAGTATATACTCGTACATATGTATATGTATACATGTGTATTCTCATATAAGTTTTGCTTCTTCATCAGACATTGTAAACCGTGGTTCCAATCTCAGCATTTCCGTGAGTACAAAGTCATAAAATGATCTTATGAAAAAAATGGAATTTTCTTTTCATTAAATTCTTTTTTATAAAATTTGTGCAATAAAAATTCCGAATAGGGACCCATCAAACGCGCTACGTGAAAAGGCCAAATTATTATATAAACATTGACCCTAAAAAATGAGGCCCAACTGAATTTAATGTATTTAATGCTAAAGAAAATATTTATTCCCAAGTCCGAAAATGCATTTAATCTCAAATTCTTGGTCTTGGAAAAATATGAAATGTGCCCAAAATGCATGTAAAACTGCTTTAGAAAATTACATCCAGCATGGACGTGGCTCAAATGTGGATATGCTTGAGGTCAGTCAAGGGCCAGCAATGCAGAACATTTTTAGTAAGCGAAGCCGGTTTTGGACATACAACAAAGAGAAAGTCCTTCCTACAAGCTGGCAATGCAGAAATATTTTCTGAGCAAATGTATAACAAAGAATTAAATTAAATGGAATATGTAGGAGTAAGTGTAAATAAAATGAAATAAGTAAGAAAAAGAACACAGAAGATAGCATATAACCGAAACCGGTCTGCTTGTAAACCAACTTTGTCGTGGGATGAGAGGATATCGTTCCAAATTCAAAATTAGTACAATTAGTGGCAATTTTAAATTAATTTCATTTATTTTAATGAAATGAAATAATTCTAGATAAAAAATGAAATTATTCCCAAAAAACATGAAATAGATTTTATAAAATTAAAATTATTTCTTAATGAAATCTTTTTTGGGCGTTATTTTACACATCTACTTTAAGGATGTGCAACGTTTACTTTCGCTGAAAAGATATACGTTAGCAAGAGAGTGAGTATTCACATAATGGAGGCCAACATACGAGATGAATCTTAGAAACTTATGACATGATTTTGCCGTCGGCTGAAGTAGTACAGTCGTTTACACATCCTTGTTACAGATACACGTACCTTGAGTACAATTAGCAGTTGCTTTTCCCTCTAATGGTGGAAATAATTATATCCAACATCCTTATTTAATAAAATATTTTTATTTATTAGTAGCAATGACAGTTCTTATTTTAACGACCAACGCATCGTAGAATTTAGGTCTCTCAAAATGGTTATGTTACGTAAACCTAATTCTTAAAATAATACAATAAGTCGCTGTGCTTATTACGAATACCTCCACCAGGGTAACTTTAATGTTAAATAGTTTTGACTGAATTTTCACCGCGCCACGGAAACAGCATTCGGATCAATGAATCTTGATTCAGGACCTATAGAGCGTGTTCTCGTCTCATATGAATCGTTGTCGAATGAATAAAAATCCTGCTTACTAACGCAAATAGAAGGAAATAATAATAATGGATTATTATTTATTGCAAAGTTTAAAAACTCAATCTCTAAATTGTGCAATCCGAGCCACAAAAGCATCTCGAATACACAAAAAATCGTCCAATTCAAATTTAATGCCACAAAAATATCTTTTAAATCTCAGAGTTGTATATCTCCATTAAAAGATCTGCGCATTTAAAAAACACTCATCCAATACAAGAGAACAAATTTTGAGAATAAAATAAAAATAGTTGGTTAAAATGTCAGGAAGTTAATATGGCGACGATTCTATTTCATTGCATTGTACCATGGCATAAGCCATTATTTATAACGCACAAAAAAACAACTATGTATTTTAAAAAATTCCGTACAATCTGACAAAACCGTTCACTTCACCTAAAATATGTCAAGGGGAAAGATTCATATAAATGACCTGTCTTTAGTAAAAAATTACAAAAATTATTAAGATCATTTAAATAAATGGCAGGTGGAAGGCAAATATATTTCTAAGATTATTATTAGTTCCTTTTTTATTTCTATTTAGATTAACACCATTTATGCACTCGTATCTTACAACTTTCAATTCAAAAAACAATTTCACTAAAATGTTTTAATTTTTTTTTTTTCGAAAAAAATAGAAATACAATAAAAAAAATAAGACAATTTTGTTTGAGAAAATATGATTTTTTGTTCTGTTTTTCTTATTTCTGATTGTATGTAAGATGTTATGCCAAAATCTCAAATCGATTCAATAGAGTCTGATTATCCTTACTAAACTAGACTTTCTAAGTTTCTCAAACAAAGAAACCTTCGAAATCATATACAAATATAGTTCAAACAATTTTGCCACTTAATATCAGCATAAATAGTGTAATAAGCAACGATGAAATGGCATGTAAATGAATACCGCACTTACTTCAAATCTAAATAAACATTATTAAAGAAAAATAAAACAAACACGCGGTTAATGTAGTTAATTTATTTTCCGAAAATATTTTCATAAAATGAAGAAATGTCATAATCCGTTTTGCGCACACTTTTTTAAGTGTTCCAATGCGAAGCACATTGTGGACAATGGGCCATCTGATGTGACGAACAGTCGCAAAGTATTTCAAAATAAAAATTACGGATGAAGAAAGCTGTTTTAGACGCTGCAGGATGAGTGGAAAACACATATGTACAGACGACAGCCTAAAGGCAGGATGCATTAAGCAGGGTGGCTGACAGCCAGCCATAAAGGACTTTCAACACATGGGGCCGAAATGAACAAACAACATAAATGATACCCAGTAAAAAAGAGATTCTAAAAAAAGTCATGAAAATGTTGAGACTCGGCTTCGGCAGTAGTGCAAATTCGGATTATTCCCAGTGATTTTAACATGGCCTTATCATTGCAGGATGTTCTCTATTTTAATTCATATTCACCATTTTTAAAGCTATTTCCAATATACTGAGGGAATCGCTTTTTATGTTTTTTAGTAAATAGTTCGTGGATTTAAGGAAAAAATTATTTTGAAAAAATGTTTGTTGTGGCTTTAGCTCTTCATATGCCGACATTTCATTGGTTGCTAAAACCAAATCGTCAGTGAAGTTTAAGCAGTTTGATAACATTCAACCTCGTATCTTTATGCCATACAAAACAAATACAATATGAGAATTTCAATATTGCATATGAATTATAACAAATACATAATCATAGTAGGCTACTATGATTATGTATTTGTTATAATTCATATGCAATATTGAAATTCTCATATTGTATTTGTTTTGTATGGCATAAAGATACGAGGTTGAATGTTATCAAACTGCTTAAACTTCACTGACGATTTGGTTTTAGCAACCAATGAAATGTCGGCATATGAAGAGCTAAAGCCACAACAAACATTTTTTCAATGCATTTTGCAAAAAAACTGATTGTTTCTAACGATTGGTCGGGATATTCTCCCGAATAATAAATTTCAATATTAAGTATTTAAAAAATTATTTTTTTAACAAAAAAGTATTTTTTAGATCGGCGACAGACTTTCATAAATTTGTAAAAAATCTTAGATTTTTCAATAAATGATTTGCCAACTTAAGTTCCTAGAAGCTTTTGGAAGCTTTAAAAAGGTCGCTCCTTCTCTTTTTTACACTTGATAACTATAATCTGTTTATTTCCTTATTTTAATCACTCTAAATATCCAAATACAATGTTTTTATGTTTAATAAAATTTTATTTCTTAATTTCTAAATTTTTGTTCTAAATTTAAACAAATAAAAAATAATAAAATTTAACGTAACTAAAGAAATGACACACGCTGTTAACCAAAAACACAAAAATAAAATCTGCCACAAGAGTAGAACCATTTCTATTCTATTAATTAAAATTGAAAGATAAACATACAAATATATATTACCAAGCATGTTGCCAGATATTTTTGGTAGAAAATCGCTAAAATTTATAAATAGTACACAAAATGAGAGACAACGAACTAATCTTCGAAACTTTTGAAATATTCCAACAATTGTTGGGCATATTTTCAAATGAATCATATTGAAAAGAAGCAAAACTATTGGGCACGCGATATGCTCTTTTTATAAAAACTTACTTTCATACAGGAAATCATCATCAGTTTCTTTTAATTAAACGTCTAAAAATGCAAGAATCTATTAAAAACTGTCTGATGCACATTTAACATCTTTAAAAATAATTATATTAAATATGAATGAAATGTACTGAATGAATTTATGTACATACATAAATGTATTTACAAGAATTTTATTTGGACAGAAATGAAGCAGAAAAAGAAGGCCAGAAAGGCCAAAGAACGAAAAGGAATCTTTAATTAATTAAATGGCCAAAAATGAACGTGAATTTTCTCTTTGAAAAACATCAGCGAATGCAACAAAAACAATTAAACAGTTGTTCAATACTGAATGATAAAGGGCGTTTTTTTAGAAGTGAACTACTTTAAAGACTAACATAATGAGTGGAGAAAGACTTTGTTGTAGTTAAGGCTAAAGCCAGGCCAGAGTTAGGCGATTATTTTCTTCATCTGTCAATTGCTTAAAACGTGCTTGACCCACGACTTGTGAAAATGGAAATATTAAAAAAAGTTACGGAACAAATCCACAATTCATCCACGAGAGCTCATGTCAGAAACTTTCAGCAGAAAAATGCTATGCTCCAGGATCAACGACAATATGTATAAAATTGTGATGATCACCTTTGTGAAGGATGACTATACCCCAGAGTCTCTTGAACAAACTATTATTTATAATATAATTTATTGTGTGGCATATTTATAATAATGACATCGGACTGGTGTCACACTACATCCACATCACACAATTGAGATCAAAAAATTTAAGTTACCATATAGAAGTGGATGTCAAAGGCCACGACGTCACCAACGTCAATCTCGATGACGTACGATATACATAGTGACATTTTGTGTACCCTTTGTCTATTAACATGTATGACAAGACAAATAGAAATGCAATTCGCTGCCAAAATTAGCCTTCTTTTCCAAATATTCCAAAGCGAAGCTATTTTTGTATTCATCATCGTAGTGAATGGATGCAGGCCCTAGTTCCGGCAAAAAAAAATCTAAGATCAAGTGTGAAAAATAGGAGTTTTTGTACATGACATGAAGCCCACTGTCTCATGCTTCTTTGAAGTTTAAATATTGATGGACTATTTCCAAAATCGACAAATTGACAACGGAAAGTCGGATGAGATATCACATTCGAAAAAGGGCACAGAATTCTTCCTATAATGAACACTTTCAAAGTCTTATCGCCTAAACGTGTTCTTGTAATACTCATATGTCTTGCTAAATTATAATCATTCCCGAAAAAAATTACGTTAACATTGATCATCTCTCATTAGAAACCATTTATTTCCCAAAAGAAATTGAAATAAGCTCTATGAATGCAAAATATAGGAAAATTATTTTCTATAAAGTTCCAATGTGCATGTTTTAGAATTTTTGAGTTATAAATATACATATTTGAACATTGGATATTTTAAACTCTGCCTACTATATTGGTCGTATGTAAGTAACAAGAATTGAACATTTAAAGTGTATCAAAGAATGTATGTATGTTTGTGAGTGTGTATCGTCAGCATAAATATAAAATTCGACATTGAGGTAATGAAAACTATCACTTATTTGTCAGAAATTAATCTGAATTTGAGCGTAATAAAATATTCTAAAAGAACTTAGAGTAACAATGATTAGCATTTTGTAATAAATCTTTCACTTAGTTAAAAAGTGCTTGGTCTACGAGTATACAATGATATATATTTAAAAGTAATTTTTTGTTATATTTTTAAACTATTTACAAGAGTGTAATGTTGTTTATATTTTAATGAAAGTGTAACATTTTATTATTAATGAGCGAATAATGCTGCAAAGGATTTGCATTTCTTAATCTGGAGCGAGTCATAATATTTTTTTTTTTATAATTGATCAAGAAAATGAACACTTTTCCAGAGAAGTAAACGATATAACTTGAAGGCAAAAACGAATTGACTTAAGAGCAATCAATCGAGTTATTTCAATAATTCGATTCCCCTCCTTCAAAGTAAAATAAAATTTGACAACAGACTTTTATTTATAAGCTGACGATATGTATGTTTGTAAATATAATTGAACATTTTTAAGCTAATAAACCATCTTAATTTCATGTGATAAAATTCATAGTATTTATACTAAACATTCTCATATTAAGTTTATGTCTATTTTATAGGTTTTTCATGATTTTTAGAAATAGTTTCTTTTAATGATCATTCATAAACATATACATTTTCCTCAAACTTAAATTAAATAATTTGTTTATATATAAATGTTTTTGTAACTCTGTTAGATTTTACTACAAATCCAAAGATGAGTAGGTGGGAGATAATGTCTTTCCATTTGGTGCAGAGGAAAACTGAAAGATCCTTAGAAGTGTGATGTATTAAGTAAAGCATATGTAAAGTACAAACAATTTAATAGTGATCATTCCCTAAAGCAACATACCATGATTGATATATCAAAATGTAAGCAAACAGTATTATTATCATAATAATTTAGTGAAATAAAATATGATTATAATAAAAGTATGATTCAAAGATATTATTATGATTGAATATATTGATGGATATATATTGATGGATATATAATATAATAATCAAAAGTAAGCACGTTTGTCGTGACAATTATATGATTTTCAACATGGTACAAGCTGGGATAGATAATAATTTAATGGCCCCAAACACGCTATTACTTTTCTCAGAACGCATCGTTTTTCAACTGTGATTAACAATCAAATTAAAATAAGAAAATAATAGTCAAACGCATTAATAAAACAAATAACATAGAGTGATATAAAGAAAATAAGTTTGTGCATGAGAGTGTGTAAATTTTTTTGGGAGTGATTATACATTTGGGAGTGATTATACATTACAGATTTTGGATTTAGAAGTTGTCTTTGGCAGAAATCTATTTTTCATTCAATAATAATTTTAATTTGATTATGCCTAAGGGCTATTCCATGTTAAATAATACACGTAGAAACTCTGACAGTCTTTTTAGCCATAATTCTATAACAAATCGTTTTTTATATGTATGTAAGATCCAGATTAGAATATGCTTAATGAACAACGTATTGAAGAGATTCAAGTTAAATTTATAAAATATACTGTTTCATGCAAAAAATTTTGTCATTAAATTCTGTTTTATGTCGATAAGTGCATTTTGATTTCTACGAAAGTTAAATAATTCTACACTGAACTTTTTAATATGATTGTCAATATTTATTGCAGTCTATTAAATAAGATATTCTATATGGGTATAATACATACTATATATGTACTTATGTACATATATTCATTAAGAATTCCTATAATTTAGTAATGGTTTTCTATATTAAATTTTCTCTGGTCGGTTTTGGGATAATTTATACTTTTTTATTTCATAGCTGGATGAATTTTTCAGCTTTTTAATGTGATTTCCAGAATATGTGATGAAAAAACGCTTATATTATCTGTTACATCAAGCAACGCCATACATATAATAGAAATTCCATTTATACAATCTGCACAAAATAGCTAAAAAATTTATTCCACACCCTATTCAAAAAATACTTTCCAAAACTAAAATCATAAAAATGTTGATTAGGATCCAGAAGCAGCAAAAAATTCGGATCATTTCCAAGGTTTGTCTGTGATCTTCCAAAAGAAGCATACCAATATTTAGATTAGGATCCTGAAGTCGTGCGAACTCGGATCATTTCCAATGATTTAATTTTGTTATTGCAGCATGCTCTTCTGTTTAATTCCTAATCAACAATTTAGAGACTATTTTCATTATGTTCAGAAAAGTAAACTTTTAATGTTTTTGTTTGCTAAGAAAATAATTTTATACTAAATTAGGATTGGGTGTTTACCACTGGGAATAAGTTTTGCATCTGGAAGTTGTAGAAATTTAACTTGTTTTTCCTTATGGAAAAGTATGTAACTTTATCACTTCTTAATTTAAGGAAAATAACGTTTACAAATATCATCGACTTATAGCGTTCAATAATAAAGAAAGGGTTAAATATTTTCTTAAAAATGCAAATACATACATATGTATTATGTACATACATACTTATGTATGTATGTACATACATGTGTACATATGTACACGTGTTCGTAAACTTATGTACATACATACTTATATGTACTTATGTATGTATGTATGTATGTACATACATACATATGTACATACATAAGTATGTAAGTACATATGTACCTTTATTTGAATTTAATACGACTAACTACTATAATTTACTTACATAACTGCTGCGATACGACATATTTTATTATTTTTGATTATAGTTTTGTATTTTTGTTTATTTAATCTAGTGTAATTGATGCAAAATGTAATAAACACTTCTTAACTTTCCTCACAAATTTTTTTACTTTACAGTTTACTTTTGAATGTATAAGTACATATATTTGTATGCATGTACTTAAGCACACCCAAATTTCAAAAACACTTTGCTCTCCTTGCTTTGTTATTTATTTTAGCACATTTTTAAAGACTCCCACTACAAAATGAACAAAGAATAATCGATGATTATCACCATTATCATCGGCAACAACAACCTGAGAGAGTTTTTATTTGTTTTATTTTATTTTATTTTGCATGAGCAGAAATTATATAGGAAGAGCATAGTTTTTTTTTGTGTTGCTGCAACTGTTGCTTTTCATATGAACACATTGTATTTTAAATCATGCACGGACTTGATTGTTGTTTTTGTATTACTCTCCTACTCATAGTTTTTGTTGTTGGTTTGGTAATGTAAACATGTTTAACTTTGTGTGGAAAAAGGTGGGAGTGCGAAAGATTTTTGTAATATTAATATACACATAAGTGTGTTACATATGTATGTATGTATGTACAATGTATATGTATACATATGTATATATACATATTTAGTTCTTGATGTTTATTGTTCTCATTCACATTATTTTGCAATGTAGGGCATTTTTATTTATTTATTTTTTTTAAATTTACGATTTTAATTAATTTGTTAGACAATATTTGATATTTAGATCACTGCAAGCGAGATAAACATAAATAAACAATATCCTTTGTTTTATTAAATAATTTATTTTTTGAACATAAGTACATACATATGTACATACATATGTACATATGTAAGTATGTACATACTTACATATGTATGTAGGAGTGTGTATGTACATATGTACATACATGCTCATGTACATATGTAGATCTTTTTAATTTACTTTATAAGAATGTGCATATTGTTTATAATTAACACTTGTTAAACGATATAAAACATAAAATCAATTAAAAGTTGTCGTTAAGCTTAAGTTGTATCTGTTCGAAATGAAACCCAGCAAAAGTTTTCGGAAAGAAAGATGTACATACATATGTATGTATGTAAGTATGTGCTCATAAGTATATTTAATTTTCATTAATTTTTTTAAATTGTATATATGTACATACTTATATTAACTTTATTTAGCGAGCCAATTAAACAACTAACATTATAATGAGGGAGACTAGAGCAACAGAGCAGACAGAAGTTTCACGAGATAAAAGACACTTTTTATCCCTAACCCTACAATGGTGTAATTTTCCTTTTTGTCTTGACATTAATTTCGCATTCCTCTATTCGTAGCTAGTGTTGCCGTTTTGAATATTCATTTTTATAACTTTTTTGGTGATAAAAATAAATCTAAATATTTTTGTTTTTTAATTTTAATTTTGAGATAAACTAATATGTATGTAGTTCTAAGACTGTTAATAATGTCAATATTCATTTACTCAAAAAATAAAGAGGTTTATAGGAAACAGAAAACAGTCTAATAAGGACTAAAAAATCAGAAAAGTTTCATCGTTACATTGCAAAAATTAGCGAAATTCTGAAGAAAATGGCAAAGCAAAGCTATAGTCAACTACTACTTTAACAGTCTTAAGAGTCTCTAAACTGGAGAGGAAGCAAAACGGCCAATAAAAGTTTATGCACATTGTAAAAGATAGCATACATACATATGTACTTATACATACATACATATATTATCGAATAATTAAAATAGTTTTTTTTTAATATACTGCTCCTGCTCATGCATTCATATTCTCATATATGTACATACTTATATGTACATACATTAAATCATCACAAAGATAAGCAAAATAATTTTCTAGGACCTCGAAACCCTAAAATCTGATGAAAATCAATCCCATAATTTTTTGATATCGGAAAGTTAAAACAGAACAATATTTTCATAATATAAAAAATTTTACCAAAATTCTATAAAAAATTCTCATTCTCAGATTTTTTGAAGCAAGTTTCCATATTCCCTAATAGAGAGAAAAAGTGAAGTATTTCTTAATAAAAATTATAATAATCTGATAGTTAGCTTTTCTTGATACTTTTAATTTAAATGGCGGTGTTGTCAATACTAATTTCGCCAAGTTATATCCTTAAAAATTAGAACTAGAAACTAATAATGCAACTGTTAAATAAAGATTTTTCAGTCCATAACACAAAATCCAATTTTTTACATCTTTTCGTTATTCAAAAAATAATTCCAAAACTTTTTGCTGGGTTACAAAAGATTTTCATTCAGCTTTTTAAAGTATTTTTTTATAAATATCTTACTATTTTTTTTTTCTAACTGAATGTTATTGCTCTGTATCTATTATTAATAACAGAATGGAAATTTAAAACGTTTATTACACTTTGAGGAAAACATTTAAATATTCACTTAGTTTTATAAAAAGCGATTTAAGAAAAACGGCAGACACGGTATTTAGTTTGATTTCGTTTTTAAATATTTTCCTTTTAAAATTTTATCTTTTACGCAATTATTTGTTGTTGTTGTTTTATTTTACATAATTTAGTACCATAGAATTGGCAATCACTAAATATACTTATGTATTTAGTTGCTGAATGTTTTAATTAGTATTATTATTATTATTTCTTTTGCTAAGAAAACGAGTGTCCGAATTTGAGCTGCAGACCGGCAAAATTTAAGAAAACGCTGTAAGTCTCTTTCCTCACAACACTTTGCAGTCAAATATAGAATGTCAGCCAGCGTCACATCACTGTCACGTCATTAATTAATTTCCTTTTTATTTTTGGTGTTAAATTGACTCTTATTTATTAAGGAAATAAGACACGAGATATTTTAGATGTCGATATTCCTTGGCACTTTTGTTGCTTAAGATTTCATTAAAATTAATTTTTCAAATAAATTTCTTCTTTCAACAACCATCAAAACTATTTTTCCCTTTAGCGGCGAACAAACGCATCACTGTTGCTACGGAAAGCGGGTGTGTGAGAATAATAAATAATTTTTTACTTGTTGCACGACGCGTAGTCAAATGAAAACTGAATTTGTTTCGTTTCGAAAATAAGTTTTCTTAGTTTTCCGAAAATAAAGCGAATTGTTGTTCCCTCTGTCTAGCATTTGGTGAGTAAAATCCTACAGAAATTCAAAATGAAAATAAAGAATGAAGAACGAACATCTTCATTTCAACTCTCCGCTGTGGTGTGTCATTTTAATGCTCTTTGTAAAGTATGTCTTTTCTTCTTTCAAAATATATATTTTTTTTTATTTATTTATACACTTCGCTTCTCAAAAAAAAAAAATTTAAAACATTTTCAAATCATTTTTCTTTTATCTTTTCTAGTTCTCTGTGCACTTTATTCTTTTTTAGAGTCTTATTTAAATCTCAAATTTAAAATAGATTTCAATTAGTTTTCTTTTTTTTCTGCAACAAAAACTATTTGGTTTCTATTAGAAACATATTTACAATCATGCAGAGTGCGAATATAAAAAACAGAGAATCAAGTGAATTTGCATTTGTATTCTTTGATTAAATTTCTCGTTGAATGTAGAATTTGTCCAATAAATTATTAATACATTAATAAAAGCTTTTAATATTCAAATGTTCAATGTGATAAAAACCAAGGGCTGGTTTGTGAGAGTCTTCTAGTTTAAAGTTATGGCGTTGTCCTTTCTACAAAGAAGAGTAATTTTTTTGATAAATTTATTTAAAGATAACTATGTATTTATCACTATAATAAAAAATTTGCTTCCTTACAGGATTGCCGTATTCCTTATATTATACTTAACATGGATCTATTATATTTTTCTTGAACCATGTATATAATTAAGCACCCTTTGGGTGTCAATGATTTTTTTATCAGGCAAAATGAGAAGTAAAATCTTTATTTCAAATGCAACAAATAAAACTGAAAACTTCAAAAATTATTTTCTTGCTGTTATTTATATTTATTTTCATAAATAAATATTTTTAGTTAATTCTTATTACAATGCTTCTACATGATTTTCATTCCTTTTGTAGTTCCAAACTATAAAACGCTTTTAATGGTTAAAGTGAAATTTTGATTTATTTTTATTTACTCAATGAAAATGTTTATTGTGTTCATTTGAGGGAACTAGATCATTTGAAATTGTTTTATTGCTAAACTTGATAGACTTTTTTCATTTTGGTATTTCCATTAAAAGAGATAAAACTTTCAAAATCCTAGTCCCATAAAAAAATACAACAAGTCACGTCTCGTTAAACATTTGAATTATAAATCATTCATTGAGTATTTACAATAGTATAGAGATATTAATGAATTTACACATTTCAAATGTAAATAATGAAGGCCCTAATCATGTGCTGCCAATATGGCCAAAGCTGCCGCTGATAAATGGACAAGTTAGTAGCGAAATTTCAAAGCATGGAATTTTTATATTTTAAAAGTATTTCAGATATTACATCATGATTGATTTGAAGCAGTTTGTAAAATCTGTTTGCTGCAGCACAATTTTCAAAAAAAATTTGTAAAATCTAATGAAAAAAACCGGCATAATAACCAACCACTTGTGTGAAATTATCAAAAACATTTTTAAATCATTTTTAAGTAAAAAACCAGAAAAAATTACGAAAAACAATCTTAAAAATTTCGAAGAATAAACAAGAAGCATACAAATTTGTACGTACGTGCATATTTATATTTAATTAGATACAAAAAAACTTGAGGCACTGCAAACTTTAATAAAATTAAACAGGCAATAGCAAATAGAAAATAGCAAACTGCTGGGCTTCTGGGAGAATAAGTTAATATTTTTTTATATAAATGAAATTTAGGAGAGTTGTATTTTTAGCTGAGGTCTGTTTTCGATGATTTTATTATCATAAATAGGCCAGGCTAATTTGGTAGCCCGGAAAGTTCAATAAAATGTTAGCAACTCCGACAACTAGGAACTATTCATGTCTCATATTTTATGGGAAAATAACTGAATGCATTCCTGAAAGTATCCAGATCATGAAGAAAGTGTTCAAAGAAATATAAGAGTCTACGCTCCTAAAATGACAGATTAGAAGTTTTTGAACTGGCTCTTCATCTTCTTCGTTAAACTTTACATCAAAATTTCAAATCCTTAATACCCTAACAGGCGCCCATGACCAGAAATATTAACAACCATTATAAAACTTTTAAGTGTTAAAATCTTTTACGCCCTTTTCAAAATGATTAAGAGGTCCTGAATACCCCACACTTTGTACAATTACAAAGTCCAAAGTCCTGCGATCCTTGAATTTATTTAGCAGATGTACCAAGGGAATATTGATATTTCCTTCAGTCTCTGATATGATATGATTAAGACCGATTCAGGGTTTTTAGATTTATTTCAATCCTGAAGATGTTCTAAGGTCGAAGAGATTCGACTATACTGATATGGCAAGGACACTCCATATCAAGGTCACTAGATGCGGTCACTGGAGAATATTCTCTCAATACATTTTGCAGTTTCATTTATGGCATAAATCTCCATATAGAATGCAGTCAGGCAGAGCGAGTAATATTGAAAGATCATAATCTTCAGCGAATGTCCCCTATTTCAGCACCATCTTCAATTTTAGGATCAAAAATATATAATTTGGAATAACATACTTTTCCTTGCAGATTTCTTATACTGAAAGAATATACGTAGTCCTCTTCGTAATCATCTTGTAGAATGATGACAACTTCAACACTTTAAGGCTAATATGGATTCAAGCCCATGTCTAAGTGAGCTAGTGAGCCATTTAAGCTGAAAGAGCTCTGAGTGTATAGATGTTTCACGGACAAGATGGTCTAACGAAGTCGTCTGCATTATATCGAAATGGATATGATTTTGATATGATTGCAGTATATTTGCAATCCCAGGCAACATCGTTCACTAGTGGAAATACTAGCAGGTCTCTATCATAAGCGCTCGCTTCAGAAGATTAAGTCTTCAGTTCAATGACTTCTAATGACGTCATTAGAACACATACCAACATAAAGAGACTTTTGAGGACCTTCCTTGTCATGGCCATGCTTCCCTCTCTGGTGGAAGATGAGGGGAAGAGACTTTTGAGCACCTCCTTAGTGACTGCCATTATTCAAAACAGATCAGAACAAGAAGACTTTTAAGCATCTACTCTGTGATTTCCATGATACTTCTCTTGCTTTATTTCTGAGAAAACGACGATTTCCATTAGCATCCCTGTATTGAAGAATGTGGAAAAAGTATTAGTCGTTTATCGAGGCTTCAAAATGTTGCAGCATGAAGCCAAGTATATAGACTTAATTAAAACCTTTCAAGGTTTTGCCGAAATAGTAAAAATCTTTGGAAATACACTAACTTTTGACCCGAAAAATTCAATTTTGGGTTTCAATGGTTTTAAAACTTATTGTTAATTAATTGTTTTTTGCTCATTTATTTATTCTTAAAAAGATCGGCCTGGGTCGGAAAAATAGGGAAACAAATAAGTAACCAAGATGACTGCGAATTTTAATATAAAGCTTTTATTTATTCATCAAAATTTATACTGTTTTCCTAAATGAAATACCCCCAACCCGCTTAATCCACCCTATGGAAGCATTTCTGATAAGTACTTTTCATGGATCTCTTCAGTCCTTGTAACAGGAAAACGTCGTGGGGAATCAAATTCGGTGATTATGATGGCTGAAGCCTGACTGTAGTGTTGTTTTTGACCAAATCATCAATCATGATTAAAAATCGTTGAAGCTCTGCGCACATGTTCGGAGCAGTAAATAAGTAGCCGAGGAAACTCAAGAAGTCACCTTAGTTTTTGTACTCGCATTGAAAATTTTAAAACATCCTTATATGATGAAGAAGTTGTACATCGTTGCCCGTTTTCCGTTTGCTCTTTTCAAACTTAATACCAAAAAGAACGTTGCACTATATTCGGAAAATGGCTAGAGCACAAAAAAAGTTCACGCATATAAATATCTTTAGGCAGACAATCTCCCAGCCAGACGAACACATACATTTTGCAAAACTTACAGCGAATTTCTTACACACAGGCTACTGAAAACAAAAAACAAACGAAGAAAAGAATGTTGAAAAAAGAAAATTAAAACCAAATTATAAAACAAAACGGCCAAAGTAGAAATCGAATATGTTTCTTGTGGTTAATTTTGTTTGTTCAATAAAAATCCCTCGAACATAAACAAATACCAGCTGCCTTAAAACAACTTTTTTCTTACAAAAATAACTACAACAAGAGGAAAAAAATTAAATCAAGTTGCTCTGCCGTTAATAGAGTAAAAATTTGCATAAAAAGATGAATTGTCCGCCTGTTTATGGAATTCAATACTTTTTAGTAAATAATCTGGTTGTCAAATTTCAATTTTGTTTTGAATGAAAACAATTTGGAAAATTTTTAGTTCGAAAGTAGAGACGATTCACGAACAACTCGTAGCAGCATTGCCGACTAATGCAATTTTTGGAGTTTGGAAAGTCAAACTAGAATAAGTATTTGCTTCTACTTATTGAATCATCTCCTTTTCTTTTTAAACATTTCATTTTCGCTCTAAATTAAAAAATCTAACTCCATTACTGGATTGCCTGCTCTTTGCTATTAAGTTTGCGGTTATTAAAGAAGACTAACGTGGTTTTTTGTGTTTTTCTTCCGACGGGGTTTGTTTGAATTTGGGACGATTTTCCGTCATCCCACGTCAAATTGAATACTAAAAAATTTAGTATTCAAGAGAACACTGAAGATGGCACAAAGCCGAAACAGGTCTGTTTACAAACCAAATTTAAAGTGGGATGACGGAAAATCGTCCCAAATTAAGACTAACGTGCCCTCGTGGACCCCACGTAGGATTGACCATTCTATAGACTCTGGGTGTTTTTGATTTCTGTCTTCTTCACTCTTCTGTTTCAAAAATTTTCTATTCTCTATCTAATTCGGGTATAACAAAGGAACCAAATTATGGACCCAAGTGAGCTGCCTGTTGAACCTAATATATCGTAGCCTGTTAAAGAAAACCAAATTCCTTTTTTTCCTTTAAAGGAGAAAGAAATTTAAAATTGTTTCCTTAGAATAGAGCACGCCAGTAAATTTTGTATGAAACAATTAACTTTTTTGGCCTGCAATTTATTTATTCTTGACCTTTCTTTTGGAATATCATATATTTTATTATTATAAGGCAAATATATTTTTTATATAAGATATTATTATAAACTTATCCTATACATAATTGGCTATTGAAAATATCTCAATAATAAATGTCAAGTCAGGTCAAGTCAAGTCAAAGCTTCATTAACGATATATTTATAAGAAAGAATTGACTTTTATTTGTAAAGACAAAAGCTCTTTCACTCCCGACAGTAATAAGATTTTGTAAAAAAATAGATATGATCTAATAAGATCTTTATCCTCATTTTGATCTAGCAAGATTTTTGTACTCAATTTGATTTCAGTTCAAGTAACGGGGTGAACATTTTGGATATTAACTTGACCTTATTTTAACAATTATGTTCTTGTGGGATATTATTATTTATAAAATCTTTCATAAAAATGTTCTAAATAAAATAATAATACACCCGTTCACAAAGTTTTGCACAAAAAATTATGTTGTAATACAATTTTTCTATAGAAAATAATAACATAAAAAAATTTTATTTAAAAAATATTACTATGCACAAAGTATTATTATACACATTTTCTAAAAATAAATATTTTTATATATTTATATATAGAAAATAGTGTGACACACAAAATTTCTTATAGTAAATATTGTCGTACACAATATTCTCTATAGAAAGCATTATTATGCACAAAATTGTTGTACTCGTACATAAAGTTTCTTATGGAAAATAATGTGTCAAAAAATTTCATCTCAGTACTAGTAACGGGTGAAAGTTTTGGATATTAGCTTAGTTTTATCAGCATATATATGTTATAAAACATTTTGCTGTAGAATATCTTATTAAACACAATTTTTTTTTTAAGATGACAGATTCTATATTTCTTATATATTTATTATGGGAAATAGCGATACATTAAAATTTTTCATAGAAAATATTGTAATACACATAATTTTCTATAGATAAAAATGTATAAAGAAAATATTTGTATGCATAAGATTTTTAATAGTAAATATTGTTGTACACATAATTTTCTACAGAAATTATTATTGAAACTGAATATTCTGTAATAAATATTATACAAAAATGTTTCCAGGAAAAATTCTATATAAATTTTTTTCAAAACACATTGTTGTACATAAAATTTTTCTATAAAAAATTCTATCATACATAAAACTTTTTTAAGGAAATATTTTCGGCGTAATTATTTTCCCTAAAGAAAATATATTTTCCATAGAAAATATTATTATACAAAATATATCTACAGCAATAATTATTACAGGTAATATACAATGAATACATAAAACAAATTGTAGAAATATGTAGTATATTCTATAGAAAATATACGAAAAATTTTATCACAAATTTTGCAAAATAAAATTTTAATTTATTTTAATAATAAATATATACGTAAAATAAAATTTTACTAAAAAAAATTATCGATGACAATTCAAGGCATATCCGTTTAAAAAATTTTAGACACACGATTTTTGAAAGAAAATGTGTACTGTTGTTTCAGAACTATTATTTGAAAATATTGGTGTTCGGAAAACTTTATGCGAAAAATATTATTATACACAAGATTATATGTAATAAAAATACTTCATATATTTTTTTTTTATTTTGTGAAAAGCAAGATATTTTTATACACAAAATATATCAATAAATAATTATTTTGTATAGTAATTTATGTTCTCTCCAGACAACTTTATTTTAACAAAATAAAATAAATTATTATGAATATATCGTATGTAATATTTATTATTTTATTAAAATAAAAATTTCCTACAGCAAATACTATTATAAGCATAGTTTTCCGTACAAAATATTATTTATTGAAAATATATTCATATAAAAAATGTTCGTTGAAATATGCTGCTGTGCAAACATTTTCTTAAAGAAAATAATTTTATGCTACGAGTGTTTTATAAAGAATTTTTATAAAAAATATTGTTCCACTTAAAATAAATATTTAATTTTTTATATGACGTTTTCTTTAAAATATGTATTTCAAAATTTTAATAAAAACATCTCTTCTAATCTTCACTGTGCCCAACATTTGTGTGTTGGTGCGTATGATCACTATCATTTCGTTACAATCGTATACGTACTCATGTTAGTTCATCGATACCAGTATGTGTGTACATGTCACACATGCATACACACACATCCGCATGGAAACAGAGGTTAATCCCAATATAAAGGTGCTCAGTTGGTCTTTTATTAATGAGAACATGTCATAAAATGTTATTTATTATCCATTTACGAATTATTTATACTTCGAAAAACATCAACGGCAGATTATACAATAATAAAAAATAAATAAAATTGTCAAAAAAATTAAGGAAATAAAAAACCCTTCGAGACAAAATAACTAAAAAGAGGAAAATATAAATGCACCAATCCCAATATCATGTAGTTAATAAAATAAAAATAGTAAAATAAGTTTAAAAAAATAATAACAAACTATAAAGATAAATATGTATTTAACAACAGGCAATAAAAGTGTCCACTCGATCTATGGCAAAAAAAAATATTTTATTAAGTCTAAGTGTTAGAAATTAAATGAAAAGTTAAGAAAGTTAATTAATTTTTTTTTAATAATCAGTCCAATAAAACTAAATAATTTTACTTGGACTATTTCATTTGGACGTATTTACCAAAATAGTGTTAAATGTATTCGAATAACTTATGAATTAACAGAGCTTCACTACGTTGCCGACCATTAGTGTCTTTGTATTTATACGTGTATTGTTTTCCCCCCAAAATGCGAACATTTGTCGTAACACTCTTTTTAAAATGCGTGAGCGTATCTATTTAAATTCTGCTGTGCTCAGCAAATTACGAGTATATTTAAAAAAAATTGTGATCTACATAAAACTTTGTATTTGTTTTTAGTCCCCAACTCGTATATTTTGATTTCTCAATAATAAACAATTGCTTGTTTCATGTGAAGCAATAATAGAAATTTATTTGATAAAAATTATTTATTTTTAATTTTAAAAAAGTGAAGAATTTCTCTATATGAGTTATAGGATTAGAGCGTGTTTTTTATATAAAAAAATATTTTTATGACTTTTTGTCAAATGTTTTGTTAGATGAGTAATTGTGTGACGTTTTATGAAGCTTGATGACTATTGAATAAACCTGGTTCACTTGTAAAGCTCTAGCAATGCTGCAAGGACCATATGCTGCTTCTATTTAAGGAATTTATTGAGTCTCGTTCGAGGCTCCTGCAGTATCATTTGGCCCAAGAACAAAATGGGTTCACCTGCCATTGCAAGTTAAAGTTTGTATGAAGATTTGAATTTACTTCTTCATCTTTACCTTGAAGATTCTTACGGTGCAGAAGAAACATCCTGATATGGCCAAAGACCAAGATTCGGCAATTGTATTCATATTGTTCTTACACTGCACTCGTTCATGATTATTATGACTAGATCAGTGTACTTTCTAAGATATAACATTTCGTATACGCTATTGGTCTGTAATGTACTACGATTATCACGGATTTCTCTTCCCTTCAGGCATATACCAAAAAAATAGCAAAAGAATGGGTACGTTCATAAATGCAGTAAATTTGCGCAAAACTGCGTAGGTGATAATACATTTAGTTGCTGTTGCGTAATTAGCTATTGCATTATTATACTCCTGTTTAAGCTTTTGAACGTACTGCAGAAAATTAAGTGGAAAAGTGACAGTAAGAGTGACAACTTGGTTTTTAATTGCATTGTAAATCGAGAAAAGAGAAAGATCCGGAGATTATTATTATTTAAATGGCTGTATTACAGCAATTAATGGCAAAATTTTCTTTCACTAACTTTTCGATTTTCACAAAACAGCAAACCTTTCTAATTGATTTGTATACGAGTATTTACTTTCCAGGTGCTTTGTTTTAGCCATAACAAATTGCAAAGTTCGAGTCACAAATTTTTTGAGAATTTTGTATTTACAAACGCCAAACTTTAGAAATATGGAAATATTCAATGAATTAAAGGAACACTTATGGACATAGTACTGGCAGTAACAGTACGTGTACAGCGAATTATTCCCTCCTTGGCTTCGATGTTATTTATTTGGAAAAAAATTACAATAATTTGTCAAAATCATATACATACATACATAGATAACAATATCATTGCCATTGTATGTACATTTGTGGAAATTTATTTTTGATTTCTTTACTAAAATTTTCCAAAAATTAATTCCAACCACAAAAGGGCTTTAGCCAACCATGAAATTGGTTGAAAAACTAATTGCTCAATATTATTTTATGATCTTTAGAAGACATTCTGTGATATTTTTGTCTATAAATTCTGTAAGAGAAAAAAAATTACACATCAATCGTCATGTTAAAGTAATAGGAATGAAAAACACACAATTAGATGACTGTGAAGTGAAATGTGAACCCACACACACGCATTCACAAGAAAAATGTAGGAGCTGGGACCACTAGGCAAATAGATAGACAACTGGACGGACACACAGACAGACAGAGGAATATGAAAACATGCAAGCTGTTTAAAGGGACTGATTGGCGCAACAAAACATCACGACACCAGACAAGATAATAACCAGACTGTTGTATTCCTTTATTTTGTATTTGTTCAATTGCACTGAAAGTGAGAGAAATTGAGGAAAAGAATTTCTTAATAAAATAAAATCAAAACATTATGAATAGTTTTCTCATGTTGAGTGGAAAATTTTCTTATTTTCAATACTTTTCATTTTCTTTTTTGCCATGTGTGTTGCCAATTTTTTCATTCGCTTCGAAAGACTTTCAGTCAATTTCGAAAAACCGGCAAACGTACATCTTCTTCAGCACATTGCGTGCTAAATTTTTTAATAAAACAATAACAATAATAAAATAATATACACATTTGCAATTATTATAAGTCTTATATAGAACAACGTAAAAGCAAAATTATAAAATGATCTGATGGAAAAAACAAAAATATTGTGAAATTTGGGACAAATATTATATTCTGCAAAATAGAAAATAAAATAAGTATAAAGAAAAAACAAAGAAAACAAGAAAAGTGCGTTTAAACCAACAACAAAAAGGTGAAGAAGACAAGGGAATAGAAATATAATACGAGAAACTTAACTAGTGCTGTGAAAATACATTTCACAAGATACAACACGTATCAAAATATCTTTGATCAGAAGCTTAATATTGTTAAGGTGGATAGATTGTTCTCAACACCTAGACACGTTGATTTCATTAAAGGGCAGGTCGATGTGGAGGGTTTGGCGGCATCTCTGGTTTCTTTTGTTTATTATATGAAAGGAATTTTTTTTTTAAAATTACGTATTTACAACAGGTGCATATTTTTAAAAATCGCTTTTTATAAAAAACTACCTTTTCACAAAAGGTAGTTTTTACACAATGATCTTTTTGTAAAAGTTAAAAAGGTAAATTTTACAAAAGGTATCCTTTACAATTGGTACTTTTTACAAGATAGTTTTTATAATATATTCTCTTTGCAATGTGTACTTTTTACGAAAGGTACCTCCTACAAAAGCTACTTTCAACAAAAGGTAAGTTTTATACAAGGTATTTTTTCGAAAGGTGATTTTTAGAAAAAGGTATATTTTATATAAGGTACTATTTAAAATGCATAACTTTTGCATAAGCTACATTTTGCAAAAAAAATACTTTTTTCAAAAGACACTTTTTACAAAAGGTACTTTTTACAAAAGGTACTTTTTACAAAAGGTACTTTTTACAAAAGGTACTTTTTACAAAAGGTACTTTTTAAAAAAGTACTGTTTTACTAAAGGTACTTTCTTACAAAAGATGCTGGTTTACAAAAATACTTTTTTTAAATATATGCTTTTTTTGCAAAAGTACTTCTTAAAAAAATCCTTTCATCAAAGAACTTGTTCAAAAATTTCCTTTTACAAAAGTACTTCTTCAAAAAGTTCCTCTTGTAAAAGGTACTTTTAAAATAACTTGAAAACAATATTTATCGGAATTACAAATAAATTGAAATTACCCTAATCACGTAACGAAACGAAGGTTACGTCTTGCAATAAAAAGTACCTTTCTACAAAAGGTTTTTATAAAAAGGAAATTTTTACGAAAACTGTAGCAATACTTTTTATTATAAGTTACTTTTTATAATTTTTTAATACTGTTGAAAATACTCTTTTAACGGAAGGGTCAATATGTAAGATTTACTAAAGATACTTTTTTAGAAAAGGCTTTTTTATATTTTTAATATAGAGTTTAAGAATGACGCATTATCATTATAAGAGAATACACCGAGGCGAATTATTATTTCGCCTTATTATAGGTTATTAAAATGATTACAAAAATTTTAAACTCTTAAATACTTAATTAATATACTTACATATCGAAATCATTGGCAGTACTAGGAGGGCAGTATGGGTAGGGCTAACACACCCAAAGAACGAGCCAATTACCCCCGGAATTTTTTTCCTTCATAAGGAATTTCTAATACATGACACAAAAAGCTTTTCTAGTTGCGCTAATGATCAAACTTTCTTTTTTTCAATTTCAGCTGCTTTATTTTATTTCCGCACTCGTTTCAAAGGCAATAAATCAACTAAACAGCATCTTCCACTGTGCAGCGACAGCAACAACAGCAGCAAAAATGGCCATTCTTCTAGTGCACGTAAGACGTTTGATACTCTTAATCAGCATCGTTTATTTGAGTGGCGCCTTTGTAAGGAAATTGCTAACCGATTCACGTCACGCCTACTTAATGCACATGAATGGTAAAACCCTGTGGGCGAAGCAGTTGCATTTCCAGTGGTGGGCCTACATTTACACATGTTACGCGTACATTCTGCTGGTGAATTATGTGAACATGAGGCGTTATACGAACATGTTCGAGTTTTTTCTCACTTGAGATTTGAAATTCAAACTTAAGCGAATTGTTTTCATTATGTTTGCATGAAACTTGTGTGTTCCTTAGTGACAATAATATTGCGATAATAAAATATTTCATTTGTATTTTTCTTCTTTTTTTGGAAATTTTAAAAATCGTGTTTTACAAAAAAAAGAACTATGCACTCGTAACTATAAGAATATAGTCATGTATGAAAATGAAAAACTCAAAAGCAGAAACGATGGTTTTAGAAACGTATCATTTATAGTTATAATTCATTTTGTTGTATAATATTATGACAACTGGGTGGAGTTTGCATGAAGATTCATGCAAAGGAAAGCATGGATGAGGAGGTCATAATTAGGAATGACAAAGGAA
The DNA here is from genome assembly GCA_963681545.1 of Germaria angustata. Classification (NCBI taxonomy): domain Eukaryota; kingdom Metazoa; phylum Arthropoda; class Insecta; order Diptera; family Tachinidae; genus Germaria; species Germaria angustata. The sequence continues at coordinate 42,164,052 of OY813000.1, read as the reverse complement.
GGTTTTAATCGAATAAAACTTGTATTGTTGCCAAAAATGAGACCATTTCAGATGTTAGAAAATGTAGTTCTTTAAGAAAGTTAAAATTTGTTAACATCTAAAATGAAATGCGAAATTATACCATTATTGCTATTCCAGCACACACGCGTGACTAAACTTGTCCTTATTTTAGATCAAGAAACGAAAAAAGGCAAGAGTAAAGACATTTCTTTATTGCAGAATAACTTCCTTCCTTCCTGTCTCGTCCACCGAGCAATTATTTCAATCCTGGATTCCCTCTGCTCCGAGCCTGCTGTATAAACAAAATAATTTTTTAACGTCAATAATATGTACTGCTAAGATAACCTAAGTCGAGGTATTATGTAAAAGATCCTCTAATATTGACTAAAAAATCAATTGCATTGATTTTGACCATCAAATGTAGCAAGAACTGTAAAAAAAATAAAAATGGCATAGAACTATCCAATCCAATAGGATTGGATAGTTCTCCAGCTAACTAGTTCAATTGACCAATTCTGTTTTTTAAATTAACAGAACAATTTCACTATTTTACTCTTCGTAGCTAAATTTTAGAACCAAGAAACAATAAGAGCCAATTGTGTAAACTTAAATATGAGGAGATTTATTTCTACTAAAATCAGCTAAAGTTCCCCGATGAAGATCAACTTAACACGCCAAATATTGCATATGAGTGATTGTCTTTAACGCTTAACCGCAGACGTACAAATAGAAAATGTTAATCACCATTTGTATTTTAACTTCGCGTTCGTTCGAATTCATGTCTTCATTGGATGATGAACTAATTTTATACGCTTCTAACATTTTGTACTATTTTCGTTTCCATAAGGATGGTAAACATTGTCAATGTTCAATGAAACGTAAAATAAATAAGTTTTCATCTGTACACTTGTCTGTCATTTTCTTTTACAACTCAGCTAAACTCAGAGTTAAACAATATGTTTCTTCATGAATTTCGTGAAATTGCAGCACAGAAAAATATTTCATTCAACAAGGTCGGGTCTAACTAACCCTACCAGTTCAATGAATTTATTTTAAAAATAAAGAAATTTAATTGTCATTTACTTATATAAATCTCAATTATTATTATAATTATTTGAAATAATTCCGCCAATGCTCAAATTGCTATTAGTTAAATTTAACGAGGTGTGTGTACCTGTATTAGTGTAATTAATTAATACAGTTAAGTAGTTTAAAATAACAGTTGGGAGCCTCGGTTGGTTAATGAGTAGTTTACTAGCCTTTTCAATGCGAAGCTCGTAGGTTCGATTCCCACCCAAGACTCTGGTCTGCTTCACTACAAACGAATGAAAGTCTATGTTACTATGTTCGTCAATATGGTGTAATTAGTAATTGTTTTTATCATATACTCTAAATACGGGCTCCCCCGCCACAAAATAAGATTGTTTATCAATCAAGATTCTCATTTTTATCTTAAACAGGTTGCAGTCTATGATTAAATTTCAAAGAAGCTTTTTAAGAGATAAGGATCAGAGGTGGCAATATGACACACAAATTTGACCGCTGATAGTGGACCTATTTATTTTCCTTGTACAAAAAAACATGTCTTTTGTTAATAATAATTTTATTTTAGGGAATAAGTTCACCAATTTCGACAGCCACGGTGGGACACGGAGAGAATTGTTACAAAACTACAGACGTGATTACTTTCCAAGTGGCAGAAACCGGAAAAATCACATTATAATTAAATCAGTTATATGAAAAGTGTTAAAAAAGATTATGTTGTTCGACAGAAACGCCGCAAAAAAATATTTAAACATTTTATATGGATTTTATATAGCAATACACAAGGCGCTTATTAACATCAAAGTGGTAATGTTCATTAAAAATTATTTTATATAATAGATCAAATAAAATGTAGGCCATCACTGTAGTGAAGTTCATCTGGTTTAAATTCAATTAACTATCTAAAGGATTTGTTTTTAAGGATTTAGATTACTTGGGGGAAAATACTTTATTAATATGATTGTAAATATAAGATGCATGCTTTTATAAATAAATCATATATATATATATATATATATATATATATATATATATATATATATATATATATATATATATATATATATATATATATATATATATATATATATATATATATATATATATATATATATATATATATATATATATATATATATATATATATATATATATTAAATATATGGACCTATACTGCTAATTAAATTTCAATAGTAGCAATAACGTTTACCATTTTCTAACATGCCATCACCTACCACAAATAAACTTTCAAAAAAGCGCCACCTAGAGTTTACGTTTTGGTAAATAGAAGGTGATGAGACGCACTAAATATCAATTTGATCATTGAAAAGTAAAAAGCTTTTCAAAGCAAAAAGCTTATTCAATTTCAATCCGAATGCCAGAATATTATTTCTTCCGTTTGTGTGTATGTATGTGTGTGTGTGTGTATTTGCCTTAAATTCATCATCTAAAGGATGTTAAAAATAAAGCTAGTGTCATTTTTCTAAAAATAATTTTGAAAATATTTAATAGAAAAATGTTTTCACAAAAACATATTAAAACACAAATCTTTTTTAAAACAAAATATTAGCTACTTAATATTGAAAATTCATTATTTGGGATATTCTCCCCAACTAATCGTTAGAAACAATTAGAGCTTTCGCAAAATGCATACAAAAAACTTTTGATTTTTTGTGTACAAAATATTAGCGAAATTCAAAAAAAAAATATTTTCATTAAGCCCAAAAATATGATGATGATTAATCGAGCGAACGTGTGTTGTGTTTTTTTAAGCAAAATTATTTAATTTTTATACCGAGTGTAATAAATTTGTATAAATTTCCTTTCTTATCTGCATATTAATTTTGTCATAAAATTTCGTCGTTCTCTCCCTCTTTCAAATTTTTCTTGTTTAAATAAGATTTTTGAAAATGTAGGCGATATATTTCAATTGCATTTAATTTTATATGACACTTACATACATATTTGTATCAGAAAAAATTGAAAAAATTAATTGAAAATTTTATCTGAAAATATTTCTAGATCAGCAATATTAATAAAATTCGTAATCAAGAAAAGTATGTATAAATATTTTAATTTGTTTTTAATGTTCTCGTTAAAACTTGTAAATGTTCATGTTATTTATTTACTTGAAAGGTCTTGAATTTTTGGCACATTTCGTTGTGGATTTAAACGCGTGTCAAACAAAACAATACAACTGAGGATAGAAATATAGCACCAGTGAAATACGTAATATGCATATTCAATCGCAATACTTACACGATATAATTAATTTTAAGTTTGTTATATTGTACATGATCATGTTTTTTTGCAGATAAAAATGAGCCCAAAATGAAAGTAATAGAAATAACTAAACTTCAGTAAAGTCCATGCACAAATCTGTAATTAAAAAAATATAATTTATTAGTTACACGTGTATAGTGGAGTTCGATTATAACTTACACAAACAAATAAAAAACTGGTAAGAATTTGACAACTTTTAAACTACAAAACCGATTTGTATGAAACAAATTGTGATTCAGAGAAGAAGTTTTGCAATTTTTGACACCCTGTGGTAGCACAAGGCAGCGTAAAAATGCATCACAGTTGACAGCTCCGTGTGTAAACAAATCTTTCAGCAAATTTTAACCGACTTCCATGACCTTTTTTCCAAAAAAAAAAAATAAAAGCCACATACAAAGCATGCATAGAGTATTTAAATAACTCTTATGGTCTTAGTGCAAAGTGACTTACAAAATGAAGTTTGCTTTATTTCTTCGTCATGACTTTTTTCCGTTTTGGCCCATAATTTCTTTATTTTCCAACGGAACACTTTATATATATATATATATATGTATATATATATATATATACTAGCGGACCAGGCGAACTTCGCCTCGCCCCAATTTAAAGCCTTCAGACAAACTTCCTATTTTTTCATTTAAAAAGCCATTAAGGAATAATTTCAAACAAAATTTCATACAAAAACTCGATTTTCGATTTTTCCAATTTTCCGACTTTTCCGGAGGGATTTTCCAAAATTTTTTTTTTCCATAAAAACCTTCTCCTCGAAAATACGAACAACTGACAAAAAGTTTTACAGAAATCGGCCAAGCCGTTCTCATTTTATGAATTATTGGATTTTGCCACGCCCCTCCGCCCACAGACCGAAAATCAAAAACCAGACTTCACAGTGTCACCCGCCCGAGTATTCTGAAGGTTTCCTGAAAATTTCGTCAAAATCGGCCCAGCCGTTTTGGAGCCATTACGTTACATACATACATACATACATACATACATACATACATACATACATACATACATACACACATCCTATTTTATATATATATAGACTAGCTGACCCGGGCAAACCTTGTTTTGCCTTCAAATTTGCACCAAATCGACATAGCAATTATTGTTCAAATAAAGGTATCGGGCTAATTAAACCCACTACACGCTAGTTAAGGACCCAACGCCTTCAGCAAAACGCAGCATAGGCTTATCGCGCTAATCTCTATTGGGCAAAACACAAAAAACAAAATATTGGGCCATCTGTCGGACAAACTTCAAACTACACTACTTCAAACTAAACACTCCTCATGTCCCATAGAACATGTATATAAAGTTTGGTCAAAATCGGTGCAGTAGTTCTTGAGTTATGATGCAAAAACAAACACACAAAACTAAGTATTGCGCCATCTGTTGGACGAACTTCAAACTACACACAAAAACACTCCTCACGGCCCATAGAGCATGCATATGAAATTTGGTCAAAATCGGTCCAGTAGTGTTTGAGTTTAGCGATCACGAACATACACGTAATTTTTATGTACATATAGCTGACACCGTCAGCTCAAAATATCGTTGGAACTACATAACCGATTTAAGAGTTTGATATCTCGTTTAGAAGAACATGACAACGGCTTTCCAAAAAAAGTAAAATAAAATAAAAAAGCACAAAAAATAAATATATGTATATGTCATTGGTGGTGCAATATGAAAATTGGATTTTGCCACGCCCCTCCGCCCACAGACCGAAAATAAAAAATCGGACTTCACAGTGTCACCCGCCCGAGTATTCTGAAGGTTCTTTGAAAATTTCGTCAAAATCGGCCCAACCGTTTTGGAGCCATTACGTTACATACATACATACATACATACATACATACATACATACATACATACATACATCCATACATACATACACACTTCCAATTTTATATATATAGAAGATATATATATATATATATATATATATATATATATATATATATATATATATATATACATATATATATATATATATATATATATATATATATATATATATATATATATATATATATATATATATATATACATATATATATATATATATATATATATATATATATATATATATATATATATATATATATATACATATACATATATATATATATATGTTTTATATATATAAAAACCATCAAAACTAAAATGTGGTAAATCTGAGTATTTCAGGAGAAGCTCTTATGCTTGTTTGCCATATTTCGGAGACGTAAACGTTTTTCCAACAAAATAAGAAAAGACTTAGTTTGGAAGAGTCAATGAATACCTTTCAACTGTGTTAAAGGGGAAGTATAAGAAAATGTTTGTTATTTAATTGCACACATGAAAAATAACACACATTCTATGTATTAATAACTATAATTTCGTAGGTGTTTTAATACATTTATCTCTCTACTTTGTAGCACTATTTATGTTTTTTTAATATTTTTAGAAAATTGTGATATGTGGGATTTATTTGATTTTACAAGTTGGCCAAGATTTTATATGCAAATTGCATTTCGGACATTTACATAAACCGCAATATATTATTTTTTAATTTATAATAAAATATTGAAATACAGTCGACTCTCGGTAATTGGGGACTGGAAAAAAAGTTCAACTAACCAATAGTTCAAAATTATATATTAAAATTATTTACGAAATTTTCTATTGTGTATTAGGGGGAATAACATTTTCGTATTGCAAAATTTATTGTACGCGGAATTAAAAAAAAATTGTAAGAATCCATGGGTCTAAAATCAAATCCCATTCTGTAAAAATCGACATAAAGATTTTCTTCTCTCAATCCTCTGAACTCTACATTAGTCCAGTCAAATAAGAGTTTGATCTCGGATTTTGATCCGATGTGTCACGCCATTTTGTATGATCAACCGTATTTGAGATAGAGCGCAAAAAACACTACAGTGGCTTTAGATATCTTAGCAGGTAATGCTTGAAGTCGGTTGAATTTTTCATCAAAAAGTATTTGTTGAATTAATTATTGTTTTTTATATTACGCCAGTTTTACTCAAAATAACTCTAATCAAAATCAAGGTCTTTCAAAACTATAGTTATAAGATAATTCATAGTTACTTTATATGGATATACCCCTCTCTCCGCTTTCATTCCACCAGTATTTTCTTTGACTACGCTCTAATATTCAAAAGTAGCTGGCACCAAGTTTAAACATTATCACTATTTTAATGGGTGATTTTTTAAGAGCTTTCGGATTTGATTTAAAAAACACATAAAATTTAGAGAAATGTATGAAATCTTTATTTGAGTCCGTTGAACGATCTATAGAATTCAATGTTTAAGGATAACTTAATGTAAATGTTAACCGTGGCTATGATTCAAATGGTTCGTAGCCTGTGTGCAACTTTGCATAGACTCTCCAACATATCGGCCGGTATCTCACGAATAAATTCTACAATATTGGCTATCAGTGCGTCAACCGTTGCGAGTTTCTCCCTATAGACATGAACTTTAACATACCCCCACAAAAAGTAGTCTAAAGGCGTTAACCCGCACGTTTGAGGCCGGTCAATTGGCCTCCTCGAACCATTTACACTTTGTGAGAAGAATACACCTTCCCAGCTCCTATTCCGTCAACTTTTTTACCTGTCTTCATATCTTGGTATAAAATGAACTCGTATCAAATTTTCTGGCTCTTATTATTATAGTTTTTCAGGTAGTACATAAATAATAAATACTATATAAGAAGAGTAGCCCTGACGGCTTCCAATGCTATGTAACCGAAATGTTGAAATGTATTGCACAGATAAGAGTAATAGAATCATTTTTACACCACAGAATGTCGTCATTGGTAAAAATATTTACCATTTTGTTTTCAAAAACTATAACTATGAATTTGCTTAAAGGCCTATACCATCAATATTTCCAGGAGGGTAATTGACCATCCGACCAAACTACAATCAAAACCTTTCCACCAAAGAAATAATTTCAGAAATCCATCCATAAATGGAGAAGTTATGCGATGGTAAATTTTTCGGGCGAGCAAATAGCCAGTCGGATTTTCGAAAAACAATTATGGGACCAACAGCAATCAAACCCTTTCAAACAAAATCAGTTCACAAATTATAGAGCACTGCGTGTACAATATTAAAAAAATTAAAAAAGAATACACGTACACACTAATTGATAACCTCCTCCTAAAGTAAAAATGACTAACATCCATGGACTTGTGATACCAGATTGGCAGAGTTCATTTCTTTTGAATACTTAATAAGAATGTATGGGTACTAAAGAACACAATTTCGCGAATCAGTTTCTTTGCAAAAGAAATTTATAATTGCTAAAGGGCCTTGTTAGTAAATTTTGTAATTTTTTATTGTTTCTTTTAGGAAATAAAATAAAACTAAAATCAGGGTTTTTCTGTGTAATTTATATTTTTTTGTAGTTTCTTTTTCTTGTAACATATTCTGTGTGCTGTCGATCAAAAAATGTTTTTTTTATATTGCAACTTTATATTTCTCTTGAATTCAAAACTCGAAAACATTTAGGCCATTTATCATCTAAACCACAATTTATGTTAATTTTGTAAACAAAGTATCGCTGCAACAAAGCACCTAGACATAAGTACATATATAAGGAAATGTAATGTACAGTGGGACGAATATTACTGGGAGGCTACCAAGTATTTTGATTTAAAAAGTGAAACTTTTAGAAAGCGATTTTCAAATAGAAAGGCAAATCGTAATGCGTAGCTCGTTCGAAACGACGGCAGACTTGTATATTTAAGCAAGTGGGGGGAAATGGGAAAAGGATTAAATGTGTTGATTGACAAAAGAAAATATCCCGAAACAAAAGAAAACAGCCAATGGAAACAAAACATGAAAAGTTCACTTTGCGTACAAAATATTTGATTTGTCCTTTATATTGTAATACTAGATTATTTAATATTGATATTTATTATTTCAAGTCTCCAAAATTTATTGTTTGTTGTGGTTTTGTCTGCTCACATACCACCAATTCATTGGTCGCTAAACTAAATCGTCAGTGAACTCAAAGCAATTTGAAAACATTCAACCTCTTGTACTTATGCCAAACAAAGCAAATACAAATATAAGGAAATTCCGTATTATATATGGTTATGGCAAAATACATACTTAATTATAGTAGGCAGCAAAAATTAATAAACATCATTAATGGAGTCTGATGGCCATTAGAAAAAATTATGTTCATTTGGTTAATAATTATTTTATTTACAATGTACCATGTGGCATTATCACTATAACAGTGATTTGTTGTCATATACATACATACATATTACACTCTCTGGCAGTTGCTGTTCGAATATGTATAGTTTTATATGTTATACTCGTATATGACTAGCCAATAAATATTTAGGTCCACTGTACACTGCATTTTAAAAAGAAACTCTTATTACCATAATTTAAAGTGGCAATATTCATCACTTGCCTCGGCGGTTGTTAGTTTTTTTTTATATTTTTAATATAAAAAAACAACATAAAGATGCAACAGCAAAACGTAACGACCGATAACAAGAAAATAAATTATAAATTTAAAAAGCAACACATTCAAACTCTATAAAAATCACACCTAAAGAATGCATCAAGTGTCGAATCTAAATGTTGTACGAATAGAGTGTTCACAAGCGGTTTTTTGGAGATAATTTTAAGGTAGAAAAATAAAAAAAATGGGTTTTAATTGAGTTTAGCCTACTAAAGACGAGATAAATTTTTTCGGAGAAGTAGATAAAAATTATGCCATTGACCTAAAATCTCCTACAAACAGAAGAGTATTTGGGAATACTCTGACGCCTTGTAAGCCCATATGGGTTGACTAACTCAGCAAACAAATGACAATTACCTCTCCTCTGGGTATAGTTAGATTTTGCTAAAGTGTAGTCTAAAATATATGCACTAGCTGCCGAATTCGGTCACCAGAAGCTGTAGACTGGACTTGAAAAAACCATAATATGAGATACTTATAACCTAGATCCCTTAGGGTAAAACATGGATTGATAACATCCATTTGTATTTACGTCTGACCACCCTTTAGTCCATGTGCTTATGGGATTTGTTTAAAATCTTAGATAACTTGAGGGCTTATATAGTAGCAGTTCTCTAAATGTATAACATTCCCCGGTCACAACTCTACACAATGTTTTTATTAATACACCATTTCTGTTTGTGCGCCCTAATGTTCTACGTAAATAAGTTTGCCTCTATTTCAGCCAAAGATGGATGTAAGTGTGTTTTCAGCTTTTTTTATGTTCACCTATACATACTTATGGGAATTCTGTATGAAAAAAATTACATACAACTATACTTGCCAGATATATTGAAATTTTTGAAGGAGAAATCGTCAAAACGGTTCATAAAAATATCACATATTTAAGCAAAATATTTATTTTTATTCAATACATAACAAAGCAGTTAAGTTCACAAATTGTTTTAAAGGACTGGAAAAGGACTAAATAAAAAACCAAACTTATACAAAATTTCAACAAGAAGCATCTGTAGTCTTCATCCCTCTTAAATTGCCATCAAAAGAAAACAATAAATAATATTATGGAATACTGAAATAACTAAAAAAAAATGTTGTTGTATTAGGTTAGGTTAGGTTAGGTTGATTGGAGGGGTGTGATAAGCCCATGTCATACGACATACACTTAAGCCAGTGAAGGCTTGTTGTGCGCTCCCTTTAATTATCAGAAACAAACTGCCAGAGTTCTGCGGCAGGATTCGAACCTGGGACCTTCGCACTACGAGTCTAGTACATTACCTACTAGTCTACGAAGGTCAGTTGTTGTTGTATTAAATCAGCGGTATATATACTCGTATATACAAAAATATACTAATTTGAAAGATATGTGTACTATTGCATTTGGATATTTTAATTAAATATGATCCAGTATTGATTTCGGATCAATTATAATTGCTTATTGTTAAAAAATATATTAGGGGCATTCACAATTCTATGTATTAGAGTTAGGTTAGGTTAGGTTAAGTTGATTGGAGGGGTGTGATGGCCCATGTCATACGACATACACTTAAGCCAGTGAAGGCTTGTTGTGCGCTCCCATTAATTATCAGACACAAACTGCCAGAGTTCTGCGGCAGGATTCGAACCTGGGACCTTCACACTACGAATCTAGCACACTACCTACTAGACTACGAAGGTCAGTATGTATTAGAGGTAGGAAAACTATGTAATTGCGATTAATTGTAAATTGTGGATTACCCTTTTGGATTGGTCATAAGCCAGCCAGCTTTTGTTATCTTTGTTATCGACGCTTCTTCAATTTAATACATGAACGATTTTCCGTCATCAATTACTTTTAGTGAGGAAAAGAATACTAAAGATGGAACATAGCCAAAACCGGAACATATCAGGAAACCAAACATGGTTTCATGTGTTACATATGCAAATGCTAATGCGAAACCATTAGAGCACGATAGTGAATTGGTCTATTGTATAAAATATTGCTTCCAAAGACGATTTTTTTGATCTAGGTTTGTTTAATTTAGTTTAGCTCGACTAAAAACTCTTTGCACATTTTTCAAATATATGTACGATTGAATTAAAATTTTATAAATGAGAAACCAGAATGTCGAATTTTTATTTCTAATGACTTTTTGGAAAAATTTAAAAGTATAGTATTTTTACAAGGAAAAAAGTTGTTTATGTTATATAGTATTAATTGTCTCAATCCGGACGCGGTCTTTCACATTCTGCAGCAAAATGGATAAGTTCTTGTATAATGTCATAAATGGAAATATTGTCCACTTTGGTCATATGTTGAGGATGAATTGCACCTAAAGTATTAAATTAATTTCCAAGTTCGAATCTCGCTAATATTTAACATAAGTTTCCAAATATATTTCTTCAACGCTTAAGAAGTTTTTTCGTCCTTACAATCTTTAGAAAATTCAGTTTTATATAAGTAAATACTCATTGGCGTTTTCAAACATTTTTCATTTCAGCGAATAATTGCAACAACATAATAATCAGCTGATGTGTATTTTAACAATACAAATTTCAGGGATGCCGGATATATATTTTATAATGAATAAAGTTAAAGTTATTGATAAACAATGTAATAATATCACGAAAAACTATAACAACACTTAAATGTATTTCTTTATTGTATTTTTGTAATGTTCTTTTATGTTTAATATTAAAAAAGTTTTTGTTTTTATTTTTCCAATTTATATATATATAATGGCAACACTATATTTGTTTAATGCTGCCCGTCAAAATAGAAAATAGCCTAAGTTGGCAGCAGCAGCAAATGCTGTTGTGCAGTCGTCCTGTTGTGCTGCCGTTAAAATATTCGTATTCATTTAAATACATGGATTTTATTTTTGACATATTGCTGCTTGCTGTCTGCTGTCGTCTATGTGCTTAGAGCTTTAGTGTTTATCATATAATTTAAAAGTTTAAAGTTTAAATAAAAATGTTATTCACTCTTAATTACTAAGTGGGTAAATTTATGGCGAAAATCGTCAAAATGCTATTTTCGGGTTGCCCAAGTCGCCAAGTCTGGTTGCTTTGCTCACAATTACAAATAACTGTGTGTACACACGATCCTCAAACACTGGTGTGTGTTAAGCATGATCGTACTGAGGTGTATTTTATTTCTTCGTATGTGTTCGTACAACAAATGTAAATGTTTTTTATGTGTAATCATAATAATTTTGACCTAATTTTTGGAAAAGAACACGTATAAAATATATACGTGCGTATTTACATACATATTTTATATTTTTAGAACTATTGTGAATAATGCGCACACAATACGCACAGCAAAAGGAAATGTCAAATAATAAGTATTCCTTCATTTTGATTTATACAATACGACAAAAATCTAAGTATTTCATTGAGTTTTAATGAAAAGTTCTCATACAAAACAACAGTTGACATAAGGAATTGAAAATTTTAGTTAAATTTGTACAAATTATTATGTTAATTTTTTTATAAAATCATTTGGTATTTGAATTTTTCAAATTTTTTATTGTATCTTTAGCTGTTCATATGTCCACATTTCATTGCTCGCTAAGCCAAATCGTCAGTAAAAATTAAGCAGTTTGAAAACATTAAAACTAATATGTTTTTGTCATATCATTCAGATACAAATTGAATATTACAAAATGCATAATCATAGTGAACATAGAATGCGACAGAGAATTCTAATATTGTATTTGATTGTTTCAAGCAAAATATATATAAAAAGTAAATAAATTTACATTTCATAAAAAAAAACAAATTGATCTTGCTGTACTCTAGGACCTCCCTAATAATTGAGACAATCGAGCTTAAAACATCTGTTGAAGATAAGAAATCGGTACCATAAACATTCCAAATACAGAGCATCCGCCTAAAAGCTCAAGCGATAGCAGTTTGGATAGCGATATGCCTACCTGCACCAAAACCGTCAGGAAGAGATCAAGAGAGAGAGAGATAAATTCAAAAACCAATTTCTTTAACAATTCCCTTTTTTCGCTTAATATATTACTATTAACTACTTAACAGTCATAGTAAATTTTAGGAAATCGAGAAAAATTAGGAAGTGTGACAAAATACATATTGGACAAAACATGGAAAAGTTGCTCCAGAGCGTAGCTTTTGGACGTAAAATAAAAGGACAATAATTATAACAGACAATTTAGAGATATAAATGGCATTTGTTGAAAAATTACGTTATCTCTAAGGAGCACATTGGGTGGTTATACCGAAATAATTTTGGAACTTCAGAAAAATTCTGAATTTGAAAAAGTCGTATTTTTGAAATCTTTCCTAAGAAGATTAGTGCCCATTAACTAAAATGCTCCAAACGGGCACGTGTAAAATCATTCATTTTACATCGAAAGTCGTTGGACATAAAATGTTCGCAAGGAAATCATAAAAAACGTAGTTGATCGTCTAGCAGAAGATCTAAATTTTGCCAAAAATTCAAAACTAACAACAAAAAATGGAAACAATGCGCAACAACAATATGTCAATATTAACAAAGTCCATTTATATATGATTGCAAAAATGGGTTGATCTTCTAAAGTAACACCTGAAATCACTTATAAGGCAAAATTTATCCAATAACTTTTTAAATCTGTCTTGATAAATATAATTTTAATCTTTATATAATTTTTAATTAAATTTGAACGCAAAATAAATAAGTCAAGCCTACGTATCGTCTTATTTTTAGATAAATTATAAACAAAACTGTCAAAAGAAAAAACATCTCAAATAAAAAAAATAATTTGAAAATAGAATAAAATTTATTAGACATCAAAATACAAAAATGATACAAAAAATTTATTTTTAAAGTATGAAACATTGCACATTCCATAAAACCTCTAAAATTCATCCATCCAACCAACAAACCAACTAACTATGCGGACGAGGTGAAACAGTGAGCCATTATAAATGATGGCTGATTCAAAAACCAACAATAATGGCAAAAGTTTTAACGAAAACTAAAACCTAAAGCAACATAAAAACGAATTTCAACGAAAAATTGTGCGCACTGAAAGATGGCAGAAAAAATTTAATTAAAAAAATATTTATATGAATTTTTAATTTTTTTTCTTCTGAATTTTGTACTTAAAGTTGTTGCTTATTTTATTAATATTCTTACATATGAAAGCTACAGAAATCTAAGGAATGAGCAAAAAAAAATCAGAAAATGCTCTTCTATAGTACATGTTTGTTGCCCGTCCGCAGACAACGTTTTATATGAGAAAACGATCAGGTGTGGAAAATGCAAGATCCACAAAATAATTATGAACATTCAGAAATCATCCATGAGCAGATCTTAAAATAGTTGAACATTTTTCTTTTTCATAATGAAATTATACACACTTTTATGCAAAATAAAAGAAAAAAACTCTTAGTTTAATATACATAATATACATTATATGTATGTATGAGTTTTATTACAACCCAAAAAGACAAAATGGGGGAGGTGGTTGTACGAGTGCATGATTAGATTGACGTGCAATTCCATTTTTATTAAAATTTAATAACACAGCAATTATTATAATGGGCACACAAAAGTTTTATAAAAATTAACAAAAATACGCTAGTAATATTAACATCAGCAACAGCATTATAGCGAACTATTTGCAGACAATGTAATACCGTAGATTGGGCGTCATGGTACATTGGAAGTTACGCCACACAGTGCATTGTCCCCAGAGAACCGATACAACTAGAAAGTTTTTCGTAGGATGATGTAATTTGTTATAACTACAAAATATATGTAAATTATGAAAAGCTTTAATTTTGAGGAAATTAGTGCAAGGATATACAAGAATGCCTAATTTTTAAAGTTCAATTTTGGCTACAATTACAATCAGAGTATAGCCAAAAATGGCAACCAATTCCAAAGATAAGACATTAAGTACTGTGTCGTATTTACTTTTATATGCGCAAGGATATTGATAGTTCACATAAATCCTTATTTTTAAATTGCTATAATTATGATTAGAAAAAATTGACAAATAAGCACCGCAACTAATTACGTTTCATTAGCTGCAAAGACATCCATGTGTTTTCTACATTTTGCCCACTCAAGATCTGTGCTAAATTTGCTTTCAGTCAGACACTTGGAAATCTCATATTCTACGTACTTAATTTCAAGAACTAAGTTTTATCCAGATTTGTAATAAAAATACAGCCAGATTTCATTTAATTAAGTATCAGGATATGCCCACCTCCAATATATCCTAAATAACAATAACAAAATTAGTATTTGTGATCAAAATACTACAAAAATCGGTAACAGTTTCCAAATTTACGTTTTCATTTATCTTGTAAGTTTCCTCTTATTCGATGCAAGGACATTAATATCTCACATAGATTGGTATTTTCAAACACGTTGCTTCATTTATGATCAAAAGCACAACAAAAATTAGTACTTTTTTTTTAAATTTGTTTATTGACAATAATTAGCAAGAGAAAAAGGTTAATTACTTATATACAATGTCTCTAAATCGAGAGCTCTAGTATTTTCAATATAATGGCGGCTTGTTTTTAACAAGTATAAATTAATTTTATGAATAAATAAATAATTTTATTTATTTTTTGTACATATAAAAGGATGTTAATTGCAATGAAAATATTTGAAAAAACATTACTTTTATATGAGAAAAATAATAATAATAAAAATAATAATAATAATAATAATAATAATAATAATAATAATAATAATAATAATAATAATAATAATAATAATGATAATAATGATAATAATAATAATAATAATAAATAAAATTAAGAGAATACTTTAATTATTAATTATTTAGTAACCACCAAAATTTTTTAAATTGGTTTTTTATACTAAAAGTAAATCTTTGCGAGATATACTTGTACTGTATCTTATATCTAACTGCTCTAAATTGCAGTTAACTGCTTTAATATTTACACGTCTATGGTTGTGGTAAAAGACTGGAGTGCCATTTGTATCTTAAATGATTCGTTTTTTATCAAGGTAAAGAAAAGCTTCAGGAGGAACAAATCCTTTTCTTAAGCATTCAAAAATTAGAACTTCTTACGTAAAATAACAGCTTTATACTTCGTGATCAATTTCGTTTAATTCAATGGATGGATATGTCTACCTCTTACATATCCTTGATGTCATACTTTAGTTTCAACTATGTTTATGATAAAATTAGTAAAACAAATTTAAACACTGTGCTTGGGTTCATGTTATAACATGGTAATGCTTTTGCGGAACCGTTATATATTATCCCACCGTTACAGAATTCGCCAAAGCATTAAAAGCTTTTCTACTTTGTTATTCTCCAGCGTGAAATACTTTTAAAGCGAAAAATAAACTTCTATTATTAAATAGTACGAATTAAAAAATCAGTTCAAATCTGTTTAAAACGTTTGTCGGTTCAGAAAGAGTTTGATTTTAAATCATTTTTAATTTGAAATCAAGCCTAACTGTTTGCTGGGTTATTGCCAATAAGTTTTTTTAAATAACTTTTTGTACAGTATACATACGCTGAAAAGAAAAATCGAGCCATTCGTACATAAATCAAGCTAAAGATGCACCGTAAATAAGTGTGTGAATAAAATACTTGATTAGAAGCTTTTAATGCTAAAATACGTATTTATCAATAATTTTATTTAAAAAAACATATTAGTCGTTATGGGTCAAGCTGTCTATAGTCGGTTTGGGACTCACCAAATCATCATTTAACCGAGTGTATAGCATTTAACCTGGTTTGATTGTGCAAAAACTAACATATAATAAATTAAAGAGATGGCTTTACTTAAATTCCCTAAAAATCTAACCGATGGTGACCGAAATATCGAATAAATAACTGAAAAAAAAATTAATAAAACAAAGGTGTTTTACTTGAATAAATGTAGAGCCTGAATAATAACAAAAATAAATTTTATTATGCTTGAGAGTTTTCTAAGACTACTATGCCTACAATTTTTGCAATTCAGATCTGCCAAATAAAGTTATTGTACGAACTGCGAGGATAAAAAATATTTTTATCAATTAAAGTTTTTCTTTCAATGAAATAGAAAAAAGGACTATTTTAGGATTTCTTTAACTGGTAAATTTAAACCCTCCGAACGAAAACATCTTCCTTCTGTTCCAAATTAAAATCAAGCGGAAACTCAAAAGCAGGCGATAGTGGAGAGAAATCTCTCGAAAATTTAAAAATGTACACACTAATTAGTTGCGAAACAAGGGAATTTCATGTGTGGGTTGACTTGGAAAATGTGTGCGTTTTTTCTTTCTTTTTTTTTTTTTTTTGCTTATAATAACAAACATGCATCTGTGTGTACTCGTATATTGTATATTGAGTTGAGCATTTTCTTTTGCCTCAGGTAAAATTAAAAATCATTTTGAATTCATTATGCATATTGAGAAAAAAATGTGTTGGCAGCAAAGAAAATCGCGTCAGCTTGCAGTTTTTCAAATTACAAAATAATAATAATAAAATAGTATGAAATTCAATAAATATTATTATTAATTAAAACAGTCTCTCAACGGTTGCGCATTCTAAAGAATTTTCATTAATTTACCTGACAAAATATAGAGATGCTTGCAAGGTATTTGGCTATAAAAAAAAAATTCGCCAATTAATAATTTAATAACATATGATAATTTGATTTTATCTACTGTATTCATACATACTTCTACATAAATTGCCAATGAATTCTCAACTATTTTAAATGTTCATAAAATGTACAAATATATATGTATGTATACACATAAACATACTTATGTATTTTTATTAAAAAAAAACTTTCTCTGAACTCTTAGAGAAGCAGTTTTTACAGAAAAAACTTCTTTAAGAAAAAATCGATTTTTATAGGACTCAAATATTATTCTGAAATTGTCAGCACAGTTTTTGGATGATAGTTTAGTATTCTATTGGAAGCTTCTTCAACCTGTTTTTAGAACTTCTTTTTAATATTTCATCGATTAAGCTTAAAGTCAGCTGTATTATAAATAATTTATGCTTAATATTGAAATTTATTATTCGGGATATTCTCCCCAACTAATTATTAAAAAACAATTAGAGTTATTGCGACTAACGAAATGTCGGCATATGAAGAGCTAAAGCCACAATTAATTGTTTTTAATAAATAATTTATTTCTATTTATTTCACCACATCGAGGAAAAATTAAATGAATTAACAAATTTTAACATATTAACAAATCTCTCGTTGCTAATTGAATTGTCCAATTTCCCCGACGAATGCACACAAAGTAGTGGCGAAATATTAGTCACAAATACATAGAAACGAATTATTTATTCCCATCGTATTTTTATATCAAACTAGCTGACCCGGTCCGCGTTGCTGGCCCTAAGCAAACATTAGTGTTATATTACCACACGATTTAAATTGAGCTTTTAACGAAATTTACGGCCTTTAAATAAAAATCCATTGAATGACTATCATAAAGTTTTGGAGTCCATATATATATATATATCCTTATTTATATGTATAGATCTTTAACTTATTGTACAATGTTGCACCTTAGTAAGCGCGGAATATCTTGTGTTATCGAATGATGTAAATATTTTGTAAATAAACCGAAAACTCGGATTTTTTAATGCAACATTTCGAAAGTTTTAAAATTTTGATATTGAATCATTATTAACATAGATTTTTTGTAAATATCTTCGGAACTACATAACCCATTTAAGAGTGTGATATCTCGTTTTGAAGAACATGACAACGGCTTTCAAAAAAAAAGTAAAATAAAATAAAAAAGCACAAAAAATAAATATATGTATATGTCCTTGGTGGTGCAATAGGAAAATTGGATTTTGCCACGCCCCTCCGCCCACAGACCGAAAATCAAAAATCAGACTTCACAGTGTCACGCCGCCCGTATTCTGAAGGTTTCCTGAAAATTTCGTCAAAATCGGCCCAGCCGTTTTGGAGCCATTACGTTACATACATACATACATACATACACACATCCTATTTTATATATATAGATATAAGATATATGTATGAATGTCTCATCTCTTTTTTCACTAAAGTGATTTGCATAAATATGATTGATTTAGGTACAACCAAAAGCACCAAAAAATTGGTGACAAGCTTAAAATATACATGAGCACCGAAGAGGGCGTGTTATGCTCTGCGCTGTAGGTTGGCATTAAACGTTTAACAAGTCCTTGTTGACTTTGGAACATATGATTAATTATTAATTAATAAAAATACGTTACGAATAGTAACCTAGTAATATAGACTAAGAAAGTCAATAGCACATTCGAATTATATCCATTAAACAAATTATTTATAATATAGTTATATAGTATAGATTAAGAAATATGTCGCTAATAATAGCTAACGATTTCAATCGGCGACCTATTGGAAGTTCCTTCAATCAAACACAGACCTGGGAAATCTGTCCCAATAGTTCAGAAGTCTTCAAATTGTCAGTAGTTTGCTTGTTGAAACTCTAAAATTCTAAGACTACTTAGTTCAGTCTAAAATATTTTATAAGTTTTCCAGCAAAAAAATATGCAAGTCAACAACATTGTCACTGAATCAAAAACTCGAATTATGATTTTTTTTTAACATACAAGGAAGAAAAGTTGAAAAAATTTTAATACAAATTTAGACTATTTCTATAAATCTATTCAAATGGGTTTGAACATATTTTTTTATATGAAAACAAGTATTTGTTACCCTAAATCTAAATGAAGATTTGATATTTTTGCCAGTTACTAAGTGATGAAATTTTTTTCATATAAAGAATAAATCATGGCTACTGGCAAATTTTTATGCCTTTCAGATACGAACTTTATAAAATTATTATCTTTGCAAAAGATATAAAAAGCATACTTCTGTTATCACAATGAAGACAGCTTCCAAGTCGGTGAATAGGAATCAGATAATGACTGGCAGTGACAAGCCTATGTTAAAATCACTAGAAATTATCCGAGTCCGCACTACTTCCGGATCCTAGTTTCAGCATTTTCATGACCTTTTTCGAAGCTCTTTCTATAGTGGATTCCTAATAAGAAAATCCTCAAGATGAACGTAGGTATACGATATTTTGATATGACCAAATGATGATCTTACCATAAAACGAGCCCTGGATCTCTGACGAAGCAATAGATCCATGTGCGATAAATTGGTAGATCATAATTTGTCGCTAACACAATCATATGCCTTTCAATCAATATATGTGGCTGCCATCGTTCGGTGATATGAGTTTAAGTAACAGCCACCACATGATCACCGAAGAGGCGTCACACCGTGCTTTGATTCATAGAAGGAAGTCAGCAAAAAGTTTTAATACTATCTAAATATAGATATATGAACCATTTTTATAATAGTCGTAAACTCATTTTTCCGTCACAAGACTTTGTCCTTAGGGTCCTTTTATATCCATTAGCGCCAGATATGACTTTCGTGAACACACCTATTCCGTGCGCCGTGGAGTATTGGTAGCACAGCATTGCCATAATATCAATCATCGAGTCAACATGCCACAACGAAAAATATCACTCAACAGCCAGAAACCACTAGAATCTTGAGCAAGTACATGTGTTGGTGCGAGGTTCCGTGATTTAGAAAAAGAGTACCATTGACTGAAGTTCACTTTTTGCGACAACATTTACAATGATTTTCATTTATTCGCATTTGTTTTTTTCAAAACCCATTTCTCAAATGCAAATTCTAAAACTAAATCTGTTTGAAACATTGTTTCAAAAAAGATGTTACGAATATGTTGCAACATATTATTTGTTTTTGAATGAAAGAAAAAAATCTTTCATATTGTCAAGGATTTGAAAAATGGCAAAATGTATTCTGAAGTTAAAACAAAACACACGTCTTAAACAAATTTAACAAACAAATACGAACTGAGGATCCATTTAAAATCATAGAAATTAGCAAAAAAAAATTAAATAATTTTTCATTGTAGACCCATAAATAATTATGTTGAGAATAAAACTGCAAGATGCAAATAAGATACACACATGTTATATGTACTATATGTAGTCTATATGAAGACCAACAACAATGAAACCACAAACAAAATGAAACAACGAATGCGATCAATTTATTTGGTGGCAAATGGACGAGTGTCTTCTTTATTGTCATCAATGGAATATATACATAAATATTTGTGATATGCTTCTGGTTGTGTTTCAGAGAAATACAACTTCTTAGGACGCCTTTTTCTAATTTTTTATTTTAAACTTGTGTTTATTGAATACGTATTTAATACGTGTGTAAATACGTATGTACCAGCCATGTGTCGAATATTCGTATTAATATTTCCGAATATTCGACTATTTCTTGACATAAGGATTAGCATTCGTATTCGCCTAATTCAAGCGAATTTCGCTTTCAAATTACTGAGTAGGAAAGAGAACACCTTTCTATGGAAAATTAGGAAATGAATCGCACTATTTTACTACATTCATTATTTTTTAACTTATAGTACAGTGATCAAAAAGAGAACCAAAGGTTTGCTTATTACAATACCTCTCACTACAATATCCTTGAAAGAGATCATATGTATTTCTTAAAGAATCTCATTACTGTCGTGAGGGAAAGAGCCTTCGTCTTTACAAATACACATCATTTGTTTCCATGTGTATTAAGATAAATTAAAATTTCACTAAAAATTGGAAGAACATATGGAAAAGGTACTCCAAAGTATACGTGATAAACATAAAATAATAGGAATTGCAAAAAACGTTCATAACACTGGAAAAATAAACAACAATAAACATAGACCTCTTCTCGGGAATATTAGTGGCTATAATGGAAAAATAGGAGCAGATAAAGTCGCATTTTTTAGATAATTCTGGAATTTTATTTTAAAAAAGTCATATTTTTTACATTGGCTCTGTTAAAACATGGTTTTTGTCTCTGCTAGTTAAATTTAAATTTGTCTTAAGACACATTTTGTTTCTTACCTACCATTAGTAAAGGTTTGACTTGATATTTACTAGGAGTTATCAAGAACTAATGCGCTAAGTTTGCTTTTATCGCCATCAGGGTGCCATCTCAGTTAATATTCGTATTCGCGATAATTAAAAAATTCGCATTCTTATAATCACTAATACATGTACATAGTATATGGACATTCCAAGAAATCTTTCAATTTATAGGGCACTTCAGACCCAATGGATCTCTTCAATTGTATGTATAGAAAAAATTCACAGACGGCATAATCCGAAGAAGATAATGGGCGATTATAATAATACCTCACGCTTCACTAGACCATGAATTAAAAAATGTTCTACTCAACGCTGGGTAGAGACCTGTTTGGTATCACTGTAATCGTGAAATCCACAAAGTTTTCAAATTGTTTATCATTTACACTAAACTCAAACTAAAAAAAAAAAATTGGAAGAACTTTGTGCTGTACTGATTTCATAGCCGAACAATAAAAAAAAATTCAAGAATTTAATTTAATTAACTCCTGTTTATTTGATGTGCTGATTCATAAAATATTAAAAATATCACTGATCGATTTCTTCCAAAAAAATAAAAAAATGGTTATTTGTTCCTGTTTAAGCTGTCTGTATTTATTTTATTGAAGCTAATACCAAATTATCAATAGACTCCAATAATCAAGTTTTGAAAAACCTTCAACTTGGTAAAATAATGTAGATATAAAAGAGATTTGAAATACCGACATGAGAATTGATTACTGTTTTACTATTAGTGACATTACAGAGAAGATCGAATTGCATCACATCAAAAAAGAATATGTATATGAAACTTTTCAGAGGAAATAAAAAAGCATTAACATGTAAGTTTGGGACTATAGTGCAGCATTCCTTAAAGCCACTACCCGAAATCTTAACTTTTTTAACGTAAATAACAAAAAAACAAATTAAGAAACATATAGCTGACATAGCATAAAATACTCAATCTAATACAAATTATTGCACACAACTTTGTTTTTAATTTTGTATATTTTTGTAAATTTTTATCGTAATATTTTTTTTTTTTAGTTTTAAGGATTTCCTATTTCTCACAATGAACAGTTTACTTAAAAGTTTTCTTTCTGCATACCTTTTCAATATCCTTGCAAGACAAGTAATTTATTCTGAGTGTTTCACCGACATGACTGCAATCAGTCGGAAGTGATTTTTGTTTAAATTTAAATTCAATGTATCTCTTCCGCTAGTAGCGCCAGAAAATAAAAAAAATTAAGTTTTTGTAATCAGAAGATGAATAAGGATCAGCTTCTTTTTTAATGCTTTTTTTAAGTTCCATTTTATTGGCCGGTGTTATAGATAAAGCTCAAGTCAGATGAACTCCTGTGCAACTTGTTCTATCCATTACTACTAGGTTATTTGGCGGTACAGCTCTCAACATATGTTGCGAATACACTTGAAGGTCACAATGCCCACTGTGACGCCCAGAGGACTAATCTACACCCTACGTTCCCCATGGAATTACGGGTTTCAAGCTCCCGAGAACCAACCGGAATTCCTCACAAAGATATTATAAAGCCGTCAGTGGCACTTCTCTTAGACAGCCCAGGTCCCGAAAGAAGCGTTTCCAAGGCATCTGAGTCTGCGGTCTTAGAGAGCAGGGGAAGTGCATAGAATTTTGAACTGACTCTTACCTCTCTTTGCCATCAGCAAAATCCCAAATGCTGTTACATACCGTGGCCCATAACAATATCATCATTGCTACTAAACCGAAAGATCGTCCACACTTCGGAAAGATTTTTGTGACTGACCTAAGTATGAGTTCACACTTCCTTTCAAAGTCATACCTTCGTAGTTATTAATATCATAATGCATTACTTGTTCTGCAAGCTGGTTTGACGGAAGTCTAATATAGTAAAAAAAATTATAAATATCAACTGGAGACTCTAGTCTTGACCAAAATATCAGTGATATTCCTAATCAATAGGGCTTACCACCGTACGGAATATGATTATTATTTATAAAGCCTCGAACAGAAATGTCCACTAAAATATCTTCAGCCATACAGGGTCAGTGACAAACGAACTATTTAACTTCACCCAGTGATAAAATCACCATGAAGTTAGACCCATTTTTCGGTCCCACATTTCTTTTTATGAACTCTTTGCCAATAACTTTCAGTTACTTATTTCTTTCTCGTTTGGATTGAAGCTGTAGCCACCAAGTGAGAGGTGTATGCGAGATTAAACTAACTGAGTTAAGCCTCATATTAGAGAGTTTCAGACTTCAGTATTCAAGAGTACTTGGAACTACCTCTATGATTCCATAACGTCTCTCTAAGTTCTTGTTTGTCACAACATTCAAAGCTATAAAAGTTTATCAAATAACTTTAAAAGGCATCAATCAAAATAAACAAGGCGAGGTGTTTTTAAAAGAAACAAAATTTCAATAGGAATTATTAAGAACAAATAGAAAAAAATTAAGCAGCTTGGAGTAAACACAAGGTTTTGTAGATCAAGAAATTTCGCAAAGAGATAGAGTTTTTTCTTCCAAAAGTTCAAAAGAAATTCTATTTTCGAAAAGTACAATTTTACGCAAGCAACCCAAATGGCAAAAAAAAATAAACAGGAGGAAAACGTTTCTATTTGCACGGTTAATTACAGGTAAAATCACTCAAGAAAAATCTCACACATACACACGCTGAAAAAAGGTAAAAACTGTTGCTCAATTGAATATCCAAAGAAATTAACGAAAGAACAAATCAAAAGAATTTTCACATTTTTGTCTTCAACTAAAAACGAAAAAAAAAACAAACAACAACAACCCATAAAACATAAACAGCAATTAACAAATATATCTAAAGAAGATTAAAAAAAGGCAAGTGTGAGAAAGAAAAGCGTGAAAAAATCCATTAGAATTAGAAAATGTAACAACAACATTAAACGAAAAAAATACAGAAGCAAAAACACTCAATTACGATCAAATATATTTTGCTCGAATACACAGATGCTGTGTATATATTTATACATGTGTGTATGTGTTTGCACAAAGTGAAAAATTCGTATGTTAGAGGAAAATTTAAGAAAAAGTTTATTTTTTGGTTTTTTTTGTGTGTGAGTAAAAAAAAAAAAAAATGATTTTTGGGTAGAAATAGATGAAAACATTGGTCATGCCGACGATACAACGAAATACTCTTTATTCGAACGACACCGGGATCTCTTGTTCAGTAGATCACCAGCCTTACTCCGACGTTTATTACGAATTATTCGGTGACTCGGTGACAACTACTTTATGACTTTTTGTGTTGCGTGTGTAAAGGAAGCAATTAAATAATTATTTTCATAAAGAATTTCTTTGGAATTGTCTAAATAATATACCGCATACGCGAAACGAAGTGAACTATATTTTTCACCACAATTATTTAAAAAAATAATAATAAATAAATAAATATTAAATTTAAAAGAAATTATTTAAAGAAAAACTAAATAAAATGTCTTCATCGCAAGCTATACGTTCATCTAAATACTCCTACAGAGCCTCCTCCACTGGACCAGGTGCTGCTGATATTAATATTGAATACACTACCGATTTGAGTGCCCTCTCTCGTCTTGAGGTAAGACCTTTCAGCAAAAAAAAACGGGCCTACAAAATGTTTTAAATGCTTTTTTTCTAAGAAACTTCCTTGAAGATTAAAAACTGGATTTATTAAAATGCAGATTTAACAAAAGTGCAAAATATAAAAACTGATATCAAAAAAAAATACTCCTTCATAAATTAAATAAAAAAATCAATTAAATTAACACACCTTAAAAAAAAACTAAAACTACAAAAAAATTGGGAAAATCGTAAAGAAATCTGGCAATAAAATGAAAATGCCATGAACAAACTAAATTCTGAAATAAGAAAAGAAATATTATGAAATGAGTGCAAAAGTTCTGAAATTAAACTGTATATATATGCACGCCAATACCTACATATATAAACACACACACACAAATCCATATATATATATAGACACATGTGTGCGTGGGTATATATTGAATTATTCATAATGCTTTAAAAGATGATGATGAAAAATATATCTTTTTTGAAAATGGAATCATTATGCAACCATAGAAATATATATATATATATATATATATATATATATATATATATATATATATATATATATATATATATATATATATATATATATATATATATATGTATATATGTATATAGCCTGTGATATTTTTTTTTAATTTAGTGAATCGATTTTTTAAGAAGAAATTGTTCTTATTAGTCTCGTGCATTTTATAACTCCAGTAATTATTTGTTTTTCCAGGATAAAATCCGTTTGCTCCAAGATGATCTTGAAGTTGAACGTGAATTGCGGCAAAGGGTAAGTTTATCCTCTTAATATTTTTATATGTATTTAAATATTCACTATAAAGGAAAATTTGCCAGCAAGTTTAAAAAATTATAAAACAAAAAATCAAAAACCAAAAATGAAACTACTAAATAAAAATTTACAACTAGAGTTGAAAGGAAGTATTATTTATGTAAATTATATAAGCGAGTTATTACTATTTTTTTTAAATTTAATTAAGAATATAATAATAAAACACATTTATATGAAGTGTTATCAGAATTTTGTATGTTAGGATCAGAAAATATCGAAATATTTAGATAAATAATCTGCAAAATATGCTTCGTATTATAAAAGGTCTTAAAATTTTTCAAAATTCATTTCAATTAATATCTTTACTTTTATAAAAAACCATAATAATTAATTCTAAAAAAAATCTCCAAGAAATTTCTCTAATCATATTTTCATTAAAAATAAAAAATAGTCAATTCCCATGAAATTTATATTTTTGTTTTCGCTGAAAAGTATTACGTCCAAAGGAAACAAAATTCTTCAAAATTTTTCGCGTTAAGGACGAAGAAGACAAATACATTAAAATCGTTATCAAGTTAGTCATCCCTCTTTGAACTGTTGGATAAATAATTAAGAAAGCTGTCGCATTTGGTGACTCATATAAACGCTTAATAACAAACCAAGAATGACAATTTTAAGTATCTGGACAACTGAATACTTTTTTTCTTATCATCACATTGTTCAATCTGCTATGAATCAGACATTAGAAAAAACGATTGACAATAATATTAGATGTCTACTAAATCTAAAAAAAAAACTGATCGCGGTCTAAAAATTCGGGCTGCAGAGTGAGTATAGATTTCTTAACATAAAAGTATATGACAAAGCAAATAAATAATAATAACAGTGAGAAATAAAATACAAAGCAATAGAAATTTCTATATATATACCGTTTACAAAAATAAAAATTTTTTGGCATTTTAAGGATATAAAATCAACATTTCTGACAACAGCGCTTACACGTATGTAAGAAGTCTATTAGCAACTTTTTATTCCAAATTAAAAAAAATCAAACATTTTCATTTAAAATAAACAATAACAAACTATTGAGAGTCCTACATTCACCATAGTACATTCACTATGGATAGGGATTCACTACAGCAATAGTTAGTGGTTATAAAATTTTAAAAAATTGGACCTATCACAAAGTATGTATGCTTATATATTCTGTTAGACACATTCGCCTGAAAACTAATCATTTAACGACTCACATGGTACTTCCCATTTTCTTAGTGTTACAATTATTACAAACAGGACACCCAATCTTATCATATAAAGTTTAAAAATAAATATCAAACAGAATAACAAAAAGAATCGATTACTGTCCCTCGATTAAGTAAAATGATTTACAAAAATATGTCGCTCTCATTCATAAAAAATACATACACACACAGATGAATAAGTCACATCAATTTCCCAAGCAGAATGAAGCAAAAATATATCAATGAAAGAAAACATAAACGTTATTAATTTTCTAAAATATTTTGACATTAATTTATTAATAGAATGAGCCTTTTTAACTTGGTTCATTTCAATTTTAATGAGTAAATTTTTTCTATCTTCACTAAGCTTTCCAAGCAATCTCAGTGACCTAGAAAGTTCAAATTCGAAACATTTTCTACACCGATCTTCTTTAAATTATAAAAAAATCGATTGTCTACTGCGGCCATTATTCAAGAAGATTAAAAAAATATATTAAACAGAAATTTTACTCAGCTGCTTGTTTTTGTAAACGACAATACCGCTGAAACAAATTTAAGTTTTTTTATTGTTGTATTTAATATACATATATCGCCCATTGGCTCAAAGAACGTCATAACTCAGTAATATTTTTTTAGCTAACAATGCAGAATTAGTTGTTATATCGTTGTTTAACCTATATAAAAGATGCATATAAATATTTTATCAACTACCCTCTTGAGAGAAAACTATTATAATAGTATTCCATTTAGCAGTGTGAAAATTTAAAAACTTTAGATTCAATTTTTGCAAAAGTTTTTTAAAGTTATAACGTTGTTTGCGCAAATAACATGTTCATTTAAACTTATATATATAATTTATTATATACTATATATTATATACTAAAAAACCAGACAGTTAATCTAGCTAAATAATATTTTAAAGAAAAAAACAGTATATTAAAAAATTATCGGCCACGCCTAAATTGCTGAGGCCTTACATTATCTAATAGCGGTTTCCTATAAATTTGTTGCTCATATTTTTAATTACATCGACAAAGAAATTTTTTTTATAAATTTGTTTTATTAACAATATTTATCAAGTTTTTTATTCGGGATATTCTCCAAAATAACTATTTAATATTTACTATTTTATTGTTTGTTGTTTGTTGTTGAATGCTTCTCAAACATGATTTGTCCAAAAAGTACTGATGATTTGGTTAGGGCCAATGAAATGCAGGCATATACTCAGCTAAGCCAACAAAAAACAGCAAAGGATAAAACATTAAATATTTATTTTATTAACATTTTTTATTGTTTGTTGTGGCTTTAGCTGTTTAGGCAGTTTGAAAACATTCCAACTTATATATTTATGCCAAACAAATCAAATACAATATGAGAATTCCCCACATGCGATTATAACAAAATACATAATATAAGGCTTATAATGTTTTAATAAAAACAGCACAACAAACAAATATACTCAACATGAGTCTTCTTATTTTTCTTGCAACATGTGTATAATTAAACTCATGTTGCTGTGCTGTATGTATAAAAGAATTTTAAGCCTAATATTATGTATTTTGCAATAATATGAGTATTGCGATAGAGAATTCTTATATTGTATTTGATTTGTTTGGCATAAACATATGAGTGTGAATGTTTCCAAAATGCTTAAACAGCTAAAGCCACAACAAACCATAAATTTTTTTGAAATTCTAATCAGGTTTGGGAGAATATCCCAATATATTTTAATTTTAAGAAATGTTGTTATTGTTGTTTATTGGCTAGGAGCAAGCAATTTCGAAAAGCTATTTTTTATATTTTTAACTAGACAGATAAAAAGATTTTTTATAAATTTATTAACAAAATATTACACTCACAAAAGAAAATGCCATTAGAGACTATGTGAAATAATATTTCGCACATCAACCGAGAGTTTATTGACGGTCCTAAAATTGTTTAATCTCAAAAGTAAATTTTGGCAAACTTTATTTCATCTAAAAAAAATTTTGAAGTATAAATATAGAACCTGAATTTTTAGATTATTTAAATAACCACAATCTGACTATTTTCATGAAATTTGTTAGTTTTTTTCTAAAATTGTGTTACATTAGTTGACCAATTTATAAATAAAAAAATTGTTATACCCCTAATTTTAAAAAATTTTACTCTCCTAGAGCATTATGTGCTCTTTCCTGATAAATTTGCGTATATTAAAGAAAAAAAAATTTTCTTTTATTTTTATTACTACGGATGACAATTGGTAACTAAGAGTTGTATACTTTAGTTCCTTATTGGTGCTATTCGTAATCGAGCCACTATTTAGTTAATGTAATCCTGAATCATTTGGTCGAGCTATTCAGTCGTGTAACTTGTACTTTTCATGTATGATTAGTGAATTAATAATAAGCAACGTCGTTAAGCAACATTAGCATCACAGTTATCAAAACCACAGAGTTTAAAATATCTCATGGTGGAAATGTTATAGGATATCCAAAAGTTAATTTTTTTTTGATCTTTTAGAATAACTCCCAAATAAAAATCATCGCTCATATTTATGTATGTTAAATTAATTATAAAACATTTTCAAAATCTAACTCACATATTTGTTGGGTATGCACATGTTGTGTATGTGTTTTATGTTTGCATTGGTAGCAATTTAAAATGTTTTATGACTTCTAAGATACTGAAAGAATTTAAATAAAACTCACATTTTCCTCTTCTTTAGAAAAGTACATTACAAGCCATATATCTGTGGTGTGGGACAATATCGTAGTTTTAGCGAAAAAGCGAGCAATAGCTTTTCCTTCACGTATTAATACATGGATTTAAAAAAAATTATAAACTTTCACACTAAGGCTTTCTCCAATGTTATAAATTTTTGGTGTATATGTCATCAATAAATATCGTAAATGTAATTTATTTCAACCCCTAATCCATTTCTAAAATAAAATAAAAATCTTCTATCGAGAGGCGAGTTGACAAAGTATTTACATGAACTTTTTACGCAGGACAAAGAACGATATGACTATTAATCCTGCATTAATTCACATTCATTTAAAAAAATAGTACTTTTAGCTCTGACTTTGGTTTAAGAAATGGGTGATCATAAATCAGAGAACACATCCTCAAAATATAAAATTATCAGTCAAGAAATAAGGACGATAAGCTGAATAGTTATAGTGTAACAAAATAGTCATCGCTATTGAGTAATGACATTGTCAGTGCCTTCCAAAGTATCTATTAGTGAATTTTACTAATTTCTTTTCTCACACTGCTTAAAGTTCACTGACGATTTGGTTTAGAGACCAATGAAATGCCGGCATGTGAGCAGCTAAAGCCACAATAAACAATACATTTTATAATTTTCTTATGTTAATTATTATAAAGTCGTTTGCTTCCCTATTTCTAAATTTTCATGAATTTTTTGCAGTTCGCCTTACTATGATTCTTTTGAATATAAGTTTGAGATGAACGCAAAACTTGCTCGTCAATCGTTATAATTTTTGGCTGTTTCCTCAGTCTTGCAAATGGGTTTTAGCAGATTTTCATATTAAAACAGATCAGGAAAAAATCTTATGTGTGAATTAGAACTTAAAGATTCATTTTTGCACTAACAAACAGCTCTTTAATTCCTTTAAAACTAAAGGTATTCTTTATATCTTCTAAATTATTCAAATTCTATTATAATTCAGGAATTCGCTTCTATTGTTCAACAAAATTTTTTTTCAAATGTCACCTTAACAACAGCTAAAACGAGACAAGGCAACCAAGATTTTCACGAATTTTGTTTTCATTAGCAAATTCGTATTGTTTTTCACCAAAATATTTTCATTCATTTTTCGAACACAAAGAACTTTCATCAGACAATTAAACAATTTTCTTTTAATAAAAAGGGGCGTCTAAAATTAAATTACGATTAAGTTAAACAAAGAACAAGAAACTAATTATAATGTTGTGCATTGAACTTCAATTCATTCTACTTCAATTCTTTTATCTAATACCACTAATTTTCAATTGAGATTCTATACTCAAAATATATAGAAAAAAAGAGAAAACCAAAATACTCAATATTTTCAAAATTGCTATATTTTCTTATCATGAAAATAATTCGTCAAAAACATAGAAACTAGCGCTAAATAACATTTGAAAGGGTAAAAGGAAAAAAAGTATTTTTAAATTCTACTTTCCTTTTGAAAATAAAAAAAAACTGTTTGTTGCCGCCGACACGCATTTGAGGCACAATATGTTAACGCCACAAATTAAGCAGTTTATTTGTGTGTATGAAAATGCACATTTAACAAACACTTTGTATTGCATGCCACTCAAAACAAACTAGTGAGTAGCAAATGTTGCTAAAACAACAGTTTCTTACAAATTTAGAAAATACATTTGGCCTGGGCCAGAAATAAAATCAAAAAAACGTTGAAATTCATGTGCAAATTCTTTATGCAAACGTAGGCTGATAAAATTTCGAATACATTAAAATAACAAGCAGGAAGTGACATGTTTTCTTGTTGGGGGTTGTAAGCAGATAAAAAGTGCTTAATATAAATCGACTTCAGACTTCATATTAAAAACAAACAATAACTGAAAATTAAGATTTATGAATGCAGAAATTATTAAACACGAACTTTATCACTCATACGCTCCCAAAGGTTATTTCTAACAAATGTGTTCATCACTCATTCGCCACCGCCCGTAGTCCGACTGATTTGAAATTTACTGAGGTCAACGATGTTTTTTTACTCGCAGTGTTTAATTTTTTTCTATAGAAAAATATGTTGCTGCTACACATTCTTTGCCCCAAGTGAATGGGAAATATAAGGCGTTATGAAATAAGTTAACAGTGGCAATGCTGAGAGTCATTAAAATGCTTATATAATGATCCAGAAGTAGTGCAAACAGATTTATCACTGCAGGCTGATGCTGATATGTTTTGTTTCTTCGCAAAAAAAATATTTTATATTAAATTTCGATAAGCTGGGAATAAATTTTATACTTCAAATGGCTACAAAATTTTGCAATAGACACAATTTAGTTTTTCTTATAAGAAATTTAGGTAACATAAGGTTTCAATGTAAATTTATGGACATAAATATTTTTTTATCAAATAAGAATATTTAGAAACAAGAAGAGAGTGTGCACACAATTTAAATTTTCTATCAAAATGCTGTAACATTGATTTCCCCAGAAGTTGCAAAATATACTGATTTTCGGAGCAATTGAAATGTCCTTCCTTAAGAATGAGTTTCATTTTTGAATATGTACATGGTTATGCAGTCAGCTATATAGCAAGATTAAGTCTAAATGCTACAACTTTATTATCAGACTATGTATGTGTTAATGCAAATGCACGAAGCACGCATTACCCTTTTCTATATTGATTACTTAAGAATTTTTTGGTCTGACAATGAATACGTTTGCAAAATTTTTTTTCCAACAGGGCGTTTCTATGTAGAGAGTGTATATGTATTGATATCTTTCTGAATATTCGTGAAACCCTATAGCTACGTATACGTCCGAAGTTGTAATAAATTTTCTATTTCCAGAGTATATTTATATCCAGTATACTGCAAAAAGTTGTTCAAATGACTGGAAGCAAACATGTTTGTTATGTATTGTTATTGTTATTCAATGTGGAAAATAATACGGATTATTTAGAGACCGAAAACTGTAATACGAGACAAAATGTTGCAACACAAAATATTTTAAATCAAAAACTTTCCACACCTGAAAACAAAATAATTAATTTTATAGGCATACTTAAGTTCAAAATTAAAAGTATCCAAACACTAATATGTGAAAAGAGCCTTAGTGCTGTTGGCTGGAGTAGTTAGCGCATTGACTACGAATCAATTTATGACTAAAAACGTTAGTTCTAGATCCCTGTTCCGGACAAATCATAAACAAAATGAATTTTTCTAATGTACATTAAATGTGGAATTGTGTTAATTGCTGGGGACTGTGATGAAGTAATGAAGGCATAGCACGGATCAATGAACAGTACCAGCAACGATTTATACTCTCTTGCCGTATTGCACATCACAGTGCGTTCCTTCGTCGGTAATATTAGCAAAATAGTCAGCGAAGTAAAACAATTAATAAAATGAGTGCAAAGCAGCTTAAGAATGTCAATACGTCTACTTAACACCAGAGCTGCTGCAACGTTACTAAAATAAATAATAAAACGCGTAATACCAATGTTGAAAAGGAATTAATTTTTTTCACAATTTTACCACCTGTTTTCTTTACACTACCCCTTTCCGAAAGAATTAATACGTATAATAATTATCATTACCTCAGTGTTATTTCTGTTAAAATTTTTTTTAATAAAATACAATAATAAAGGACCAAAATTGAAAATGCTTGTACACTAATATAACTGTAAAGATTTTACTTGCCAGCGTATCAAAATTAGCTTTCATTTTCCGCCAGATGTTCGTTTAAGCAGACGCAATTGTGCATTTATTGCAAAGTATCAACAGTAACCTTAAAAACATATCGCCGTATTTTATAGACTCGTACTTATATGAAGTTGCATACAACATACGTTAATAAATTTTTCATAAGGTAATAACTTTTTCAGCGGAACCGCCATTCCATTACTGGAAAAATCAAGGTATCTTTACCAAAATCTAGCTCCCACAGTATCTTAAACTGCGATATTAATAAACCTATTTGGTGAAAACCATGTGGAAATTTTTTTTCTGTCTTAGAATACTTAGGAGGCTTTTTCGTGATTACACAGTATTCTAAGAACGCATGGCAATGAAGCTGAGAAATATTTTTCAAACATGATTTGACTAAAGAGTACTGATGATTTATTTGGCTAGCGGCAATAAAATGCTGGAAAAAACTTTGCTAAGCCAACAACCAAACAATAAATTGTTATATAAAAACAATAATTAAAAAAAATATGTGTTAGTTATTTTTATTAAATAGTTGGAAAATATCCTCAATTAATTTGATAATTTTAGAAAAAAAAAATGGAATACTTTGACGCTTGTATTTGTCTAATTTTAAATTTTCTGCAGATATTTTTGCTTCTTAACGTCTAAATCAGATTTTCTAGGCGTTTAGCGTTGGCGGTGTGTTATTTCGGTACGCTTTATACAAATTGCATGTGTTAATGTTTAGGTTTTCTAATCTTATTTTTTAATGAATCATAGACAAATATGGTCTAACAATATTTATGTATATCGATCACGAATGTTAATCAATTTTCAGTTGTGCTGTTGATTGCCAAAAAAAAATATCAATGATTATGATAATCGACCTCTATATTTTTTCTTTATTTAAACATCTTTTAAAATACATAGATGCTAAATATCTAATATTACCAGATTGCTAGCTAAGCCGTAGTATTTCAAAACTTGTGCATCTTTAAATTTCCTTTCTGACATTTCCATAATATCAACATTTTTAAGTAAGAAATAGATAATTGAGTAAAATTTTTAATTGCATACGAGTATTACAATTAAGTAATTACGATCGGAAAATTCTCAATTAAAAGAGTATTCGAAAGGTCTCAGGAATTACAGGGCCAAGAGAATAGAATGAAAAGGTCGTCAACTGTGGACCGGACAGCATTTATGGTTTGAAATTAAATAAATATCTACTATTTGCCAAACTAATTAATTAACCAAATTAATCTATTTTAATGTTGTGGAAAGTTCGTTGCCATTAAGTAAAATCTTCAGTTTGAACTCAAAATATCAATAATAGAATAGGGTTAAGTACTTTTCAACACAACCGTCTTAAGCAGTGTTTGACTCATTATGTTTACAATAAAAACATTTCAAAGGTCAATTCATTACTCCATGATTTATTTGGGAAAAAAGCCTTGAAATTGCTCATTTAGTGGATGACCTAGACCTACATATATTCAAATGAACTTTCAAGAGTGGAAAAACAACTTCAAGTAGTTTCAAGTACCAATTAATTCTCTTAAAGATTTTTGGCTACTATTTAAAAGGTGATTTTTTAGGATTTAATATTTTATAAATATCCTCTTGAGGCTGATCGTGTCATTTAAACACATGCCGATATGAGAAAGGTGATCGTATACTTAAAATTAAATAATACCTACTAAATACCCCTTGGATACTACCACAAATCTACGACCTTCTTGGGAGAGGATGTTCTTAATACGAATACTGAAGCAGTGGCCGCTTATCCAAGGTTTCATTCAGCTTCTACTATTGAAACTTCTATCAAGCATAGTCTATAATAAAGCCCTACATAATAAGTTTTAATGGCGTGCTTAAGACAATAGTTTTACACCAAATACTTTCACAACAGTAATGGAGCGATGAACATACGGGTATTTCCTCTGCTTAAGTACTATGGCCCCATTCACACCATGACAGAGCTCACGACAGATGCTGCCGCGAAAACGACTGCCGTACTTATTGTCATGATGTGAACGAAGGTAACTATCAAGACAAAATTGTCAATTGACAAGACTTGCAGCTTCCTTTATGGTACAGCTATCACTGTCGGAACGCCATGTAAACAGTAGACTAACAGTACTCTTTCTTTGTCCCATGGACATGAACGAGGTTTATTACAAAGCAAATGTTTTATGGTGTTTTCCTTTCAAAAAAAAATTTGTAAAATGATTTGCCCTTTCCGAGAAAAAAAAGTAATTTAGTGTTGTTTAGTAAGTTTAAAGTCATTGGGAAGAAGCACGCAGTCTTGTAAGGAAGTTAAGCTTTTTAAATTAGAGCGACAAATAGATTTTTTTCTTATAAATTGATCAACAAAATTTTTGACTTTTGTCAGAGAAGAAAATGCAATATCTAGTTAAAATTCCACTTCAAAAACTAATTTGAAAGTAAAATCGAAAATCGCATCATTATTTTGGTCCAATAGAATGATAGTAGAACAATTCATTAAACTGTGCACAAAACAGGAGCGCCTTCTTTGCTTCTAAAAAATATTTAAAGCTTAAACAATGACTGTGTATTGGAACCCAGTAATATAAAAGACCTTCCGAATAAGTCATGAAAATGTTGAAATTAAGATACGATTTGGAAGTTGACTTCTTTATATTTGAAAGGTAAACTTTTTACAATTGTTGTTATGCTTTTGCAACGAAAATATTTTTTTATTAAATTAGGACTGGTTATTCACCACTGTCAATCAAATTAATATCTGAAAGGCGTACATATTGGCCAGTAGTCAGGATTTCTTTTTCCGTATATGAAGGAAGTTTTGTTACTTAATGATTAAATAAAAATTATATCTTCATGTAAATTTAGGGAAACAAATATTTTCCTTAAATGGAATATAAAATATATACTTTTTATAAAGAAATAGTGTAAGGAAATACAAATTTTTTATAAAAAAAAGTACTTTTAAATTGAGTTTCACATATTTGTAAAAATAATTTATACTTTTAATCATATAAATATACACATCCATTAATAAATAAATAAACAAATATATAAGTATATATATATATATATATATATATATATATATATATATATATATATATATATATAAATATATATATATATATATATATATATATATATATATATATATATATATATATATATATATATATA
This sequence comes from Germaria angustata, assembly GCA_963681545.1. Taxonomy (NCBI): domain Eukaryota; kingdom Metazoa; phylum Arthropoda; class Insecta; order Diptera; family Tachinidae; genus Germaria; species Germaria angustata. The sequence continues at coordinate 42,127,154 of OY813000.1, read as the reverse complement.
TATATAATATATATATATATATATATATATATATATATATATATATATATATATAAATATATATATATATATATATATATATATATATATATATATATATATATATATATATATATATATATATATATATATATATATACCATATATATATATATATATATATATATATATATATATATATATATATATATATATATATATATATATATATTTATATACCATATATATACATATATATATACACATACATATTTTGCTGTAGAATATTTATCTCGCTGATATTTAATCACTTTATAATTAAATATTTTTTATTTTTATATTTTCAACACCTTTATCGCTTTACCTTTCACTGGTTCATATTTTCTATGCTACAAAATATATAAAACTAATTATTTCAAATCATTTTCAAAATTTTTTGATTTTTTTAGATAATCAAAAAACTCTCTCAACACTCATCTTCAAAAATCTCTATAATCTTCACATCTCAAATAAAGAAAAAGAAAAATAATTAAAGAAAACTAATTTATGAAAGTCATAAATGTTTTGAAAGCAAATATATTCGTATACATACAATATACATCCATATATATGTATGTGTGTACATATAACATATATATCTAGAATAATAATTTTTTGAAAATCTTCGTGTACATTTCACAATGACTCACTAAACTACATTTATACATTTATTAGAATATCTATCTTTGCCATGTGTCATCATGGGTTTATTTTTATAAAAAGACTACTAGAACTATTTTTAATGAAATTTCGTTCAATTCTAAAATTTTGAAATTTTAATGTGTTAATAAAATTCAAGGAAACATTATAATAATTATTAGAATTCTTTGGGTATAATTTCTTCGTTTAGTGCTTAAAGAAAAAATTACCGGAAAATGTACATACATATGAAATTTATAAAAATATTTATTTTAACTTTTAATTTTTGCAAAATAATAAGGATTATATAAAAAAAAACTTTTTATAAGGAATTTCACAAAAATATTAATCCCTGGTAGGCCAAATAGTTTAAAATTGAAGTTTTAAAAACACTGACGGTTCTTAATATGAGTAAAAACTTTAGTTCAAAATTTTTTCAAGTTTTTTTTTCCTATAAACAGTAAAATTAATAAATTTATGTCCATCTGCGCCTTTTCTTTCTAAATGAAAATTATTTAATACGAGTAATATGCATTAGATTTTATGAGTTACAGGCAAATGGACGAAGCTATTGAAAAATAAGTTGCAGTCATATTACTCTAATAATAAAGGTTATGTTTATATCCTTGTAGTACTTATCTAATGCTAAAAATGTTACCGGTTATTACCGGTAGCAAATTAGTGTATTTCATCTATTTGTGGGTTACTCTATACTCAAAACTGAATCCCAGACACTTCTGCCCCTGGCTTTAACTAAGTTGAATAGATCGGTTAAGAGCTAATATATAACTTTGTCTAAAAATGTAACCATCTTCAAACACAACTATTTTTAAGTGTATAACACTAATGGCTTTTTTTTTCTTAATAAAAATTTACATAAATTGTGTTTGTGTTCTTTTCTTAAGAAATGTGCACTAGTGCAAAAAGTAACTTTTTTTATTTTTTTATCTTTTGCACAAAAAACGCACTCATATTTATTTCATGGTAAGAAACTACCATCGTAACTACTTTGTTTATACCAATAAAATTGTTGTTTTATTTTAGTTTTTGTGTGAATATTTTATAAAAAATTAATAATTTGCAATATATAGACTTCAACGGCCCTATTCATAAAAACTTAAAATAACTGTAAGACTTTAAGATCATTTTTAAGTAAAAATGCATTGAAAAACAATTAATTCTAAAAGTTTCAAAAGTAAGCACATACTTATTTTAACTTTACAGATTCAAAATTTATATTTTTAGTCTTAAATCTCTCTTTTTATACAATAGATGCATTTAAAATAAAGCTGGAAATCTCGGCTCTTAGAGTAAATTCGATTCTTTTATTTATATAAAATTAAACTAAATTATACATTAAAATAATGCGAATAAAATAAAGCAAAAAATCAAATAAATTCTTAATGGGAATAAAAAGAAAGTTGTGAATTCTTTTTTGTTCATTATATTTTTATTGATCTTATTTCTTTGTGTACTTTACTATCACGACAGGCTCTTAATATTTTTAAAGAAATAATAAATATTTTTTACATATTTTACCTACACGATTGATATTGTAATGGTTTTTGTACATCATGAACCACAAATCGATTTTTGAACATGATTGCGTTGCCCATCAAATACCTTAAATCATAGAATAGTTAACCAAATCATCAGTACCCTTTTACCCAAGTCATGATTGAAATGCATCCAACCTCGTATGTTGATGATTTGGTTAGTGCCAATGAAATGCAGGCATATACCGAGCTAAGCCAACAACACACAATAAAACAATAAAATATTTATTTTTAAGAATATCTCGAATAACAAATTTGATAACTAAAGTAAAATATTTTTTGAATACGATTGTATATATTTTATAATTAAGGAATTATTGCAAACCTACTAATCATCTAATTTAGATGAGAAATTTATTTAATTATTGAAATGATCAGTGATGTTAACATTTCTTTGCATTCCCATAAATAAATATTATGAATCGCTTGAATGCACAATTTTACATTTGTGGTCTTAAAGGAACATAATTACTGAGAAAAAATTTCTCCCATTGCAAAATGTTCCAATTAAATAACACGAATAGAAATTTTGTGCATTAAAAATCGTATAATTTTTGAACCATTTGAAATAAAAAAATTTTTTATGGATATTTTTGTAAGATATTAAATTATTTTAAATGATTATTTTCAACGCTTAAGCCCTACAACTGCATATTGCTGCTTTTAAATGACCTTTATAGTGAGTTTTTGAGTATAAAAAATAACTTCAGAGTTCTTTTATTTATTACAAATCGTTTAAAAATTATTTTTGGTGAAAAATATGTTTGCTTGTTATTTGAATTGAAAATTTCAAATTGAAATTGAACCTAAAATGTCTGCCAATGGGAGAATTATTTTCTCAGTTAATATGTTTTTTTATAAACACAAATTTGACAGTTTCGTTTTTTTTTTTTTTTTGCTTACCCTATCATACATTAATGTTATATATAACACCTATTTTTATTCTATTGTGCGTTTTAAAAAATGCATAACTTTGTGAGAATGTGGTTAACATATTGAACTATTTGTAAGTAAAAAAAATCAAAAAAAAACGCCATAAGACAGCCACCATTTCTTATCAAATACTTTCGTCCACACCCTGTAGAATTTCGGAAAATTAAATAATAAACAATTCACCTTTCTTGCTAAACACAGAGAGGCCTATTGCAATCACAAGAAACTTTCATTTAAAGAGATCCACGAAGTTGTTTGATACACATCATGTAGAAACTTATTAGAAGTTACCAGTGGCAGCCCAGTAATTATATAAAAAATTTGTTCTAAATTTTTATTTTTAACAGTTAAGCTTGACAATCGCTACTTACAAGTCAATTCCAAATGTTTGCTTCGTGCACTATGTTTGTTGCAAACGCTTACAAATTACAACATACAAACTACATTTAATTAAGACATACATACATTTTGTATTGCACATTTTGTAAAAAGGAAAATGTATATCGATTGATAAACAGGGGAGATAATATGAATTTGCCTATTTATATATAGATATATACTTTTTTTCTCCGATTCATTTTAGTGCAGAATAAATATAGTTTCTAATTACTGATATGTTGTGATTGTATCCAAAACAGATACTCTCAAAAAGAGACATTTTCGATGTTAATAAAAAAAATGTGGAGGACTAAAATAAATTCTATTGAAAAATTTCATTCTGCTGGAATACAGGATACAGGGTATCAGTAACGACCATATCAAACACCGAACATAAACACTTTTTTAAGTTATCTCTAATGCTAATTAGACACGAGGCCTTCCTTGCTACAATTAATATGACATGTTGAAATAACAAAATATTTTGATGATTGTTAGTAAATTGCATACTTGCCTTATATTTTTCCTCTGTAGAGGTAATTCACGCTCTGTATTGAATTCTGCAAAAATCTGTTAGGAAGTCTTGTTAATTTTTATCAAATACTCGTAACATAAAACTTTGTTAATTGTTTCCTAGAAGCTTAGTGCAACACAATAAATTTTATACAAATAAACCTCAATTTATGATTTTAAAGAATTTTTCTTTAGCAAAAACAAAAATAACACATTGCGAAATTCCTAATAATTATTCTACCTTTAGCGAAGCACTAAAAAAATTCCTTAATTTATTTAGGCCATTATATTCGAGTATAATTAAAATTAAAATTTTCTTATTTTTCTATTTCTTTGTTTTCTACACTTATTGTTTTTAATTAGAAAACTTAGAAAACAAAAACAGAAACTGAATTTCTTACTTAACTTTTCAACAATTCTCTGGTAGTTGCGGCCGGTATTATAGAATAAATATAATAAAAATTTTTAAGAAAAAAATTGGAAACCAATGTGCAACAAAATGTATTGCATTTGGAAATGGTTGTTTTTGTTTTTGTTTTAGTTGTTGTTTATGTACCGTTTAATGTGATTTTCTTGGCGTTTTGCCTTTAATTTTCTGAGATGGTTTTCTCAGTGATGCGTTGCAAAAACATCATTCTACTTCTCTTCATGCATCCTTCTTTCTCATATGATTTATATTTGAACATGTTCATAAACAACAAACCGTTCAGGTCTATTTGAATCAATAAAAATGTACGAAATTATTTATAACTACACAACTTTTATTAGAAAAACATTTCTGCATTATAAATTTAGAAACTGATATTAATATTTAGAGGACTAGTTAAAGTCAATAATTTTCTAACAGCAGATATATTTACAAAATTATACAAAACCATCAATAATTTTAAAAATAAAATTTAAAAAAACATTTACAAATAGTAATTTTTATATCACAAAACTGGGTCACGAACCAGCTTCAATATTTTTAACCTCCTAACGGTATGCTAAAATTGTTTACTCTCTAAAGTATGCATCACTTTTTAAATTACTATCGGAGTAAGTAATTGTTTTTCTATAACCAAGACCGCAATGGCAAATTTTCTTTATTATCAATTAATGTTATTGCATTTCCAATGGAATTAATCGATTTTTCAATTTTTGTTATTAGATCGAACGCGAAAAGGCCGATCTCAGCGTCCAAGTCATTCAAATGTCCGAACGCCTAGAGGAAGCTGAAGGTGGTGCTGAACATCAAGTAAGTTTTAATGAATAAAAAATAAAGTAACTATTGCTTAATTTTAAATTTTGTTAGAAATCGATATAAGTAATTCAAACAAAATTTTACCTATTAGAAGCAAATTTCCATGTAAAGTGCCTTTGAAAAACTGTTTTCGAAAAAGTCGCTTCTTGTAAAAATTTCATTTTAAAATTTTACTTTTTGACCAAAGCGACATTTTTCGAATCACATCTTTGAAAAAAATTAAAAATTAATTATGCCAAAATAAACAATAAAAATATTGTATATGAATATTACAAAAACCATAAGCCTACTATGGTTATGTATTTTGTAATAATCATATAAAATATAGAATTCTTATGTTTTGTTTGTTTGCTTGGGCATAAACATACGAGGTTGAAGTTGCTTTAAGTTCACTGACGATTTGGTTTCGTGACTGATGAAATATTGGCATATGACCAGCTAGAGCCATAACAAACAAAACATTTTGTTAAATAATGTTATTGTAAAAAAGTTGAAAGTTGTTGAAATAAGTATATTTTTTGAAACTAGCTCCTTTAAAAGGAGGAAAAATGCCATTCTGAAAGACTCAACTATAATTGATATCTCACCTTTTAAAAAGATTTGTCTAATTCTTTAAATTATCTATTTATAAAATTAGGATTTCATAGCTTCCTCAATATCAAGGGAACGGATTACATTTATAGCAAGAGTACTAATTGAATATTTTTATGTTTTCATTGAAAATTGCTTTACAAAAGTCGTTTTATTACAATAAAATACTAGTATTAATATAAATCATATATACGTATGATTTTTTTAACTCGTTTTTGAAACTTATTTCACTTAATGTATCATGCTATCTCTGCCTCGCTGTATCTATCTCCCTCTCTATTTCAGTTCGAAGCCAACCGCAAACGTGACAGTGAGTTGTTGAAAATGCGTAAAATGCTTGAAGATGTCCACTTGGAATCCGAAGAAACTGCAATGTTGCTTAAAAAGAAGCACAACGAAATTGTTGCCGATTTCCAGGACCAAATCGAAATCCTGACCAAATCGAAGAGCAGGTAAATTTTAAAAGACTCCAATATGATTTATAAAGAAAAGTTACTCTTTTTTAAAAAACCAGGCAATCATACTCATAACACGAGTATTAATGCTATATGTATGTTGATGCCATAAAAGCTCAAAACAATTTTAATACAATCAAGTAATTTTTCTCTGAAGCCGATTGTCCTTAATGGAGCCTTTAGCGCAAAAGCTTTTCATGTTATTTATTATTTTCATCACTAATTTCAATTTATGTTCCATTTTTCTTTAGTCATTTTCATGATTCATATCGCTTTTACATGTGCTTACATTTATTTAACAAAATTTCATTTTCGCTTCCTTAAATGGGTCAATCCTGCCCGACTGTAGTTGTATTAAGTTTCTGAGCTATTTGTTTATTTGAAAATTTCAAATTATTTCAATATACTATTTTTTACAATGGACTTTCATTGAGACAAAAATAATGAAACTGCATGCACAGTGGGATTAAAGAAATTATACTAGTCCTTATACTAGTAGTTATAAAACAAATTACTTTGAATAATTTGTACTTTGAAGTCAATCGAACAATTAACTTTAACTAAGCAAATAATGTTGTTTATTTTTTTATTTTTGCATGGAATTCAAAAGATGTTAAATCTATAATATAGATAAATTTAAACAATTCAAGGATTGTAAAAAGCCCTACAAATATAGTCATAATAGCATAATATTTGCAAGGCTTAGTTAGGAATAGTGATAGTCGATTTTAAATTGTATTCTACAGATTCAGGAAATTATCTCACAATAACCATTATCGCGTGTTTAGTAGTAGACCATTACGACCATTCAGATTCGCTTCAATTAGCGTAATTGGGTTAAAAATTCTTGATCATTTTAATTTTTATCTCTGATCGTATGAGGACTCACAAGCCTAAATATTTAAAAGTTCATATAAAACTAGAAGCATAATTGCAAATTTTAGTATTATAATAATTCGAAATATCTGCAAAGCAATTAAAATAATCTGATATAGAAATGAATCCAATTTCACACTAAGACTCTGAGTATTAATATTGATTGAAAAAACCCAAATAATAAAGGGTGATCCAGCCAAAACGCACGATGTTAATTGTAGACACGGTTTGATGGAATTTGCCCACAATTCTCCCGATTGTGGACACATTTGATCGATTATACTGACCAAAGAAATCAGGAAGTGCACTAAATGCATTTTGATTTGAACGCGCAATTTCGTAAAAGACTTCAACAATCTTAACGCGCTGCTCAACTGTGTACCTTTCCATTGTTGAATTTGTCAAACACTGAAAGAAATAAACGTCAAATTAAGCAAAAACTTTACGTTAAGATGTGACTCACAATTAACATCGTGCATTATGGTTGGATCACCCTTTATGAGAAAGAGTGTTAGTGTAGATGCAATATGTTTCAAAAAAGCTAAACAATTCTTCATCCCAAAAGTCAAGACATTTCATTTCATCATTGCATTTTTACAAAGTGGCAAGAAGAAAATAATAATTGCATAAACAAACAAGGCAACAAAATAATTTGAAGCATTAATGTATTTATTTTAATTCTAAAGCGCTGCTTATTTTCTATTCCGCCAATCATAACAATTACAATTTGATTTCGCTGTTACAAAAATAAATGCAACGCTCGTGTTAAACTGGATGTAATCCTTGAATATTAATCTAGCATAAGAGTCTGGGTACTGTAGGTTTGATCCGCACCAAATATTCACTACAAAGAAGGTTTTCGATTCAATACTTGCCAAATCAAGTAAAAAAATATATGTAATTATATATACTTTACATTTGACAATTAAATAAAACATACAAATAAATTATTTTATTAACTTCACTTATTTCATTTCCTAATTCCTATTAATTTTCCTTTACACCAACTGAACGGTGTCCGTCATTTTATTCTATTATCTGAATTTGTTTACAAATTGAGAAAAAGCAGTAACCGGCGACCCGTATTTGTACTTACAGTAAGGCCCGCAAATGGCGAACTTATATCAAGATGAAAATTGATATGTGGACTCAAGTTATTAATATTATTTTTTTTTTTAATATTTTGTTAAACATTATTTAAACACAAATGAAGATTATGTTAAAACGAATATAAAAATTTATAAAAATATCAATTATTCATTATTTTCTTAAAAGAAATTAGTTCAGAACTCAAAAAAATCATATACCAGTAATCATGTGAAATCAAATCCATCAAAACTTATTCATCCTCATCGTGAATAAAATTCGCAAAATAAATTTCACGGGAAACAAATAATAGACAAATGCATATACAACAGATAACCACCTATCGAAGTTTTGGAAAAAGTGAATAGATTTCGCGTTAAATTTTATTCACGTTGACTTAGGAAAGGTGATTAATCATGATGAACGTGTTTGTATATGTATTGATTTTAATAACAAATCCCACTTTCTCAGCTGGCGTTACCTTTTATGTTATAATGAAAATATACAAGGTTCATTATTTAGCTTGCGGGATTATAGTTTTTTTCTAATATTAACTCCTTTGCTCTTGAAGGAAATTCGTAGAGTTTAAGTACGTAGTACTGCGCAGCAATATTAAATTATAACGTTCTTAATTGTAACAGTGGAGCAGAGGGTGTATAACATTGTCTTAAATACGATTTATATACAATAGTGTCACACAATTAAAGAGCATCATGTAATTTGTATCGGTATGGCACAGAAGGTTTGCCTTTCTGTTGCAGCTCTGTCCTACATTAACGAGCGAGTTCCGAGGTCATTAAATTAAGCCTATGAATTATTTTAAAAGGGTATTTAAAGCTTATTTGGCTTTCCAGAAAAGACTCGTATTAAAAAATATATTGCGATTATTTTCACACTAATTTTGCATCAACAACATAAACGTTTAAGTTATAACTATCAGATTTTTCTATGATAATAGACATAATCGTAATATTACTTTGAGGGGAAAAGATTATAAAAAAAATTTACACAGTAGTTGAGTATATAAGTTCACTGCCAATTTCACTGCAGTAGAAAACAAATCTAATTATCACAGAAAATCCATTTTTGAAAAACCCTAAATTTCTACTAAATTCTGTGTAACAAATTGAACCAAATATTTTGCTTATTTGAATTTTGAAAATTGCTCTATATGTTATATTCCAAATTCTAAACAAATATACATATTGTGGGAAATGTTTAAAATAAAATAGCTATTTTTTGTCTGACATAATACCAATGGCAAATTTTTAAATATCTAAGCAAACAAAATACCAATTGTTAGCTTCAAGGCCAAGAGTTTTCAGAAATATGTATATACGAGTCTTTGGACCCCTCTTAAAATTAATAAGAATTGCACTGAGCAATGGAAATAATTATAACAATTTTATGGATTTTATTGAAATTCAAGGAAGGATCGTATATTTATATTTGTTTTGCAAGATTTGTTTTTGTTTAACAAGTTTTCAACGAATTTCTAGAGTTTGCGCATTTATATATGTAAAAGTTTTTTTTAATCTATTCACTCTAATAAACACCCCACACCCATTAGAATAATGATCTTTATATCTCTTGTTCTTTTACATAGAAAAAAGCTTTAGCACTCACGCAAAAAGCTACAAAGACAAAAGCTCTATATACATATATTTTTTGTAGTTTACGAACAAAATATGTATTAAAATACTGTTTTGCATATACAACATTCTTCATTTCTTTATCTACCTTCAAATTCTCTGTTTATTTTACACAGCCAAATAAACTCTCATTTTTTTATCTTTTATTCTTAATATTCCCAGTGTATTTGTGTTTTTGTTGTTTCTTTTCTATGATGGAAAAAAATCCCAAATATGTCTTTTATATAGAAAATTGTTTTTGTTTTTCTTGGCCGAATCACCAAAAATAATATTTTTTCAATATTGTTGTCTCTTTTACTTTTTTTCCTTTTTTAATTTTACCTTTATGGAAATTTGATACATTTTTTTTTTGTTTTTATATACAAATTCCACGTAAATTTTTCTTATAAAAATACACACTTGGGAAAAAGTGTGCTTGTGTTAATGTTTTTTAATGAAAATTATGAGTTCAGCATTTTTTTTTTTTCAAAATTTTCAACTCAAAATAGTACTGAAAGAAATTCTCAGTAGGTGTTTAAGCAAATAAAATGAGTAGAATGTGTTATAATGGGTTACCAGGGCGTAATCTTTAATAATCTCTTTTTTTTTTTTTTGTTCTTTATTTTGCTAGAAAATATTTCGCTGTGATAGATTTTTTTCGTTGTTTCAAGTTATTTTTAAAACTATTTTTATTTATTTAAATCGTTCCCATGCATACATATATGTATGTTAAATTTTTTATTATCTTAGATGATTAATAAATCTAGAATGTTTTATTTTATTTATTTAGTATTTACGAAATCTTAGCATTCCTTTGAAATGGAAAAGTTTACGAAATTATTTATTTATGTATATACGAGCAATATAATTTTTAATACAGTAAAATAAAATATATTGAACAAAACTTCACTTGGTTGATTGTTTAAACTAAAATGAAAAAGATTTCAAGCACCGTATAGATAGAAAAATTAGGAATTGACGATCTGTCCTTTAAATACAAAAAACATATGTATGTATTTTGTACAAAATAAAAAAAAATCGCCATTTGCACCATTCAGAATTATCAAAAATGAATGTATTATTTCAGTTATGACAGTCCATTATAAAAATATGTATATTTGTAGGGTTTATATATTTAATATCAAGGTGTGACAATTGTATAAGGCATTAACACTGTAAGATCATTAAAAGAGGTTTAAAAAATTAAAAATTTCAACGTTACACAATTGAAAGTATCTGTCATTTCTATATGAAAGTTCAAAGTAACTTTTTATACTTATTAGAGGTGGACGGCCATATTCATACTCATGCCCCCAAAAAACTTTAGCACCCTCGAGAACTCTTTTCTTCTTGTGGAATTTGTAATAAATGAAATAACTTACTTCTTTGTTAAAAAGCTGTAACCCCCCTAAAAAATTCTCAGGGCCTGTAGAGGCCCCCTAGCAAATACTTTAGCTATACCTATCGCCAAATTCAAACAACATTTTACGTCACGTTTAAAACACAAACAATCTTTGTACACAAAGTTACTACTTTAGCTTTTTTATTAAGTAAATTTAACGGACAATACTATCTATGACACAAACCAGTTTATGGTTTATGATTTAGAAAACGATTTAAGTTTCCTTCGAGTATTCAAATATGTCAAAAAATTATTGGTTATTTTAGAGTAAAATAAACTATTTGTTAAAACTATGAAGATTATTTTTATTCGAGTTGAGATATATTTTTTCTTTAGTATTTTTCAAGAATTATATTCTGTATTTTAATTCGATTGTATAATTTAGTGATACTTTCTATTATATGAAAAATTAAAAAAAAGAGAATTGTCCTGAAGATGATACTCAATGAGTATCGAAATATCGACATTTTTTTTAATAAAATTATTTAACAAAAAATAAGACCTCAAGCTTGATTATTATATTAAACAAATTATATATGTATATATATATATATATATATATATATATATATATATATATATATATATATATATATATATATATATATATATTATTTTCAATATATAATATATAATAATTTTACATAAAAACTGTTTTTTATGTTCAAAATTTTCTTATGCGACAGAGAAGCTTTACATTTTTAATATGCCATTAGGCTTTTCCGAATACGAGCACTATCTGGTAGGATTACTCCATTTACAACAACTAGCTCATTTGAGTTCTACTTTCCCATTATCATAACCATCGCCATCGCATTTCTATATTTCTGCTAAGTCTTGCAGCATCAGATTTTTCAGAGGAAGTGGAATTCACTTTAACAAAACCCGCCTCTTAAAAGAAAACAAATATATAAGAATATTCGTGTATTGCTAGAGATATCACAGAAATTTCGTTTGATTAATTAAAGAATTTCATCTCATCAAGTCATGTTAAAAATTACCAAAAATATTATATTTAAAAAAACATAGCCTCATATAAAGCTCCTATCTTGACCAGGTATGAGAAGCTTCAATACAGCAAAGCTACGAGCAAAACAAAAATTTTGAAATATAAACCATAAGCCAAATGCACGCTAAGTATCTAGCATAAATCAAATGAATTTTGCCTCAAACACTTGAGAAATATTTAACTAATATTTGTTTTCGCTTTTATTTTTTCCCTTCAAAAACACACAAAACCTCTTTGCAACTTCTAGAGCCGAAAAAGAAAAAGCTAAATTCCAATCTGAAGTCTACGAATTGCTTAGTCAAATAGAATCTTACAACAAGGAAAAACTTATCAGCAGCAAACATATTGAAAAGTTGGAAGTCACCATTTCCGAATTGCATGTTAAAATCGAAGAGCTTAATCGCACTGTTATCGATATCACATCCCATAAGACTCGCCTCTCGCAGGAGAACATTGAATTGATCAGGGACGTCCAAGATCTCAAGACCCAACTAGACACTGTCTCATATTCCAAGAGCCAAGTTGTCTCCCAGCTGGAAGACGCTCGTCGCCGTTTGGAAGATGAAGATCGTCGTCGCTCAATGTTGGAATCTTCCCTTCATCAAGTTGAAAGCGAATTGGAATCGATTCGCATTCAACTCGAAGAAGAGTCTGAAGCTCGCATAGACTTGGAACGTCAGTTGGTCAAAGCCAATGGCGATGCTATTTCATGGCAAAACAAATATAATGCCGAAGCAGCCGCTCGTGCCGAAGAGTGCGAAGAGATTCGTCGTAAATACCAAATACGCATCACCGAATTGGAAGAACATGTTGAATCGTGCATTGTCAAGATCAACAACTTGGAAAAACAAAAGACCCGTTTGGCTAGTGAAGTCGAAGTTCTTATCATCGATTTGGAGAAGGCAAACAATACATGCCGCGAATTGAACAAGACCGTCAACACTTTAGAGAAGCATAATGTTGAATTGAAGAGCCGTTTGGAGGAGACCATCATCTTGTACGAGAACACCCAACGTGACTTGAAGAACAAACAAGCCGACTTGCAACGTGCCATTCATGAATTAGAAAAGGTTAAGGATGCTAACAACCAATTAGCCCGTGAGAACAAAAAATTGGGAGGTAAGTCAAGATCATAACAATTTCAATACCGGAGAGAAAGATATAATATTTTAACTAATTTAGATGATCTCCATGATGCTAAGGGCACCATTAATGAAATGAATCGCCGTTTGCACGAATTAGAATTGGAGTTGCGTCGCTTGGAAAATGAACGTGATGAATTAACTGCTGCCTACAAGGAAGCTGAAGCTGTAAGTTGCCACTTCTGCATGCATTTCATTTATTTATCTAAACAATGTTAATTTGCTGCCACAGGGTCGTAAAGCTGAGGAACAACGTGCTCAACGTTTGTCCGCCGACTTTAACCAATACCGTCACGACGCCGAACGTCGTTTGGCCGAAAAGGATGAAGAAATCGAATGCATCCGGTAAGTTTTTATTCTATGCATATAAACTTTTTCACTTGTTATGGTTTGTATAAAAAACAAAAAGAAATTGACTTATGACTTTAATATCATTCAAGAATTTTTTAATTAAATAATTCTTATCAATGATTTCTTGCCAAATCCGCCATGGATTTCTTTTACAATTCATGCATTTCTGCTCAATTCCTTGTGAATTATTAATAACTTTCTAAAAACAGTCCAACCAACCTAAACCTACAAAAAATTTTTGCACTTTAGGCCATTTATAAATTCATAGAAAATCCGGATATAAATATTTTTCCTCTGAAAAGACGAAATAAAAACAAATAAAAAGAAACTGGGAAAATTGATAAAGACCTAAAACCAGGCGAATACAAATCGAAGATCTTGCAAAGCAAATCACGTAATAATGAAATAGATGTGTATTAAAATAGTACGGGAAATCAATTCAAATTAAAGTTCATTGCATTTTCTCTACAGTACATTCCAATTGATAAACAAATGAAAGAAACAAAATAGAAATTTAAGAAAAGAAATCTAAATGATGATTAAATACTCATTGTTACAGTACTATCATCTTAACAGTGACAGAAATTTATTTAAGATCAATGAAGAAAAAATCATACAAATACAACTAAAAAAAAGACAATCGTGATAGGAAAATCATTACTTTTCTTAACCCGATAGAGAGCGCAAAAAGAAAAATATATTTGTTTAACATTTGTTCACATATTTTAGATTTTTTCATAAAAATACTTCATTTATGTCCGTCACTATAACTTTCCGACAGCTTATCGTTATTATAGGTAACTTTACCTTGAAATTGTCAGATAAGCTAAATGGTACCCATATTACCTTTAATTTTTAACGAAAGGTTTAAGCATTTGAATTTGACATGCTTATATATCTTCGTTAATTGTCAATTAAAATTTCTTAATTTTTACAAAGATATAAACCAATAGTACCTAACGCATGAACCAAAAGTAACTTTATTGCGACGTTTAAAAACCAAAATAAACTTTAACTATTTGCCACTTTAAAAGCAAGATAATAAGCCATAGCACTCGTATTAGCGGGTATACGCAGAAAGATAAACCACGCTCTATATTGTAGTTTGTTCTTCTTACACTTAACATTTCGTTGACCAATTTACAAAAATAAAAAAAAAATTAGAAAAAAGGGAACTATACAAATCTATTCTGGAACTTCCAAATCAAGTACGAAAAGATTCAATAATTTCTTAAATTTTATGGCTCTAAGCTGTCGATATTTTAAATATTGTTGTGGCGGTGAATTGAGAAGTCCGGACCCGAGTGAGCGATTAGCCAAGGGCAAGTTCCGCATACTTGCAACTTTTATCGTAAGGTTTAGTCACTTGAAGTTGCCGCATTTTCAAAAATTACCATACTTTCTAGTTTATTAGTTACAGATCACTTTCTCGCCTATTGAGTTAAAACTTCTGTAGAAGGTGATATTTTAACATTACGTCTCACTTATTTTTTATGTACAAAAACTAAATTAGCCAAAAATTATTTTTTTTACAAAATGTAAAAAAGTATACATATATTTATGACGTTGCCTTCGCTCTTTTAAGAATTTTTTAACGGTTCACAAGTAGTTGGTAAATGCTCTGGTATAACCACACTTTGAAAAATATAACAAAAGCTGTTAAAGGTCACTCTAACGCTCGCTTTTGCTAAAGTATACTTTACCGCCAAGCTGTAATAATGATCCTATTAAGATACAGGAGTACAGAAGAAAAATAGAATACATATTTATTTAATTTTTATTAAGTAACAAAAATTTTAAATCAAGTCTTGTGCAGGATTGAGAAAGAAAAAAATAAGACCAATCGGTACTGCTTGGTTAAAAATTACAGGCCTGATTTAAGGTAAACCCATCAACTCTAACTTTCTTTGACCATATATATTATTTCCATTAGAAAAATGCATATATGAATTTGAACAGGACTCTTGTCAGAAAAATATATTTTTGAATAAATGCAATATTTTATATTCAAGCTACAAAATTCTGTTCAAAATTAAACTAAATATGAGTTCTTTCGTAAGGACATGAAATAACGATATATTATACAGATATATAATATGTAATATGTGAATGGTTAAAAGGTGATATAAGGAATTTCATAAGCAAACGAGTCACTCAAAATCAATACATTAAATGTGTCTATCTTTAAGAAAACAAATCTTTTATAATTTGTTAAAAATGCGACTATTTTTAATAATTTACAAAAAACAATAGTATCATTTTATAATTAATTTCAACTTTTACGACAACATACATATATATGTATTTTGACCATAGTTCAACCATTACATGTTGCTCTTAAATTCTGGCTTCTTCCTGGATGTACTTTTTATTTTAAATACTAGTACATTTCAAATGTATTATTTAAGAAAAGTAGGTTTTCTTTTCCTCAGGATTCCACTTTTCAATAGTTTTACTATCCCTTCATGAGTAATTATTATATCTACAGTCAAATTCAGATAAGCTAACGCAGTTTAACAGAAATATAATCAATTTTCTTATATCCTAAATCGAACGTAGTTATTTTTATTAACAATAATCCACTAAGTTTTGAATTCGTTAGCGTATTTTTTATCTACAGTGATTTCTCCTCCATTTTGAAACCAATTTTGAACCTTTTTCTTACATACATACGAGTACACACGTGATATGATACTCTAGAAATGGTCCCATTGGCCGCAGGGGTAGGGGTGGTCACTTATCATATAAAGTTATATTTAATTTTTATACTCAGTGTGACCATATTCTAGACTAAAAAAAATCTGAATCACGTCGTTAATAAAGCTAAAATAATCTAAGAAAGGATATTTAAACCCAAAGATTAAAACTAAATACTTTTTTACTTTCTAATAAAATATTAAGAGGTGACCAAAATGTTCGCGTAAATTATTTCACGTGAACAAAAAATGGTGAAAAAACAAAATAGTCCACAAAAACAACAACAATACAAAATTTGCGATCGAAATTTTTGGAAAAGGAAATAGATTTCTCGTGAAATTTTATTTATTAAAATATATTTTTATATAAAATATATTTTTTGTTCACTTAGCCAAAAAAAAAACTAATTAAATAATAATGAAAGAAAATTATTTACCGAACTAAAAGTTTGTATATGAATGTAAAAATTATTTTAAGAAAAAATGCTTTAATTAAATAAAAAATGTAAATAAAAGCATTGAGTAAACCATTGAAAAAATGGAACAAAACAGTTTTTCTTGAGACTGAGTGCATTGGCCTCGGAGTAACCCGCGACAATTTTAACAGTCTGACTATCATATTAGGACCAACTATGATTATGGGAGGTAAGAGCTTTCAAGATCGTCTCCTTCTTTTGAGACGGTTAAAAAGTTTTTTTTAATACAGAAAGTCTAATGCAGCACAAAAAAATTTTTTGTTTGCAGAAATTCCTTGATTATAAAATATTCAATGTCCTTGTTTTAAACTTTATAAATTTTTTAAGCTTTTCACACAAAAACAAATAAGTAAACGAAAATAAAACAGATTGTATAAACACGGTAATATGCAAACGAGTAGTTAAAAATTTTGATATCTTACTGGAATTAAATCTGAGTGCAAAATATATTAACATAACTTTTGTACAACAGATTTAGAAGAAAACGTGATATATATATGCACCACTGCACATTTTTTCAGAAAAGAACACAAACATGAATCTTGTCAGAAAAGGAAACGCCATAAGATACTTTTGACAGCGATATAAATAAATTGTATTATATACCACTAAACCTATTTATTCCTTTACACATTTTTAAGAAATAAATAATATCGTTTTTGTATTTGATTAAAAATCTAATGTAATAACGAACATCTTTAAAATTATTTGCCTTAATTTTACTATTGATATGACTTCATCACTTAAGGGGTTAATTAATATTGTATCTTATAATTTAATTTTCATTGTTGTTTTTTCAAAACAATTAAGTTTCAAGGACATTTCTTAATTATTTCATTTCAATTAACATTGATTTTTTGTCGATTTCCTCCTCTCAAATTCGATTGTCTCATTTTTATTCCCAAATTTATTTTCAATTCTTTTCATTATCGATCTATTTCACAAAAAAAAATAGAAAAGGAAAAATAGCTATAAAAATTATCGTAGTATATGCCAGTCTAATTAATATAGTTAAGACAGCAGGAAGTTAGTGTTGCAGAGCAAAAATATTACTAAAGAGTTTAAATCTGTAATCGTAAAGAAAAACTTCAAATTGTTTTATAGAAGCGTTTGTAATGGACTATAAAGGGTAAATTATTTAATAAAGTAAATAACTCAAAATTTAATTGAAAGATGTTCCAACACTTCTAGATTTTAGTGGCAATTGTGTTATACAATCACGGAAGTTTTGGTGAAAAGTCATAAGAACCCAACAGATAATTGGTTAAAGATAGAAAAGGTGGGTGCCACAAATAAGAGCAGACACTGGAAATATGTTTGATGATAAAAAGTTACAAAATAATTTTTTCAAAAAATTTAAGTAATTAACTGAGTACCTATATTCTCTTAATAATTTCAAGAAGAATAGCAATCAAACTACAGCCAGTTGTCTTGCAAATATGTCATATGGAATTATTTACCAACTGTTTTGTCTTTTAGCCTGCCTACTTCGAAATAAAAAATAAAGGCCCTCAAACAAGTGTTTGCAGTACATAAAGCACTGCCAACATATTGACTATAGAAAGTAACTGCCATTGGACTTTAAATAAAAATCTCTTCAGTATATAGACAAGGCCATCACCATTATTTATACAATCGCATAAAAAAGATTTTGGTGCTTTCCGCTGCCGTTTCTGATCGATTGCTACTGCTGCATAACAAAAGAAACTGAACTATATTCAGTCTAGCTATTGTAAAGAAAATATTTTGTAGTTTTAAAGTACAACATCAACAAAAAAAAATCCAATTGTATTGAAGACATACACACAAAGAACAAACATTACAAAAAGTATTAACGAGTTCTGTACCCTACTACATAGAATAACGAACCTACAATTTACCCCTACTCTCTTGAAAAAGTTTCCCCTTTTTTCATTGTAAAACACAACTACTCTCTTTCTTACACTCTTCCTTTAAGTTTATAAAACCTCCCCTCTCGCCCTCTCATAGATATTGTTATTGTGTGAGTAAAAGTAGGAGAAAAGAAACGAAATCATGGCTCTTACCTATAGTGTGCGTCCCCCGCGTGTTCGCCATATGCTACAATCCACTTATGAAGACAACTATGGCTACACAATGAATTTCTATCAGCCAATGATGGACTACTTGGATGCAAAAACGAAGAGTTTGCAGGTAACACCACCGCACTTGCCGTGGACTAGTGAACGTGGCCTCAAGCAATATCGATCCTCGAACGCTATACGCCGTTACAATACCGACGAAGTACTGCGACTATCTCGTGCCTGTGCGGCCAGGGCTGATGAGATTTTGTTAGATTTTCGCGTTAAGAAACGTTCACCATTCAGTGTTATTAAGTTAGCCGACGCAGCGCGTGTTACCAAGCATATTGCTCCCGATTCGGTTTTAGAGAGGTCGCGTGAACGTCGTCAACGCCGTCAAAGAGAATTAGAGGATATCATACGTCAAGATACAATTAAGCTACTCCATCGTATTCGCAGAATGGAACTAGAAGCGGGTGAAATGTCAAAAGAGTTCAAACGTCAAATACGCGGTAAATCGGCTCATGCCATTGCTCAGGCTTTATTGTCCGAGTCCGAGCGTAATATAAAACAATCGAAAAGGGAAGAAGAGGATTTAATGTCACAGGCCATGGTACGTTCCAGCCGTGCTGTATCGCGTGCGCGTTCGGGCTCGCCGGGAGGCCAGATATCGGCTCACACCGTTCACATTGAATTAATGGACGATCGTATAATAGATAAGCTCGATCACAGAGTATCGTCCTCGTTGTATAATGTTAAGCGTCAGTTGTCGTCGTTAAATCAAAAAACTGTTGAATTTTATGCTGATTCCAGGTGCGACTTAGTTGATAAGTGTTGGATATGTCGTAAAGTAATGCGTAATCATCCAAGGATTAAAGATTATAGTTATTTATATTGGCACTAGAAAGTTCAAAGCACACGAGTCTTAAGGCAAAAAGAGATTTATTTGATTATATATATTTTAATAGAAAATTTGTTCACAGTTATACAAATTTTAGCTACGTTTCTTCTTACGTTACGCTAGTAGCATGTTCCAATTTCTAAAAATAAGAATATATTCAAATAAATCTAGCTCAAATAACAACAAAACTCATCTAAACTCATCGTTGCGATAATAAATATTTTTTTAAGTGAAATATTATAAAAAAAAATTAAAAAAAAATTTATTTTATTTAATTTTCAAGAAAAATTCATTTTCTTATTATGATTTTTATTCCATTACGTTGTGTGTGGTTCTATGCTACGGCTTTTCTTAAGAAGAAAGGATAATGAAAAATATTTTAATTTGTTTTTAATTAATTTAAGAAATATTAAAAAAAAATAAACGAGTTTTAGCAACATTTTCGCAAGCAATAAAGTTCTTAAAAGTTGAAAATTTTCCATTGAAATTTACGTTTTACCTCTACATTGTAATAGTGACAATCAAGGAAATTTAGTTAACAGTAAATAATTTTCTAAACTATTCTTAAACATTTTCACTTATTGAAAAACTTCTTTCTGATTTGAAAACCATGTAGATAGAAAATTTGAAAATAAAAAATTTATAAATTACGAAAAATTAGACCTTACGAAAACCTTCAAAAATTTATATTCACTGATAATCTTAAATTATTTTTCTATTATGTCTTATTAATTATTGTTTACTATGTTGCGTTATATAAATAACGTAACTTATAACAATTAAGGAGAAATTTAATATTTAATGACAGTTATTTAATTTTATATATGCCAAACTTATGCAAAATATTAAAATTTTTTTTGTATAGATTAGAATGTTACGTTGTAATACAAGAAAAATATATTGAAAACTGTTTGGGTTTGACTTTAAAATTTCCTTGGAGCGAATATATTTTTAAATAATGCAAACATTTATAAAATATTTGATTTATTTTAATATTATGCTGATATTAAATATGAAAGATTCTGCAACTTACGTGACGTAATTTCAAATCTTTCTGCAAGAAAATAAAATAAATTTATGAAAATATTAATTCAATTGGTTTTAAACTTATTCAAAATATTAAAACTTAATTAATATGCGGAAATATTTAAAATAGTTGTCTAAGACTATGTTCTTTGAATCCCTTTCTTGAAGTCCAAGTAGCTAACCTTGAGTTGTTATTTGTATTCAATATTTGAGAATAATGAGAATATTTTTATGATTTTACTATATATATTTTTTAGTCAAAGGACTAAAATTTAATATAATTAAAATTTAAAATTTAATATAATTATAATACGCAACGTAATTAAAAAGAATAAAATTAATTAAATTGTTGAAAAAAAAAAAATTTTAAAATAAAACAAATTATATATTAAATTTCAGCCTTTTTTCCTTGAGACCTTTTAAAAAAAAAGCTTACAGAAATTATACGCTATTAGGATTCATAAAAAAATTAAAGAAATTTTTTTAACGAATTTGAATTGTAGTTTATGGAAAGTTTTGCTTTCTATGAATTGATTTCAAACTATTTGCAAAAGCAAAACTAAAATTATTTCTATTCCTAAATAACGACAACTCTTTTGCATACAAAACTACTGAACAAGTCTTTGCTACAGTTTAGTCTATTAAAAACTTTTTATAAGTTTTTAAATGTGAAACACTTCTTAGCCCTAAAAACCATTAATATAAACTATCCATTTTTATTTCCTATAACAAGCCCTAGTCTCCCTTCCTTTAACTTGACAACCTATTTACTAGCCAAGAATATCTTTTAACATACTGTACCTACAGCTTTTAATGTTTTTAATTAAATTCAATATTTGAAAAAAGTATTCTGTCGTCTTTTTATTTCAATTGATTTGATCTCATTTGGGATTCCTCAGGGTTATTTTTAAACTTTTTTGGCCTCACCAGAATGTCGTATATACATACTTATGTGCATATGTATGTATATATTTTTGCTTGTCTGTTGTGCTACAAAGTACAAATATACTTTAATTGTATAAAAACTACTTAAAGGGAAAAAATTTAATATGAAAATCAAAAATAATATACATATGTGTTTTTGTTAAACATACATGGTCATTTCAAATATCTTATAATTAAAAATGTTTGTTATTTGCAGAATTTCGCATTACATTTAAAATATCTATAAATGATCATGCTCATGCTTATATGTTTGATATAAAACATATTTTATTTTTTTTGCAGTTTTTCCTAATTGTAGAATATATTATAAATTCTTAATGGTTTTATGAAAGAGAAGACCAAGCAAATGTTAATTGGTGCCAATTAATATATATCAATAATAAGAATTTTAAAGACACATGTTACATTAAATAAAAGAAAAAGATTTTTACAATTCCAAAAATGCATAAAAGAATACTTCATTTGCTTGATCGATGACCACAACTTGGTCATTTAAGAAAATTTCAATGAAATTATTCGACACTTAGTTATTTATTGCGATTATTATTAGAAATTTAATTGCATTTCGTCTACAATAATTATTTAACAAGATTTTTGGAGCATAAACACTATATTCTCATCTGACTGAAATTGTAATTTTATGTTGTTTTTTTTTGTGAAACTATTACACCATTCAGGGTTTTAAATACATTGAGACCTCGCTTAACGTGTGTTTCTCTTAACACGGCCTCGGTCTAATACGATTCGTGTTTTATGACAATTTCCTACTTAACGGGAGAAAAAACTCGTTTTTACAATTTTTACAAGATTTTTTTTTTAAATGTTTCTTCTTTACGTCCAGGTTTGGTAGATTTGTGCACTAATGAAAAATAAATATAATTTTTTTATTTGTTTTTATATCAATTCTTGGAATATTTAAGTTTATTGCTGACCATTGTTTACCATTGTTTACGTGAGTCGTTGATTTTATTGGAAAATATAATGTAGTTTTCGTTTTTATGCACATACATTAATTTTGTTAAATAACTTCAAATCAAATATGTAATATATGACTGATAACGGCCTTTTTTTAAATCGTACAACGTAACCATACTTTTTGCACTAGTTTTTTGTATCGCTTACTCGTACCAACTCCGAGTTACACGAGGTCTAATTGTACGAATAGGGTTTTTGTATTCACTAAGGCGATCATGTCATGACATTAACACATAACTAGCCTAGTAATTTTTTTACGCTTACACACACATACACACATGTATATAGATAGTTTACATATTAAGGCATTTAGTACCGAAAAATTTTTTTATTCGAATACAAAAAGGGAACAATAAGAGTACGAACTGACAGGGAAATTATTTAAATAGGTGAACGTAAACACTAATATCGATATTTTTGGGTGAGATAAGTCGAGGTAAATATTTGACTCATCTGAAAGAAGTTATGATTTATATAAAGTAGGCATTACTACATTTTTTTTATTTTATAATAAAACATTAAAATAATATAAATGAAGCTTTTTAATTTAAATAGAATTTCGTCCAATTACACTGAAAGCCCTCATAATTGGTCGAAAAAAAATTTTTGTACTTAGGAAGAGCAGTGAAATATTTTGCTTTTTATAATTTTTTAAGGAATGAAAATTATTTAACCCCAAGGGAAACTTCCGCTTACAAAGTATTTGCTTAGTAATAAGTATTACACTGTAAATAAATATTTTCTGTGATCTTGCGATTTTATCTAGACAATTCAAGAAATCATTCATTGATTTCCTTAACAGCTGTAATATATGAAAATGTTTTAATTGTTTCTATTAAAACCCAATATAATAGTATGTCATTACCACACGTTGTGGCAATGCCAACTGTCTCAAATTAAAATTGATCATGAGTGAGTATGATTCATTTATGATGCATCATTAAGTCTATTTGTGAGTTTTCCTTGAAGCATTTTACCAATTTCAAAATTTTCCCTGACATTGAATTTATTGTTAAAAGAAGTAACTTTTTTACTTATTAATATAACATTTTAATCCTGAGAACTTCTCATAACTAGAATATTGCAAAAAATTAAAATTAACAAGGCAATATTTTAAAAAAAATATTTTTGGTTAAAAAAAATTTTATAAAAAAACATTCATAATAAATTTTATTTTTTGAGCTTTTCGTAATTAAAAGATATTTTTTATAAACATTACCGTGAGAAATAAAACTAAAATAAAAAGACGCAAGCAACTGTACAATATTTTTCCAAAATTATTTAAGCACATATATATATATATATATATATATATATATATATATATATATATATATATATATATATATATATATATCAGCTACGTAAATTGCAGTCACAGACTTTTTCTAAATACTGGCACATGTATACATACGAGTACATGTTCATAATAAAAACATTTGTAAATGTGATAAGCTTTTTTAGATTTTTAAAATTAAAATTACATTGTATCCATATTGTTCAGTTGAAAAATGTTTAAATGATCTGTTGTTAACTTTAGTCGCTCACTGAGCCTAAATGTTAAAATTTAAAATTCGTGACTCAGAATTTTAATACTAGGATTATTTTAAAAAATAACTATTAAAAATGCGACTTAATAGTCAAGACAATCGATCCAGCAGATTTAAAAAAAGACCGTTGGCGTCAGAGATAGACGCGCAATTGCTGGAGGCTTAAGATGATGCATATATTATCAACAAAAAAATCCTCTTATACTAACTTTAGGATATGACCAGACTGAGCAAATATTTAATGGGATGGATAAAATTAAGTGCAAAAATATATTATTGGCATTGCGCTTGATGAATATTTATGTAACATAAAATGAATTCCCATTATTTGGTGATTAGACCCACTTGACCAATGTGATTATAAGTTTAGTCGTAAAATGCGTCGAATAAATTATTTTTAGATTTTTTATTTAATTTTTCATGAAATCACAAGCATTTAAAAGTATAAAAAATATATCCTTCCTTTCATTATTTCGTTGTTCGTATTGGAGAATTTTGTTCTTAGTGCAAGAATATTAAATGGATCGAACCAGAGCAGCAAAAGCATTATATCTTTTAGTTATCTAATTAAAGTCCATAAAATCGTATTTTCTTATGGTCTAGTAAACTGGATTGCAGTTGCAGGTGTTAAGGAAAGTTTAAGGACGAGTCCCGTTACTTACCGTCCTATCTATTTAATAATAAGGACTTAAGTAATGGTTTGCCTTATCTTATATCCGGGGAAATATAACATGCTTCCTTGTTATTAGTAACATGACACTGCTCAAAAAAATAACTCCCTAAGGAGAATAACGAAGTCTGAACTAATTTACCCGTCATTACCTTAATGGGTACTCTTATCGTGTATCTAGTACTTATTTTCTACGTCAAGTTTCTGGCATGAGTCGAAGCACTTCCGATTAGGAGAAAATCAAAAGGAATTTCAAATTAGTTTAGCCGTCCAAATAATATATCTAGTGCTTAATAAAACTAAAAAGGTCTAAGTGAACGTGAAGCAGTCTGTATTTAAAATGTCTATTCAAATGAAAAGTAATTGAAATTAATCACACCATATCTAATCGATCGATTACAAACATGTATACGTTTAAAAGATCTAGTACCTTTGTAAACCAGTAGGTAGTGTACTACTCTAGTAGTGCAAGTGTCGCAGGTTCGATTCCTGCCTAGTAGCATCGCAGTTTGTGTTTATTAATTTAAAAAATACGATTAATGTACTAAATATACAATGTATATATATCATCCTTTTAATGCAACACAGTAATATCTCAAAAATCAATATTTATGATTTTCGAGGAAAATTAATTCTTCCATATCTTCTTTATGAAAAGAAAAATTGTAATTGTATCCGAATCTAAGCCAACGTTATACCAAAAATTGTCGAAACTAACACTTTGAAAACTATAATCGCATTTTGCCGAGCTCGCCTTTTTGAAATATGACTATGTTGCGTTAAAAGAGCGATATGTATGTATGTACTTATATATGCATTAGCACATATTCATATTA
This sequence comes from Germaria angustata, assembly GCA_963681545.1. Classification (NCBI taxonomy): domain Eukaryota; kingdom Metazoa; phylum Arthropoda; class Insecta; order Diptera; family Tachinidae; genus Germaria; species Germaria angustata. The sequence continues at coordinate 42,101,217 of OY813000.1, read as the reverse complement.
GCTGTAGCAACAAAGCCTTAAAGCTATAATATTTAGTAATCTTTAAATAAATTTTGATGATTTTTAATAAAGGGAAATATTATTTAAGAACATTTGCAGGAAAATTAAACAAATAAAAAAACTTAACCAAATTTAATTAATTTTTGTTTTATAAAATTAATAGAGCATTGTAATGCAGAATATAGCAAAATAACAATGAGAAATTTTAATGCTAAAATAAATTTTGTTAAATATAACAACTTATCAAATTTCTTATGCACAACCAGCGATATAAAGGAATTTCAACTATTTTGTTGTCCTTCAAATGTAGAAAAAATTTTGTGAAAAATTATAAAATACAATTAAACGAATGCTGCTAAAGTAAAATAATCTGTTTTTATGAAACTGAAAAAAAATAAAGAAACATGTGATGTCTTCTTAAATCCGTTTGATATGACAGACATCACATATATTTTTGCGTAAATATATAAGGAAAAATACACATTCCCATGTACTCCTACTGAGCAATAATAATAAATGTTCATTTGAACAAAAAATACAAGTATAAATATTTTTAAAATTTTCACTTTTGTTGCCAAGTTTTCAGCACTTGTAGCCAGATTAAGTAATTTTTTGTAACACAGCAAAATTGCTCATGTTTTAAATTAAATAATTCTACAATATTATACAAAATAATATAAGACAAACAATATCTACATGTATATGTGTGTGTATATTATAGAGGAAAAGGTGCAGTTTTTATAGTATTTATTATTAAATTTAGTACAAGCTTCCTTTAGTATAGCTAAAATTAGACAGAAGCACTTATAATCTGAATATATCAAATACCTTTATATCAAAAACAAACAAAAAAGTTTAAAATCTAGGCAACAAAAAGCACAATATTCGTTACAAAAATTAGTCCCAAATTGTTTACAAATTAAAAACAAAAGGGGAAATATATGTTTAAAAAGGTTTTATAAAAACCTTTAGCAATTAGTCATAGTGACATACTTAGAAATATTTAAATATTTCAACGAATGACTCATTAAACTATTTAGTTTAATTTAAATTGAACATAATTTTTTAATTTCATTATTCATTATCTAATTCTAATCGCTTGCACATCTCCCTTCTACAATTACTTTGACAATTAGAGATCAATCGAGTTAAATTTTTATTTAGGTTGAAATTGTGACAAGTTCATGTCACTTCGACTTGACTTTAGTTTGTAATTGTGTTAATTATTTTAACAAATAAAATAAGTGTTTGATGTGTGGACTTTAGCTGCCTAGAATTTATCTTTTAAATTTTTTAATTGTTTATTTTAATCTAAATTACAAAAAAATAATAAAAAGTAGACCAAGATTTTATTTTAAAACTCAATTGATCCACTTAAAAAAATTTTTGAACGAATTCCAAATATTTTTTTAACAAACATTTTGGCACTAATTCTACCTTACATAAGAGCTTATTCGAAAAAGTAAAAAGTAATATTCATGTTGCAAATATCTATTTTGAAGTACTTTGCATTAATTAAGGTTGAAAAAAATGCAAATTGAAATTATTTATTCATTTAATACTCCCCATGCAAAGTATTCGATAGCGAAAAAAATACTTTTATTCACTCCAAACTAATCGAAATAATACTTGTAAGATCCACTAAAATCTTAAAATCATTTTTCCAGACCTGTAGAACATAAAACTAAGTATTGATACTGTATATAATAATTGTTTAAAATTTAATTAAAAGATATGTGAGAGTTTCGAAAACGATGGCTGTGGTGGTGGCTAAAGATAAAATATTAAAGGCTTCCAATCGAATAAAATATGTTTGTAAAATATGTTTTCTATTGCTACCGAACTTGAAATTAGGCAAACCGACAGCAAACTATTTAAGTTTTGATCTCGTTATATCCCTACGTATGAAATGTATTTTGCCATTATTTTACTTATTTACTAAAGTTATTATTTCTTGTGCGCATTGACCTTTTGGATTTATAAATTAATCAAGCATAATTACTTTTTTAATGAAAGTATTACTCAGAGATGATGACATTATTGAAATACATTGAATAAAAATTAAAAGACCTGAAGCTGTTAGGATGAAAATATTTTTAGATGAGATAAACTTTATTCAATTCGATGATGTACTAGCTTTTTGTCAAGAAAATTTTGAATTTCTTGACACTTACTCACTTATATTATTTCTTAAAAATGCGTTAAATTTAATAAATTTTTGTGAAACCTTGTCAAACAACAAACACTGCCTTATAGCCCATTATCTTCTATTTATTTGCCTTTCTGGTAACCGAAAAAAATATTTTTGGCCGAAAGGCCGATGCTAAATGAACATAGAACTATTCTGTTCTCAAATAGTTTGCAAAAAATGATTTCCCATTTTTTATTATGGAAACACCCATATTTAAATACTCCATATTTAATAAAGTGACTGAAGATAAGTAGATATGGCGAAATAAATATGTTTCGATCTAACTCTTTATGCCATTAGGTTTTTATAAATATATTTTTAGTATTTCTGAAATATTTGCCAAACATGTTTTCATGTTTGACACATATTTACTACAAATGTGTCTTCCTACTTGGGAAGCATAAATACGTTTTCGTATTTGGGAAACGTTTGTGGGCAAATATTGGAAAAACTATGATTTCTTACGAGGCGGGCCATACCGCAATTTAAAGGTAATTCATCCTATATTTGTAATCCATAAAGATATAAATATTTAGTTCGGCATATATCTCTAGTCACTTTATTTAATAAAATTAATTTTATACAAGACTCAAAATTTAAAAATAGTTACATAATAAGAAATCACAATAAACATAAATTGTTATAGAATAAAATACTTTTACTGCAGAATAATTTCAAGGCAAAATGTGGCAGGTAATTGAAAAAGTTAATTAAAAACGCTATGAAAATTCATTTATACATACTTAAACAATTTTTAAGATTTCCCTAATTAATGTTTTCATCAATCATACAAAAATTTCATCAAAAACTAACTTGATATCAGCCAAGATTTCATGCCACGAAACTGAAAAGGAAAGGAAAGCAAGAAAACTTGATTTATGCAATGTGCAAACTAAGTCTTACTCATATAACCAATTTCTTTTTGTTTTCATAATTAATTTTTTATAAAATGTTTCCTTAAACTTTAATTCATTTGTAATTCATATTATCTTCTAATTTTTCCAAAAAAAAAAAATCTAGCAAACAAACTGCCATCGAAATCGAACAGTTGAATGCTCGCGTCATTGAAGCAGAAACTCGCTTGAAGACCGAAGTCCAACGCATCAAGAAGAAGTTGCAAATCCAAATCACCGAATTGGAAATGTCCTTGGACGTTGCCAATAAGACCAACATTGATTTGCAAAAGGTAATTAAGAAACAATCTCTGCAATTGACCGAATTGCAAGCTCACTACGAGGACGTTCAACGTCAATTGCAATCTACTTTGGATCAATACGCTGTTGCACAACGCCGTTTGGCTGGCATGAATGGTGAATTGGAAGAAGTGCGTTCTCAGTTAGATAGTGCCCAACGTGCTAAGCGCACTGTTGAACTACAGTTCGAAGAGGCTCAAACACGCATCAACGAATTGCACACTACCAATATTAACTTAGTGTCTATCAGAACAAAATTGGAACAGGAATTGTCAGTTATTTCTTCCGATTATGAAGAAGTCAGCAAGGAATTGCGCATTAGTGATGAACGTTACCAAAAGGTTCAAGTAAGTAATAGAGAGTAGATTTTCGTTAAGAATTTTTGATTAATGAGCCTTTTTGGGAAACTGAAATCTGCACTCGTTTTTTTTAGGTTGAGCTCAAACACACAATTGAACAAATCCATGAAGAACAAGAACGTATCGTCAAATTGGAAACTATCAAGAAGTCCTTGGAAGTCGAAGTCAAGGTAAAATATATAGAGAAGTATAAATGCATAAAACGTTTGTATTTAGACATAGAAAATATCTAAGTTTAATGAAAACGTGATGTGTGTGAACCGGGACTTATACTTTTTCACATATTTTATATTTTTATATTTAAGAATTTGTCCATTCGCTTGGAAGAAGTTGAATTAAATGCCGTTGCTGGTAGCAAACGTATCATCAGCAAATTGGAAGCCCGTGTACGCGATTTGGAACTTGAATTGGAAGAAGAAAAGAGAAGACATGCTGAAACTATCAAGATCTTACGAAAGAAGGAACGCACCGTCAAAGAAGTTATGGTACAATGCGAGGAAGATCAAAAGAATATTATTTTGTTGCAAGAAGCTTTGGACAAATCCACTGCCAAGGTCAACCTTTTCAAACGTCAATTGGCTGAACAAGTAGGTTTAAGCAAACAACATTCCAATGCAAACTAAAAACAAGTTACTAAAACAATTTTTTTTATTCTCTTTGTAATAAATTATAGGAGGGCATGTCCCAACATACCGTCACCCGCGTACGCCGTTTCCAACGTGAATTAGAAGCCGCCGAAGATCGTGCCGAATGCGCTGAAACCAACTTGAACATGATCCGTGCCAAGCACCGCACTTTCGTCACCACCTCCACTGTTCCCGGCTCTCAAGTTTACATTCAAGAAACCACAAGAACGATCACCGAATAAATCTAATTTATTTAATTTTTTACCTTAAAGAGATGAATCGCTTTATTAAACTCTTATCAGTTTTTTTGTTTTGTTTTGTTAAAAACTATTTATTTAAAGTAGATATAATTTTAACAAAAACATACTTCCGCCTAAACATCCGAAGCACTGATAATGAGATCAATTGTATTTTAATTTAATTTTAACGAATTAAAACAAGAAGGATGAACAACAAATATTTTTTTTAAATTTAAGAATTTTAATAATATCAAAGGAAAAAGAATCAAAAAATAAACATCAAATACAACACACAGTTTTGTTAACACTTAATAACTTTAAAAAAATAACGAAATAAAAACGTTTTTTCAAAACTTATTTGAAAAGAAAATACTGGCAAATCATAGAAAAGCGTTTTCAGACACAAAATTTATCATTTTTATTTTTATTATTAAGATTTTTTATATAAACATTTAGATTTTTTTGCTTAATGTTTTTGGGTTTCAAAATTATTAAAGCATTTTGTTTCTTCTTTTTTTAATAAAAATTATTAGATAAATAAAATGAAACTTTTAAAAAAATTTTTATTTTTGTCATACAAAAAGAAAAACAGCCCTTGTCATCATTTACGTCTTTGTCTTAATATAAAATATTATTGTGTAGCTTTTTTTTAAATAAGTACTTAAATTGTTTTTGCATAAAATTCATCATTTGTACTAATGATCATTGTACTTTCTTTTCTTAATTTATAACTTCTATACTCAATCACTATCACACTCTTTATATCTTTCTACTCTCTTAGTAATATTGTTTTTGCTTTAGCTTTTAATACAAACATATGTTCATATCTATCATATTGCGTATTTTTTAACTGAAATCGATTTAATTATATAAAAAATGAGAAACAAAAACAACATTTTAATAAAAAATAATACTTAATAAATCATAATCATGTAACATACAATTTATAATTAAAATCAAAAATTAATTCATTTCACTTTTTCCTTATTCACTGCTTTAAGTTTGTAAGTATAGAGTTGATCATGGCGTATAGTTGATATTGTGTAAAAACTGTTAAGCATACGACCGAGGGACTAACAAGAAACTATGTGTTATATTTCAGGGCAAGGTAGAGCCAATGTAGGGAATATTTTGCCCAATAAATGCATCATACATGGCAAATTTCATATTCCAGTAAAATAATGGAAGTGTTCTTAAGGAATGGCGTTTTATTGCTTCAAAAATATCGGTTATTGCATTTCTTTCATTTTCTAAGAAGTTAAATTGAGAAAGAATTTGTTTGTTACTCGAGATATTCTCGGAAATAGCTATTTAATATTTTATTGTTTATTGTTGGTTAAAATGAGTATATGCCTACATTACATTTGCGCTAACCAATTCATCAGTACCCTTTAGCCAGATCATGTTTGAAAACATATAAACTCATATACTTATACAAAAATTCCAAATATTATATGAGAATCCAACAGAACTCAATCATATTTTTCTATTACAAAACATATAAGTATAAAAGCTTTAGAAAGTAATTATACAAAAACAACACAACTAACAATTATAATCGGCTTGCGCCAATGAGTACTCAGCTAAGCCAAAAACAAACAATAAAATGTTAGAAAATCTTTATTAAATTAGCAAGCGAATTGATTGCTAATTATTTCATAATTGGATAATATTTCCAAGTTCGATTTCAAGTCCAGTCGGCAAGTACATATATCAAAAAAAAATTATATTATTAAATTATGTAAACAAAAATGTGCGATGGCGATGATATCAATATATAGTACAATGTAAAATATACTGAGGGACGAATAGCATGCGAAGTACTTCCTTAAAATCCATTTTTCATAACATCTTGAAGATAACTTCATTTGCAAATAAACAGGACCTAAAAAACACAACACATTGCAATAAGAAACCTATGTTATAATCACTGAAAAAGATCCGAATATTTTCTACTTCCGGGATCTTATTGACTTCTTTAGAAATTTTTTGTTACCAGGTCATAATTACATATGTATATAATATAAAGTTAAAAAATGGAAAAATGCATAAGAAGGATGTTTTCTTAAGAATTGACAGCTCCAAAATAAAATAAAGCAAAGAAAAATATTTTACTAGGAAAGAATCTGGTTTTATTAGAAAGATAAATTTATGCCATTAATATTTGAATATGAACTTGCTCATATTTTCACCCCGACGCACAGAGGAGTATTTGACCCAAAAAGCTGGCCAAAAAGGCAAAAATTAATTTGATGAAATCCTAAAAAGTAATTACGCAGATCGATAGAAAACAAAATTCTACATCATATCGTGCATTTTAAAGATTGTAAGTTAAGATTTGTAGTTGTGGGACACTGTTAAAGTCAGGAAAGTGAAAAAAATTGCATGCGTTTTTATTGAATTTTTTTGACTTCAAGATATTTATATGATATTTTTTTGTGGCTAAACGAATAGAGGTATTACATTGATTTTTTTTTACCTAAAAGATTCCATCAGCAGCTATTTAGCATTTAAAAAGAAAAAACTATCTCAAATATTTATTTTAAAAATATTAAATATAAAAAAAATTATGCATACATATATGTATATAAATTCTTACCAAAAAAAAAGGAAAGGTTCTTTGAAAGTGAGCTTAGCTGTTCTACAAATAGTGTTATATACCACAATAAAATATGAGATCTCTAATTTAAGAAAAAAGAAAAAAAGTTTGCGCATGTTTGCGCCATTATTTTTGGTGATTTTTTGAAAATTTTATCTTTTTTTTTCTATTTTTGCTCATAAGGCACTTTTTCTTATACTTTATTGTCGTCATAAACTTTTGTGTTTTTCGAATTATTGATGTGAAATATTATTTAAATCACTTTTAACAACTACCAATGTGATGGATTATCCCCCCTTAAAAAATTTCTTAAAATTCGGTTCTTAGTTCATAAATTCAAATTTACTAACTGTCTTATCAGGAATAATTATAAGCCAACCACACGCATACACACCTATTAAACTGTTTTTGTATACCTGCGGTCTATATAAGACTTGATCGTCTCCAGGACACTTTAGCTTTGTACTACATACCTAATTAAAAAGCGTAAAAATCAAAATTACATTTAAAAACGGTATAGGTATATAAAAAATGCACCCAAGTATCAGGTTGTTAACTAAGTAAGCGGAAAATGCACTTTGAAAAATACACATACATATATGGCTTATTGCGCAGAATTCTTATTATAAGAGTTTTGCAACTTTGGGAGATAACATGGAAATGATGTTCTAAATAGGTTATTTTTGAGCAGTGGCCCTTTTTTAAGATGCAATACACGGAAGATAAAAAGCCTTTTTCATCAGATACTATTAAACTACTTCTTCCTGATACGGATGATGCCGCCCATGATGAAATCCGTATGACATGATCATAATTTGAACTTTTTAATTAGTTCAATTTTTTCATGTGATTAGTATTTAATAATATAAAATAAATATTAAAAGTGAATATGTTTTTGTTTATTTGGTTGTTTATCCCTTATAGAAAGCCAAGCTACGAGACCAATTTTTTTAATATTTAATATTGGGTAAATTATAATTTTGACAAAAATAACAAAAATAACACTAGCCAAATAATAACCTGCCAACAAATTTTTTCTATCAAACTAAAGCTAAAACTATCAAAAAAGTTAAACTTTTAAAACAAAACACACGCTTAATAATTTTGGCCAGCTTTTTGGGTCAAATACTCCTCTGTGCGACGCACAATTTGCATGTCCAATTTTCACATACATGAAATCGACCATAAAGTAGATGAGAACGACATCGAATTAATTATAACGTTGTACATCGGCCATTGCTGGTTCAGATCACACTGATCAGGATACTCTGATGAACGATTATGATGACCGTAAAATTGATATAGTGTATGCAATGAACAGTGTCCATTCATTTTAAAATGACCAGCCAAACAATCCAAAACTGTCACCTGTTAAGCTGTCATTTGCTAAACGAAATAGTGTTGCAATTCAAAAATGTGAGTATCCAAGAAAACAGCCTTTATATAATTTTATGTTAGCAGAGGCACATGAACATTTCTTTACAGTGAAGCTAGTTTCATTTTAACTATAAAAATTTTTCAAAGTCTTGATGTTACAATTATATGTATGTATGTATTAATATAGCTGAAATATTTACAGATACAAGTGATATGCTGGAAAGGAACAATGGTATTGCTAAAAAAATAAGGATTTGTAACTTTATTTTAATCCTTGCGACGCTGTTGGCATCAGAAAACTCACAACATTATATGAAATATAGGGCCGAATGTATCCAAGATAGGGTAGGTGTGCTGGTTCCTTATACTATTTACTATGACCTCAAGTGAAAGATTACCTTAAAGCAACAAGACTTTTCTCAATAAATAGTGATTTTATATAGTTTTCGCCATCTAAATATTTAATTATATGAAGTGCAAGAGATATCTTTCACCGCATTTTTTTATTACAATTCGTAAAATTCACTTAAATGCGATTTCGAATGATCAGAGATTTCATTGAACACTGCGTTCCTTTTGATTTCTTATATTTACTGGAATAGGTTAATGTTCATATTTCAATGCAACTACCTTTCTTGAAGTTTTAACCTAGGTCCCTTAGCTAGATATACATATGTATGAATACATATTTACTATTCATCGTGATTTATATAAAATCTTAACGCTGGGGCCATCCAGTATCCATTAATGAAGTAAGACTTATGAAAATATAGTATTTCGTGCTTTTGAGCAACTTAAGCGTGCAGAGAAGAACAATAGTTCTAGTTACTCGTATCAAACACTATATTTAAAGAATACCCTATTCAATCTTGCTTTAGCAATATTTACACTATTACAGTTAATTACAACATATTTTTTAGCTAAATAACAAACACAAACTGCAAAGCTACTTGGCTTATCTACAGAGACAGCCGGAGTCTGCGGTAGGTGTCGAACCTACGACCTTCGGACTTACCAGTCTAGTACACTAGCTACTAGTCTACGAAGGCACTCAACTAGTCCACGAGGCCTGGGGAATTTTAAAATTAATTGGAATGCAGCTTTTAAGCGCATCATCCCATTAGTAAATTTTGATACAGCTGTATAGATAGTATAGATAAGCTTTTAATTTGATCACATCCTTTCAAAAGTGGAAAAGCAATAGCATTTTTCATTTTGATTTGACTTAAAACTTTTCTAATTAAGAGCTCACGTAGAAAATTTTGTTTTTCCCATTTCTTGCTATAAGCAAAAATAAATCTTTTCGGATAAACTTAAAAAGCAAAGCTCAGAAGAGTATTATTCCCAGATAAAGTTAAAAATTAAGTATACGAAGATAAATATGCCGAGTTAAATATATTTTGACATAAGGTCTTACGTTGTGACATATTTAAGCTAAGAGATAAATATCTTCTAGCGTAACGATAAATAACAGAGAACTCTTATTAAGTTAACATAACTCTGTTAGAGACACAAACTTGTTAAATGCGCTTAAAGTAGAATCAAAACCAACTTTTTGAAAAAAAAAAATTTTAAACAAGATATATTAAGTCACTTACGTGCTGCTCTTTCTGAAAAAAAACAAAGGAAACATTTTTCTTCGCAACGCTTTGTAAACTCAACTTCTGTGAAAGATTTTGGTCATAGCCACTTTATGAAGGGTGATTTTTTACGAGATTTTGGATTTGATTTAAAAAAATAAATACAATTCAGAGGAATGTAATTCAATCTATGTAATTCAATGTTTAAGAATAATTTAATGTAAATGTTGATTTAAGAAATGTTGTTTTAAGAATATAGAAAATCAAAAACGTAGACATGCTTCAGATTTTTTGGTTTTGGCAATTAAATATAGCGAGTTTCCTATGAAGAAGATATGGAAATATTGGGATAGTAATAAATAATTTTAAACCTTAATAAACACCTTAAGCTGTAATAATTCAATATATTAAAATATAATATTAAAATAAAATCGCAAATTATACTAAAAAATTAATATCAGTTTATTTGCAACTAATATTTTAACTAGAAAATTTATGTTTTCGTTACTTAATAAAAATTTTATCAAACCACAAAAAATCAGCTACTTCCTTGTGTTTTCGATCAGTTAGAATCAAATGGAAAAACAGAAATCGTGTGATTTGAAACCACTTAATTTACAGACAAAATCTGGGGTTTGCTTGGTCGTTGTCATATTGAAAATAAAAAGCAATAGACAAGTAGAATTTTTCAGCACTTGTTTTTATGTTAACCTCTTGAACACCTAAATAAAAAAACTGTCCATTGTTAATTCCATGAACTCTGAAATGTATACTCCTCCAGCTGCCATGCATATTATAAAGTGAATAATAACAATAGTTTTATGCATTTATGCCAAAGTGTATCTAATATTGATATTTTCTAAAATAGTTTAAAAATGTCAACATACATCTTAAATGTGCACGCATGTAAGAAAATTTTATGAATTTATGATGAATAAGAAAATAAAAAGGAGATTTTGTGCACTTAAGCCAAAAGCGCACTTAAATATATTCTTTCTAACAATGTCTTCATTATTTCAATTTGAACGGCATAAAATAATCCCTGAGTCCCCAAACAAGATATAAAAAAGAGCCTCACAAATTTGGTCCTTATTTAACATGCAATCACAGCCTAGTTTTTAAAATGAAATAAAGCCCCAACGAAAAGAAATAACACCTTAAATAAATATTAAAGAACACACCATTACATCGGTCTATTTCATATGAATTAAAGACCGAATTTCAGGAATGAAATAAGAAATATAATTAAATATGAATAAAATTTTTCATTTTAACTACCAAAATAGTTATAGAATTTGTACTTTAATTGAAAAATCAAATAAGTCTCAATCGCACTTTAGGTGATTATTACTTTATAAGTTTTTGGGGTATTCGTTCATACGAAATAAGACACCAAAAATGAAAGTTAAATAAAGGTAAAATAAAAGTTGATTAAAGTTAAATATATTAATTGAGAAAGTTATAATTTTATTATGCTTGTTGCAAAGTATATTAAAATCTTACTGATGTATTGTGAAACTATACCTGATAGTAGAATAGTAGCGTACACAGTTGCAGCCTTCATTTAATAAAAATATAGATGAAATCAACATTGTTTTCATTTGATTGTTGTTATAAATTTATTTCTTTTTGTATGTATGCACATTATAACCTAATTTATAAACAAGAACCCCTAACATTCAGATGCGGCAATATCAGCACAAACTAAAAACACAATGACAAAACATGCATAAATAAATAAATCATTTTTGTAAAAGTTTACAAGTAAAACTAGGAGAGTCGCTAAAATTGTTAAACAAGCAACATAAATGGCTAGTTAATATTATATCTTTTGGCTAACGCTCGCTGTTAATAGAGTTAAATAATATATGTGAATCTGGTTCACCTTAACTCATTTTTTATTGCTTTAAGTGGTACTTTTCGTTTAATTGCATTTTTTTAACTGTGTATAATACATAAGCTAAGGTAAGTTTGTCGTCAAAATAAACTGAAAATAGTATCCAAAAAATATTTTTTTGTTTGTTGTTGGCTTAGCTAGGTATATGCATCCATTTCATTGGCGCTAACAAAATCATCAGTATCCTTTTAGCCAAACCATGATTGAAAGCATTCAAGCTCGTATACTTATGCCACAGTCTACAAATACTATATCAGAATTCAAACAGAAGTCAATCATATATTTTATTTGTACAAACAGGTACAAACAAGGTAAACGAACACAAAACTTCAAAGCCATTCCGACAGTTTTCTTTTTTCAATCGTGGAATTGAAAAAATTTTATGGGGTATTGTCTTTTACAAAGAAATGTAACATTCTTTGCCGTTTGAAAAAGAAAAAAAAATAAAGTTGCGCAAACTTATGTAAGGGTGTAAAGTTTTTTAAATTAGAGCGATAAATACTTTTTATTTTTTCCGAAAAGGAAAGCCATTAGCGTTACGCTATTTTTCAAATCAAAATTAAAAGGCAAGCTTGGTGTGAATATCATTTCATTTAATTTATGTGCAAATGTTAATAAAAATCCTTATTAGAGTTCGAAATATCTATATTACAATTAAGCATTCCTATATACATATGTATTTCATTCAGCAACCGTTAGTGTTTTCTGAATAGGGGTATTTTAGGTAGTGGCCAGTGATGGTTTGAGCAACATGATCGTAAATACAAATAGTGGCAATACTTCAGCTGTCAGATGATCGAAAATGCAACGTGGCAATATATTTTGCGCAAATGAGAGCAAATAAAAATCAAAAAATGTGTGATGCGTTGTATAATCAAATACATACATATTTATTAATAATAAATATGTACTTGCTAGAGTCGAATCGGACATAAAGCATCAAAAGTCTTCTTTGACAATATTAAAATATTCCGACACTTAAGAAATGTGCATTTTGTAACGTATAAAATTTATCAATAATATTGTTTTTTGTCTTAAAGTTGTTTCTTTTGCGTAAATTATACCAACGCACATAATTGATTTTGTCATCTGATTCACAAATTAAATTTATTGCAGACTTTTCCATTTATTGTTCGTTAATACAAACAATCAAATTAACAAATAAAAGCATCGTAGACAGCTGATTGAATTGAAGTTTATAAATATTTATGTTTATCCCAATATTTCGATACCCTTTGGATATCTTCTTCTGGGGAAATTATTTGCAAAAATAGTATATCCTGAATTTATAATTGATAACATAAATAAAACATATTCTTTTGATTAAAATATTATTCCAGCTCGAAGTTCCATTTAGTGTTTAAACAATTTTATTTGAAATTGTCGATATTTCGATACTCATTGAGTATCATCTAATTTTAAATAAAATTATTTAACTACTAAATAAGACCTCGAGCTTGAATAATATTTTAATCAAATAGTTATAAAAAGGTCAGAAAATATAGAGATAAAACATATTAATATTTCAAAAACCTAAGACATATGTACATACAAAGTGCATAATCAAATCCATGGGTTTTTTTATACGAGTATCTACCTATTTCCGCTTCCTACTATTAAAACAATGTCTATAACTCCAAGCTACATACATACATATGTATGTACATACTTATATGCATTTTCCGTATCAGATTTGTAATTAAGAAGAAGATACCACAAACTATTTAAAGGTGACATACAAATACATATATTTACGAATTTAAAAGATATACAAAATTTAAAGGCTTACCTTTTTATATTTTAGATTATATGTCAGTATATACATACATATATATGTATGTATGTATGTACATATATTTATGTTTATAGAATTACACTTTTTATGATCGGCAATATGTTCCAAATTATATATAGTATACATAAGTATATAATTTTTATTTACAGGCATAATATTTTTTTGTATCTGTTTATTTGCTCCTTTTATGTATTTATTTATCGACATATTTATATGTATATATATTAATCTATTCAGTTATTTAATTATTTATTACATTTCCACTCTTCTTAAGCATTTATAAAACACTATCACATTATACTCACACTAACCGAGCTTTATTTACTCAATTGAAACTCATCATTACATTTATTTTCTTCTATTTCTTACTTTGCATTAAAAACGAAGGAACACACAAAAGAAAATTTGCGACCGGCTTACCAAACAGAATGAATTGACTTTAACTTTGGGAACATATTTCTTTAATTTCCTTTTTATTTCTGCATAAAATTTTTATACAATCACATTAAACAATGATTTAACAACATTTTTCCGGAAAAATAAATTCATTTCGTCCATTTTTTTTGTGGAAAAAACTAATTTTTGTAGGGATACTTTTAGTAAACACACGTACGGTAAGAAAATTGCGCTTGGACTAAACTGTGTGTGTACATACTAAAGCATAATTGAAAGAAACTAGAGAGCTTCTTTAATATTTGTGTGAGAGAGACTGAGAGGGAATGAGATATTGCGTTGATAACTTTAAAGCATTTTTTTTGCGGAAAGATGCAATAGTAGGGAAAGAAGATTAAAAAAAACTCAACTAAAAATTTTAATTTTTCGGGTTTATCATTAAACTACGCACAATACACTTGTTTATCTATAAGAAAAAAAATAGTGTATTTTATTGTTGCTAAAGATCAGTTCTCTTTCCTTATGTTTGAGTTGGTATAAAGTTGCAATTCATAAAAATTATTTATTATTATGTATGTAGTTGTGTCAGAAAATTTAAATTTTGAGTTGAGTCACTTTTGTACTGGGTGTGCGATATGACAATGATATTTAATATTACAACAAGAGCAAAAACAACATTATACATTTTATTTCCTTTTGTCAATTGATACATAATTAGAAGAACTGTTTGTGGAGAGTTATACATACATATGTACATCTAATGTATGTATATGCATATACATATGTATGTACGTGTATGTACCCTGAAGGAAACATGGGGACAAGTGTACCCAAGTCGCCAGTTTTGTCGACTATTTTGGTGACTCATATGTAGACATCGTCAACGGAGTTGTCAACAAGTTTTTGTTTGATGAGCAGAGAAATTTCTGAGAGCACGCTTATGCCTCTTCATTTTTTAATTGCGTTTATTTGTTCTATGGTGAACCTTTAATCATTTATTTTAACTAAAACTGTAGGGATAAATGTATGTATATCAAAAATTGTTTACATGTACCCATTAGAACGACCTCTTCAGTAGTGGGTTTTCAATGATAAGTCCATCTTAAATTTCAATAGAAAGAAGTATTGTGTAGAGTATGCCAATAATACTGGTGACAATGTCTACAGGGAAGCACTAGTTCTACGGTCGTCATATGGTCCCATTGGAACTAGTTCGTCAGTAGTTCCAACGTCACTAGTGGATTTTCAATGACAAGTGCATGTTAAATGTCAACAGAAAAAAGCATTGGCTGGGGTATAATTTGTCACTAGTACTGGTGACTTTGTCAATAGTGAATCACTAGTGACATTTCCTTCAGGGTAGATATAAGTACATACATACATACATATATGTATATGTAATTGGTTTCTTGAAAACGGCTCTAACGATTTCAATGATATTCATCGTCTAAGGGTTTTGAGGTATGAACAATTTATTTAGTTTGGTCAGGTTTTTAGCCATTTCACCTATTTCAGTGTAGGTGTGCTTAACATTTTTCTTAGCAGCTCTGTGGTGTGTATAAAACAAATAGTTTTCTAAGAGGCTCAAAATAAAATGGAATAACTTTGCCCCAAGTCGGCGGATCTTAATTTTTTATGCATCCCAATATTGTGGGTACCGAGCAAAGCTCTGTCAAATAAGTACAATAGAACTTATATGAAAATATGTAAGTATATGTAAGTACCTTATGATGCAAAAAAAAAAACTTATTGTCTAATTTATCACCAGCTGATGGGAGACATTTTTTTCCATTCGCGTCATTCTCCCGCATACATACATATATTGAAGGAATCATGGCTGGCTTTGTTAAAATGAGTTTTTGTTTTCATCTTTACATTTCATTACAATCTTAACAGATTTAACGAATTATGAACAAAATGTATTATAATAGAAAAATTTTCGATGAGTACATATATCTAAAAATTTCATTCATAAATGATGATGTTCCGTTTTTCATCAAAACAATGGGCTTGTTTTAGTTCGAACATTATTTGTGTTTATTAAGCACTTTCGAAAATGCAAGAATCTAAATATGTGAATTTCTTGAGTCTTTCATT
The DNA here is from genome assembly GCA_963681545.1 of Germaria angustata. Classification (NCBI taxonomy): domain Eukaryota; kingdom Metazoa; phylum Arthropoda; class Insecta; order Diptera; family Tachinidae; genus Germaria; species Germaria angustata. Next base: position 42,084,871 of record OY813000.1, on the reverse strand, counting down.
ACACGTATGATTAAAAAAAATCCAACATTTTGAGAATATTTTTCATGAGTCATGTCAATCTTTATTGCAAATATTTCATTTATTTTTACAATATACTATATTCGGTTTTAGTTATATTTCTTCTTAGATTTTTCTAAACATATTTTGTTGTATTCAATAATAGTTATACTCTAATATTTAAATATAGTACATACTGCTTTTTTATCTATTTCAAATACACTGTTATATTTTTCATTTTTGTCTTTTAATATTTTTATTATTTAACTTTTTTCCTTGTTTTTAATACAAGACGACATATTATTCTTACTTCGAAGGTTATTTCTGTATCTTTCTTTTTTAAGATGTCATCTGAAAAATTGTTAGGAAAAAATTTTGTAAATAATATACTAGTACGGATGTGTACTCGTATATATAAAAAACAGCTAAAATAAAAATTATTTCATTTCGTGTATTACTTGTTATAAATATTTAGCAAAAAGAGGCAATTATAGTACTTTGTTTTAACATATAAATTGTTTGTTTTTCTCGTTTTTATGTAAAAAAATAAACTATTGTTTTAAACATATATTCAGTTTTTTTTAATTTATTTTTCAATGTTTTAAAACATTAAATTAAAATTAAAAATTATTACTTCGGGTTATTCTCTCCAACTAATTGTTAAAACAATTAGTGTTTTTTTTTTTTTTTTTTTTTTTTGTTGTGGCTTTGAACTTAAAGTTCACTGACGATTTGGCTTAGCGATCAATGAAATGTGGACATATGAATAGCTAAAGCCACAAAAACACAACATTTTGCATTAAATTAAAAGTTAAAAAATAATTTACAGGGAATCATTTTGTTAAAAATAAGAAATAACTTTGATTTTTAAGCAAAGCAATTTTTTTAATTAGTCCTTATATGTACACATATAAATACATACATATATAAATAAAAATAATTTCGTTCGGTTTATTTTTGTTCTTTCCGCGTCAAAATTGTACGGTTATACATTTATAAGTTTTTTTTTTTCAAATTATGAACAGGAGCTACCGGCTGATGCTTTTAATCGATTTACCGATCGATTCTCCTCACCAATCGCTTAATCCATTAACCCTTAGGAAAAATTTACCTGAACTTTATGCTCGTCTTAATGCAGCTTACATTCCCTCTATCAAATCACAAGTTTTTGGATTTCTTTACAAGAAATAAAGAAATGAGATTCAAAATAGACGCTAGTAATTAGAATTCTATAAACCTTTTGCAAGTGGCAAGCACACAATGGAAATGAAATTAGAACAAATTTTAAATGAATGTGCGTTTGTTCTAATACATTGTGAAATAAAATAATTTGCAAATGTGTAAATAATCTAAATAACACTTTATGCGCCATTAATTTAATTGAATATGATATTAAGGCTTTTGTTTAATTAAAGACATCAAGAAATTTTAAATCGGTCGTTTTTCTCAAACCAAATAACTACTTTTTACCACTAATAGGTTTCCTTTTAATATTTAGCAGTATATACTCAAGTAAAAATTGTAACATGTAAATATTTAAGAGTTTAAAATTTTTGTTCGAAAAAGAATTACCTATTCAACAATTTTGAAGGGCAATGTATTTATTTCTTAATAAAGCAAAACTAAAATATTCTCTTTGAAGTCTTTCGTTTCGTGAAATCTATGTATGAATAAGAAAATATTTCTCTACAGTGATTAGTAATTTTTTCTATCACAATTTTTTTTCTATATCAAATTCATGAATCAACGAGATCAAAGTTTTTTCTTTAAGTTTTTTTTTTTCAGGGACTCTGCTCTGAGATAAAACATTAAAAATTTTAATTCATAGAACAGAAATTTCTACCGATATAAATTTTTTTAACTATCAAGATTGTTATAATAGTTATACTTTATAATCAATTTAAAATTTTGCGACATCATAACCATTTTATGACAATGGGAAAGTTTTCCAGATGCTAATAACAAGCTGGAGTTAAAAATTATAAAATCTTGTTGATACCAAACACAGTAAAACGGAAATTGAAAACTTGCACACAAAATGGATTTTTTTCACGTTAAATAATTGTTCTGATTTAACTCAATATTTTACTAATTGGACCTATCATTTATCAAACACATTTAAAAGTATTAGACCGATGCAACTAACATATTTTAAATGCCCTTTAAAATTTTTAGCAAGGGGAAGAAAAGGGATTTTCAAAAATACATATCATATTTAGTATGGTTTTTGCACGTTTCTTACAATTGTAAATTGAGTTATTATTAGCATGATTAAATTCATTATTGGTTTTGTATATTAATATAAAGATTTGCTTTTTTAAGTATAAATTATATTTAGTCCATTCAAAGCTATCTTTGTATAATTTATATTAATATGAATTGATATTTTGAATAGCTGTAGTCAACACTTTTATGAATTTAATATATTCCACAAAAAAAAAAATAAAGTCACAAAGATAACACGAAATGAGTTTCATTATATTTGTTATTATAATTTTTCTTAGCGACTACCATTAATGTTTTTATGAAATGCGATATATATGCCTAATATATCACTGCTTTGAATCGACCAATTACATTTTTTTAAATACATATAAAATTTTTCAAGAAATTATGGTTTCTTTCTTTCTACCAATTGTCGTGTTAAGTAACCATAATTATGCATCACAGGATTAAAAGAAATAATTGTTTAACAGAAATAAAGTTGAATTTTTTAGTATATTACTTCTCTGTTTATATTATTTTTAAATAGTTGTTAACGGTGCTATGGTGGCGGCTGCAATCAAATTTGTTGTTGCTTTCTGCAATATACTGTCGTCTCCTGTTTCATCCATCTTTACATTACACAAATCATAATTGTCATCTTTTTCTGTGCTGGTTAATGAAAATTGTGTTGCCGCACAGCAACTGGGAGTTTGTTGTCATTGCCTCGGCGGCATCGCAGGTCCATGTTCTCGGTAGGTTTTCAACTTTGTTTCTATTGCCTGCAATAAATTCAATAACGAATATAAAATTATGAATTAATATTAAAAAATGAAAAAGCAGTATTCTGCCAAAAAAAATCTAATACGCCTTTCTGCTTAAACTTCAGGTTTTCACTACAACTTGATACACATATGTATATAAAGAGTTTTGTAGTAAGTTCAAACTGAAAGTTCCTAAAAACTATTTTCGGCTTTATCTTCTTACTTTTTTTTTTGTAAAACGAGCTTTTATCGATTTTTCTTTTCGTATGCATATTTTCTGTTGACATAAACATGTCTACACAACTATTGTTCCGAATGGAATATTTACGAAATTGTCCTTAAGGACGATGGCTATTTAAACGATGTTATTTAAAACCTTATGATTAAAGAAATTTTTTAGGTTTCTGATTTTTTTTTGCCACTGGCAGATTTTAGAATTTTCCTACCTTCAAGTAAAAATTCTTATTTCCACTTTGTTAAATTTTACACATATACTAGCGGACCAGGCGAACTTCACCTCGCGCCAATATTAAGCCTTCAGACAAACTTTCTATTTTTTCATTTGAAAAGCCATTAAGGAATAATTTCAAACAAAATTTCATATAAAAACTCGATTTTTCCAATTTTCCGACTTTTCCGCAGGGATTTTCAAAAATTTTCTTCCATAAAAACCTTCTCCTCGAAAATACGAACAACTGACAAAAAATTTTACAGAAATCGGCCAAGCCGTTCTCATTTTATGAATTATTGGACTTTGCCACGCCCCTCCGCCCACAGACCGAAAATAAAAAATCGGACTTCACAGTGTCACCCGCCCGAGTATTCTGAAGGTTCCCTGAAAATTTCGTCAAAATCGGCCCAGCCGTGTTGGAGCCATTACGTTACATACATACATACATACCTACATACATGCACACATCCTATTTTATATATATAGAATAGAAGATAGATAGATAGATAGACTAATCATTATTGTAGGGTTTTCGCTTTATATTGTATTATAACGTGGTAAAAATGTATTTAAAAAAATTGCAACGTATCGTTAAGGTTTACAAAAAACATTATCGCTGCGCTACTTATCGAACTCTTATAGTAGTAGTTAATGATTTGTGAAACTTTTTACTGAGTTAAAACACGGTTGTCGATTTTTTTTATACACCAACTAGATTCCTACATATAACGTGTTTTTATTTTATATTGTACTATTATAAATGATATATCGGGCTGAGATAAAGAACCATCTATGACTCCATCTATTTACGGTGTTCTGTGTATTAAATTTTCTGCGAATTGAGTCGCTCAATAAGCCTTAACTGCAGCATTTTAATATGATCGACTAAAAATTTAAAACAATACAGGGTGAATATGGACATTCTACTGCGTGATGCAAAAAGCGGTATGTTAGACTATTTATTAGGGAAGAGCTAAAGAGAAACAATTGAAAAGAACCAAATCTAGCGAAAAAGAGCTGAGTTGGCATCACTGGTCAAACAATTAAATGAACTAATTGTTTTATTCAAGGTGCCTTATGTAAGGTGCGGGCACTAGCGCAACTGGTACTAGATTAGATGACGAATATTGTTCATATACATAGGTTTGTATTTATTCTTTAGAATCTGCATAACATGTGTATGTGGTGGAAGAAATAATGTCGATACAAAAATTTTTTATATTCTATATATTTTTTTATATCACATTAACATAAAGTCAAAATAAGCATTATTTTGTAGTCAAATGGAAAATCTTCTGCAAGTATTTCCGTCAATTAAGATTTGAATCAAGAGTACACAGAGAAATAAAATCTTGAAACAAGATGACCACGCTCTCTATATCCCACGACTGTTAGAAGCTGTTTGAATGCTCTTCTGAACAAAACGCTCACATTTGCTGAAGAGAAAATGTCGTTGAGATGGGAGTTTATGTAGGATAATGATCATATACCGTCTGCTAGAAATATAAAATCCTGGTTTCGAAGAAATCAAGTATTTGTAAGTATATTTCAATTATATAGGCCACTTGTGGGTAGTTTTAAGAAAACCAGATTAAATCTTGTTAAGTCAGGAACAAAGTTCAAGAAACTTGGTGTTCCAAATGTTCAAATAGTATGAGGACTTGGCAGTAATATCTAACAAATACATATTCATTTACGCAAACTATCAAATTCTTAAATACTATTTTTTTTTTTTTGCTTTTTCGAAAACTTATTAGTTTTATTCAAGTGAAGAAAAAAATTTTAAATATGTATAAAATATTTTTGTGTCCGTATTATTTTTTTTAATACTAATTACCAATTAGCCTAGTATATTACACCAACAAAGTACCTAGTTGCCAATTACGGCATTCGATATCGCTCAAAATTTGAAATTTGGAATATATAGAAATTTTTTTGATATCGAGTGTCGTAATTTGTCCCTTGTTATTTTATATTGTCTTATTTTTTATAGAAGTATCCGTACTTTATTAATGGGCCTTGGATCGATCATTTATGTATATTGAAAACAACAATTAAAAAAATTCAAATTTGTTTTAAGGAAATTTTCGTTTTAATTTGAAAAATCAGGCAGGAAGTTTGATATAAAAATGTTGAAATATTTTTTTTTCACCAAAAAAAGTTTTGCTAATGCTACCTGTATATACTATATACAGTAGTTTTGTATTTTTCAAACAGACATTCTTCTGAGATGATTTCATCATTAATTGTGTATTCGCTTTGGGCAAACTACTTCTAAAATTCCAAATTTTTATTAACATAGAACGATTGCAAACACCATTATAATTTCATAGCTGTTTCTAAAAATCCCTTGAAGGAACTAAAAAAAATCTATTAGAATATGAAAAATTTATTCACATTTTTGAACTAAAAATAATTTCAAGATCTATAAGAAAAATTTCAAATAGAAAAATAAAAGATGTTAATGGGATACATGTTTGATCTCTATATGTACAACATCTTTCCTTAAGATTTTTAATTCAGGTTACAACAGGCTTTTATTCCTGTAATAATTACAAGTGAATATGTACATAATATAAATGCATAGACGTATAATGGTGGGGTGCAAAGTTTTAAATGGTGTAATTATAAATGAGCAACTTAAGCATAAATTATAAGATTTATTTAAAAAAAATTATATACAAACATATATAACTTAAATATATATTAGTTGAAAATTAATTAATCTGTGTCTGTGATGCAAAACTGTATCTGTGATGCAAAACTTTTGTACGAATATATTCACAAACATCACATTCGGTCATTATTTATTTTGGTTTAATATTCGAAAAATCTTTTAAGGCTTATTTTTACGGTACATTTTATCAGTCCTTTCAAATTGTTATAAAAGATTTTACAAATAATCTCGATGTCTTTTTTTCAGGTCATTCACAATTAAAGATTGGGGGCATTATGTTTTTTCGTTCGGTATTTCACTACTACTGCTAGTGGAGTTTCTCGCTGAGAAAATGTTACTATTTGCACTCATGCGTTCAGCGAAACGCTTGAACATATTGGTGCCCAAATTTAAACTTGTGTTACTGCGACTGGTCGAACGACGCAGTAAAACATTATTGTCAGTGGCATCACCGGACACTGATTTGTTTGTGGCAGCATTAATTTGTTTACTCGCTGCTGCTGATGTGTCGACGGAACAGGGGGAGTTGACTTTTGAACGCTCACATATACAACTAAATCGATCACATTGCTGACATAAAAGTGCTTTATCCAACTGAAAGATAATTTGTACAGAAATAGAGTAGTTGAGGCTATTTGCTTGCATTTTTCAAAATAAATATTAGACCAGGTTATGATTTTTTTACAATTAATAGAAAAATTAAATCAATACAATTAGTTTGGTATTAGGGAAATATGTTGAAGGAAAGAAAATAAATATGCATACTTATGTACATGGCTGACGAATTTTTAGAAAAATGTTTAGAGCGATAGAGAATAGGAAATTGGAGTTCTTTAGCGTTCGAGTTATTTATGTTTATCGTTTCCTTTTCTTAAAAAAAAGTGCAAAATTTTTTTTTTTTTTTTTTGATTTTTCAGAGAGAAAAATTCGCAGTCATGTATTTTTTTTATATTAGAGCGATAAACTGATCAACAAAATGTTTTACTTTTTTCAGAAAAGAAAATGTCATTCGATTTTTTAATATGTATGCAACAAAATTAGTAAGAATTTGAATGTATGAGATATGCAGAGATAATGTAAAAGAATGCAATAATTTTCCTAAAATATAGTTCTTATTAAGAGCATAATTACTAGGTATTCGCATTTCTTCAAGCCCATTTCCAACACCCGTTCAATGTTCGGAACAAATGGTATTAAGACATATAGATTACAAAGGATAGGAGATTTAGCTGGCTCATCCTTAAATCTGTAGACATTAATATTTCATTTACCAACCTCCTCCTCCTTCTTCTACCGTATAGTTCATTTTGCGAGTGCTTAATGCAAAAAATTTAAAGAACTGTGACGCGACAGCACAGTTAATCGGAGCATTTCATTAAATCAATGCCGTAGAGTGAGAGTCAAGCAATTAAATACCAATCAACAAGAGCAAGCCAACAATGCCGGCAATGTTTCCCTGCCTTGGTATATTTTGCAGCTTCTTTGTTACAAGTGTTTTATTTAAAGCTCTGCTCCATCAGACTGCCAATATTTCAAAACAAAGATTTTCATAATAAAAATAAAGTGCAGAGCGAACAAATTCCGAAAAAATAAAAATTTTATATATCAATAACTTCATGTAAAGGAAAAGGAAATTAAGTTCCATATTTACAATCCACATTAAAAAAAAAAACTCGAATATTGGATTCAAATTTCAACTGATGATAAAATAGCTATTAGTTTTAAATTATTCTCGAACGTTTAACGCTGGGACGCTATTCAAAACTTGATTTAATAAATACATATATGCATTAATGTATTTTTCATAAATTTCTCCGTAAAACGAAAACTTCGTATTCGTTTTCTGTAAAACTATTTTCTAAGTTATGACGTTCTTGCAGCGAATGAGCAATATGTATATATTACAGCCGAATAAGCACACTGCATTTAATTGAGAAAAAATCGCCTAATTGAAAACATATTCACCCTTATTCTACTTGGCAACGGCAATATAAGACAACGACGTTTTTGATTTTTTGTTGCAAATCTGTATTCCAGTAGGCAATATTGCCATTTATCAATAACTTTTAACACATGTTTGGTATTCTGAAAGCAAAATTGACGTTGATGTTGCCTCCAATTGCCTTTGATTTTGTCGTCGGCATTGTCGGTGTTGTCTTGCGTTGTTGTTGTGTTAAACTGATGTCTTAAAACTGCCGACGCCAAATAGAATAAGGGTGATTATGTACTCTAACTATTATTTTTTCATATCATTTAAGAGAACAAATTGTTCGTTTACTATCGACGAAACACCATTAAGCATTTTACATGCAACCGATAAAATCTGTGTTTATAAAATAAATCTGAGTTCAAAATCTACATTTATCTGTTTCATTTTTAGAGAAAAATGTTCAAAACTGAGCACAGACGCATATTTTTGGGAGTATTTCTCATTTAAAATATTTTAATTTATTTTGTTAGGATGTCAAGGATATACATCACCAACGTTATGGATAATCATAAATCTAAAAAATCCATTGTGGCGATCGATGCATGGCATCGTTCGGGCTAAAGCAATTTGTTTACTATTGAGCTTTGATGAGATATCTCCGCCACGCCATTTTCGAAGAAGTATGGACAAGAGAAGCCGCCGATAGGAAATAGGAACCTGCAATCTGGTCAAGCTCCTATGAATTGGCGTCATACATGTCAAAATTTCATTCGATATAAACGGTTTCTTTGTGCTAAAGAAGTCGGATTTACAAAACCTCGGCATTATTTTTTATGTTTAATGTACCATATATTCTAAGCCTTACCAGCATTTTTTTATAGATTTTTCATTAGCAATTTTTTATGGGGATTCGTTCTTTAAAATTCAAATTTTCCTTGAATTAAGATCAGCATCGAAAATTTAATTTTTTTTACATTTTGTAGAGATACAAATCAAAATGGGTTACCAAATCAGTTCGATACAAATTTAAAACAGCATACTATCAAGTTGTTTGTAGCTTGTGAATTTGTTTATCGGTTGTGAATTTGAAGATTGTTTGGAGTTCTTATTTTAGAAAACTCTTTCATTTGATACACATCATTTGAGTGATTAAAATACAGTGATGTGTTATTTTAGGGAGTCCACCATATTGTGCATATATGTATATACACACATATATACGCATATAGACAAGAATTGCTCATTTAAAGATATTATATTCGTGAATATATGATAGATCAGAGAATACCATAATCTTTGTAATATTTCGCTAAACTGCAAACTTTTTCATTTTAGGATGAATTGCTTTAAAATTTGACATTAACTTGAGATCATTACACGACATTAAATTGAGGAACCATCATTCGTCAAATTTTTAACATTAAATAAATATGAGTATAAATTGCAATTTATTTTCAACCCTCTTTAAATATTTAAAATATAATTGGGAATAATTTTTGATATCAAATTGTAAATAAGGCCCATCATATTTGAAAAGTTTGACCTCGGTTTTCTTGGGCAATGATAGTGAAACCATAAAATTATAAACTTCATCTGGAGCTATAGTTATGTAGATGTCACTTTCTTATTCAAAACTGTTTTCTGTCCGTAATAAATTTTTCCACGTGGACAAAACACATTTTTAAATGTAGTTTTCTTTAATTTTTTGTTAGCACAGACAATTAATTAAACAATAGAAAATAATCATGCATCAATACATTGTTATTGCGTGTCCAGGTTACACAAAAATCCCACACCATTTTTAAAATAAATATTGAATGACTTAACAAAGAAAAATGAGCTACTCACATTTAATTTTCTGAGCATATCAGTGACAATGTTAAATGCTGTTGTACGTGAACTAGCAGTCATTGCGTTACCATTAAGTATATTATCCGGATCGGGAAATGTTTTTCCTATATAAATAATAGCGAAACAAAAAACATAAATTACTTTGATATGTTAAATAATGAGACAGGAAACATTAAACTAAAACTAATTACGATAGTAAGAAAGAAAACTAGTTTTAAAGGCGACAAACACAAAAAACACAGCAAAAATTATTGATATATGAAATGTTATAAGGACTGTAACTTGCCATGGTAATGAATGTTATTATTAAAAAAGTGTAATAGTTAATCTTAGTATTTTATTTTAAACTTAATAAGATTTAAGCAATATTTTTATAATAAAATAACAGCATACAAGCGAAAATTTCTCAAGCGAAAAATCTTGAAGCAATTCGCAAATAGTGCTGCTAAATTTTTTGTTTAAATTAGCCTGTTCTGTAAATAGGACGATTTCGAAAAACGACTTAATGAAGGTATTTTAATGGCATTTTATGTTTTCTACCGTTTAACATCAAACACGCTACTTAAAAAACATCGAATTTAATTTTTTCATTCTAGAATTCACATGATTTTCACAACAGGCTTAAAATAGATAATTTCTATAATAGGATTACTTAACCTTTAGCAATAAAAATACTACTTTATTTTTATTTAAAATTAAAAACAAAAATATGTAAATAATTATGAGCTCTAAGTGACGTATGGATATGATATAAAAAATATATAAACAAAATCAGAATATATGTATGTAAACTGCATTACTATTAATATAAAAAAATATATTATTGTATTTTGAATGCTTAGTCGATTCAGTAAGTTAATCATCGAAAATATATAAAATTAAGCAAAAGCTCATAAAAGATCTTAGCAGGCAAAATTAAAAAGTAATTTAAAAGCATTACAACATAATTAAACATGTAAATGTTAATAAATGAAATAATAATACATATGATTTAATGTGCTTTAATGCTTGTGTGTTAAAGGTCTCTTAACAATTATTTACTTTCTTTATACGATATGTTTTGGTCAATTTTAAAACATGTGTGGTTTTTTTCAAAGAATGATAAATCTTACTTTTTAACGAACGTTGTTGAGATTGATAATCACTAATATTTGTTGCCGTACTATTAGTATTTGTTGTCATTATTGTATTTGTATTATCATGGGGCTGCAGCATTATATCACCATTAATTCCATTGGATGTGGTAACATCAGACCCAGAACATACTAGACCACCATTCTGTATACCATTAGCTGATGTATAGCGTGTTTTAACATTGAGTTCTTGTTTAAGGTCTACAATAGGGCAATAAACATTTTAATATATTAAAGGTGGAATATATTTGGAAATTATATTACCTCTCGTTTCATCCATTAACCTTTGTAATTTTTCTTGTAAAACTTCTTTTTCATCTACTTCCATTTCGAGTAATGCATTCTTCTCATATGCTTTATCCAACATTCTTTCAAAATCCACAATGCTTTCATTTAGTATACGATGAGCTCGTTCTAAATCATCATTTTTTTGTTCCAACTGTCGCAGGTACTCTTTCATGGAATCTCTTTCTTTTTTCATGTTTTCTAATTGTTTTTCAATGCTGTTTAATTCCATGCTATGTGATTCGAGTTTGATCTGAAAACAACAAAAGAAAGTAAAGCGATCATACCCATTCTTGATTCCCAGAGTTCAGAATATCCAACTGTGAGTATTATTTACACCAAACATTCAGTGTACCTAATTTTTCAAATTTTAAATTTCGCTAGAAGATGAATTCCATGAAGATGGAAAAAATGGGCGGATAAAAATTGATGTTATTTAAAGATTTAGTGCTCCTCCATGATACCACCCAGAGGTCAGAATATCCAAAAGTAGGAGCACTAAATCTTTAAATAACATCAATTTTTATTCCCCCATTTTATCCATTCTCATGGAATTCATCTTCTAGAGAAATTCCAAATTTAGAAATTGACGTAAAATGAATTTTTTGAGAAAAAACGCTGAACACTGGGGATCATGCAGGAGCAATAAATATTTAAATAAGTGTAATATTATATTAGCTGCTGAGATCTTTGAGACCGGTGCGAAGAAATTTGACAACTAAGTGCAAAAATTAGTACAGAGTTTTAGTCATCTCGGAACCGGCTTCAAATATCTCAGTAGGTAACGTACATAAGTAATATTATATTTATTTCGGCAGTTCGAGCTGCATAAAATAAGCTGTGAGCCACTGTATTTTGTTGATAGTAAATAAATTTTTTTCAAAATATTTTTTCTTACTTCTGTAAAAGTTCTTCAAGCTAACAATACATATGAACATGTTTTTTTCTTCTTTCATCAATCGCAATTGGCAACAGCAATTACTCTGCCCGTGGTTAATAAAGAAAAGTTTCTGAACTATATTTTTATACCAATAGTGGATACGTATGTAGCTCTGTGCTGCAGCATATCGCAAGCGTTAAATTGTTTTAAATTTCTTTTACATTCATTTAATTCAGAAGTAATTTTTATTTTCGTGGCAAGGGCCATGACGCAATTAAAATATTTCCAGTTGTAAACCCTATCCAGTTGTAAACTATTTCAAATATGTGTCTTTTATTTACTTACCTTTAGCGATTCATTTTCTTTTTCCACTGACGATAATTTAAATCTGAGATCTTTAATTGTGGACTGTTTTTGATCAATTGTAGCATCCATTTCTGCTTCCATTTCACGAGATTGTTCAACATATTCGTCATACTCCTGCTTAACATCTGTCCACCTAGATGTTATGTGAATGAAAGTTCAAAACCTCAAAAAAATTAATCCATAATAGACTCACTCTTTATGATAAAGTTTAGCCCTTTCCTTCCAATAACGACACTCGTCTTCGACGCTATTGAACAGTGGAGGTGATTCCATTATTTTGATTGTTTTTGTTTGTTTGCAGGTATGTGTTTTTTTAATATTAGTCGTTATTTTATGGGAGGGTTGTTATTAATTTTAGAAAGAGTTCAGCGAGCAAAAGTTTCGTTCAAAACCAGAGGAAATCGCACAATATTTCCTCCCAGTTTTGTTGTGTAATATTTGCTTTATATAAAAAAGCTATTCGAGATAAGCCTTTAAAATCAATTTAATTTATTGTATTGCTTATTGTAAGTTAAAAAATAAGACTTGTTTTCATCTGAATTTGTTTTTATGTTGTTCTTGTTTATTTCGTCGTAGTGTCGTTCGTGCTTTTCTTTTAAATTTTCACAATACTTTTTTCTAGAAATAAATAAAAATTAAGGAAGGTAAACACATATTTATAAAACTTATAGTTTTAAAACATAATTTCTAGTTGGTTTTGAAAAATCAATTAATTAACAAGTGTTTTTTTTTTGTGTTAAGAAAATCCCAAACTGCCAATTTTCTCTTTTTTTCTTCATCTGTTTCTTGAAAGTAACTTTTTTCATGATTTTTTCCATAATTTTTTATTTTTCTTCTTTTACATTTGTTTTTATTTTTATAATTCCGTTATTTTTGTTTTTGTTGTTTCCCTCTCGTTGTCACAAACTTCTCAGTCCATATCACCATGAAAACTTGTCCCGTTGCCCGTTGTGGCGGAGTACAGAAGCAAAAACAAAAGCAATCACGACATAAAAACTAGTGGTTTTTTCATCTGCTTTTACTTCATCACGAAGACCAAATGAAATCATCGCTTTTTTTGTTATTTCTTATCCATTCATTATTTTTTGACTTTTAGCTTTCAGTATTAGAAAATATTTTTTATTAACACTTACTATTTATTTTCTTTTAATATTCCAATATTCCTTTACAGTTTAAAGTTTGCAAAATAAATTAGAAAGAAACAATTATGCGTTTGATGTAAATATCCACGGTTGCTTACATACGTATTAAGTGTTGCCATTTATACATGTGAATTTTTTATGATTTTTCATATTGTATATAGAGTATAGACTGACACATACAATTGTATGAATACATGACCTTTTGCATAATTTATTTTTCTCCATTTTCTTGTCAAATATATCTTTTCAAATATTTTCCCTAATATTGAATTATTGCATGTAATACTCTCTATATTCGAGGTTGGCTTGTACCGCATGTAAATTAAACATAGAGTGTTATACATATATGTATTGATTACAGATATAATGCAAAAGCTTGTATGCATTAGTTTTTATTATGCATTTACATATGATTTTCTTAATTTATATATTATTAGTACATATAAATATTTTCTTAAATCTCACTATTTCTCTAATCCGTTTTAGAGCTCATAATCGCTTTAATTCGCAGTTTAAATATAGAAAAAAGCTAAAAATATACAAAAGCATGCGACAGTGTACCGCAACAAAAGGTTATATATTTGTCTCCGCTTATATATGTTATTTCTTGTTTGAGAAGCTTTGCTATTACTGTAGTGTAAAACTGGCCAACAGTACATAAATTTGCAACACTGTATAACGAATTCAATTGTAATGACATTTTGCCGTTTTCGAGTTCGGTGAATTTTCTATTCATTCTTCGGGAAGAATCATTCAATTTGCAGTTTTTTGAAGAATTAACGCAAAGATATTTTATAAAGTGTTAAAATAGAGAGAAGGTAAACAAAAGATATTTGATAGCACAGACTAAACAATTTTTACTGTTTTAAAACAATTAATAAGCCTAGAAAAACAGCGAAAAAAGCAATAAGTAATGGAAGGAAAAAGTGCAGTCAGCATTAATTACATACAAAATAAATAAAATTCATCAAAAGATGCATTTAAAGGCGATACTTTTGACGAATTTTAAATAAATTGAGAAATACTTAAAAAATATACATTGTATATATTTAAAGAAATTGTAGCAAACCCGCACACTTATAGAAAGACAAAGACCGATCAATGTGTTCTTTTTTGGGAGGAAGTGGTGAACGAAAACTGAAAATAATTGGTGTATTTTATTTTTTATTGCAGGTCTTCTCCCCACAATTTGTAGCAAACACAAAAGGAAAATCAAAAAAGAAAATAAAGTGTTATTAAATCAACTCAATTAGCATCAAATCAAAAGTGAAAAGAAAAACAACAAAAAGAAAGTGAAAACAAAAGCAGAAGCTCCAAAAGTTTAGAAAATAATCAAAAATAACAGCATAAATTTAAAACGTCAAAAATAAGATTGATAAAAAGGTGTTAAAACTTAGACAAAAATCGCATCGCTTTGTGCACGTTCGAAATGGGTGATTCGGAAAGACAAAGTCTATTGAAAAATGAGGATAGTTCCATGTATACCTCTGCTTCCACGGGTGTAGGCGGTGCTGTTAACAATGTCTCAATAGCTCAAGGGGACGTTGGAGTAACTGGTCAGCAACAGCCAGCGCAACAACCACCAACGGAAGGTAAGTTCAATAAACTGTAAATTGGATAACATACCATGCTATCCGCCAACTTGTACAAACATTATTTTTTCTATTGAAGACGTTTGCGATTTACAAACTAAATCATATTCTATTACTGTTACAACTGATTTTAAATTGTTTCCTATTGTTATTACGTTTGTTTTTGGTTGAATGTGGTTGGAAACCCGACAAGTGTGTTTGAACAATCAGACTGAAATAGTACTCTTAATACATGTATATTATTGTTTATAACTTTTATTAATGTATTATAAGATTTCAAGACTTACAAAAAAACAACTAGATTTTCACAAAACTGAAGTTTTATTGTTTGGTGTACAATTTCATGTAGTCGAACCTGGTTTTTCTAGCTCTGCAAATATGAGATGTTTTCATGCTGTGAGGATGACTCAAATATAAAATAGTCTCATGATCAATGCAAACACTGTTTTTACAACTAAACAAAAAACACGAGCCTCTTCAGCTTAAACCTGGTATAGTGAATAGGTACTCACAATATCCATAAATGAGTTTTGAATGGCATACCAATAGTTTATTCATTATGAAATTTATTCCATTCCTCCAAATGCCTCTTGTTTTATATTATACATATTTTGTTAGGTTAGGGTTAGGTTAGGTTGATTGGAGGGGTGTGATAGCCCATGTCATACGACATACACTTGAACCAGTGAAGGCTTGTTGTGCGCTCCCTTTCAAACTGCCAGAGTTCTGCGGCAGGATTCGAGTCTGGGACATTTGCACTACGAGTCTAGTACACGTATTTGTTAGTTATCTTATAAATAATCTACAGTTGATAATTTGGATCTCTTATACTAGTATTCAGAGGGTCATATGTTGAATTCTCCCCTTAAACTCAGGCACTCTTTGCTACCACACTTCTGTTTCCTCTTTCCGTTCTCTATGTGTCTCATTATCACAAAATGACCAAATTAAAGACTCAAGTGGCAAAAGCTGCCTAAGCCAATGCTTTTTTTCTTCAATGTAAAGAAAATCAAGTATAAAGCTAAAAACAAGTCTCTTCAGTACACTGACACCTTTTGGATAAATCTAAAAAGTCGCTGGCAATTATTGAGCATCGGCTCTGATATCCATTACATTATAATTTAATATACGTACTTAAATTATAGCTACATGATTTTCTTATAAGCAAGGTGAATATTCAATAGATTCCTTTGAAATATATATCGCTCCTCTAATGCAACATATACTTATTTCAAGAAGCATCGAAGTTCAAATAATGCAATTAAAATTTTTGTTTCCACAACCATAACTTCGTTTAGATCAGATATATTTTTGAGATATGACTATGCTGCATTTCAAAATAGTTTCAGATAAAATTGTGACTTTTCCTCTATATATATAAAGAAGATATTGAGGAATACTTTTTCACCAATAAGTCAAATATTTTTAGATACGTTTATGTTGCATAAAAGGGGCGATTTTTTCACACATACAAAGTAGCTCGATAGAATAAGTAGAGTTAAATATTAACTTTTAAATTTTATTATGTTAGCCGATCTTTTATATGCATTATGTATGTGTTAATAGCCTGATGTTAAATAATTAATTTTTGCTTGTTACTTGCATTTTGTTGTTGCAATTTTCTTGTGCTATGTCAGAAAACTGCAACAACTACTATGGTTATGACTCATTTTGTATGTAAGTTATCACGTTTTGTATTTATTTGTTTATTATACATATTTATGTATATATGAAAATTAATATATATGAACATATGTGCATATGTACGTACATATGTACATAATGTATACATGTATGCGTAGTTATTTTGTAATTTATTCACAGCTCAACAAAAATCATTGCTTTCTACCTCTCGCTTATTATTAATGCACAAATAATACTATCCACTGCATTTCATTATTTTAATATGATTATTGTTTTTAATGTTTCTTTTTTTTTGCCTTTACAAAAATTTTTTTCTTATCTCGGTGAACTCTTTTTCGAAGCGTTTGTTATAATTAACATAGAGGAATTCATTGTATGTATGCATGTAGCGCTTCACTTTATAGAGAACTGTTTACTTTGTTGTCGTTCCATCTTTAAATTGCTAAATTAAATTAATCAAAATCAGCTGGTTATGTTACCGGCTCCTATTCAAATTATGTAGTTTTTAATATATTTGAAAAGATGAAATTATCTGAAATCATATATGTTAACAGTAAACACACATTTTATATAATTAATATATAATTATTAGCATAATTTTAAATAAAAATCTGATGCAATAGGCTATATCAAGAATCTCTATGAGAGCTATCGTGAATTTCAGTAAATACACGTACCATAAACAATGTGTAATATAAAACGATGTAGTAAAAATAGTAGAAGTAATTTCTTTAAATTCTTATCAAAACATTATTCTATATTAAATATTTTGACTATTGAGAACTCGTAACTCGATTCTTAATAGTAAGTAACTTATCAGATTCCATTCCTGAGATATACTCCGATGCTCCATAATGTTATAGATATCACAAAGTGACCAAACCTTGAATCAATAGTTTTCAAAATATACAACTTTTTGCAAAGGATAATCCCATATTAAAATTATTACAATTGATGTGAATTTCCATCATTTCTACATTTTCACGTCTTTTTTGAACGTTCATATACAAAAGTAAAACAAATAAGCACCATAAATATACGTAAGAATCTGTCAAAGTTTCACGAAAACAATAAAAATCAAAACTATGAAAAAACGTGTAAACGAAAAGCATTGTTCGAATGGAAAAATAAACGATGTTCCATGGGTTAGGTTTAGACTCGAACAAAAATTAATCGAGAACATAGTGGATATGATTGACCGCTATAGAGCTCTTAGTTAGAGCAACGAGAACCGGCATACATATTTATATCTGCATCTAAACAACTTTGTCTCCGGCATAAATGATATGTCCAGGCTTGAACTCTCAAAGAAACCCGAACAGTATTTTCTTACAGTAGGAAAGCAGACTTTTCAACGTCTTTTAATAGACTAAAAAGCAAGAAACAACAACAAATTTTAATCACGAAATGTTAATTTAAGTTCCTTAATTTTGAGCAGATGTTTTTTTATACAATTACTAGCGGACCAGGCGAACTTCGCCTCGCCCCAATTTTCAGCCTTCAGACAAACTTTCTATTTTTTCATTTGAAAAGCCATTAAGGAATAATTTCAAACAAAATTTCATACAAAAACTCGATTTTTCAAATTTTCCGACTTTTCCGGAGGGATTTTCCAAAATTTTCTTCCATAAAAACATTCTCCTCGAAAATACGAACAACTGACAAAAAGTTTTACAGAAATCGGCCAAGCCGTTTTTATTTTATGAATTATTGGATTTTGCCGCGCCCCTCCGCCCACAGACCGAAAATAAAAATCACAGTGTCACCCGCCCGAGTATTCTGAAGGTTCCCTGAAAATTTCGTCAACATCGGCCCAGCCGTTTTGGAGCCATTACGTTACATACATACATACATACACACATCCTATTTTATATATATAGATAGATAGATAGATATATAGATTATTGACAATTTGACATTGTAATTTTAACCCCTACTAGGTATTTAAGCAAAAAATAATCACCAAGAAGGTATTTTATTAAGAACTGATAATTTCTTTCTTCTATTTGTAATTATTGATAATAAAATCATCAACTGTTTTCATATTTTATAAATTTATATCATTCATTTTACTGTTTCATATTGTTAACTCAACATTGGCATAAATTTAGTAATTGAAAAAAAATATATATATTAATCTTTAATAAAAACTTAATGCTACTAATAATACAACCCATTGTTGTAGAATGGAAAATACAAATAGTTGATATATCAGAATATGTGTTAGTTAAAATGGTTGAAGAACCATATTCATTTGGTAAGCAAAAAATTTAGTTTATAATTAAATAAATACATGCATAAATATATTGAGATGAATTTCATTAATTCAGAATGGAACTTCAATTATTCGAAATGGAATAGTAACTTTCATAATATTTATTATTATTATTATTAAGTTATTATTATTATTAAGTTATTCGGGATATCCTTCCAACTAATTATTCAAAAAATTATTGTTCGCTATGAGTTGAGCTGTCGATATACCTGCATTTGGTTAGAGCTAATATCGACTCATTAGTAGCGCCTACTTAAATATTTTTAATGTGCTTTTAATTTAGGTGGCGTCGCACAATCGAATGTACCCTTTATTGGACCCGATGAAGTTCCACCACCTTATCAACAGGGCACGGCTGGTGGTGTACCTATGGTTACTTGTCGCGTGTGCCAGGGTATGATCGATATTACCTCGAAACGCGATCAACATGTTGTTAAATGCGCTCAGTGTAATGAAGCAACAGTAAGTTTTTCATGAATACATATAATTTTAATTTAATTTTTATTGACTGTATACAATGTCTCCAATTACAGCCTATACGCAATGCACCACCTGGTAAAAAGTACGTGCGATGCCCTTGCAATTGTTTGCTGATTTGTAAAAGTTCATCCCAGCGTATCGCTTGCCCAAGGCCTAATTGCAAGCGTATCATTAATTTAGCTCCCAGCCCAGTAACACCACCTGTACCTACAATGCCGGGTATGTGTCGTGTCACATGCGGCCATTGCTCGGATACATTTTTGGTATTTTGTTGGTTTGCTATTATAAACAAACTTTAGTATACAATTATTTTTACAGTTTAACACATTTCACAACTTCTTGGCTCGTTGTCCTCATTGTAGAAAAGTGTCCTCAGTTGGTTCTCGTTTCGCCTGTGGTCGCGGTATAATTTTTGTCGTTATAGGCTTAATCGTATTATTTGCTGGTATTGGCATAACAGCCGGTACACACCATTATGCTCAGGTGAGTTATAATTAATTGCAATTAATCATACATTAAATAGTGGCTCTTGTGGTTAAATTAGGATCTAGATAATTAATTTTTTTTTAATTTATATAAAATGTTAATATTATTAAACAGAATTTTGTTCATTTTTCATAAATTGTCATAATTTAACAAACTGTAACATGTAAATTTGCAAAGTATTTCAAATACTACTTAATAATAATAAAAAAAAATTAAAAAATGCATTGAAAAAATGTTTGTTGTGGCTTTAGCTCTTCATATGCCGACATTTCATTGGTTGCTAAAACCAAATCGTCAGTGAAGTTTAAGCAGTTTGATAACATTCAACCTCGTATGTTTATGCCACATAAAACAAATACAATATGAGAATTTCAATATTGCATATGAATTACAACAAATACATAATCATAGTAGGCTTAGAATGTTTTTATACAAACAACACAACAAACAATTATACTCAACGTGAGTCTATTTTATTTTTCTCTCAACACCCATACAATTAAACGCCCGTTGGTCGTTAATGATTGTATTCAGTTAGGCAAATGAAAAATAAAATCTTTATTGTAAATACTTAATATTGAAATTTATTATTCGGGAGAATATCCCGACCAATCGTTAGAAACAATTAGTTTTTTTGCAAAATGCATTGAAAAAATGTTTGTTGTGGCTTTAGCTCTTCATATGCCGACATTTCATTGGTTGCTAAAACCAAATCGTCAGTGAAGTTTAAGCAGTTTGTATGGGTGTTGAGAGAAAAATAAAATAGACTCACGTTGAGTATAATTGTTTGTTGTGTTGTTTGTATAAAAACATTCTAAGCCTACTATGATTATGTATTTGTTGTAATTCATATGCAATATTGAAATTCTCATATTGTATTTGTTTTATGTGGCATAAACATACGAGGTTGAATGTTATCAAACTGCTTAAACTTCACTGACGATTTGGTTTTAGCAACCAATGAAATGTCGGCATATGAAGAGCTAAAGCCACAACAAACATTTTTTCAATGCATTTTGCAAAAAAACTAATTGTTTCTAACGATTGGTCGGGATATTCTCCCGAATAATAAATTTCAATATTAAGTATTTACAAAAAAAAATTAAATTTATGTTATATTGCAAGAGTAAAATGGTATAATATGGCTTAAAAATTATACTAGATACAAACACACACACACATATATGTATATATTTAACAAACAGGAAGCAAATTACCAAAGTAAACAAAGCAAAATCAGACATAAAGAGCAATGACTACGGCGTTCCACAGGGATCAATTTTGGAGGCATTATTATTTATTATATATATAAATGATATGCCGACCATATTAAAGAAAAGTGAAGTTGTTATGTATGCTGATGATACACTTATTTTCATGGAAGGAGAATCATATGAACAATGCTATGAATACCTGACATGTAATTGAGTGGCTTAACATGAATAAACTTAAATTAATTGAAAACAAAACAAAAATAATGGAAATAAATACGGACAGCAACAATATTTTTAAAATCAACAATCAAGTTATAGAAAAGGTTGATCACATAAAATATTTAGGTTTCATAATTGATAAAGATTTAAAATTTAAAAAGCACATTGATTTTATTTGTATAAAAATCGGCAAAAAATTGGCTTCTTCAAGAGAATCAGAAAACAAATCTCGGTTATAACAGCAATAAATATATACAACACTATAATTAAACCACATTTTGAGTACGGGTCAACAATATTATACACGTGCTGTACAACGAATCAACTGGAACGACTACAGAAACTGCAAAATAGGGCAATGAGAACAATATTGGGATGCAATGGATATACATCTATTCGGTTCATGTTGGAATCTTTGAAATGACTCAATATAGAACAAAGGCTAAAAATGAACACTATCTGTTTCATACATAAAATAAAAAGAGGAGAAGCCCCGGAGTACTTAAGCGAACAACTGAAATATGTGGGAGATTTACAACCGTATCAACTAAGGAATGCGAACCATTTTAGAATTGAAAGAGCAATGCAACGATTACTTTTCTATAAAGGATTACAACTATACAACTCTATGCCAAATTATATAAAAAATGAAGATAATTTTAAATTATTTGAATTATTATTATTAATTTTGTTAAATTTTATTCCTAATTGAAGAAAATATTGCTAATAGTTTAGTTAATATAATTACATATGTAAAGTATTGTAGAGTATTTTTAAAATACTAATAAAGATTTTATTCATTCATTCATTCATTTCAAATTCATAATTGGTTTATACATGGCTGCCATTTTTGCTATCCCCAAATTTCATTAAAAAAAACTGCTTAGTATAAATTCAGTCAGAGTTTGATTTTGTGGCTAATTTAAACACTATATTAACAACCTATTTTTTTTTTTGGCTTGAAAAAACTTAAAAAAGAAACATAGGCCCATAAAATGTAATTTTTTATATTTTTTATATCCATATTAAATTAGTTGTTCAAAATTTTACTTTTTTTAAACCTATCTAACAAATGTCGTTTTTTACAGGATCATCCGGGCATTTATGTGGCATATATTGGAATATTTTTAATAAGCTTTTTCTTGTGTGCGCGTTCGGTTTATTATTTCCGTTTGAAGGTTAGCCATATTGATGGTCCTATGTAAGAATGTATTTTAATCGCTGTTACATTCCTTATGATATTGCAACAAATTATATTATATAGATGCAAAATGTTTTCTTTTTTACATTAAAACAAACACAAAAGACGATTTTGAAACTGTCTACATAATTAAAATAAAAGAAACAAACCGCATTATGAACCACAAAAGCATATAATTTAAAATCATTAACATTTAGAACAAATCTTAAACACCAAAAAAGGAATAGAGATGGTGAAATTGAAAATTTATAATTGATGGAATACGAAGATCTTTCTTCAAACTACACTATTTTTAAATGTAAAGCAAACATAAATAAATATTTTGATGTTATGAAATTGAAAATTAAAATTCTTCTCTAATCATCATTAAATCTGATATTCACATGCTAAATACACACATAAATATTAAAAATATTAAGTTTATATAAAACAATGAAACAATTTAATTGAATGTTTGCCAAGTTAGACCGATGTTCATCCGGCATAACATTTATTAAACGTGTTGAGTATTCTTATATTATTTTTTTCCTTCAACTTTTTACATTAAGCAAATATTAATAAATAACTTTTTAAGATTAAATACATTGTATAACAACAAATACAATAAAATGCCTTTCGAAAATACATACTACTTATCTCACCTACTTACTTTAATTTTATATATGAAAAATTAAAATTAAGTTATTTTGCCGAGCTTAGAAAACATTAATTCAATTTAAACTAAATTAAACAAAAAATTAAGGCTTAATTAAAAAAGATGCTGTAAAGTTTGTGTGAACCTCATACAACAAATCTGACGTTCACACATATTCAGCATAAAATTTTTATTCGTGATGTAATTCAAATTTTAAAGTTTAACATTTCAAACCATCAAACCATTCTGAATTAATAAATTCATTAGCTTTGTTTTCTAGTTCTTATAAAAACTAACGACTTTTTAAATGTGAATAAGGCTTATAAATTATTATTGAATGGTGTGCAAAATTATTTTAATTACTTTTTAAATACAAAATTTATTTTATCTAATTTTACTTCTCTGTATTTCGTACAGAACTTTATGTTTATGCTTCTTTTAATGGGTATGCTTTTGTTTTAGATTTCATATATATCTATGAAAAAGTTATTTAGTTAAAATACGAAAAAACCAACTTTAAAATTAACTGGAGTTTATGAAATTTTGTTTTTTTTTCTCAAATAATTTGTCTGTCATTTCTTTTTTATATATTACAATTTTTTATATATTTTTAGCATTTTATATATATAAATATCATATATTTTCAATATTATCTATTTGTACTATTTAATTATTTGTCTCATTCAGTTGAAAAGAAGAAAAAAACGGCAAATATAACAAATAACATCGCAATAGTTTCGGAGGCAATTAAAAAGAAAAATAAATTGCAAAAATGTACTTGTGAAAAACAATTATACATAAAATATACATACATATATACATAGATCGATTATTATTGCAATTACGCTACCATTTATTGTAAATAAAGAAAAATAAAATTAAACAAAGTAATTTTTATTAGCAAGAATTCAAGAAGGTTTTATTTATAACTAATTTGTGGTATAAAATATGGTACATTAAAAAATTCACCTAATTCTATTTTATTTCACCACCACAATTGTATCAGCTCCAGTTCCTGGTACACCCGCCTCCAATAACAGAGCCTTAACATCATCCACTTTAATATCTTTATCAGTGCATATTGATTCCAAGAATTCCTGAAAATCCTCATAGTCCAACCGCCACTTTCTTTAAAAAATACTTGCAGTACTTTCAACTATTCCTTAAATAAGAGACATACATACATTACCTAAACTTCATATACGCCAAGCCGGTTTCAGTTAAGCTAAATTTTGTTCTTAAAAGCTTCGCTTGATCCAACCAATAATCAATTTGAGATAATAATATGGTATCATAGTCCACATTATCTAAATCGAATGATACAACATTGTAATTGGCGTAAAGATGGAACAATGATTCCAAAGTATGTTTTTTTGGTTTATCTTCGTCGTCGGCCATTATTTGCGATAAATTGAAGTTTCAGAAACGATACACCATATTAAATATTGGTTGTCATTAGCAATATTTCAAAAACACAGAGGTACAAGTAGTTTGTTATTTTTAAAATGATAGCAATATGCTGAGTTAACCGGACTTATTACCTTTTTCTGCTTTACATCGTCAATATCAATAATACCTTAAAATTTAAGCCAATAACATCAGTACAGATCCATACAAACGATCATTTAATATTTCCGTTGTCTGTTGCCACAAGAATTCAATGAGAAAGAAAACTTTGAGCGAAATTAAACCAAGCAATATTAGTTTAAAATCGCAAACGGAAGATATGGTATTCATATACATTTATTTATTAATAATATACCTTATAAAATAAATTTGCTTGTACACGTATTTTCTTAAAAATAACGTTGCATTAATCACAGGGTCAAAAAATTGTAATCATTCAGTCAATCAATCGCGGATATAAGTAATTAATTCAAATTAAAAGCAGAATTAATAATTGTTATAAATCGGAATTGAAATTAAGAATAAAAATGCACAATAATTAAAATGTCAAAAATAATTAAAGAACAATGTAAGAGTTCAGTATTAAATGCAAGGCTTCTTCTGATCACATTAAGATTGGTTCCAGTGGTGCAGTTAAGTATTTGCAATTGTTGGTCGATCTTTGAGAAGTGACATTTGGTTAATATGAGTTGTGTAGTTAGAATAACAATGCAGTGTTTGCACTTAATTGGAATATACATTAACAAAACCTGAATATATTTGGTAAAAAATTATTTATTAAAAAAATAATAATGTTCCACCACTGTTCAAAAGAGGCAAACATTAAAGAATTCATACAATTCATTACATATCATTAGTGCCCGTTTAGATTGGACGATTTTTGTCGCTGCAATTCTTAGTTTGTTGGTAAATAGGGGGAATAGAGCTAATAGGGGAAGAGAGAAACTAAAGAGAGTACACATAGGCATGTACTCTTGCAATTCCTTTTTCCCGCAATTCGTAATACGTAAATTCCTTGTTTGTTTACCGTAAGAATATACTTAAAAAAGAAAATATCAAAAATTACATACGTATGTATGTATGTATGCATAAAATATCTGCGACAAAAATCGTTCAATGTAAACGCAAATGCAATTTTAAAGAAAGGAAGACAAAAATTGCAGCGACAAAAATCGTTGAATGTAAACTGGCACTTATCGCTTAATTTATAAATGTTAATTTACGGTTTTTCCAACGATTTGCGCACTGTCTTATCGACGTCTTCTACTCCGTTTCGGTATACTTTTTCTTACTACTACTTTTTGCAACATTGTACGAAAAATACAATTTCAATGTAAATATTGCAATAAACAATTACTTTCGTGAAAAATGTACTAATTTGGTGGAAAATTTTGATTTGATAAAAATGGAAACAACCAGCGAAAATCAACAAAAGGAACAACCGCTTAGACCATTTAAATTATAAGTATCATGAAATTGTTGAGAATTGAATTATTTATAAAAAAATTATTCTTATATTCATCAGCACGGCTCATCAAATTGTTAGCTTGACCGGCATTAGTTTCGAAAGGAAAAGCATTATTGTAAGCAAGTATTAAAAATATAGAAATTTACTTTATACGCATATACTTACATATTTCAGGGTGCTGTAGAACTGACCATTGTACCAACGAAAGAGAATTTAAGAATTATAAGATTGAATGCGAAACAGTGTCGCATATATCGTGTGCTACTCAATGACGTTTGTGAGGCAGATTTTGTTTACTTCGATCCATTTCTGGATATTTGTCAGGGAGATACAAAAACGTATGGTATCATATTATCCATAAAACATTTTCTACAATTTATTAACTTTTAGGCGTTCTTTGGAAACACTGTCTAAAAATCATTTAATCGCTGCACAGAAAACTGACCCCGATGTCAACTGCGGCGAACTTTTTATACAAATACCTCCGGAAGGCTATCACATGATCCAGGAAGGTAGAGGTCTGCGTATAGGTATTGAGTTTTCGTTGGAGAATCCTGAAGGTGGAATACATTTTGTAATACCACCCACAAGTGAAGATGAAACACAACCCAATAGTGCTCATATGTTTACATATGCCTACGAGAATTCCACCCGATTGTGGTTTCCCTGTGTAGACAGTTTTGCAGATCCGTGTACATGGAAATTGGAATTTACTGTTGATAAACATTTAACAGCGGTGTCAAGTGGTGAATTAATGGAGGTGGTCATGACGCCAGATTTGAGAAGAAAAACGTATCATTATTCTTTAACAGTACCTGTGTGTGCACCAAATATTGCTTTAGCCGTGGGACCATTCGAAATTTATGTCGATCCCCACATGCATGAAGTGACTCATTTTTGTTTGCCTCAACTGTTACCATTGTTGAAAAATACTGTACGTTATTTACACGAAGCTTTTGAGTTTTTCGAAGAAACGTTGTCCACACGCTACCCGTTCTCATGCTACAAACAGGTATTTGTAGATGAAGCAGATGCGGATATTAGTGCTTATGCTACTATGAGTATAGCTTCTGTGCATCTTTTACATTCGATTGCAATAATAGATCAAACTTATGTTTCCCGCACACTTATGTCCAGGGCAGTCGCTGAACAATTTTTCGGTTGTTTTATAACTTCACACCACTGGTCTGATACTTGGTTGGCTAAAGGTATCGCTGAGTATTTGTGTGGTCTTTATTCACGAAAATGTTTTGGTAACAATGAATACCGCGAATGGAGTCAAAAAGAGTTGGCGCGAGTGGTTAAATATGAAGAACAATATGGTGGAATTATATTGGATTGTAGCCAGCCACCCGCTCCATTGCCCGTTAGTGGTACTAATCCTTCGGCAGCTGCTGCGAAACAACAAGAAATAGTTCATTATTTTCCTATAAAAAGCTTGCACACAGTCTCGCCGAAGTATGTTGAGGCAATGAGACGAAAAGCTCATTTGGTGATAAGAATGTTAGAACATCGCATTGGTCAGGAGCTGTTGATACAGGTAGGACAATCAAGATATGAAAAAAGTTTTTAAGAAAACCTGAATTATCTTTTAATTCTCAAGTACAACTTTTTAAACTAGTTTGGTCTGAAGTTTGTTTACAAAATAAAAATTAAAAATTTATCGAAATTACAAGAATACAAAATATAATTTTTTTAAATTAAAGTTTATTTAATATTCGCTCTAGTTTATTGACCTCTTTAATCAGTTTAATTTTTGTGTTATTCATGAACATAAAAATTATTATTAGTCCATTTTTTTAAATACTAATATGTTTTCATGGCAATTCAAAAGAATTAATATATCTATAAAAATCTTGAGAAGAATAGGTAATTTAGCAATAACCATCTATTAAGAGTTTCTTGAAAAATATCAGTAATTAAAAAAACAATTTTCATTGAATTAAATTTTTAAGGTTTTCAATAAACAATTGGCTTTAGCCACCAATGCTGCATCCACTAAAATCGGTTCTGGACTCTGGCATCATCTTCTCATTTCAACAAATATTTTTATTAAGGCTATATTTACCGTAACCGGTAAAGATATGTCGGTATTCATGGATCAGTGGGTGAGAACAGGAGGTCATGCGAAATTTTCCCTTACATCAGTTTTCAATCGTAAACGTAACACAATTGAATTGGAAATTAGACAAGATTTTGTGAATCAACGTGGCGTACGTAAATATAATGGACCTCTACTAGTACAATTGCAGGAACTGGATGGTACTTTTAAACATATGCTTCAAATTGAAAATACAGTGGTAAAGGCCGATATTACTTGTCATTCGAAAAGTAGACGTAATAAAAAAAAGAAGATTCCTTTGTGTACGGGGGAGGAAGTCGACATGGACTTATCACCTATGGAGTAAGTTTTTGTATTACGCACCCTTTCATAATTAAAAAATTTAATATTTTAGCGATTCACCGGTTTTGTGGATACGTCTTGATCCCGAAATGATTTTAATACGTGACTTAAATATAGAGCAACCAGATTTTCAGTGGCAATTTCAGTTACGACATGAACGTGATGTCACCGCACAGTTTGAAGCTATCAAGGCTTTAGAAAAATATCCCACAAATGCTACTCGTTCGGCCTTAACAGATGCCATAGAAAGTGAACATTGTTTTTATAAAGTGAGATGTGAGGCAGCAGTTTGTTTGACAAAAGTAAAAACTACTTACATTGCTGGATGTAAAGACGTTAAAATAAAATTTTTATTTACCTTACAGGTAGCTAATCAAATGGTTACCCAATGGAGTGGCCCACCAGCCATGTTAAATATATTTCGCAAGTTTTTCGGCTCATTTAGTGCACCTCACATTATCAAGCAAAACAATTTTGCTAATTTTCAATTATATTTTTTGCAAAAAGTTATACCGGTAGCTATGGCAGGTATTTTTGTCACTTTATGTTATTTAATATCTTTTTTAAAATAAAAATGGCTATTCTGTATACTTAGGACTTCGAACTTCTCATGGCATTTGTCCGCCCGAAGTAATACGTTTTCTGTTTGATCTTTTCAAATACAATGATAATACACGCAATCATTACAGTGACGTTTACTATAGATCTGCTTTGGTAGATGCCTTGGGTAATTCAATAACACCAGTTGTGTCAGTTGCTTTAAGAGGCACTCCCATTACTTCAGATAGTTTATCAGCGGATGCTAAGTATATTTATTAAGCGTTCAATTTAAATTGTTGAATGAACTACCTAAATTATAAATTCATTTTAAATTTCAGGTTGGTATTGGAGGAGGTCACACGTTTATTGAATTTAGAAAAACATTTGCCTTCTTATAAGTATATGGTGTCAGTGTCATGTTTAAAAGTAATACGTAAATTACAAAAATGTGGGCATTTGCCATCACTGCCAAAAATTTATCGCTGCTACGCTGCCTATGGCCAATATATAGATTTACGTATTGCTGCTATGGAATGTTTGGTCGACTTTGTTAAAGTCGATGGTAGATGGGAAGATTTGGATCATCTGATAACGCTGTTGGAAACTGATCCTGATCCGGCAGCTCGTCATGCGCTGGCGCAGTTATTGATAGATAATCCGCCGTTTACAAGAGAATCAAGGAGTCGCCTAGATCGTCCCGAATTGGTGGAAAGGCTGTGGAAAAATATGAAGTAAGTATTTCGCGTATTTTCTTGCTAAAATCTCCAAACCCGATAGTTCCAGGTGTTTTCTTTCCTAAAAATTTTTTTTAATATATTCTACCCTTTCAAGGAGAAAGAAAGGATTTAAATGTTCACTAAGTGATTTACTAAGAAAAGCGTGCAACATTACTTTAAGAGGTTAAAACTGTCTAAACTCTCAAACTGATTTGTTTAGCAATTGAAAACAAAAAAGTTAAAATTTTTCAATAAAGAAAATTACATATTTGGAAATTTTTAATTTATTTTTTACAATTATATATATACTATATACAATATTAAAAAGATTGTTTTTATAAAAAAATAAATAGCAATAAATTGGCTTTTGATACCAAACTGCGTTGCGACATGGTCGACTTATACAATGCCCTTTATGGAACTAAACGTCCATTATGCTTACAATCCGCTGAAGTGAATAGCATGTACAAAGATTTTGTACGCGAAGGTTCAATGAAAAAACCCATTCCAAGTGTTACTAAGACACCACCACCACCACCCGAAATAAAACCGGAAGTACCAAGAAACGATGACAATGACATCATTGTAGAGCAAAATCCTGCGATTGGGAGTCTTAAACGAACTGCTTCAGAAGCTTTTGCAGTAGGAGATGAAATTATTAAATTAGAATCACAAGAAGAAGAAATACAAGTCGTCAATGAGGTAATTAAAGATGAAAGTTTTGAAACTGAAACTACAATAGCGCCCAAAGTGGAAGCAACCAAGACGACAATTTCCATTGAAACGGAAAGTTTTGAGCCGGAATGCAAAAAACTTAAAAGTGAGATATACGAAGAAGATGAAAATTCGATCACCATTATAGATGTATCAGAATCCACGGTAATGCGTATGGATAGCAGTTTTGATTCAGCGAAGGCTGATAGTGAATTGAAACATAAAATGGAGAGTACCTCCAAGGTAAAATATATATTTGATAATTAAAAATGAAATAAATAATTTTAAATTATTTTACTTCTTCTTTTAGAAAAAGAAAAAGAAAGACAAAAAGAAACACAAACACAAGCATAAGCATAAGCACAATAAGGAAAAGGACAAGGAAAAAGAACGCGATCGTAAAGATAAAAAAGATCCCAATATTTCTCGTTTGCAAGCTAAAGAGGCGACACCTGAAACTTTAAGTTCGGCCGATAGTAGTAACAGCAATAGTAATCCACCATTTAACTTCCAACCATAGCACAGGTTTCTAAATCACTCCATTAAGTTTGAATCGTTTTTAACAAAAAAGTAGTCGTTTTTGCTTAAAAATGCCTATCTATGAGCAGCATATGTTTTATAAATATATACATATAAAGTATATTTTTTTAATAAACGGGAATTTATATTTTTTACACAATTTGAGTATGAAATTTCACATAACATAAGCGTACATACTTACATACACATACTTGTATTTAGAAATTGTACATTTAATGGTCACATAATTTTTTTTTTTCTTTTAATGACCTTTTGCAACTTATATATTAAATTTTAAAATTTGTATTGTAAAGTTTAATCTAGAGAAAATATTCGCATATAAATGTTTACTATTATAATGTTTGAAATAAGCTTAAATTATAATAAAAGAATATAGAATATATGTATTTACATATGCATTCAGTTCATATTTGAGTATATCATTTGTTGCAGTTTAAAAAAAAATTTAGCACCAATCTTGAGGTATCTATTTACCGTAACGATAACTTTAGCGTAAATATGTTTAGTAAGTTCCAACTTCTATAACGAACTTAAATAAAGTATCGAAGCATCGTCTGCAAGGCTTATATAAAGGATATCGAATAATATTCCGCGCATTGTTTTTGACGGATTCATAGCTGTAACGTAGAAACAACATGTTGTATTTAAGTTTAAGCATTTTTAATTTATACTAACTACAAAAGAGGGAAAAGAAAATGATATATGATGTGATGATGATATGTGTTACGGTTATTATTTGCAATTATGATACAGATAATACAGATGAAATAAGTGATCCAAGTATACTCATCACATATTTATATGCGAATATCGCACGAAAATTTGCGTATAACATTAATACGCATTCATACATGTGTGAATTCATATAATTTTCTAGTACATACATACATATTGTACATATATATTTCTGTAAAAAAAAATTACACATAATGTAAAATCCCTTAAACTTTGAAAACTTAAGTCAGTCTTTTCGTGGAATCAGTTATTAGAAATCGGATGATTCAAGCTTATCTGACTTAGTTCACTGAGTTCTATAGCGCTTTTTGAGAAATTTGATTTCATTACAAATTTTCATTTAAATAAAGCTGTAGTAATAAGTGGACGAACAAAATAAATGATTGAAATAAATCAATTAATATATTCTTGATTCTTACTCGTACCTTTTGGCGAAAATTTGATTTTCGAAAGAACTTCTTATCCACAAAATAAAGAGTCGACAATTGACAATTCTGTTTAAATAAGACGTAAGTATTGCGTAATATTTAAATTTAAATTTCAACCTTCTAATCGAATTATTAATGAATCTCTAAAACTACAAAATTATAAAAGCAGTTATTTTATTTAATTATTCTTATCGTGTTTTTAGGAATTAAAGAAATTTACATATTATTTGGAACAAAATAGTACTTTTAATTTTATATAAGTAATAAAATAAAAAGAAAAATCCTTAAATGCGTTCGGTGTATTTAATTCGAATGTTAAGTGGTTTTAAAAAGTGACATTATGTTTGGCGAATACGCCAATTAGCATTTGAAGAAATGCCTTACTTCCAACGTTCTTACGCCGACGCTTACAAGCTTCGACTGACTTCGTTTCTCTTTTTCCAATTGTTTTCTTTTACAAAAAAAGTGTAACGTTCTTTACCCATTGAAAGAGAAAAAACCGCAAACTTATGTAAGATAGTAAAATTTTTAAAATTCGAATGATACATAGATTTTTTTATTATTTCTGGGAAACGTTATTAGTGTAATGGTTTTGTCTTAAATCAAAATTAAATTGCAAGTGCTTGGTGTGAGAATGATTCCACCTAATTTATGTGCAGAGTTCGGAATATCTTTATTACAATTAAACATTCGTATTTTCGAATTTCATTTAGTTCCCTTTGGTGCTGAATAGGGTGCGGCGCATTTTAATTATAAATACTCGTATGTAGCTATTGGCGAGTGATAGTTAGATATGGACGCGGCAAACATAGTTAAATATGAGATTGTTTGCAAATATATCACTGCGAAACATATGATATGCGCAGCATATTCGTAAATGCAAACAGTGGCAACACTTCAACTGTCAAATGGTCGAAAATGCAACGCGGCAGTATATAAAAACAACAAAAATTTGTGGTGCTATGTATAATCAAGTACATATTTATTAATAATAATTTCTTGATGTGTTAGGAGTCGAAGTGGATGAAAAGGATTAACAAATCCTTAATTCATAAAATCGTTCAATAATGTTGTGTTTTTTGTTTTAAGTTATTTCTTTTGTGGAAAATACACAAAATTATATACATAATTCACTTTGTCATCTAATTCACAAATTAAATTTATTATGAATTGTTTTTATTTCTTGCATTTATCGTTCGTAAGTGCAAGCAAATAGTAGTACAAACCCATTAGCATATGTACATATGTACATATGTAGGTATATACATAAGTATATGTATATATGTATGTACCTTAAATAAAAAATAAATATAATAGGAAAAAATCGCTTGAAAGATATTTTTTCGCAAGGCAATTTTCGAAAAATCTGAGAAACAAAAGATCAAAAACTATTTTGTAAAAATTCATACAAAAATTATTTTTGTTATTTTCAACTATTCAAGCTTAAAGCTGTATTAAAGTTTATATATATTTCTTATTATTCCAATATTTTGATACCTCTTGGGTACCTTCTTCCAGGGAAAATTAGCTATAATTAAATGATAAAAGCAAAACATTCTGAATTGATAATTGAGAACAAAAATAAAAAATATTAATATTTGAAAAATTAGACATACATATGTATGTATGTTAGTACTTGTTTTTTGACGTGCAGTCTGGGACATGTCGAAATCCATATTCGTTCCAATGCATGTTGATATTTGGATACGAAAAATCGACATATATATCAAGACTCCAATATATCTACGAATCTCATGTTTGTCCACTTTAAAATACGTATTTATATTTTCAAGAACAGCAGCTCGATTCGTTTCCTGACTTATCAAATAAATTAGATCGTCAATAAAAAAATAACTAAAAAACTGCTTTTAGTTTTTTTACTTCGGCGGATAAATCCCTATTTCCTCGGAACATAACGACGATGTTCAAACTAACACTGCTGTATAAGTTATTTTACTTTAAATAAGCAAGTATTTTAATGGTTGGGTGGGAGAATCGCAGAATTTATATGTTAGTTTTTTTAAACACCTTCTGTAGACGGTGTTAGTGGTTAAAGGGTTAAGAAACATTTAAAAAATGCGTGTTTGTGTAACTTGTGGAAAAAATATATACCTGGCAGTGGAACATTTTTTTATGTCCCACAAGACCAGGAAAGAAGAGAAAAGTGGTAGAGGCTCTACGTATAGACTCCAATTCTTTAACACAATCCGTATAAACAAACATGTCATGTTTTTACAAAATATTTTATTTGTTTTACTATAATTTTTTGAAATTAGTTTTTAATTTATTTTCATTTTACTTTAAACTTCATTCTTTTTGTCACATACATTGACATTGAGCTAAACTTTTACACAAACAAAATACACGTAGTTTTTACTTTGTTGTATTTATTGTACTCGTGCTGCCACCTTGTAAGTAAAGACACCTTGATTCAAAGGGTACCGACATATTGGGATAATAATATATACTTATAAACTTTAACAAAAAAAACTTAAAAAAAATATTTTCGTAAAAACGATACCTTAAAGAAGATACTTTCTTCCTGCTTGAAAATATAATAGTTATCAACTCTGATATATATATATATATATATATATATATATATATATATATATATATATGTATATATATGTATATATATATATATATATATATATATATATATATATATATATATATATATATATATATATATATATATATATATATATATAAACATATGTATGTACACTACATGCATATGTGAAAGAACGCCGCAAAAAAAAAAATATTTTATCTTTATTAGTATTTAAACTAACAATTGCATTCCTTTGAGATATTATTAATGGGTCTTGTTGTAGACTCTATGCGACATACTTATAAACATATTTATGAATTTAAAAGACATACAAAAATTAAACTATTACCTTTTTAATATTTAGATTGTCACTTTTTGTGATCGGCAATCTTTTTTAAATTATATATATTTATTTCTTTTATATATTTATTTATCTACATATTTATTAATTTATTCAGTTATTTATATATTTGCATTTTTATTTACATATGTATTTTATTACGTGGATAAAATTTATTGCATTGTACACATTTTATTCAATTAAAATTTAAATGGATTCATGCATACATACATATACATACATACGTATACATATACTATAAGTATATCCATAAATATGTATGCAAATGAATTTTCCAATATAAAATTTTTCAAAATTACATACATACATACATAAAATATAAAAACACTATCATATTATTTAATGACACTAACAGAGCTTAATTAACTCAATTTAAACTCATCATTACATTTATTTTCTTTTATTTAATATGACACTGCCTCTTTTTTACTTTGCATAAAAAAACGAACGACCACACAAAAGAAAATTTGTGACCGGCTCACCAAAGATAATTGACTAACTTTGGAACATTTTTTTTATTTACTTTTTATTTCTGCACAAAATTTTTATACTCACATTTAGCAGTGCTATAACATTTTTCCGGAAAAATAAATTCATTTCGTTTATTATTTTAGTGGAAAAATTAAATTTTTGGTTAGACACTTTCACTAAACATACGTACAGTAAGAAATTGCACTTGAACTAAATTGTGTATGTAAATATGTACGTACTAAGGCATAATTAAAAGAAACTGTAAATTTTAACTGTAAACTTTAACGTATTTATGACAGAGAGGGAGATAGAGAGTAAGATAATGCGTGGATAACTTTAATGTATGTATGTATGTAAGTATATTTGGCGAAAAGGAAATTGGTAATAGTATGAATAGAATACACAAATTGGATATGGCAATGTTATTCAATGTTGCAGCAAGACCAACAACAATATTATGCAACGTTTTATTTCCTTTTGTCAGTTCATACATTTAAAAAGAAACGTTTGTGAAGGCTTTGGAATAAAATTTTATGAGGAATTGAAGATATAAAGAGATAGATAGAGAGAGAGAGAGAGAGAGAGAGGAGCAATATATGTATATATATATATATATATATATATATATATATATATATATATATATATATATATATATATATATATATATATATACATATATATATACTATTATATTCATTATGTAAGGAGATTTTTCCACAAAAGACACGTTCGACTAAATAATGAATTTTCTCCGTAATACTTGGTGCGGTTTATTGGTATATCGCAATGGATGTGCTCTTAATGAAGAATGTGTTCTTCACTAATAGGAGCGGGTTTCGGAAACGAAAATCCTTATTTCATTACAGCACATTCCATTGTAGCAATGAGTCCATAGAGTTGACGGCTCTCACGATTTCGACGATATTCACCGTCTGGGGATTTCGGGGAGCGAAAAATTTATTTACATTGGTCATGTTCTCGCGAAAATTCGTTTTCCCCGGGCTTTGCCCATTTTACCTATTCCAGTGTCCGTATGCTTACCACTTTTTTTAGCAGCTCTATGATATGGTACGAAAACCTTTTTTAAGAAACAAACTCAAAATAATATGGAATTTAGAATTCAAAATGGCGGACGCTCCAAATTATCGGATCACTATTTTTTATGCATCCCAATGATATGGGTACCAAATAAATGGAATTTCTAAGAAACGAAATCAAAATAAAATGGAATCACTATAAACACAATGGCCGGTACATGCCCTCACTCAATAAAATTAAGAAGATTCAAGAACTCCGAGTAAAGCTCTTTCTACCACGTACTATAAAACAGATAATAAATAAACTAGACATTCATCAAATGAAAATATAAGTACATCTTGGTGAAAAAATATCTTAACTTACCAACAACTTATTGTCCAATTTATCAAGAGCTGTATGGAGGCATTTTTTCCATTCGCCATATATATAATATAATAAGAATCATATCATACCAGCTTTAATTTAATACAGGTTGTCTTAGAACAGAAAAATTACCAATGACTTTAATTTATTATTAATAATAATAAATTACTGTTATTATTTGCAATTATGGTAGAGATCAGTGTGATCCAAGTGTACTCATCACATATTTATACGCGAATATCGTATGAAAATTTACATATAACATTAACTAATCCGCATTCGTACATGTTTGTCTAGGAATAAGGGGCCCCTTATAATTTTCTAGTACATACATACATAAATACATAAGTATGCACATATATATTTCTTTAAAGAAATTAAGCATAATGTAACTATTTGAAGTTAAAATAAACTTTGAAAACAAATCAGCTTTTTATTGGAATCAATTATTAGAAATTGGATGATTCAAAATTGTCTGACTTACTGCCCAGACTTATACAATGTTTTCTTGTGGAAATTTTTTGTGTTCCAAAGCGTTCTAGGAGGAATTGATTTCAATACGAAATTCCATTAAAAATAAAGGTACGTGTATTGTGATAAGTAAACAAAAAAATAAATGTTTGAATTAAATTAATTAACCTCTTCTTATTTCTTACTCCTACCTTGAATTCGATAAATTCAATTTTATACATAATTAATTATTTTGAAATGTATTTTGTGTCACAATACAGTCATTAATCTGTTGAAAAAATCTGCAACCATAACACTGAAATTAAAATTGAGCACGAGGAATATTTTTCTTTGGAGAAAATTTGCTTTTCAATGGAACTTTTTATCGCCAATATGAAGGGTCGACAATACCAAACTCTGTTTAAATAAGACAATGTTAGCAAATTATTTGTAAGTTTTACGTTTTCAATCCAAAATACATTGCCCATTTAAATTTAAGCTTTCTAATCGAATTATTGATGAATATATAAAACTAAGAAATTATGAAAGTAGTTGTTTTATTTTAATTATTCTTCTCGTATTCCTAGGAATTAAAAATGTACATAATTTTTAACGAACAAAATACTAAACTAAAATTTAATACTTTTAATTTAATATAATAAGTAATAAGTAAAAAAATAAAATGAAACATTCTTATCGTATTTGGTGTGTTTACTTCGAATATTAAGTATTATGATTGGCGAAAACGCTAATAAGTACTTATTAGTCTTTTTAGTACTTCCTTTTAAACGCCTTAAGCCAAACACGATGAGAATATTGTATATATTAGTAAGTGTGCTTATAAGCTCATTAGCTACTTCTGTTTCTTCTCTTCGACGTGCTTCGTTTCTACTTCGTGCTTCGATTCTTCCTTAGCTCCTAGAACTTTCGTTTCGGTTTCATCTCGGGGACGTCGTTTTTGATTTTCGGGTATGGCACGCAAATACGTGACACTACCACCACCTGCTGCCGTGGCTGTTTGGGGTTCTGATGCTGAGGATATAAATTTCACCGACGGCTCCGATGGTCGTCGTGGATGTGTGGACCGATTTGGACCATATTGAGGAACTTGATGATGTTGTTGCAATTGTGCAAAACGCATAAGATGTTCATAGTTGACGGGTAATGCTGGAGGTTGTGGTGGCGGTTGATTGCGGTATTCGGGATGATCTTTAACATATTGATCATAAGGTACAGGTACGGGAACTGGTACAGCAGTTACTGGGTATCCAGCATCCACTAAAGCTTGAAATTCGGACTGCGTTAAGGGCTTACCACCAGGCCGGGGTAAATTGAGTTGTTTAAGGTCTTCTATTGATTTGGGTTTGACAGTACTAATAGGTTGAGACGGCGTAGCTATTCCTGTTCCTTGTGACACATAAATACTTGACTGAGAGGATGAAGGTCCGGGCACGATGAATTGTCGGAAATCGGTGGGTGGATATGCATGTTTAGCAGCCACTGTTGGTGTTGGTTGCGCTGTGTGTGGGATGTTCCTATGGGAATCAGCTGAACTAGGATAGAAATGTGTTGGCGAGCCTTGTGTTGGTCTTTCAAGATCATATAAATGCTGAGAATACTTGTTATGAGAGGGATAATTAATTTCGTTTTGTCGGTTCCTAGGCGGTGTGGGCGTTGTGGCGAATTTGGTGCCATATTTGGGACGATAAGCTTTAGGTCGCGGAGATGGAGAAGGAGTAGGAGTATCTTCCTGGTAATAAAAGCGTGATGGTTGAACAGGCGATTGGTGAGAGGGTGCGTTTCCTTGTGATTGCAACGGATAAACTACAGGGCCAAGCTTTTGGGCATCAATAACTTGCTGCGACACTGGTGCTGGGTAGTTTTGCGTGGGTTGTGGGTAGTTATGGAATGCGGACGGTATAAAAGCTTGGTTATTACCCTCAACCGGACTGTTTGGAGCAGCAGTACTGGGAATGTATGCTTTTTGAATTCTAGGCGAAGATTGAGGCTGCGGTGGAGCACGTTGATGATGGTTTATCAACGCTGAAGGTTCATTGGAATTGTCGACAATTTGAACAGGCGCGACATGTGGTTTATTTGAATTAAAAAGCATTTCGATTTCCTTTTCTAATGAGGATTTGGCAAGGGGATGATTTGGTAATGTTTTATAACTGATCTGAGGCTGATAGTAGGCGATTTGTGGAGATGGTAACAATTCTTGTTGATCTGCTTGTTCCCCTTGTGGCGCTCCCTGAGGCAATGGTAAGTACTTTGGGCCTCCTCTAGGTCTTTGGACATACTGGACATACTCTTGTTTACCATCGTTCTCAGCTTCTAGTCTCTGCCTATAACTTCCTAAGCCTTGCGCTTGTAAAGCCACCTTTTGTGACGCAGCCACTGCTGCAGCTTGCTGTTGTTGATGATGCTGTTGGTGATATTGTTGCCTTTGCTGATGCTGTTCTTGTACTACTTGATGCCTTCTTATTTGATTTTCATGATGAGCTCTGGCTTGTAGTTCTTCTTCGAGTATTTTCAAGAACTGTTCTTCAGGTATAATTTGATATCGCGCTTGATTCGGATTTTGTTGTTCCCCTTGTTGCTGCTGGTGTTGCGGTGCTGCTGAATGGTAAGGATTTGGTTGCCGATAGAATTCGGCTCTTGGAAGCTGGGGTATTGGTTGCTCGACTGCTACGGCATAACGTTGTTCGGTTTCTTCTACTTGACTATTTTGGCCTTGGTCTTGCAAACCTGCGGTTGGTGATTTTTTACTTTGTGCCATTTGCGATTTACCTTGAATTTGTGTCTTGTGTTGGTTTCGGCTTAAGTCTTGGAGGTAAGCAAAATGTTGAATCTGTAAAAAAATCCATAGCAAATGAAAAAAATAATTTCAGAGCTCACGATAATAATACAAGCAAAAGATTTCTCCGAGGACGCTTGTAGAGTTTTCTCCTAAATATCTTTTTTTAGGATTAAAACTAAAAATAATATAAAAGCTCCGTCGGCAAGAAGATTCATTTTGGTACAAAGATTAATCTTGGCAAAAGCGTGATCTTGCCTATTAGATTTTTACGAAACCTGTTTTTCGAGGACAAAAAGTTTTTCATTAAAAATTAGAAAATTTCTATTGGAAATGTGCTTAATTGCAAGTTTATTAATATTTTCGATATATCGTGCCTTAACCGTCAAACACAATTTTACCGGAGAAGTGTTTTTGTTAACCGCCTTTGCACTAAGTTGTATGGCTACTGCTAAATTGCTTTTAGTCTAAATTTGAAAAATCACTTGTAGTGACTATAAAACCTTCAGATTTTAGTGATCGTATATTATGGATTGCGATGAAGTGAAAACCAAAAATTTTATTACTTAAACTTTTTCGCGGTAAGGGCCCGATATGTAGTTAGAAATGGGAACCTGAAACTTGTACTAGACTCATAACTTCAAAATAAATATAAACAAATACAAAAAAAAATCTAATGCAAAGCATCATTTTTAAAATGGTATAATTATTAGAACCGGGTGTTAGCATAAGAAGGCGGACAAAAAATCTTCTTGGCTATTAATCATATAGAGATTTTGTGTACCCAGTGTTTTGTTTTAAATACTCTTTTAATATTTATGGCATTTGGAGTCGAGTTTTAAGACTTTGGTTCTGTGAATAATTGTTTGTTTTGAATACTAAATAAAAAGAAATAATTCAAAAACTTGAACATTTTTTAAAGATCGTGTTGACATCTGTCTTTAATAACTTTTTCACATTTCACGCCATTGATTTTAGTATTTGACAAAAGAAAAAAAGATGAAAATTAAATGTTAAGATTTTCCAAAACCTTGGCCAAATTTTTGACTATGAACAATTTTTTTTAAACACCAATAAATGAATTTAAGTTGTGACAACAATTGTTAGCGAATTCGAAAAAGATATGTAATTAAAAAATGCTGTTGTTTTGTAATTTTCATAAGTATTCAAAATAAAATAATTTTGTTGTCTAACAATTTGAAGAAAAAAAAGATATAATTATAACTCTTTACCATATGTATTATATGTGTATATTTCATGACACTTATATTTAGATAGACAATTTAGCAACGAATAAACAATAGAAAAATATACATTTGCCAAAACTCAATAGAAAAAACCCAAAAGAAAAACAGCGCGTGGGAAGAAAGTTGTTAGTTGTTGCAAAACCTAATAAGCCATTGCCTAATCTTTGTTTGATGCATAATTTATTTTGGCCCTTTTTGTTTTATGTTTATTAGTATGAGTGTAACTCATGACGCGCTGTTTTATTTAATTTAAATTTTATGATTACAAATAATTATGTGAATATAAAAAAGTTATCAAATAACTTGAATATTTCTTATAGTGTTATTCAATCTTTCAGCTTTTGGCTTTTGCTTTAAATATTTTTATTTGTTTCTTTGCTAAACTCAAATAATGCAAATTTTAAGATATTTTTTATGATTTTCGCAAGAAAATTTACATTGATTAAAATTCTTTTGTTGAAAGTTATTGAAACATTTATATAAGTATGTCTGCATGCGAGTATATTTCAATAGACCAGCCAATCATTGACAAAAAAGTGTATACGTAACAAGAAAATATGTTGCATAATAAAAACTATAATATTTGGCAGACTTTTTTATGCTGACAAATTTAGTTTTAATTTTATGTAATTTTTCGAAATTAAAATTAATTAGTCGGGCACGAGTTCGATTCCTAAATATGTCAATTCAGATTTATAGATTTTTCAATATCATATTTTTTAAGGAAAAAGCAAGGAGAAGCCATTATTCTTGATGTTTTTGACAATAAAATTCAGTGTGATTTTCTTTGGACGTAGCATATTTTTCATGTCGCTAGAAAATCATTCGAGTGCTACGGTTTTTTTTAGGACGATGTTAGAGATACTTCACTCACTCTAATTCTCTTAATATTTACACCACCCATATTCGACAAAAAATGGAGTAGAACTCTCATATAAGGGCCGTTGCTACAAAGACTATTTTGAGGCTACTCGACCGAGTATAGGAGTGATCGGAGAGGCTCATCGGTGACAGTAGTGTAAGTAACACTATTGACTTACTGGAGCATCATCGCAACGTGGTGTGTGTTTCACTGATTTATCATTACCACAATTGAATGTATTCTGATGAACTAAACGATCTTAATTAAGAGCACATCTATATGTAGTCGACTTGCCAGTGAATCGCACTACGCAGTATAGAGAACATTTGTTCTTTAGTCGTACTGCTCCTATGTGGAACGAGCTCTATGCAGATGTATTTCCAGTCATCCGAGGGTTGGAGATAGATATTCAAATCGAATGTCAACAAACACTACTGCCTCGATATTTTCTACTATCACCTATTTTCCTAGTACCACCATAATGTATTGCTGTTTCAGTTAAAAACTAAGGTGTTAAATTTCCCAGCATGGGATTTCTCATTCCGGATATTTCCTTGGCATGAAATGAAATCAAAATTAAAATTTTTTGGGTTAATAGTCGGAGTTCGCACTACTTCTAGGTCACTTACTAAACATTTTCATGACCTTTTTGGAAGCTCACCTTTTAAGCCAACATATGTAGGGAAAATATAAACAAAGCCGGAACCGATTTAAAAATGCAACTTGTATTACACTATATATGTTTCTGAATATAACTGAATTATACGATAAATTGTATCATGAAATTTGTTGTATGCAACTTCTATTACCTTATATTGGTATTGACACTACCTTATATTGGCAAAAAATGTTTAATGCAACAAATTTCATAACAAAATGTTTACTGTGTTAGAGTATATACTCGTACACATGTGTATACACATGCGTTGAAAACATTTTTTGAAAATCTTGAAGAAAAAATTTGGAAAAATTATGCTACGTTTTTGTCATAAACTCATTTCAAAATCTTGGCTGTGATTATTATTATTTTTTTTTTTTTGTGAATAGATGATTAACAAAATTTTTTTCGGTATTATTTTGTAATCTAAGGGCAACAAAGAAACAACTAAAATGTTTGCGCAGCTATTTCAAGAGGTTTTTCTTAAAACCAATTTAAAGTCAAGGCCGAAGACAAACATTTCAAGCCCAAATATCATTAATATCATATCAAGTAATTGTCAAGATATACACACTTTTACCATATTTTATTATTTTGCGTGTATTTAAGGAAAAAATAATAGCTCACCTACCATAGTTCGATTCAGCTTAAAGATACGAGCTCTGAAAGGTTTTTAGGTCACGCTTTAGTCTATTAGGGTAAAAACTTAATTTCTTCCATATGGTTTTTACTGACATCTTATTACAAACGAGTCAGCAGATTAGAAGATGATTATCATCATCATTCAACAAAAATATTTATTAAAACTTTGCACATTTTTGTATTAAAGTTATGAATCTATTTATATTTTCCAATAGGATTAGTGATATGGAAGGGAAGCATTTTATTATATTTTACTTTAGTAGATTTACTTCAAATTATATCGATAAATAATTTCATGAAAACTTTCCAGATTTACAGTTTTTTTTTAATTTTTATTTGCAATGCTTTTTTCAAATAAAAAAGTTTGATGCAATAAATTTCATCGAAAAATGTCATGGTATAAATGAAGTGTAAATTTTAAGTTTATTACATTTTTAATTTCATATATATGTATATGTACATAAGTTATATAAAATTTATGTATGTACATTGCCATACATATATTAAAATTTTTTATTTTAGTTCAAATGAAATTTTAATGTAAAAATAATTGCAACGTTTTACTTTTACAGTGCAGGATTAGAGATGAAACGTTAATCGATCAACATTATATACTTTGTTGTAGTTGTATAAATTGAGAAGTTTTTTCAATAAGGCGTTTATTTTACTAAGATGCTACACAATTCTCACGATCTCTTCATTTCGTTGAATGTTTTTTTATGCTTAGGCGTTGAGGGTGCA
Organism: Germaria angustata; assembly: GCA_963681545.1. NCBI lineage: Eukaryota > Metazoa > Arthropoda > Insecta > Diptera > Tachinidae > Germaria > Germaria angustata. The sequence goes on along the minus strand of OY813000.1, from coordinate 42,040,306 downwards.
GTCTCTGGTGTTGCATCTACGCTTCGTCAATTATTTGCCATATTGAAACAATAATCATCTCTGTGTATGAGTGTGTATGTATTTTCTATCGGCTACTTGCCATAGAGGCCTTGTTCATGTTAAATTTTTGCAATCATTATTGCTTTTCATTTTAATTTAAAATTTCTGAACAAACTTAGTTGATTTAAAATAAATTTCAAGCTGCCAGAAAAGTGCAATTTTATTTATAACTGCGGTAGCATAATCCAAAAGTTGTTAAGTTGTCAGCCAATAATTGTTTCATTAACAGCACTTAATTTGGCAAAAATAATTGTCGGACAATTCTCAACAAATTAAACATGTTATAAGTGCATGGCGTTATTAAAGCAATGTTTTATAGTTTGGAGGTTAAAAAATTTGAAGAAACAGCAAATGTCATTTATGATTGAATTAAATATTTTGGCTAATTTAATGAAAGTTTGTGACAGATCAAAACGAAAGACTTAAGAAACAAACTTTATTAAATATGCTCTAATTGGCAGTTTGTTGTTGTCTCTGCTTTGTAGACGTAACTGTCCGAAAGAAAGTTGCTAAGTAGCGGCTTTACAGTTTTACTGTATAAAATATTGGTTCATAAGTATAGGAGGTCAGAGGAACAAATTCTCATCTGGATGTGTGCCTACGTTTTACTGGAAATATCCACCGTTTGCTGAAGCTTAACGTTGGGTGGTAAAGGGTGTAAATTGGCCTTTTTCTGATAACGCATAAAATGTTAATGTTAAGAAAAAGTAAAAGTAAAAACTGGTTACGCTTGCGCGGAACTTGATATTAGACAAATTTAGTTCCCGTAATTAATATTGGGGCCAATTATTATTATGGCCAACCAGAAACTAGTTTAGTACCACAAGAACCAGTAATCCGTCGCATTTGTCCTAGACTGGTTATTGATGAGGCTCATTCGGGGATCATGTGGTGGGTATGGTTTAAAGCCAAATTGCAGGAAGAATTTTGTTCGTTAAAAACGCGGGATTTGGGACCGTGCTAGTGGCTGGCACCAACCTCTAGGTGCTGTTTCTAAACAAGCCGCTGCTTAAAAGAGGTGGAGATTAGATGGCTCAATCTCTTTATCAAGAGCTTTGTGCATGTACCCCGGTGGTTATGTACATAAACTCCCATTCGTATACGGAGTGACGCCTATGTACTTGGGCCGTGATGGACACATTGAGGGGTTGGGCCTTAAGGCCGGTATACAAGATAATCTCAGACATACTTATCTGTATAAAACAATAGAAACTTGCATTTTTCTTAAGGCTTTTATTTTCATATAAGAAGTTTTGTTTTAGTTAAATAAAAACAATTTAAAAGTGTGTATTCTTCTTAGTTTCGGACATTTTTATACGTTATAATTTCATACTCGATTTCATTGAAGAATTTCTAATTCGCAATGACTTATAAAATGTTTTAATCCTATAATTTTTTAAACTAATACCACTCGTAACTGTAAAACATAATTTATGGTTTACAAACAAAACATTAGATATTTGTAAACGTTGTAATTGCAAGGCAACTGAGATGAAAAAACGTATTACTAAATACTGGTATATACAAAGAATCGTGTACGATAAACCAGTCACGACAAAGTCTCCATGAAAAGATTAACCACAGTATTGTTGCAACAAAATGTAATAACAACAATAGCAACAACGTAAAAGTACTACAAAAATAAAACTTTAAAAACATCTTATAGAAGAGCATTCAAAATCATTTGTAGTTTTGTGAAAAATTTATAGAAAAACTTTAATACACCATAATGAGTGAATAAAACTTTTTTGAAATATAATACATACCAAAAGTATTTCATGTAAGCACAGCTACAAGAAAGAATAAGAAACTTGTCAATTGATTTAAACAGGGCACATCTAGAGTATTGCTTAAGATAAAGTCTTCTTTTTAGCTGCTTATGAGAAAATTGCTTGGAATGTTTATCAGCAGAAGCTCGTGGTGGGCAAAACATCTGAATTTTATAGTTAATAAATATGAAAAAATATTCAAAGTTCAGTAGCCACGGAATCATCACTTGGTTATTTCACCATAAATTTATATTACAAATTACACCCAGAAAAACACCTACTGGTTTTAAATCCACACAAATTGACCGCAGGCGAATACCAAGCGAGTGTATGCGAACGAATATGAAGTGCAATTGAAATATTGACGAAGAATTTTTTTTGGTGTAAAAATTTATTTTTAAAATTAGAATGCAAAGAACGGAATATTGCAAATTGAAGACATAGTTTCGAAAGACGTCGGCTTCTAAAGACTTCCATTAGGTGCACATATGTTATATGTCAAATAGGAGGAACAGCGAAACAAATTGAAAACATTCAAAGTTAATAAGCAAAAGAAATCGAATAAATATCATTCGATTAAAATTATATAAAAAATATGGTTGACCTAGCGGACCATCCCTGAAAATTCCTATTAATATCAATCTCGACAAAAATTTTCTATGTAATAAAAAAAATCTGTTTTCCAATTCTTTTGGATAACGAACCAACAAATCGATTTAGAGGCAAAAAAAGTTCTTCAAAATAGAAAACCGTCTTGTCAAGAGTATTTGGGGTTATTTCGAAAACGATATTTTTGAACCGATTCCAATTAAATTCGTGGGATTCGAAGCAGTTTTTCAAGTTTTGAAAAAAAAATTATGAATATAAAATATTGTCTTTATTAGTTTATGAAGCGAATAAAATTTTAGCCAATTAGTAAAATTAGGAAACTAATTCAAAAACAGAACTAAATGAAATGCAGCACACAAAAATATCTTCAAATATTAATAATTCAAATGCTGTCGACGATTTTATGTTTTTGTAACTAATTAGAATTACATTTATTTGGACATCTATCTCTGCTTAAACGTTTAACAATAATGGCTTTTAGCTACCATGAATACAATTTTCATGTAATTGTTTTTTTTTTCTTATGGTGTAATTGTTATTGTAAACATTTTTATTTTGTATACACATAGATTTTTGCTTTGTTTTCTTCACCTTAATTATCTCATTAACCTTTTGCCATTTTCTAACTAAATATCTATTGACAGACATAAGAGACAACATCGCACAATAGTCAAACTGTTGTCTGGGTCTGGAAAGAAAAAATCACACAACCAGTTATAATTGTAATACTCACCTCCTGACTTTGTTCCAGTAGCTGTGTGTTGTGAGGCCTTATGGTGGCTGGATAGTTTCTCAACTGTGGTGGCAGTTGTTCTTCCTCGTTTTGTTGTTGCAGCTGCTGCTGTTGTGCCACTTGATGTTGTTGGGGTCTTATTAAAAATTGTCTGGCATTCGCTCCGTACACTGTTTCTTGTGGATCTTCGGGATTATCGGAACTTGTGTTGGTGTTTCGTTGGACAATAGCTGAAGCGGTATCAGATCGATGATTTGAATAGTCGTTGGATGCAATTTTTGTGTCTTTTGTTTGCCTTTTATCTTTGGTAGTGTCATTTGTTAATGTAATTGCTGCAACTGGAGCAGATTCTGCTGCTGCTGCTGTTGCTGTATTTGTTGCTGTTGCGTCATCATCAATTTGTTTTGTTGTCGTTATTTTGCTATCTTTATTTATTTCAGTAGCGAAGACATTTAAAATGCCTGCATAATTTGATAATAGAAATAAATAAGTAGATGGTAAAAATAGAATGGTCAGGATAATTTATTTTATAAACATATTGGAAAAATTGAAAAGAAAGAATAAATAATTATCATTTTGTTTTGCTCAATATTGTTCTGGGAATTTGTTATTACAGCAATATGTTGCTAAAATTAATATATATTTATGCAAATTCATTTATAATTACATATTAAGTGAAAGTAATTTTATTAATTCCAACATTTTTTAAAAGAACTACGAGTCCTAACGTCTAACTATTGCCTTGGAAATTATAATAGGATCATAGGAGTTATTAAATCTTAATTACATTTATGCATAGAAGATGTTTCCAATTAGACGACCTGTGTGTGAAATGCGAATGAAATTAATTTTTAATTTTAAACATTCATGAGCACCATTAAGTATGGAATGAATATGAATACGAACCTGTGTTATGTTGTTTTATATGTGTTGTATTCGAATGCCACAAGACATACGACTTCAGAGAACGCTTCATGGAAAAGTATAGGGAGGTCAAACTGGCTGTACAGTGATCCTTAAAGTCTATTTAACCGACTTCAAAAAAGTAGGAGGTTGTCAATTCGTCGTCATTTATGGGCTGATTTTCAAAATTTTTCATTTGAAAGGTTTGGTGCTATGAAAGCTTTCCGTTTTATTAACTGTTCGATCGGCTCTTTGTATTGAAATCGGTTGTATTATTCTTGCAAATATTTATTTTTATTTTCAATATTTCGCTAACCTTTGGTTATTATCGTGAAAGATTTCTTATTATTAAATTATATTTTTTTGTATTCTGGCGAAGTTAACGTAACGTTAACGAAATATCGAAATTGGAATTCAATATTTGTAAAAAATGTCCTTAAGCTTGTAAAAATAGTTATAATATAAATAAAAAAAAACCAAATAAAACTAATGGCGTTTAATTTCCTGGCAAATAAGATACACGTGCTTTTTCCCTTTTTGTATTTTCATGTTCTATTCTAAAAAAAATAAGCAGCAAAGCAAAGAATATGTGGCATTGTATTTCTTCACCTGTGTTAACTACAAGTAAGGGTTTTGTTTTATTTTCGTGTACATATTTGTTTTTGTGTTTTGGACATTACATTATTCAATAAACTTTCTTTGTTCTATTGTGGGCTTCAAATAGGCCCCACATTTCATGGGTTTCAGCATCATATAAAACGTGTTTCCATTTTTGTGGCAATACTATTTTTTTTCAGAAATTAAAACGCCATAAATATATAATTAGAATACAAAACTTTTTGTTTGTGAAAAAAGGAGTTGTTTTATGTTGAATTAAATTTCTTATCAAAGACATTTGGTTTTAGTTTAAAATTTTAAGGGGCTAAAGAACGTCTTCAAAAGGGGAGCATTTTTTCACTGTGATAATTAAATTTTGTTTCCCTAAATTATTTCAAAATCTTTCCAGGGAGTTCTAAATCAATTTTTGTTTTTTATTTAAAGTCAATTAATTAAAGCTAAACATAGATGAGGTAATAAAAATAAAATAATATCTTGTATTGCACTATAATTATCGCCTTTCATTTACATCAATATGCTACGATGTGTGGTTATACCGGCAGATAAAATATTTAAACACTAAAAATGCATTTTTCTAATTTTTTAGGGAAACAATTTTTAAACTCAATCTTCTACTACATGCATAAAAATATTTAAACTCTACTTTGATTTTAAAAATTTTAGGGCCTTTACCATGAAATGCGAAAGAAAATTGGGTTCGAGTATTTATATTGAATATAAAAGCAATTTTTTTTTTGTTTTTAATATGAATTTAATGTTTTTGATTTCAATATTTGTATTTATTTGTCGAGTGCAGTGATTGATACATCGTTAATTTAATTTTCAGCACATGGGTTTTTTATATACACTTTCTGGAAATATTTTTTGCTGTGGATGTGAAATTTTAAATGAAAGTATATATTTATTTAATTAAATCTACATATTTTTTTAAGCTAAAACGAGCATAAATACATATAAATATTTTTTTAAAGTACCTTAAGCTTAAATAAACAAATATAAATATCGTAATTGCGAATAAAAGATTATTTATTTTGTTTTTTTACGCTAAGCATTTTTTACATAAAACTTTTTGCATGAAACTTAATCTGTTTGCCAATAAAGGTCGAGTGAAACGTTGGGGTGAAAATGTTGTAAGAAATCGTAGAAATCGTTAATGTACTGCTAGTTTTGTCATTCAGTTTTCTGCAATATCCCTTTTATCAGCGAGTTGCGTGCAACATATTTCATGTAAAAATGCATAGTGTACGAGTATTTCCAGTGTTAATTTAAATTATCCACATAACAAATTTTAAATTCAAAATAAATATTTATTTTAGTATGACTACGTATTTGTTTAAGCTTTAAGGTCTTTTTGTATAAAAATATCTGTTTGTTAACGTATATCGCCACCTTTTGGTTGGCATCATTAGGAATCCGAAAAAGTTTAAATTTGTGGGTGATTATAAAAATTTTAAAATATCAAGAGGATATAAAATTAGCAAATTATAATTAGTTAATTAAAAAAATGCTTATTTACTGACGATGTAAAATATAGCAAAAAATTTATGTGAAAATATCGTAATTAAAATATGAAATAAATTTAAAAAATTGTTTATTGTAATTCTTGATAAAAGTTATTCTATGAAATTAACATTTAAGTACACATGATTTATATTTTTGTCATTGAGGTCCTTTCGGACTCTTAAAAAATAATTTTCTGTACACTAGCAATTTATCTTAATTCCATATTACAAATAGTTCTCGACTTTATAACATTTTATGTATTAAAAGAAACTTTTTTAGCTTCAACATGAAATGTGATTATAAGTAACGAGTGTTTATAAATAATATTTATTTATATAAATTATATTTATTTAAATTTTCATTAAATTATTTTTAGAAAATTAGCAAATAAACTGTTATCAACGAAATAGGTATTTTGAATTTTTTAAATTTTAATTTGTGTTTAACATGACACAACAATATTTATTTTTTCTTTTCAGGTGTTCCATTTCAATTAATTTATTAAACTTAAATAAAACACTTACCAGTTGCAAAACAAATTAATAGAAAAATTGTCTTCATTGTGACAACGTTCCGAAGCAATATAATTTCCTCTAAAATATTTTTTTTAGCTGAAGACTAGTTAATACCACTATTATCTCGTTTTCAATTTAATTTAAAAATTTTGTTATTTTTTATTCAATACGAAACTTGCACTCAACATTTTAAATAATTTTATAAAAACGTTTGTAATAAAATTCAAACTTTATAAAATCATACTTTTAATCCTGGCAAAGTATGTTTTATACGAATGATTAGTTTTATGCTGATTGAATTGGAAACTTTAACGGAATTTTATTAATCTTGATTTTTTTTTAATTTTTTAATGAAATAAATAATAAACACGAAATTCCTCACTCAAGTTGTTTGTTTAACGTTCGAATAACGACTTATTTCAATTGTCTAACGATACTGGCATTTATAAAACTTTTGCACCTAAAGAAAACAACTTACAAACGAAAAAAATACACGAAAATTTTTAACTACACCATCATACAAACAGAAAGACGGACGGACGAACCGGCAGATACTGAACAACAACAGCAATAATTATGTTTAAGATAATGTGAGACCTTTCTGTTGAGTCGTCGTACAATTGTCTTAACTGTGATAATGTTGAGAGGTACTACGAGTATTGTATTGTTGCTGATGTATGTATGTATGTATTATGTTGCCTTTGCTATGGCGTCTGCAACAGTTAATATTGTTTATAAGCCACAGCTTACATTTGCTTAATAAGCGACGACAGCAGCAGCATCAATTCAAATAGCCAGTTGGTGGTTAAAGTGATAGTATGTCGCCTCTTTTTATTAAAATAAATTATTGCTCTGCCAGCGTCGTTGACTTTTTTTTGTTGGGCTGCTTTAAAGTTTAACATTTGCTTTAGTTAATCCGTAGATCAGTTTTTAGCATTTTCATTCTTAAAACAAACTAAATAAGACAAGCAGCTTTTTCCAACATTTGAGTTGGAAAACTTTCATAAATATGTGATATCCTCCTTACAAGATTATAAGGGCCAAAAAAAAAAGTTTGATACTCGTATAATTTTTTTCGGTGCTTTTTGAAATATTTTTGAAAATTAGGTTGGTATTTTTATTGACGCTTAGGAAAATGTGGCTAAAGCGTTTGTAGCAATGTGGCCTAATTATCGAAACAACATTTACTTTACAACAATTGCACAATTCACAAGCCGCCTTGTATTGTGTATCTTTTATTGAAATACACATGTGAATTAGTTTTTGTGTCTCGATAGTCATAATATAAAAACGAACATAAAATAATGTTCACATAAAATAAATTTAAAGTAAAATGTGATTATTACGGATAAAGCTAAATTCTGACTACATGTTCAAAATATTTTAAGTGCTTCGTCAAACAAATAAATTAATCGCAGGTATTGATTCAATGCGATTTTTTAAAAACATATTAAATGAAATTGTATAGTTGTATCACATTCTTATATTAAAAATTAGCGACGACAAGTATACACTACCGTAAAGTAATAGAATAATAAATACAACATATACAATAATACAAGTAGTAGTAAGTCACTACATTAAGGGCGTAATAATAAAAGTAGGCGTATTAAGAGAAATTATTCGTAACAAATTTCATTTCGACATCTCTTTTGCTATGAGAGTTATTAATTTTTCCCCGTATCTTTTTTGCAAGAATTATTTTGCTTAAGCGAGGAAAGCTGATTTTTCAGACAACACAAACGGAAGATAATGGCAGGCTACAGCTGTCAGCTGTAGATAAACATTATCTATTTAAATGATTTCTTAAAGCGGAAAAAATTTAGAATTTGTTTCTTTTTTCCCATTCAGTTCAACATTAACATGTTTTGTGAGATCGAAATTTATTAAAACTTATTTCTTCTATATTTATTCTACAGACATAATATCGTTTATAGTACATCCCAACAAATTTTCACATAATGAAGTAACATTTTAGCAATTCTTGGGTAAATAAAATTGCACTAGCCTTAGGGGATAGTTGTAAGGCTTTTTCACATAATATAAAATTGGTAAAAATTTATGCAAATGGAGAGACAAGAAAGGTTAGATTACATGAAATCTGAATTCTTTAATTCAGAATAATAAATTTTTCAAATATTTTTTATTAAGAAAGAAGTAAGGAAAAGCTAATTATTACAGTATTGTTTTTGATGGTCGTAACACTATCATCATCAGCGCTCACGTGTCTGTTTTAACCGCTTTTTAGGTGACTGCTAGTATTAAGGGATTTCACACACTCTTGTATGAAGAAAGAAAACGATTAGCAAATGTTTATTGTGTTTTTAGCAAGAATATCAATGTGATTTATTAGAAAATTCACCTGTGTTTGTTATTTAGCTTTCCTTAACGTATTGTTCAACACTTGACCATCAAATCTTTATATTATAAACGAAATAAATCTGTGCTTTTTTACAAAATCAATATTTTATACTGTCGAAAAGGATATCATTTCACATTTGTTTTATCACCGCGTTTCACAAGGCCAATATAAATGTACTTAAACATAATTTTTATTTTTGAAAAAATTTTATGATTTTTTCTTAATCATAATTGTTAAAATTGAAGATACAAGGTACGTACTCATATGTGATTACTTTTCTTATTCAAAAATTCATTCCGATACCAAATATTTAAATATTTTATGATGTGAATGATTCCGGGTATTAACCTAACCATAGTGGAATGAGAAAGGTCCTTACATACGTATGTATAAATAAGCCTTTACGAGGTCTGTTCAATAGAAAAGGTAAATTTTCATTTTTCTAAAAAAATATTTATTTATTTATCAATTTCTATTTTGTCCCCTTCAGAGAATTCCCCGTTAGATATAATACGCTGACAAAACGTTTTATACAATCCTCGAAGCATTTTTGGCATTTAGCAATTCGGTTTTTATCTCCTCATTTGTCGCAAAGCACCGCCCTTTCATGTGTCTATTCAATTTTTGAAGCAGTAAGAAGTCGTACGGGACCAAATCTGGTGAATACGGTGGCTGAGGTATAATTACGGTATTCTTTTTGGCCTAAAAATTACGAACAAGCAATGAGGGGGGAGCTGGTGCAATATCGTGATGCAAAGGCCATGAATTATTTTTCCACAATTCCAAACATTTTTTTTTGTATTACGTCTCGCAATTGGCGCATAACTTTACGATAATACTCCTTATTAACCGTACGACCATGTGACAAGAACTCAAAATGCACTACGCCACGGTAATCGAAGAAAACAGTGAACAAAACCTTAACATTTGATCGAATTTGCCGTTCTTTTTTTGGTCTTGGCTCTCCCTGGCTCTTCCATCGGGAGGGTTGGCTTTGGTTTCGACGTCATAACCATATACCCATGATTCGTAACCAGTTATGTCCCTTTGAAGCAAATCTGGATCGTCGCTAACGTCAATCAATATTTCCTGGGCGATTCCTATGCGACGGTTTGTTTGTTCAAATTTCAGATATTTTGGAACGAGCTTCGCAGCCCATTGTATGGCATGAGGCAACCGATATACTGAAATCCTCTGCAACTTCTCTAATAGTGATTCGACGATTCTCCATAACAATTTTTTCCACTTTCTCAATATTTTCATCGATTTTTGATGTGATGGAGCTTCCAGCATCGTCATTTACATCTTGTCGACCTTCTTTGAAAAGCTGGTACCACTTGTAATCATTTTTCTGACTCAGAGTACAATCACGATATGCCACTTTTAAGTGCTCTTAATTGAATTTTTTACACAAAATTTTATGCAAATTCTTTGATCCATTTTTTTTCACAGCAAAAAAATGCCGAACATGTCTAGTAGTTATGCCTCCCACAAGCAAACTCAACTTAGAACATATGTCAGAGGCAAGTATGCCAACATAAAAAAATATCTAATCGAATGCACGTAGCCCGACAAATTTCAAAATTCACCCTTTATATTGATCAGACCTCGTATATGCTGGCTTAAAAAAGCTGCTTTTCAATAGTCCGTCTTTAAGTTTTGGGTTGTGTTCATATAGGATTTAATATTATTTGGCTTTAAAGTTCCGCCTGCCTTAACTGGGGACATAAAACCATACCATTATGAATTGTACTTTTTCTTTCGAATTTTATATACGTTTGTGTTGTGTGTGAAGCGAAAGTTGAAACAATAACAACTTCTTGTCATTAAATTAAAAAAGCATATACATACTTATTTGCAAGCACATTAGAGTATGTATGTATACGAGTAATACTCTGTTAATATAATGTCCAGCAGTGTTAAAACTTTCCAATTAAAATTATTGCAAATATATATAATTGAAAAAAATGGGTGCAGATTAGACTCTAAATTTAAGTATTTGAATCTCTAGTTTCTTAAACTAAAAGTAAATATAAGGCGAATATTTCAGTACTCTTATTAAAAGCAATACTTTTTAATACATTATTTTTGATTCAATTTATCTTTAAATAGGTCAAAAGCATATAATGCACTTTCAATTATAAACTTATTAATATAACACATATCCAAAGATATTCAAGTCTGATATTAGTCTTATATTGTAAAACATATTTGTTAAAAAGCATTAATACTATCTTGGTTTTATTTGTACAAGAAACTATATTTAAATTGACTATTAGCAGCTTAAAATTGTACAATTGAATTTTTGTTTTGCTATAATCTCGTGTTTAATTGATTCTGTATTGTTTTTAAGCTTTACTAATACGCTTTTAATAGTTCTTAAATAATTTAGCCTAGATTTCTTGTAAAATGCTGTTATGAAAAACTGAATTGTATATGCGGATATGTCATTTAAGTCTAAATGCATCATAAAGCAAAAAACTGAACAAAAAATAACGTTTTCAGCAAAAATAAATGTTGCATCAAGCTTCTGTCTTAAGTCTTTTGTTTTTAATATGGGACTCAAATATTTCCATGCATGGACGGATGTATGTCTATACATACGTACACGTAGTTGTGTATGTGAAGTATTATGAATGGAAAAAAAGACTTTGTTGTTACTCGTATTGTAAAATTAATAGCATTTCATTTGCAAGTTTTTAATTTTAACACAAATCTTGCCGACATTCTATTATTGTCTTTTAACAATTTTCCGATCAGCAACAGTATAATTTCATCAAATGATTTCAATTTAATTACTTTTGTAGTAAAATCTAAATAAGTAAATATTCAAAACATTAAGAAATAACCTCCATGGCCATTATTTGTACACTAACAAACTCATTAAATTCATTAAAATAAGTTATCATTATTGCCATTATGAAATATTCGACCTCATTTTTATATTATGAAAAGCAAAAACAAACACTTAATTAATTTCCTGTAAAAATAATCTATTTATTTTAAACATATGTAATATTTAAATACTCTTTTATAACATCTGCATAGTAACGAATATAAATAGTAAAATATTTAATAAATCTATTTATTTAAACAAAAAGTTTCATAAAATAAAACTGTTCGTTTAATCATGTTTCTCCACACCAGTTTTGAAGATGTTTTTACGTTGCAAAATATTACATTCACCAGCCGAAATAAACTTTGCATAAATGTACATTTTTAATTAGTATTGTAAAATTTCAGTTATAATTATCAATGCATTCCCGATGTTTCAACAATTATTTGAAATATTTTCCCAATTTTTTAAATTTTATTCAAGTTTTTAAAGTTGCTATGCTCTTACAAAAGTTCCCATTTATATTGCGCATACATCTTTTATGACTTTTCATAATATTGTTGAAAGTGCGACATGTTTACTTGTACATTAGCTTCAGTCCTTTTTAAATATTTCGGCAGTCATAGGTCATGAGTGGCAATCGATCAATGTCTTCAATGGTAATACTATGTTAAATATGTGTAATAATTTTTCTATGGAGAAAGATACAAAGCGGAAGCAGTACAAGTATTTTCATTAACTTTCTCAGCCTACGATATGAGAAGAAAAGATATATATCACAATTTTCAAAACTAATTATTTTATAACTCGACACGAGCCATGTACTCTAACCACTTGTCTATCGAGGATTTCAGCATAAACAAAGAAATTATTTATGTGTACATAAGTATACCACTTTGAAGTACAAGATTTTTAAAATCCTGTCAGAAATGAACAAATAAGCCTTATAAGCAATTTCTTAATTTATACATATAGAGAACAGCATCACAACTTGGTAGTACAATACAAATTGTTCTATATCTTCAATATATCATTCTGATCTAATCGCTGCATTGTAGGTTCATAAAAACTCTTTTTTATGACGAACTTTCCCAACAGCTGCGAACTCGTATCAAAAATGAATTTAAAAAATACGCACAAAAAGGTGATATATATATATATATATATATATATATATATATATATATATATATATATATATATATATATATATATAACTTAAATAGTCACCTCCCAAGTTGATGCAAAATTGCGCTCGTTGTACGGCATTTTGAATTGTTGCCCGCAAAACAAATTATGACACTCACTTTGTATTTTACATATATGTAGTTTAACGCTACATTTACATTTTTGACAATTTACATCAAAAAACTTTCGTCATTTTAAACGAATGGCAGCTTCATTGCTTCCAACAAGTCAATTAGTGTATGTAAATACTTTCATTATCACCCAAAGGGCGATTAATTGTATAACGGCGTAAAAAGAAAAAACAAAAAGACGCAAGTCAATTATAATTGTTTGTTGTATAGTGATTGTACAAAAGCTTTCTAAAGCTATTTATACTTTTGAGTTTTTGTTGATTACAAATAGAAAAATATGATTGAGTTCTGTTGGAATTCTCATATATATTTGTAGTCTTTTGCATAAGTATACGAGCTTTGAATGCTTTCAATCATGATTTGGCTAAAAGGGTACTGATGATTTGGTTAGCCCCAATGAAATGCAGGCATATACCTAGCTAAGCCAACAACAAGCAATAGAATATTAAAATAAAAATTAAATGTGAATAAAAATTAAATGTGAATAAAAATTAAATGTGAATAAAAATTAACTGCCTGTCCCACGATGTCATTCGACATCGATCGCTCGCATAAATACATTCAAACCAAAAACAACATTTTTAAATTTGTTGCTGTTTCAAACGTATTTATGCGAGCGATCGATGTCGAATGACATCGTAGGACAGGCAGTAAGTGTGAATGAATATAAATGCAAATAACAATGTATAATATTATTTATTTAAATAATACAATTACAATTACAAATTATATTATAACTTTGATTTAACGAACACAGTTTTGCAGACGTACAGTAGTGGAGCAAACCAAAGCCCCAGGTGGGAATATAATCCAGTGCACTAATAGTGCACTACCCACTCACCTTCCGAGGATCTAAGTGTAATATATTCTGAGACGAATAGAATTTGCTATGCAAAAAAAACTTATTTCTTCAAATTGTAAAGCTAAATATGGACTCGTATAGAAAAAGAACTTCTTGCATAAGAAATGTTTCCAATTCATACTATTTCCAGATCACAAGTTGTTACTTCTTTGGAACTTCTTTTTTTACTGAATACCTACGAGCACAGTATCGAATCCGAAAAAAAACTGAAAAAATCTCAAAGCCACTTCTTTAATTTTTAGCAAAATACATATAAGCATTTTAAAGATGGTTCAATGTTTAAAATATCATATTGATTTATTCTGCTAAAGGTTTTCCATTTACATTCCCAATTTCTTTCATTAGCGCTAAATATTTTTAAGTCGAAAATAAATAAAGTCAATAATTAAGAAATTCATTCACAAATTTAATGACTTTATCAATATAGCCAACAGATGTTTAAAAAGCATACTGATGGTTAAACTTTTTATGACTTGCAACATTCATTTTCTAGGGAATAATTATGATTACAAATGATCAACCACCTGTCCGACTGGCATTAAAAACTCTGTCAGTTTTTCCGTTTAAAAATGGACTAAATAAAACAATTAAATACAATAGACATTATTTCTATAACAAAATCATTAACTACAATTTTAATTGGTACTTCAAACAAAAAACAAATTTTAAACGTGTTTTTTCAAGAAAAATGTTGGCAAAAGAAAAAGGAAAAACTGCTCCAGTTAATGTGTAACAGAAACCTTTAAAAGACGTTTTCAATGAACATTTTTTCATTTCATTTCTTAATTCATTTGGTTTCTTTTTCATTCGCTTCCAATACAAGCTAATAAATTTTAGATATTCAGACATCCATTGAATGATTTTAATCGTATGAATGTAAGTACATATATGTAATTTGCCGGACGTATATGTCCAGGTAAATGTTAAGGTTGACGTTTTAAGAAAAATTTATATAATGCTGAAGTTATTTTAGCCAGAAGATACATTAAATAAAAAAAGGCTGTTAAAAATATACTGTATTGGTAACAATAAAAAATAATAAATTTTTAATTTAACAAAAATCCAAATGCCAAAGATTTTATGAAAATATGTTCGGGTAAAATCATTCTAACATTTTGCAAAAATTTTGTTTAAAAGGAGGAAGATGTTTTTTGTAGGAACACCACTCATATCGGCAAATAAGGCGCTCGAGTTGAAACAACTTCGATCATCGAAAATGCTTACGGTTTCAATTTAAAAACCTGTGTAATTGTGTATGTACGAGTATGTGTCGGAACAGGAATGGGTAGTTCAGTATCATTGTATTTTTTCAGGTTTTTTTTTTAAGTCGCGGTATAAAACTGTTTTTTATATTATATTTTATTTGAAATTTTTTTCTACAAGTTTTGCATCATATGAGCTGCAATCATATTAATTCCAGCGGAGTAGCAAAATACAATATATGACAATTTAATCTTCAAATTAGAAACAACTTTTATTTAAAAAGAAATCTCGAATGATAACAAATGAAATTCTTTTCTAGGAAAATATATAGAATTTATCTACATGCGCGGAAACACATTTCTAGGACTATGTTTTGCATCGCGGAGTGAATATTTGTCTTCCTAGAATTTTTTCGAGTTCGCACTATTTTATTGTGTTTTATATAATACAAGCCACATTCGGTGTGCTTCGCTATCCCCATAGTTATACACTAAAATAAATATTTATAAGTAAAGGTATATACACGAGTATAAAGAAGATTGTGGTTTTCTACCAAGGAAAGCAACACGATAGTTTCTCTTGGTAAAAAAATAAAAAATGAGGTTTTTGTAGGAGGGTAACCTTCTCCAAGCTCCCTTCTAAGTAGTTTTCTATCTGACTATCCATTTTATCTTCAAAGTAATCCCCACAAAATTTGATGACCGAGTTTTGTAGTTACCCGATCATAGGATAACTTTGTATGAGAGGATTTGTCCCCCATAAATCCTGGCTTTTGCTGCAAAAACATTTAGTTGTCAAAGTAATCTAAATGAAGAATATCTCTAGATATTAAATAATTTATAAATACTTTGTAATGGAGGATAAACATCTTCCCCTCCTACAATACCATTCTTTTGCTCGAATATACACTTTATTTCTATAGTAACATATAGAGAGTTTTGCTATGGCTGCTTTTCAAATATGGAATAATTAATAATTATTAATTACCCTTCTTCGCCTTCTACACCTCTACGCTTTTTTGGAATAAATACTTTAGTTCCATAGTAACGTACATGCATAAGGCTTAGAGTCTCAATATAGTCTAAATATAGAGTAATTTTTAATTGATTTGTATGGGGGCACCCGTCTCCCCCTCATTTATCATAATTCTTTTTCTTGAAAATACAAGTCCGATCTTGCCACCAAAATAAAATATTTTTAGCTCATCTAATGGAGGTATCCATGCAACACAGTATTTGTATGTACAAACTTTTATAAAGAAGAAATTTAGGGAAATAGTTACGAGTATCATTACTTTTCAATATTTTAATAAGAACGATATATTATAAATAAGAACTAATTGAAATTGTTATTTAGAAAATTATAAAGATCGTGAGAAATATAATAACTTTGTCATCACACAGCATTTGAGCACAAATCAAAATAATTTCTTCAAATGGGTCAAATATTTAAAATTTCAATGACCTCTTCACAAACATCACATTCATAGAAACTCAAAAATATTCAGCTGGTGACTTGACTTGGTTTATTGGCTAGTAGTGGCAGGGTGCATTTTTCAGAAACACTATTGGTTTATAATACTGATCTAAAAGAAAAACTAGATAATTGTCTAAAGATACACATATCGAGCCTTTGGT
Organism: Germaria angustata; assembly: GCA_963681545.1. Classification (NCBI taxonomy): domain Eukaryota; kingdom Metazoa; phylum Arthropoda; class Insecta; order Diptera; family Tachinidae; genus Germaria; species Germaria angustata. Next base: position 42,023,377 of record OY813000.1, on the reverse strand, counting down.
GCAATACCGTAGTAACTCAAAATTTGAATTTTTTAAGGTTATATTACGAAATTATTCGCCTTGTCGTTTTTTATATTCTGTAAAATTTTCATAAAAATATCTTGTGTACTCAGCTCTTGAGAAAAGAACCGAATTTTCTTTTACCATTAAGTTGTGTGTAAATTCAAAACTTTAAACTCAATTTCTGCAAAACAAGCTTTTTTGAATTACTACGTTATTGCACCAAAGGCTCGATATGTACGATACTTACATATGTATGTATATGTTCAAACTAGAAATATACACGAAACTTTAAATATATGTATTAAAATAAATAAATGAAGATCATTTTGAACTTACTTTGCAAACAATGGCAACAAGTATGGCTGTTGCATGTAGTACATAGCTGTCGTCATCAGACATATTGTGTATATTATAGAAAAAGGTAGTCAACAGATTCAAATGATGTGATACATGATTTTCCATTTGCCCCATAGCAGTTACGTCCACAAAGAGTCTTCTTTGTGTTATTTAAGATATTATAATTTTTTTCTAACGATCTTTTTTAGATTTAAAACAGTTTGGAATGCAACTCTTGCACAACATAATGTATGTAATACTTTATATATTTACTAAAGAGACACACATTGTTGATGATGGCAATAATTTGTTTTTATCCAGTTCGTTGTCTATCTACAAGTTGGTTTTGAATGGCTGATGATTGGCTGTAAAGATAATGTCACTATTGCTACTATGTTTACTGGATTACGCCACATGCTTAATTATTACAAATGCAATCCGTTTGCGCATTCAATTCCTTCAATTAGTGTGCAAAACTTTATAAAGAAGAAGGAAAAAAACTAAACAGGTGACAACATTTTTATCTTCTGCTTAGCAAAAGAAATATTTATAACAACAACAAAAATATTAAATGTTTATCCTTAAATGCATTCATTAATCATCAATAAGTGCAATTAAATGAGTTGTTTAAGCTTTTTAAATCAGTTGATGCAACACAAAAGAAGCAAACTGTAGGAAATCTTTATAAACAGGCAATTTTTTATATGTAATCGTATATACATACATACGAGTGTATTGTTATTAAATCTAAAACAAGCCTTTGCAACAGTTGTCTGCATGTTGTCTGTCATCTGCCAACCAGACAAACGTGATCTTTATTTAAAACAAAAATCAGTTTGTAATGCGTCTTGTTTTGAGGCAATAATTCCTTATTTTTTATAAATGCATAATTTTTATATCCGTATTTATGAACATACTACCAATCTTCGTTATCTTATCTAGAGTTACCAATCCTGCATTCTGAAAGTGGTCCACCCCAACTACAAATATTAAAAGATAATAATAAATACAACAAATTCTGCAGTTGTTTACAGGCTACTAAGGCACAGATACGCAGATATAATATATATGGAGCCAAAGAAGTACATACTCGTACTTGTACATGTTCATTAAAATTGGTCGGTCCCCATACAAAAGTTTCATCCCTCGGGATGAAAAATCTTTCAATGGCACTTACTCGTATATCGCATCGTCATTTTAACGTCGATGTCAACATATTTTTGGGAGAGGCAATTTTTTATTATTATTGAAATAACATTTAAATACGAGAAGTTCATTGTGGGAGGTGACTGGAGAAACATTTTCATTATAAAGTAAGCACATATAGTAAATAACAGAAAGAGAGCTATCAGTTATGATAAAATTATCTTTTTTTATATATTAAAAGATTAATACTATGTTCAGACATACATCTTAATTGAAATCAATTATGCAATTAAGGGCTTAACTGATCTCCATTTACGATGCAAGAGCCCCATAAATTAATTGAACAATTTGTAGTTAATTGCGCCATGAATTAAACAAGAAATTATATGTTAAAAATATGTATTTTTTTAAATACAGTGGGCCCTCGGTTAACGAACTTAATTCGTTCCAAAAGCTTGTTCGTTATGCGAAACGTTCGTTAAGCAAAACCAGCATTCCCATATAAATCAGTGCAAAATAAAATAATGCGTTCTAAATCAAAAAAGCACACACTAAAATATTTCAAAATGAACTTTTATTAGTAATATGTATAACAAATATGTGATACAATAAGGCACAAAATATAGGACGAAATGAGAACCATAATCTGCAATGGAAAAAAAACGATAAAAATGTAATTTGTATGACACCTTCATACATACCTAGTTGTTCTTTAACAAAAAACTGTCAAGAGTCGTTTGTTTTTGTCGACGCTTCAAAATTTGTTGAAAATGTGTTACAGCGTTATCATTAAATAAATCTGTTGCTCGTTTAGACACTGTCTGATTGGGATGATGCTTTTTAATGAATGATGCCACAGACTCCCATGCTTTTAGCATTTCTCTAATTGCACTAGACGGTTGTTGTTCTTCTGTCACTTCTTCGGCTGATAAATTCTCATCCACATCTTTTTGCTGTAAATCACATTGCAAGTCCACAAGCTCTTCGGTAGTCAGCTCCTCACTGTGCTCTACCATAAGCTCATCGATATCATTCTTATCCACCTCTAGCCCCATCTGGTTAGCCAAAAATATAATTTCGGTGGTTACTAGCTCAGTTGACTCTGCATGGAGACCTTCTGATGCGCATATGGTAGATCGATCGGGCCAAAGTTTCTTCCAGGATGATTCGAGAGTTCTTTTGGTGACACTTTCCCATGCCTTTTCAATAATTTTGAGACAGGCAACGATGTGAAAGTGATCTTTCCAAAACTCTTTTAGGCTGAGATTGGTTCGTTCAGTCATTTCAAAGCATAGCTGGAAAAGTTCTTTAGTGTAGAGCTTCTTGAAGTTAGAAATAACTTGCTGGTCCATAGGCTGAAGTAATGGAGTGGTGTTAGGGGGCAAAAAGTGAATTTCGATGAATTTAAACTCTTCAATGAGATCATTTTGTAAGCCTGGTGGATGGGAAGGAGCATTGTCCAAAACAAGCAAGGCACGAAGTGGCAATTCCATGTCAATCAAATATTTTTTCACGGATGGTCCAAAAACTTTATTGACCCATTCAGTAAAAAGGACACGTGTTACCCAAGCTTTACTGTTGGACCTCCACATGACACTTAGCCTGCTCTTGTCTATATTGTGTTTTTTGAAGGCGCGTGGATTCTCTGAGTGATAGACGAGGAGTGGTTTTATTTTTAAATCGCCGCTTGCATTGGCAGCAAAAAGCAGAGTAAGTCGGTCTTTCATTGGTTTGTGACCTGCCATTGCCTTCTCCTCTGCTGTTATATAGGTTCGTTTGGGCATCTTTTTCCAGAAAAGACCCGTTTCATCACAATTAAAAACCTGCTGGGGCAAGTAACCTACATTATCAACAAGCTTCTTGAAATCACCGACGAAACTGTCTGCTGCGTCAGCATCTGAGCTTGCTGCTTCACCATGCCTCACAACGCTATGGATGCCAGTGCGTTTTTTAAAATTCTCAAACCATCCCTTGCTTGCTTTGAACACTTGTTCTCGGGCAGTTGATGTTCCTGGCGTTCTTTCAACAATATCGGCGAATAGTGTTTTAGCCTTCTCAGAAATTATATTTTGTGAAATACTGTCACCTTGCAACTGCTTTTGGTTAATCCATATAAGAAGTAATCTTTCGACGTCATCGAGAATAGGTGATCGTTGGGAAGATATTCTTGTCACTCCCTTGGAAGCATTGAAGTCTACAAGCTGGTGCTTATTCTTCAATATGGTGCAAATCGTTGATTTTGATAGCTTGAATGTTCGTCCTAGATCAGCCACTCCAACACCTTGCTTATGCCTTTCAATGATTTTATGCTTAATTTCTATTGTTATTTTGCATCTCTTAATATTCGTTTCCTTATTTGAAGGCATCTCTTACACTTTCACAAAATAAAAACACCAAATATAAAACTAATTTCCCAACACGTGTTGTTAATTCTAAAGCTAAACACAGACTAGCACAGAAAGCTAAACATCGACTTGTTTATTGTATGAACACAAGTGATGGTAAAGCTAAACACAGGCAGAGAAGTTTATCGCGCAATTCGGTATTTCCCCTTTTTCGTTGTTCGTTATACGAAACTTCGTTCGTTGAGCGAAACTTTTTTTCCAAATAAAAAGTGTTCGTTATACGAAATGTGCGTTAAGCGAGGCGTTCGTTAACCGAGGGCCCACTGTATACATATTTATTGTTTGTTGTGGCATTTTATTAGACATCTAAAGCAAATCGTGAACTTCAAGCAACCAAATGCAATATAGGAATTCTCTATCGAATATGAATAACACATAATACATAATAATAGTAGGCTTAGAATGCCTTTATATAAACAGTACAACAAATAATTATACTCTATTTTATATTTCTTGAGATTCAGATTTTTTAAACGATTAGTTGCGGAGAACTTCCCCTTAAATTTCAATATTAATATTAAGTATTTTTATAAATATAGAAAAATTGTTTTAATATATTTTTATAGTCAATATAATCAGAATTTCTTTAAATTAATTGAATTTCTTTACCAAAAATATTGAAGCAAATTCAGCTATATAATTCTAACTGAATAAGATGAATTGGACACATGTGAACACCAAATTTAAAATTTTATTGCCTCAGTTAAGGTGCATGTCTGAACATGCTAGATATGAAAAATAGAAAAAACAGAATAAGTGGAGGAAACTTTAGCAGATTATACATAACTAAACACATGAATGGTAAATAATAGCAATTTCTCATAACTTTCTTCCAGTGAACGTTAAATTTAAATGATGTTTGAACAAAATCAGCCCAAGTGGTAAACTCGTGTGCTGGTAAGGTGTGTGGCGGCATCGAAAAATGCGAATGTTCCTCCAGCTATACTCTTCTTGGCTTTCTAACCATGAAACACATTAACAAATAAACATCATCCTTTAATAGTCTGATGAGATTTGAACACAATCCCATCAAGACAACTATGTTCATTTCGTTAGTTTAACTAAAAACAACTCAATAGCAGTTTTCTTTTATAAAAAATTTCAATCAAAATTTTGTCAAATTTACTTCCAAAGAAGTCGAAATAATACACTTATAATTTGAAGGCAGCAGTCGATCACGGCTTATTGGTATACATAGATCTTCAAACTAAAAAATGGATAACCCTTCCATCCAATCTTTAGTGTTACTTGTTTACTCCAGCATTTGCCACGTTTCACGTTGTGCTTTTCACTGGAACCATATATTGCCTTCACCCATTTTCTTCGATTCGAACTAGGTTGAAGCCTATTATCCACGAAACCACCCCTTTTTTCGTCAAATATTCTTCCAGCTAGTGGTACTCTTCTTGATTGATATTCCGCTGTCTTGACGTACAAAGGTTGTGTGAATCAAAAATAATTTTTTTATGTCCAACACAAAATTAAGTGAATAAAATATATATAAATATATTTATTTAATTTATTTATCAAATTCGTTATCCAAGATCTCCAAAATAAATATTCAATATTTTATTGTTTGTTGTTGGCTTAGCTGAACATGTGCTGCATTTTATTGGCTCTAACCAAATCATATTTGAAAAGCATTCCAATTAATATACTAATATCAAAATTACAAATACTATTGGAGAATCCAAACAGAACTCCATCATCATATTTTGCTATTTGTAATTTACAAAACATACTTATAAATATAATAACTTTAGAAAGCTTTTTATATAAACACAACACAACAAACATTTATAATAGATTTGCGTATTTTTATGTTTATTGTAAATAAAAAATAGAAAAATTAAAGTAACAAAAATAATAATAAAAACAAATAAATAAAAAAAGACATTTGTAGATTTAAATGCAACAATTTGTAATAATTAGTTTAAAAATGTCGAATTTTTTCAATACAACACGAGTACATATTATTTTCTTCAATAAAATTTTTACTAAATTTGGAAAGGAAATCAAACAATGTGCAAAAAAATTATGAAAAAAAGAAGGGAAATGTGTAAATTTTTAAATTGTTAGTAGTGGTTGTTTTAAATTAAATTCAAACAAAAATTTAAATCAGGCAGTAAAAATATTTACTGAAAATAAAGTTTTATTTGATACAAACGCTTGTTCGAAAATAATTTTGCAATAACTTTTTTCTGTGTATAAATAAAGTTTTTTTGGTACATTGAAGCCACTGCATAATCTACCGTCCAAATCTGTTTACCAAAACGAGGGAGTTCACGACCAAGGAATGTGTCATGTAATATTTGCATTGTTTCACTATTTGTATAGCATGACACATATTTTTGCTGAAACCAAAAGTATCATACAAGTTGCAATTTAATTTAACATATGCCCAATCGAAGTTCCGGGATTTTCACTAACATTCTCAAGTGATGCTTTAATTTATTATATGAAAACATCGTTGTGAGATGGCTAGCATTTTCAGTTGATTCTCTCCTTGATTCTTTTTTTATTACTCTTTCAAAATTTAAGTAAAATCATTATATTTCATTTATAAGTTTTAAAAATATTTTGTATTAAATTTTACTAACGCTAAACTATCAGCTGTAAAACTGTTTCTTTTAACCATCGTAATGCGATTAGAATATATGCAGCTCTAAATGGCAGTAACTTCAAATCTTACAGAATTTTTTAACTAATCATTATTTTACTTTCTGATTATTTCCATTTTGGGGTGATTAATTGATCACCTGGTTAAAATTGAAATTAGTTATGTTTACATTAAGAAAACATTTTTTTATATTAATTATTGTATCATCGCAAATTCATAAATGATAAATTAATTTAAAGTTGGTCTTGAAATTTTATCTATTTTAACCGAGATCAACATTAGTATGATCGAAATCGATTATTAAATAACTTATACTCAATAGCAGTTCTTATTGTTTTCATTCATGAAGAGCAAAATGTATGGGATAGTGGTGACTTCCTAACCAGGGTTTCTTTAATTTTATTATTAGGCAACCCTAAGAAGCCATCATTTTAACAAGCGGAATACATTTTATAGCTGCATCTAAAAAAATAAATGATAAAATTAAGTAAAAGAGAAATGACTTTAAAAGTGTGCTGTTGTGATAATTTGTGATAATTTTCCGTATGATAATACTAGCAATTATTAACATTATGCATTTGTTACTGAAGTATTTTTTTAAAACTTTTCTGGTCTTGTTATAGCTGTTGATAATGGCAATGTGGAAATAATGACCATGAAGTGTTAAATTGTTGCAACGAAAAAATAATAATTTCTTCAAGTCGTAAACTTTGTGAAGACTTGTAGCATAGAAAACATAATTGGGTTCATGACTTTTGTTACTGTCTTTGAAATACAAAAAATATAAGACGCTTAAGATAAAAAATTACTTTTCGTTATAAGATTTCATCAAAATGATCGCAATCATTGTTTGCCTCAAATTTCATTCAAAGAAAAAAAGCTTTCTTTATAAAAAATGTTCAAATTAAAATGATCATACAATTAAATAGTTACAATTCCGGTTGTACTTATGAGGTATTTACAGATTTATTGCCTATACCCACTTACTATACATTTGTTATAATATTAAATGAAATCAAAGTTAATGATCAAATCAATTGTTGATACTTCATTGCTTATGGCAATAATCTTCAATTGTAGATATTAAAAAAACTATTTGTAGAGTCCGGCAAATATAGTTTTGCCATCACAAATAATTTTTTTGTAGATACTCGTACATGCACAAGATCTTTTTATACAAGTCGGCACAGTGCTACAACAAACACAATATTATAAACATTTGTTTCTTCAATAAATTGTTCTACTGTCGAAAGCAGATATGTATTGAAAATAAAAAAATGCGCAAAGAAAACACAATGGCCCTTAAAAATTTAAACAGATGCCAAAAAAAAAACAGGAATGGCAGACAAAAATTTAAACAGAAGAAGCAAAAAATTAACACACTCTGACACTGTACATACCCATGCATAGAGTAAACATGCACGCCAACATAATCCATTGAGTTCTGCCTTTAGACGATGAAATTTTTATTGAAGCAATTCTTACTTTTTATGAAAGACAGAAAAGACGAGGAGAAGTAAATAAATACACATATTTACTTGTTCAAAGAATATATATAAGAGTTCAAAGAATATAAAGAAAAATTGCTGCAAGAAAACTTTTATCATCTAAACTGGAACATAGTGCTGAATATTTAATTAACGCATTAATTTGGCGTTCAAAATAACTGCAAATTGATCACACCAGTATAATTCTATATTTTCTTGATTAAAAATCGAAAGTATGACGAGAAGAATCCGATTAAAAGATCTATTAAAGATGCAATATATAAAAACAAAATAAGATGCATTTTGCGGCGTGGAAGTTTACTATGCGGAAAATATTTTCTCCTTTCAATGAAAAATTCTTTAAATTGCAAATGCATTAGCGTAACTAGAAAATTTTTCTGAAGGGTCTATAGACTTTTAACGAAGAAGAAAACTGTGTCATGTATTAGAAAATACATTAGAAGGAGGCAGTTCTTAGGGCTAAATATGCTTAACGGTTGCATTAACCCTCCCCAGACAGGCTTATCTACTACGCTAATGTGCAAATGTCGACTTTGAGAGCTCATGGCCGGATTTGCAAACTAAACGAAAACTCGTTTTGTGGCCCTTAGGAAACTAATTTTTTAAACCTAAATTTTATCGATTCAAAACAAGATTCTACAAAATATATATGTATGTATATGAGTACACTTTGAAATATTTGTACTGGGAGTCGTGAATGGTGGAAATAAAACAAATCGTCTAAATGACCTAAACATTCTCTCCAACATTGTTGTTATTATGTCTGCACTGGAGAGAACGTCTAGTACACAGAGTATTTAAGTAGTAGCCCCTTTCATAGAAAGGAACCACTCAGTATCACTTGGAAAGTAATATGTGACTTGTTTTGTGCAGATTTCCTTTTCTTTAGATTTGGTGTAAATTTTAGGCTCAGTGCAAACTAGAACTAAAGTACTAAAGATCCAGTGTGGTTTATGATTATATTGTGCGTGGATATTTCCCTTCGTTTTTTTTTTATAATGAGAAGCAACACTCACAATTTGAACAATAACTCTCTTCGTTTTATGTGCATAATTTCATTTTTATCATATTGTGACGTGTTTATTAATTTCTTTAATTTTTCACTATTTAAAATTTTGGGATTCTGAGTGAAAAGGCGATTCCAGGTTTGGAAAATGCTCAGTGATGGCAGCACCACTATATCTACTTCCATGCATATGGATAAAAAAAAAAAAACAATAGGAAATTTTGTTTCACTACGCCGTATATACTATTCTGAGAATATAAATACACCTACTAGAAACTTTTATGGTATTTCTGTATGTATTTAATATTCATACATAATGTTATACTAATGCGTTGATTTCTTTTATAATAAAACGAAGGTAATGGGAATTTTTTTCTTTACAAATTCGGTAAATGGCATTTTGACCATGACTATAATTATATGTTGACATAAATAAATGTTTTCATCATTTACTAACTTGAGTTTTTTTCTATATTTAAATGTTAAGAAGAAAATTCTATTAAATTTGATTTCACCATTTATTAATTGGAGGCCCTTACACACACTGAATTAATATGAATCATAGATGTTTGTAGTCAAACAGACAAACTTCCACAAAATTTTTAATATTTTTATTCCATCATTATACAATTTCGTTCCTTTTGAAAAAATCTTCCCTTTTTCAATAAATTCATTTTTACTAAAGCCTTTCCCTATAACATACTATGGAGTTATTGCTGAAATTTTGCTATATCATTTAACGAATGTATTTTTTAGTGTAAATTGTTTCCTCTTTTCTGACAAACAAGGTTACAAATGTATATAATTTTGTTCTTTTCTAAATAGTGTGCAATGGATCATGTTCTTTTCTAAATAAGTATATAAGATACTACCTACCTTCTATTACAACTATGTTATAAAAATAGAAGGGATTTTTTCTTTATTTTATTTGATTTTCTTTTTCTTTTGTAATTGTGAGAAAAGCTTATAAAAAAATAATAAATTTTAATATAAAAACTTATAAAAGGACGAGTAGTTTATATTTTTTTTATATTTTTGCAACAACTACATATTTTTGCAAAATGTTGTAAATCACCACTAAATATTAGTCGAGAATGAAAAATTTTTATTATATATTCAAAGGGCTAAATATGCAACTATTTTTGTTTTATTATTAGATCAAAAAAGGCATCAGTTTGCGACGGTATTGAAAACATGTAAAACGTATTCCCCTTTTTTAAGCAACATTTTTTTCAGAAAAGGAAACGCCATTATTTTACACTGACTTTAAAATCTTACACTGATTTTCAGAAAAGAAATCATATTTATTTTTATCTATATTCACACTTTGATCACAAATCATTCATTAGCTTGTATAACAAAAGAAAAAATACAAAATTAGTTCAGCCAAATGTAATTTGTAATTATGATCAAAAGAAATGTTATGAAAAAATTTTACTTGTAAATTTCAAAATATTGCAGAATCATCATTAAAACTCTACATTAAATTTACATAAAAAAGTGATGTAATCGAATTAAAAATGGAACGTACATAGATAAATCGATTTATGATTTTACAATTGTCTTCAGCTAAAAAAAAGTAAATTAATGAAATTTATTGACCAGGAAGTTTATATATATTTTTGTTTTTATAAAAAAAAATTAAAACGGATTTTTACAATGTGTGGCAGCTTTAGCTACAACTAGCAGCGCCACATCGGATATTCAGTCAATCGTTCAATACGTTAATAAAACACCCGCTTGAAATCGTGTTAACAAAGCATGAATAAAACTGTAGCATTTTGATTTGGTCATAATTATTGTTACATAAATAAAGAAACCTAACAACGAAACAAACAAAAAACCCAACTAAAAATCATGGTCATATTGACATGCAATGATTAAAGGAAAAATTAAAATGCTACAATATGGGATTTGTTGTTTTTTAAGAAACCAATTTTGCGACATGAGAAGATATAACGTGAAAAAAATACTAAAAGATTTCCAAAAAAAGAGAAATAAACAAATTGTTAAAATTTTGCCGTTTTTGACATGTAAAAAACGCTGTTATAAATCGTAATTAAAAACTTAATAAATACGATAAAGCCACGGTTGTTTTAACCCTTTCACCACCACTTTTTTATATTTGTGGAGAATTTATATTATCGTAAATAAGAAAAATACGCAATATGTTAAATCTGGAAACAAATTATCATTGAATATAAAAGACATCAATGATAGTATTTAAAAAAAAAATATAAATATTTTTACGTTTCTTTTGCTATTTAAAATTGGTTGCACTGTATTATGAGAGCACGGGGAGAGGTTTAATTTAGTATGTTTTAAATTGAATAATTAACAAATCAATTATCGTTAAATAAAAACTGATATGAATTGAATAGTCACGATTACATATATTGAAGTTTATTTATTGAACGAAAATTTAAACAGAACAAAATCTAAGCAAAAATCTAACAATACAAATGCTACCGTACGTGTAAGTTAAATCAACGATAAGAATTTGCAATATCAGAATTTTATCAGTTATGGTTCCGGTTTATTTAAAGCAATTGATATAATAATTTTTTATAGTAAAGGAAGCGATCACTTATGATCTGTATTATTTTAAGGCGCTTTCTTTTCTAAAAAATTTGCAACTTTTTTGCACTTTCAAAAACCAAAAAGGTGTGCAAACGTCCATAAGAAGAATTTTTGCATGAGTTGTTCTGAAATATGTATAGTCTGATATTTAAATAAAATTTAAATCTCGTAAATAGAAATAGAAGATATGAGAATTATTAGCAAATCAGTAAAAAGTTTCCGGTAAAACAATTCAGTAAACAAAATTTTAAGTTATTGTTAAGGAGTGACATTTTCATTGCTTCCAAAGTGCATTTTTTGATTTCATATGAAGTTGACAAAACCTTGAGTAAAAATTTAAATTAATTCTACAAGTCTGCAGAACTTTCTTCTAGTTTTGGAAAATAAATTAAAGGTTAGGTTAGGTTGATTGGAGGGGTGTGATAGCCCATGTCATACGACATACACTTAAGCCAGTAAAGGCTTGTTGTGCGCTCCCTTTAATTATCAAACACAACTGCCAGAGTTCTGAGGCAGGATTTGAACCTGGGACCTTCGCACTACGAGTCTAGTACACTACCTACTAGTCTGCGAAGGTCAGTCAAATAAATTAAAAATTACTTGTTTCTATAAACATTAAGTAACAAATAATATTAACTCTCTGTTTCCATAAATTTCATTTAAATGTTTCCATTGAAATATAAATTGTATTGAAATATAAATTTGTTTTTATTGCAACATCTTGAAATTTTCTTCGAACCTTTATTTAATTTAATGAAATAAATATTCGTTCTTTTACTTTAAAGAATTATTTATTTATGTATTTATTATTTATATTTAATAGTAATCGTGTGTCCTCGTAGACTAGTTGCTGGTGTACTAGACAAGACTTTGGGAGTTTTCTGCTTTTTGACTTCTTTATTCTTCTGTTTCTAATTTTTCCATTCTCTATCTATTTCGGATATCACAAAGGGACCAAGTTATCCACCCAAGTGTGCGAAAGCTGCCTGCTGAACCTAAACTAACCTTAATATTACTTATTCTGAGCTCCTAAATATTTTACTCAAGATCTTCAACTTTTGCTCCAAAATTTTCTTTTGGATAGTAGACCAATGAAGTTAAGCCTTACATCTATTCCGATGCCCATATTTTGGCAGGCTCTTGGGTACATGAGACTTCAAAACACATTCGGAAATCTTGTGTAAAATGCTATTGTAGCATGAGCATGGAAGATGAGGTCGTTGATGAGCCAAATCTTATGTCACTTTTAGTAAATCAAATTATAAATAATGATATTCTTAATAAATAAAAGAAGTAAAACTAACTCACCTTATTTGATTTAAAATTCATAAAAAAGAAGAAGTTATTATTTAAGTAATTATTTCAATACAATTTAGAATATTTCAAACGCGTTGAAGAAGCAATTTTATTTTTTTTACACAATTATTTTTGGTCATTTTTCTCTAAAATGTCAAAATTTGAAATACATTTACTATGTATAGCTTCCATTTATTTACCTTGACATTTACATGCAACCAATTAAATTTATATGTATTAATAAATAACCAAAACCGAAATTAATTTAATTTTGTAAATTAGAACAAAGAAGTTGACTGCATCAAATCAAATCAATTCAATGAAGAAATTCGTCAGTCTAAATATTTATGTTAAATATATCCATACATAAATACAAATAGATGTATGTAAATGTAAATGTGCACATGTGCATTTTATATCAAATAAAAAACTTTGCTTTTTGTCTAGCACTTAATATTTCTTTCTAATAATTTGAAATATCAAAGATTCAAGCCAAAGGTAAACCGGATTGTTTTTCCAAATCAAGATGAGAATAAAACAGCAGACACACATACACAAGTCCATATATAAATCAAATCTTGGAAAATGAAATGTTTATGCATGAATTTTATTTCTGGTTTTTTGTTTAAAACTTTAAATCATATACATAATCAAACACATCATATATTTTATGTAAATTTTTGAAAACATAAAAAAATATTTGTCTTTAATTATGCAAAATATTCTTTTTATGGTAAACTGATAAATAAATACTTGTCAATTGGTTTACAAACATATATTTATGTCAGAGAGAAGAAAACCAGTAGTGCTATTCATAGTCTTTGGCATTTGGATCTGTAAATTTGTACAATATAGTAAATACTCTCCATCAATTGGCGCACGGTCTTTTAAATTTAAGTTTCCATCACTTGTTGCTAGTCGGTAAGGAGGAGTATTATTTACTTATTTATTTATGTATCTCTTCTAATGTGTTGATTTTGAATTTAGTATCAAGGTCTTTTTACTTTACTAGGTGGCAGCGCAAGTTTAAAAAATTAGCAATAAAACAAAAACAAAGAAAGTAGACTCTCTTCCGGAAACACAGTTAACTTTTAATGTACTTTAAGACATTTCGCAGCAAGAGTTGGTTGACGACTGCATTACTTTTAACCAAGCTAACTGACTACTTTAACATTGCAATATCACACGCAGTATTCAATATTCCGACTCTGCATTACTTTACAACTAACTTAAAAAAGTTTACTGCTTAGCAGCCTGTAAAAGTTATCAGATACAATCTTTTTTGCCGAATTTTGCGAGTATTGAAGAATTTTTATTACTTTTTTCAAGTTATCCTCAAAAATTCAGTGAATAGGATTACATTTTTTCCATATAGAAAGAATGCAGCTCTTCAAGAAGTGTTTGTAATTTTATTATTTTCAAACTTATGCTTTAGAGGAATCGAACCAGCAATCTACTGTTTAACAGTCTAGTGCCTTCGTAGACTAGTAGCTAGTGTACTAGATTGGTAGTCCGAAGGTGGCAGGTTCTACTCCTGCCGCAGACTCCGGGTGTCTCTGTAGATAAGTCAAGTAGCCTTCGCAGTTTGTGTTTGTTAGTTAATTAATTGAAAAAATAAAACAAAAGATTCACAACTCCCATTTCTATATCAAGTCACTGTATGATAACAATAAAATTAAAAATTTTATCTGGGCTATGAAAAATATGCAAAAATTGTAAATAGCATACAAAATAGGTAAACGAAGGTGTAAACACCTCTTAAAGATAAGAGAAAATATTTTAAAGGTAACAAACTCACTGCGCGGCATATATGCGTGTGTATTTGGACGTATATACATATTATAGACACACTTTGATTTTGGGGAAGCTCCGCATTATATTGTAGTTGGTTAGTTCACGTAAGTTAACTTACGAGTACACTATTTATGCAGTCGACTATAGAATTGCTTATAGGATATCATCATTTTTCCAGACATCAGGAAAAATCATCTGACATGTCAATGTCTTCAACAATTTCTATAAAATATTTTAAAATTTGTGACCCATCAAGTACGCTTTTTCAATGACAAAAGTAAGAAATTTTGATATATGTATGTATGATGAGGCGAGTGACGCAGTGAAAAAACTATTGCAATATGAAAATGTAATGACATTAACGAATACTCATTTTTATAGTAAAATGAGTTCGCATTACTGATTGAATAATAAACAATAGATTTGGAAGAAGTCGACAAAAAAAAACAACAACGTCACAGACTATCAACGTTGCCTGTCATTAACCGGAAGAAAAAAGAGCTTCAAAAAATGTTATGAAAATTTTGAAACTAGAATCCGCAAGTAGTGCAAACTTTTATAATTTTCAATGATTTTAACATGAGCACAATGATCTCTTTTTTCCATTCCTATTCACTGATTTCGAAGTTATCATTCATTATGATAAGAAAAGCAAACATTTTATAATTTTGTTGTATAGCAACTAATTTTATGTTAAATTCGTACCGTTTATTTGCCAGTAGCAATAAGCTTCACATCTGCAAGGCTTACAAAAATAGAAGCGGTCACGACTTCTTTTTTCTTATGTGAAAGCAATTATATCATTATTGGTTGAAGAAAAATCATGTTTTCATGTAAGTATATTTAAAGAAATATGCATTTAATAAAAAAGAAATATTTTCAAATCAATTTTCAGAAATTCGTAGAGTAATTCTTATAAATTTTTTTCAATTGGATCCTAAAAATGGGAGCAATGAATATGTCATTCCTTGAGAACAACATCTATTTTCTTCACTGTGTATTAGAAAGGTATTAATTATTTACTTGATTTTGTTTCCTCACAACATCCTCTGATCCACTCACATTTATATTACGAATTATGTAATACAAGTATAATTTTCTTATACGAGTTTAAAAAAAAAAAGTTAAAAAAATCATAATCTTTTTGTATATCACCACATCAATACCAACTTGACATTGCAGAAGAGGTGCAAAGAAAGAGAAGAGGAAATATCTTACAATTGCATTCATATACTTAAATCATATAGACAAGTACGAGTATATTTAATGTTGTAAAACATCATAATAATATTACCCTGTTAGAAAATCTGTTTGCGTTTCTTTAGATGGAAGTATTAAGGAGTTTTATGCTGGTTTTTCTCATTCAAGTCAGTTTGGCTTCGTCTTAATAACTGCTGTTATTGAAAGTTGAATAGCAAATGCATACAATGTGTATTTAGACGGTTAGCTGATTGTGATGCAATAATTAAAAGCAGATTGCAATGACAATGAAAATGCACAAAGAAATGCAGCGCCATTTCACAGCAAAAAAAAAGTACAAAATTAGTACGAGTATATCAACTAAAGAAATTTTTTGATCAAAATAGGATTTTGATCAAGATAGGCAAACAAACAAACAACAACAACAAAAGACAATAATAATAATAATAATAAAATAATGAACGTTATTATGCAATAATGAACCTTCCCATGCACTGTACCCATATGTAAATATTTATATGCACCATTTATACATTTACAATCTGACGTGCCTATGATTAGTGATTGTGATGGCTTTGTGATGTTGATGGCGGTGTTTTCCAGGTTAAGAAAAATAGGCATCCTACCTCAAACAGACGTGCTGTTGGTGAAAGTTCATTTACTGCTTTTACTTAGAGGAACAAATAGGAAACATATTCATTTGTTGCTTCTACAAGAAATTGAAATTTCAATTGTTTCCTCTTTGATTGAATAAAACGGAACTAAACATACATTTGAAAATTAAGGAAAATAATGTCTATAAAGTATTAAGATTTACTAAACAATTAATTAGTGAAGGGTGGTAAATAGCAGAGTTGTAAATGAATCATTCTTTTTTGGAGAAAACTGAATAAATGACAAATTTTTTGTTGTTTCCCACTTAGAGAAACTTATGTTTTACTTGCTGTTTGCTGGGCAGTCAGCTTCATTGGATATACATACATATTCATTGAAAATAAAAATAAATGTTTGACACTCTACATTCCACATATTTATTAAGTAGTTTCTTTTGCAACGATGCTATGAAAAAAGCGTCTATGTACATATGTACGGGTATGTATATGAAAACTTAACAAGCATGAGATATTGCTTATGAAAAAACTGCTCTGTTGAACGTTGATAAGGTACTAAAAAGAAAATGTTCCCATTAGTTGGTTATCTTGTTGTTCGAGCGAAGTAATTGCAAATAGTCGAGTGATCGCTGCCCGAAGCTTTCTTCCACCAATTTGACCAAAAGTCTCGATATATTCTGTTGTGCGTATGTATGTACATAAGACTTGCTTAAAGGCAAAAAGAACTGGTTGTTAGCCATTATTTATATTGTTGCAATTGGCTCATATAAAGGCTAATTGATAATTATGGACCTAAGCCCATTCATCTATCCAAGTTTCTGTCAGAAAAGCTGTCTATGCCGATTGAACAACTTCCAATTGCAACCTTGTAAAGCTGTAAAATGCACCTTTCGCATGGATAACTGACAATATAGTCATGGTCAGTCAACATTAACATGAAATTGTCTTTAATGGTGATTTATCGATTATTAACGTGGGATATCTACGGATTTATTTCAAACATTTTCACCTACTACTACTTCGTTCAATGACTGAATAGAGTTTAAACTCATAAAATGAATTCGATTTTTTTTAATTCAAGATCTTTAAAAATTTATTTTATTCGAATTAAAAGTTTGTCATGAGGTAAAAAATTAAATGAAAAATAAAACACAACAAACGAATGGAATTTTGCTGCAATCGTTTAAGCTTATTATAGTTTTTGTTGTGGTGTGTTTTTTTTTATCAAACTCTGACTGATAGCGTCTTATAGTTGCAAGTGACTTCTTTGTGACGAGGACTTTAAATAAAGACATTTATTTTATATCTTGTTTGTTTTTCAACATTTTCTTTCTGTAAGAAACATCGTCAGCATTTAACACAGAATTTGACAATTAGACAAGTATAATGAAATTTATGACAATGTTTTATGTTGTAAGACAAAAGAATAATAACGCTTGTAATGAAAAAAATTTACTATACCAGCATTATTAACCATTCGGCTCCATTATATTAGTTTTATGCAAGAATTTAAAAATAAATAAAAAATCATTTTAAGAAGTTTTTTAATAATGTGTTGCACTCGATTTGATCGCGATGAGTATTTTTGTTTTGTGAAACCAGATTTTAAAAGCAAAATCACGCAAATCATTCAATACAGAAAAGATGTAAGAATCTTCTCAAATACGAGTTAATTTGCATAAAATTATTCTCAAAACTAAATACAGTAGATTTCCGGTTTAACGAACCAATACTTTGCCAGGCCTGTTCGTTAAACTGAAAAGTTCGTTATATGCCATACTTATGTCCAGTACCCAAGTTATGAATAAATAAATAACTAGAACTGTATTATTTGTCATTTATTTTGAAACATGTTTTGAGTTCTGTATAATATATTAAAAAAATTAAAAAAGGTACAATTCATTACACTGGTAGCATAAAACCTAAAATAGTTTTAATGAAAAATAGACAGGTTCAAATACATTTTTAATTTTCTTAAAAATTTTACATAAAAAATTTGTTGAGTAATGTTTGTTTTTTTTTTTTTTTGGAACAAGAAAATTTTGTTTTGTGGCATCTTCCTAAAGTTCTCTTAAAAGCAATAAAGTCAACAAATTAACATTATTTTGTTGAGCCCATTGAATACAAATTTCGAAGCTTTTGATAGCATCTATGTGTTTTATTTGTTGCTCCAAATGTTCTTCATGATCGATTTCTTCTATATCATGGTTCTCATCTTCATCTTCCTCTTGTCTTGGCGGATTGTTTTCTACTTATTCGTTTAAGTCATTGGTTGATAATTCTATCTGAAAATTGTTGTAAATTGTTAAATTTGATCACTGTTTAAACATTAAGAATAAAAAATGTAGCTTACATTTGGAAAAATTGAATTCAGCATGCGAACTCCATTCTATTCTGTGGTTTACACCACCAAAGAATATGCGTAACTGATCATTGCAGCATAATCAAACAAAAATGCTACATAAACAAAACCCAAAATAGCGGTACTTTTTTACTTTTTGCTTCACATTATTCTTTTTTAAACTAAAATTATGAATCTTATTTGTTCGCTAAATTGAGCACAGAAAAATATTTTTTGTTCGCTATATAAGGCACTCAATGGATAAAACTTGTGTGTTCGTTAAATGCGATGTTCGCAGAATCGAAGGTTCGTTAAACAGGAAAACTACTGTATATTATAAATAAAAAGTTAATTCTTCATGTTACTTTACAAGTACCCATAAAATTGTATCCATGAAAATTATATAAAATTATATCATATTTTCTGCGGTATAGGTATTATAAATATATATATATATATATATATATATATATATATATATATATATATATATATATATATATATATGTATATATATATATATAGTGGAATCTCCCTTAACGGACACTTCTCATAAGCGGACACCTCCTTTAGACGGACATTGTTGTCAGGTCCCGGCAGCGCTCCATAAGGAAAGCATTGCAGTCGCTTTCCGTTGAACGGACACTTCTCATGAGCGGACGCGGACACCCGCTTGAGGAAATAATATTCTCTTGGACGGACATTTCGTTCATTTTTTCCGACTTTATTATTGTCATAATTTACAAATAAGCTTGTTTATGGTAAATATTTTCTCTCTCATATAACATATGGTGTAAAAAAACTATTTGACTAACTATCTTGTAATCTATGCCGTTACTTACGCTATTAAGGGGTTTCCCCAAATAACATAGATATTGTAGTTTGCAAAATATTGGTCGTTCGTTAGTATACATTAGTGCTGGTGTGACGTTTGAAAATGGATAAAAGAGGTCTATATTAACTATTGAAGTGTACAATAAAGAAAAATTAAGTGTAAGAAATTTACCGAAGCGATTAGCATTAATAAAACTCAAGCTTCTGACATTATAAAGAAAAGAGAAGAGATAATAAAAAATGGCACTCGAATGCAAATTTAAATGAGAAAAGAAGCTGTTTTAATGCTGAGGGGCTGACAATTGATCAGTTGTCCTACGAATGGTTTGTTGCAGCACGCAATAAAGGAATCCCATTAAGATTAAAACACGCTAAACCAGGATGGAGCATTATATATTGAAATAATATATGTATGTACATAGTACATACACACTCATAAAACATTTAAAAATTTTATTACATATAGAGGTAAATGATTTATTGTTATTTAAACCACATGAATTGGTTATTTTTTGAATAAAAGTATTATAAACAAAAACTAACCATCTTAGAAAATTTTTTTGTTGATTTAAATTGGTAGTTTTCTCTTGACAGGACATCCCCCTTGTACGGACACATTTCAATGGTCCCTTCGGTATACATATATACATATATACATATATATATATATATATATATATATATATATATATATATATATATATATATATATATATATATATATATATATATATATATATATATATATATATATATATATATATATATATATATATATATATATATATATATATATATATATATATACATACATACATATATATATATATATATATATATATATATATATATATATATATATATATACATATATATATATATATATATATATATATATATATATATATATATACATACATATATATATAAATATATATATATATATATATATATATATATATATATATATACATATATATATATATATATATATATATATATATATATATAGATATATATATATATATATATACATATATATATATATATATATATATATATATATATATATATATATATATACATATATATATCTGTGTCATTTTATCATAACATCTTAAGTCTAATATATTAAGATAGGACTTAAGATGTTATGATAAAATGACACAGATATATATATATATATATATATATATATATATATATATATATATGTATATATATATATATATATATATATATATATATATATATATATATATATATATATATATATAGTATATATTTATCAAATTTGTTATTCGAGATATTCAAAATAACTATTTAATATTTTATTGTTTGTTGTTGGCTTAGCTGGGTACATGCCTGCATTTCATTGGCGCTAACCAAATACCTTTTATACACTTTTATAGGTTGTGCACATTAGCAATTAATATCAATGTCCGCAAATAATGGTTTTGAACATTTCAACAAAATCATTCAAAATGAGAGAGAAATGGTACATGGTAGTATGTAATCATAATGCTGCATTAATTTTTTTTTTTTTATTATAACAATTTACTTTAAAAATTATTTTGAGTTTAATTTTTAGTTTGAAAAATTATAGTTATTTTTTAAGCTTTTTTTACTTAGAAAATAATAGTTACTTTTTCAGTTTTATTTTTACTTGGAAAATATTTATTTTTCAAATTATATTTTTTGCTTGAAAAATTATATTTATTTTTAGTTCTATTTAATTTTTATCAGATAAGAATAAGTTTTCAATATATTTTTTAATATGAACCGATTTAAAGTCAGATTTATATCGAGTCGATATAAAAACCTTTATTTGTTAAATTAAATTTCAAAGAATCATTATTTATTGAATATAAACCTTAAAAAATAATTCTTATTTTTTAAGCAAAATATATAACTAGCAATAATCATTAAAAAATTATTTTTTTTAATAGAACTTATGACATCATATGTGGAGCGTAACTATTCACTTAAAAAACAAATCGAATATAATTATTTTTTGACAGAAATAACTGTTAAGTTTTGATTTTAATTCTCAAGCTATCCTAGATTTGCCGTTTAGAAACTAACCATTTTTCATGATCTCAGTATAAATACTAGTTTTATAAAAATTCTTTTTTTCCTAATTATTTTTTTTAATTATGTATGTATATTCTGCTTTTATAATACATTACATAAGTCATTTACATTATACATAAATATGCATGTACATCAAATATAAATTTTGCTATATGTTGTTCTCAATGGAGTCCAACATATTATGTTATACTTCGTACCATTTCAAATTTACTTATTATCCTTGATTGGATAGATTGTAAATAAAGAGTTTCAGAAAAAAAAAACTCTCAAGCAGAAATAATTGTTATTTTTCGATTTCTACTTTTTCATGTAGAAATAAATATTTTTAGTTTTTAAATAATAATTATTGTTTTTTGCCACAAGAGATGTTATTCATAATTTTTACACAACTTTTTAGTAAAACCAAAAATTTTATATAGAAGGAAATAATTTCAAAACTGCTTATTCACAGCTTATTTATGTGGTGATTTTTGGTAAACGAGTGCTGTTCGTTCAGAACCAAACATGTGTATAAGTACATGAATTTTTGTTTGAATCATGTATGTTAAACGATGATGAAACAATGAAAAGCAATAGCCTTTATTATGACAATACATATATTGGCAATCGTTATCGAGAACTATTAAATATTATTGATGGGATATTACTAATACTATGGTGTTGTTTGATTAACATTACAAGTTTGAACATACAGAACTTTAAAAAATTAAATAAATAAATATAAAATAATAAAACAAATATTTCTTAGCAAAATTACAAATAAAAAAGAAATGGCAAAGGTGGTTGAGCTGATGAAAATTAATTCAGATATTGGCCGAGGCAAACTGCCTTTTGGATATAACAAAATGCAGCTCAAGGACAAATGGGAACAATTAAATGGCTTATGACAGCCAATTAAATATATTAAAGAATGGCAAAGAGTTAGTTTTTAGAAGTGCTCAGTTTTTGTATCAAAAACAAGAAACCATCTTTGTTTATGGGATAAATTTTTATAAAACTATAAATTATGTTATTGTAATTAACACATTGTAATAAATTTTGGTTTTATAAAAATTATACATACATACTTATACTATATATGATAGTTCCAATAGATTTGAACTGTCTCGAATTCTTTTCCGGATACGAGCCATTTGTCAGTTTTTTATTGTAGTTTTATTTATTTCTCAGAAAATGTACGGAAATGTTCTTTATCCGTTTCTAACAATTTTTGGCAAGCAGGCATGTATTTTTACGGATATATGTACTACAAATAAAATGCAACTCTGTGACATAAACAACACCTAGATGTTGTAAACCATAATAAAAAATTAATTAATCTTGTGTTGTAGCCGAAACAACACAACATTTAAGTGTTGTAAACCATAATCAGGCATTATTTAATTATTGCCCACAACGAGTTCAGAACGCTGTCTTTTTTTTCTGTCGACTTGATGTGACGTCGATGCGATAATCATAGAGGGCATTTTTAAATTTTCTCTGCTTGTTTAAACAGGCAGGTGGGTGTAAAGCATCAAGAGGACATAGCACGCCATTTTAATGCTATAAAGCTTAATGTAAAAGGTTTACGTAAAAAATTTAATCTTTTCAAAGAATTTCAAATCAAAAAAATCAATCAAACTTCTTTCCGCTCGAGAAGATAACAATCAAAAACTAGTAAATCATTTCCGTTTGTAGCAATTAAAAAAATTAGAAGAAATAACAATGTATAAAAAATTTTAACAAAAAATTAAACCGACTTCCAAAATAGGATTTAAAAACTTTGAAATAAATTAAATATGAAGATATGCCTTACATACTAAAATATTTTAAGCCGATGCCAAAATGACTGAAAGGTATTAATTAAAGTTTCAATAATCTATTGTTTGTTGTGGCTTCGGCCATTCATATGCCGATATTTGAATGGCCGTTAAACTAACTCATCTGTGAACTTTAGGCAGTTTAAAAACATTTAACTTTATATGTTTATGTCAAACAATATGAGAATTCTCTATCGTATATGATCATTACAAAATACATAATGCTAGTGGGCTTAGAATGATTTTATGCAAACAGCACAAACAAACAATTATACTGATTTTATTTCTCTTGCTATAAATTAACTCTTGTTTAACATCATTCTTAGCACCGGCTTCAAAGATAATAATAAATAAAACTCAAGAAGACTTCAAACTCAAATAATTTAATAATAAATGTCGAAACATGTATATAATAATTTTTGTAATAGATTATCACACCGACTTCCAAAATAACATCCACAATATCGAAAATTTTGGTTTATATTTTTTAAAAATTCTTTGATATAACTCGTTCTGAAAATTACACTATTAAAACATTGCATTTCAATATAATAGCATACAGGTATTTGATAGGAAAACTTACAACAAACTACCCAGCTGGTGAACTAACTTGCCGCAGAAAGTATTAACGAATATAATGAATACTGCTTCCAACTAACAATGAATGCAACACATGTGATTAAATATGTCCACATACAAATGTAAGCGTATGTATGCAGCAAAATAAGGCGTGTAATTAAGTTTATGATGCTAAAACAAAAGTGAAAGTTTTTATAAAAAAAAAACATTTTTCTCGTATTTTGTATTATAAATACTAAGGACAAAATAATGATACCTTTTAATTTTAAATGAATTATTACTAGCCATACATGAGTTTAATTTTTTTTTTATTTTTGTAAATTTTAAATAAAAATTAATAAAACAAATAGTAATTCCGTTACGAATACAAACGAAGTTACAAAGAGTTCATAAAAACTGAAAGATATTGAACATAAAGGATGCAATTGCAATGATTTTGTAGTTCCTGAAAAATTTTATGATATATTTTGAATGGCAAAATGAAAAAAAAATTAATTGAAAACAATGTTGCATGTTGGTTTGTAATGAAATGTTTATTATTTATTTAGATCATTAAAAACAAAATTTTTTATTCATTCACAAAAAAGTGGTGTCTATTTGTTTACATACTTTTTAGACGGGAAATTATGATAAAAAGAAAAGGTTTTTTTAATTACAATTTAAAAAAGGTATGGATTATTAGATTACTTTCAAATACCTAAAATATTACTGCTGCAGAAATGCTTATGAGAAAGAGAGAATGAATGGGCAAATTGTGAACCAGTTCATACGTACGCATAGACTGGCGACCAGGACAAACTAACTTAAAAGAGAATAAAATTTTTAACAGAATAGGAAAAAATTGCTGAACGCATTTTAAAGAAATTTATTCTTTAACTTCGGATTTCTTGGTAGAATTACTTGCTGCTGCTGTTGCACTTTTTGTAGTACGCTTGGGTTTGGGTTTCGTTTGTGGTGTAGGTGTAGGAGCAATCTTTTGTTTTTTAACAACTTCCTCGACTTTTTCGTTTTTGTCCTCTGCATCATCTTCTGCTTCATCTTTAACATCATCTTTTTTGCCATTAACTTCTTTTGTTTTATGTTTTTCACTATATAGAAAAAGCATGATATACAATGTTAGTTATTAGTCGTTTTTTCCATTAATTTGCAATTACCTTTCAATATCTATATTTAAAACAGAATCATTTTCTTCTTCATCCTCATCACGTTCATGAGGTTCTACCTCCCTAAGTAAATCACCTAAATCTTTGTCAACATCCTCCCATAGTTTGTCTTCTTGTCCTGACTTTTCTACATTATCATCATCTTCTTCTTCTTCATCATCTTGCTCTTCCTCATCCTCTGCTCCATTGACTTCATGTTCCTCAGGTTCTTCAGTCTCCTCGTCATGTTCTTCCACATTTATTACATCATCTTCGTCTTTATTTTCCTCCTCGGCCTTTTCTTTATCAGCCTCGTCCTTTTTATCTGATTCCGATTTCTTCCTATCTCTGGCTTCTTTACGTTTCTTAGCAAGTTTCTCTTCTTCCTTATGACGCAAATACGCCTTTAGATGGGAACGCTGCAAGCAATGTTTCTTCGTATATGCCTCCAAAGTGCTCTTATCAGCCGAATAATGTTCACATATCTCACAATAAAAAGCAGATATTTCCTTAACAAATTCTGCTCCTACGGGATTTCTTTCCTTCTCTTCGCCCTCTTCACTGTTTTCTTCATTCGTTTGAGTTTCATTGAGCAACGCTTCCATGTCAGCATCCATATCTTCATCTATTTCACCCACCGAATCGACAGTCATAAATTTATTCAAATCTATTTCACGCATTTCCTCATCACCGCTGTTTTCTGTATCCGAGTCCTGTTTCCGGGCCTTGTTCTGAACGAAAGAAAATTTTGTTGTTGTTGCAATTTCACCTCTTTCTAATTTAACTTTTACTCACTCTGATGTGTTCCAAAGAACATCGATGCGTCTCATACAATATGGGACTCTTAAAAGCCAAATGACAAGTGGAGCAGTATGGCATAAGGAATTTTTTCATAATTTTATGATGTTCTGACAGCTGATGTTTTGCCTTGGGTTGTCGATAGTGCAAACGGCAAAGGTGGCAGAACTTCGATTCGTAATTATCCTTGGACTTTTCTTCCAGTTCCTTTTGAGCTGCTCTTTGACGAGCTCGTAGTCTTAAAAGATGTGCTCTTTGGCGCATTGCAATTTGTCTCAATGACATCTTGTGTGTACGAGAACTTAAATGATATGAATATTCCTAAAAAGGATGTTAGTTGTTTAAAACTATAAAAATTTAGATTTTTAGGCTGTAACATACCTTAAATGTAACACACTTCATGTGACAGTGAATGCATGTCAATTTAATAAAACGCGAACCGCCACCACGGCGTGAAGGGCTGCTGCGTTCGTCACGTCTAGAATTGCGAGATTTTCGATCTTTACCGTCATCTTCATCATCACTACGCGTTGACTTTCTACTCTTCTTTTCCTTGTCATCCTTATCTTTGTCATCTTTTTTCTTCGAGCTCGAAGATGATTTTTTGGCACTTGATGATTTGTCCTTTTTTGATGAACTGCTTTCCGTAGATTCCTTTTTCTTACCTTCTTTCTTTTCAGCCTTTTCACCATCCCCTTCAGTTCCAGTTTTATCTGCATCATTATCATCATCATCAGCTTTATCGGCTCCCTCTTCACCCTCTGTATGTTCTTTATCTTTATCGGCTTGCGACTTGTCGTCGTCATGTTCTTCGTCGTCACCACCCTCATCGTCTTCATGTTCGCCATTATCAACGCCGTCTCTGGCAGTAGAGGTATTGGCCTCATCTTCATCATCTTCTGCATTGGATTTTTCCGAAGACTTCGAACGTTTGGACTTACTGCGCTTTTTCGATTCACCACTATCTTTACTCTTTTCTTTATCGTTCTTCTCTTCACCATTTTCTTCCTCTTCCTCGTTGTCGCTATGCTTGCGCTTAGATTTCTTCTTATCACCACCATCATCTTCATCTTCGCTGGACGAAGCATTTTTCTTCGTGCTCCTCGACGATCTACGTGGGCTTTTTGAAGAATTTCTATCAAGACGACGCCGTCTAAGAGAGCTAAGGAGTATTATTGGATTTGTTTGGGTTTGTGTTAATAGACGTACCAATGTTTATCAAGGATAGCGAAAAATTGTAAGATGAATTTTTCTTTTTTGTTTGTTTAGCAATATAAAATAATTTGTAGTTTAATTCAATATACATATATGCTGTAGAGCGTTACAGATGGCTGCTTTGTAAGATTAATAATAGTCAGCCATTTTGTATGTAAGAATTTTAAGATTTCAAGGTGTGTTTATGTGTTTTATAAGGGAAGATATTGGAAAACTTGAGAATTTGTGGGAATTTGCTTAAAATATGAAATATAACTTGTTTTTCGTTCAAATAACTCTTTCAGACGAATGACACAAAAATCAAGTCTTAGTTTTCACCATTTCATTGAAAGACTTTTATCTCTTGGCAATTCCAATTGAACTTCCTAGCTTCTCTAGCCTTAAAACCTTCAATTTTCAACTCAACTCATGCTTGAAATTTTGTGTGAATAAATATGAGAGTATTTACCTCGTTAAACGTGCAATTTTTAGAACACGTGCACGATCTTTTTGTTGGGCGTACATTAGTTTACGTCTCATAATTCTTAAATCATTTGATTCACGGCGCACAATACGACCAGAAGCTCCACGCCCTGTGCGTATACCACCACGACTGCTGGAACCGCGAATGCGGGATACAAAACTACTGCGTATAGGTGGTCTTTTAGATGGTGGGCCCATTGGTGATCGATGTCTTGGCTTGCTGTTATCACGATCGCTGTGCCTAGATGTGTTACCTCCACGTGAAGTGGAGGAAACTGTTGGTGGTGGAGGTGGTGGTGGTGTACGATTACCTCTTCCCGTTGAAGATGTACGTCTATAATCCTAGATTTATACGATGATGAGAATAGATTTGTAGTAGACCAGTTTATTTTCATCGTTTTTAACAAAGCAACAATAAGAATATAAGTTTTGCAGTCAAATTTCTAGATGTTTTCTTTTTTACAACAACACAAATAATATAATTTAATTTTTTTATTCGTTTTGTGATCTGAATGATTGTCAGTAATGTTACTCCTGCCATTACACATTTTGATTTCCTGATTCTAGATTGTGACTGATTTGCTCTTAATAAAGGAAGTGGTAGTAGTAGCATTCGGTTGTTTTATATTTTGATAACAACATAAGAGGGTGTGTTAGGAGCTTCATGAAGCTTTTTTACATTTATTTTCGATTTATTTTTTAATTAAGGAGTACATTAATCAAACCAAATTATACCATTGTTTTCAACAACTTAATGATTTCGTACTTGCTTCTACATTGAAAATTTTTTCGTTATGTGATTCATGATGGTCTTTCGAAAGCACTCTAGCCTTGACTGGCATTTCTCTATTAAATACATACATTAATAGCAATGATTACAGTAGTGTTATTCTAGAAAAATCTTCATTCATATTATCGATTTTATCTGATTTACGTCGCTTCTGCTTTGGAAAACCAAAGTAAAAAATATGTTTTGTCTGCTTATGTTCTCTGCGCAAACGACATTATGCAGTATAGCTCAATTTTTCTAAAAGTTGTCATAATAATCAATACAGATACAGTAGTAGTGGTAGTAGTAGATAATAACTAGGTAGAGTAGAGGTAGCAAGGTAGTGTATAGTAGACATGATTTGATCTGATTTGGAGGATACTTTTAGCCTTTTAAACATATGTAATGAATTTCTTTAACATGGAATCAACCCAATGAGCTCTCTTGTGGTTTTATCAATCATTATGAAGAGCATCAACTTGGTGTGTATTTGCTTTTGTTCGTTAATACATTTTACATTCACAAACTTAATAATATCCATTTGTTTGGTAACTTTTCAAGTTTTTAAAGAATAAACAGCTTTTTTTACATACTGTTTGATATTTTTGTGCTCACTCTAAATAAAACTCTATGGAATTTTCGATTACAATAAATATACATAAAATAAAATTATTATAATGATTATTACGTTTTGTTAGTAAAAATTTAGTAGTTTTTCTACTTTATATGTAAACAAAATGTTTACTTTACATTTCTTTTTTATAAATATAAGCATGGCATGAAATTATTAATTAATAGAATTTTTTTTACTTACGTCTGGACGAGACCTTTTAATGTCGGAAGAACGATCGCGGGACGAATCCTGATAGAACAATAAAAAAATATATATTTAATACGTTTGCAGAATTTATTTATTATAATTTACTCTATAACTGCGTTTGTGGCCTGAATCATGACGACTGCTGGTTGAACTATTGAAGCGATCGCGATTACGTGAATCATAGTGACTGCTACTACTTCCCCCATGACCACCAGAGTTGTAACGTCTCCCGGCTCCATAACGATCGGACGAACGTCCAGAATTGTGGATGCGACCACTGTTGTAATTTGAAGAACGGTATGATGAACCTCGATGAGAAGAGCTGCCACCTCCGCGGCTGCCGTAACCCCTAGTAAAACCTCGTGACATTCTCTGAAAATTTTAACGAATTTTTTTTACACAATATTCCTTTTATTACACTACCGAATTTTATATATGTATTGTATTATCAATCAAATAGATTTTAATTTCTTATACTTATTTTCCTGTTCTTCGATTATTTTTATTTCAAGTTTATTGCTTTGTCGTATTTTGGGACGTTATTATATTTTGAAACCTAAGCACCTTTTTCTGATTAAGGTTTATAAAAAATAACACATTTAGTTTTCTTATCATATCTATATGTACTCTAATATATTAGCACTGATTCCATTTCCACAAATTTTATTAACAAGCGTAAGCTTATGTATGCAGCTAACTGTGTAAAGTACCATAGGACATAGTGTGAGGATATCATTATATGTATAGACGGCGAGGCTACAGTGAGATCTCCAACGGATGTATATGACATCCAATCTGTTATATACATATATAATAATATATTTGAATATACTTATCCAGAAAAACTCAGAGGGTTACGAACTATAGTACTACACAAACTTGATAATAATTCCCCGAAAACTATTGGCTATTAAATCGAATAAATTAAATTAATTAAGAGTAAAAACGAATGCAAAAGTGCGATAAATTTAAGTGGTATTTATTTTTAATAATTTTAATATTCTATTGTTTGTTGTTGGCTTAGCCTGCATTTCATTGGCGCTAACCAAATCATCAGTACCCTTTTAGCAACTGCCAACTTTTTTTTAAATTGATTATTATTATTAAATTGATTAATTCTTTTTGTTTGTTTTAAAATCCTACTACATGATCGTATTTTATGTAGTAAAATAAATGGTATAATTTTATGTTATTTTAAAATCTTCGCGCATAGCTAAAGCTTTCATATAATAATTTTTATTTAAATTAAATAATATGTACGCCGGTTTCACTTTGAGGGACTGTATGTATAAATTATTTGTTAACAAAACACCAAGTCAAACGTTTCAATAAGATAATAACCCTATCATTTGATATCAAGCACAATTGTCAAACGGTTTTTAAAGCAATACATACATAGATTTTAATTTTACATTCGAATTCAAATGGATGATTTCAATAAAAACGTTTGACAAATGATGTTTTCTTAATTTGTTATTATGTGTTACTATCAGGGTTGAAAAATTTTTAAAGCGAAAAATAAACTAATATAGAGTAAACATTTTAAGAACATGGCGATCAAATTTTACTGCTTATTTTTTTTTTATTTTTTTTTTTATTTTATATTTAACATTATTGGCAGGAATCGAAACTGCGACCATTTTTTGCCATGTTTTCAGCTCAAACGTATGTATTACTTTCATATAATTAATTTATCTAAGGCATCTTAAAGTTCATATTGTACTAATCGCATTTCAGAATAGTTCGTAATTCAAAATATTCTTATTACGCAAGCTTTGCTACTTGGCATAAGTGCGGAAAAATGTAGTTCTTTAAAATATAGTATTCGCCCATCGCTGCAGTTATACATAAATTCAAGGCTAAAAATGTTGCAAATTTGTTAGTTTATCGCAGAAAATTTATCTAAAATTTAGTTATCGCAAATTTTTTTTAATTTGAAAAAGTTTCGAATTTTCTGATATGCGATTCAATTTCTTTTTTCAACTTCTTTCAAAATTACTATATATGACCTTATATCTACATTTCTTACTTTAATTTTAATTTGTCCTTAACATACTTATATTGCTTTCAAACATTAGAAATAGTATGATAAATGAAAATAAGACAAACACTATATGTATAAGAATTCTATATTGTATATGATTACAAAAAAATATCATAGTAGGCTTCAAATGATTTTCCCCCGAAATAATAAATTTCAATATGAAGTATTTAAAATAAATATTTTATAAGCACCGCAGGCCCTAGTAGCTAGTGTGTTTTGTAAACTATGTTAATATTTTATATTATTCTAATAAATAATAATAATAATAATAATAATAATAATAATAATAATAAATATTTTATAAAATGTATTGTATGTTGTGGCTTTAGCTCTTCATATGCATTTTGCAAAAGCTCTAATTGTTTTAACGATTAGTTGGGGAGAATATCCCGAATAATAAATTTCAATATAAACATTTTATTTTTATTTTTTCTAATTGAATACAATCATTAACGACCAACGGGTGTTTAATTGTAAACATGTTGCAAGAAAACTAAAATTGACATGTTGAGTATAATTGTTTCTCGTGTTGTTATTATAAAAGCATTCAAAGCCTACTATTATTATGTTTTTGTAATAATCATACACAATATAGAATTCTTACATTGTGTTTGTTTTAGCATAAACATACGAGGTTAAATGTTTTCAAACTGCTTAAAGTTCACTGACGACTTGGTTTAGCAACCAATGAGATGTTGGCACATAAACAACTAAAGCCACGAAACGAACGAATGATATTTAAACCGCAGCCACTGCTCCAAAACTTCTAATGAATGCCATATACATATAACATACAAGTTCATTCAATGAGGGTTTTCACACAAGACTATTTTTTAATCCGCACAACTTTTGTTCTTTCGTATTCACACTAGACTAATTATGCTGGCATAAAATTGTGTACGTATACAAATCTTTGTGTGTGTTAGTATTTTCTTTGTTTATTTCGCAGAACCTGCCCTGAAGGAAACATGGGGACAAGTGTACCCAAGTCACCAGTTTTGTCGACTATTTTGGTGACTCATATGTAGACATCGTCAACGGAGTTGTCAACAAGTTTTTGTTTGATGAGCAGAGAAATTTCTGAGAGCACGCTTATGCCTCTTCATTTTTTAATTGCGTTTATTTGTTCTATGGTGAATCTTTAATAATTTATTTTAAATAAAACTGCAGGGATATATGTATATCAAAAATTGTTTACATGGACCCATTAGAACGACCTCTTCAGTAGTGGGTTTTCAATGATAAAAGTCCATCTTAAATTTCAATAGAAATAAGTATTGTGTAGAGTATGTCAATAATACTGGTGACAATGTCTACAGGGAAGCACTAGTTCTACGGTCGTCATATGGTCCCATTGGAACTAGTTCGTCACTAGTTCCAACGTCAGTAGTGGATTTTCAATGACAAGTGCATGTTAAATGTCAACAGAAAAAAGCATTGGCTGGGGTATAATTTGTCACTAGTACTGGTGACTTTGTCAATAGTGAATCACTAGTGAATCACTAGTGACATTTCCTTCAGGGTGTTTTCATAAGTGTGTATGTGTTAGTTTTGTTCTGCTTGTGCGGGGTTGAAGCTGGTTGAAAAAATTGTGCCAACCAAAAACCACTCTCTTCCCCGAAAATGCCTACAAACTGCGATTTTATGCCAGCACAATTGTTCTTGTGTGAAAAGGCTCATTAAGAACAAAAAATCAACCCCTTATAAAAGTCCCGAAAAATAAATCCATGTCGTCAAAAAAACTTAAAAACGTCACGTTTGGCGAGAAATCGTCAAATCTGACAGCGTTGCTTATAATTAAGTATACACTGGAGCACCGACATGCGTCGTCCCGATTTGCGTCGCTTTTTAAAAACTGGAAAAATTCTATTTGCGTCGTTTTGATTTCGATTTGAGTCGCTGAAAACGGTTAAATTGTTTACTACAGCATTGTGGATTACCATTTTTAGCATTTGTAGTGCCTGATATAGCATCTTTTCTGTCTTTTAGCATTTTTACTACTTCTGGCCTGTACATTAAGAAGTTTTCAAATCGCGTAAAATAAGGGGAATTCCCTTTTCTTTGTTATATAAGTGGTGCTAAGAACAACTGTCTGGTTATAGTAAGAATTTAGCGTGTTAGTGCCTGTTTACATTGGACGATTTTTGTCGCTGCAATTCTTAGTTTGTAGGTAAATAGGGGGAATAGAGCTAATAGGGGAAGAGAGAAACTAAAGAGAGTACACATAGGCATGTACTCTTGCAATTCCTTTTTCCCGCAATTCGTAATACGTAAATTCCTTGTTTGTTTACCGTAAGAATATACTTAAAAAAGAAAATATCAAAAATTACATACGTATGTATGTATGTATGCATAAAATATCTGCGACAAAAATCGTTCAATGTAAACGCAAATGCAATTTTAAAGAAAGGAAGACAAAAATTGCAGCGACAAAAATCGTTCAATGTAAACTGGCACTTACTTGCCAAAATCATCTGAAGAGAGCTCAATGTAAGCTAAATAAATTAAAAATTTTTAATGCATCTACTTTTTATGAATATATGTACATACATATGTAAATGAATTTAATTTTTATTATGTTGTTTCTTAATTTATTGTAATTATAAATTAAAATTTATAATAATTATAAACATGTGTTCAAGTAAATAAAATAAATAAAAATGTATTCATACTTGTTTTTTATTAAAAATAAATTTTTTTTGAATATTTTCCCCAATAAACCAAATTTCAGTGCATTTATATAGGTGATTTGATTGATTTGCGTCGTTTCGATTTACGTCGCGTTTCTCCGGTCAACATTAACGACGCAAGTCGGGGCTCTAGTGTATTAGGATTTGTTGTATTTTTACTTTAGGAAAGGTGACTATTTTGTTGGACGCCACTGTCAATGCTAACTTTTAAAAATTTTTATATTGCATTGTAATAATTTTACAAATAGAATATTCAGGAGTCGGCCATCAAAATACATGCATATGTATGTAGATGCCGAAACAAGTAATAAGACTACTTGCATGTGAAATAAATATTTTAATACTGAATTTTGTTTGTGAAAAGTTTTAAAGCATTAACAATCAAGCCGGTCATGTAACATTTTCTAAGCAATAATCACCGCTCATCCCGATGTCACAACTGTATACGAATTACCCAAAATTTATTTTTCTGCAACTAATTTATCAGCAGAAATTACACCTAACTATTTAATTTATTCTGAATTTATTTTCTAAAATAAAACAATCGTACAAAATTGTGTATATATGCAAGCATTTCCTCGTCTACTCAACTTATACCATCACACAAAATCAATATGGAGATCCATCTTAAGAATTTTCCAAATTATTCTCTAGTTGACTTACCTTAAATCTCTGTGTAGCTATAAGCTATTAATTATTTTTTATGTATTTAAAACACTTTTTGCTGTTTAAAAGTTAAACAAGAAATTGTAAAATTCTTATCTTCCACCGACTAGAATTGTCTGTATTCCGTCAAAGAAAAAATGGCGAACTATATAAATTACTCGAGTTATTAAGAATTCAGGGTTGATAAACGAAACCGCATGTGTGAAATCAGCCGCAGTACTTGAGATTATTATAGCACAGGCCTGTTTACAAAGTTAGAAAAGGTTATTTCATATGCATTGATTACATATTATTGACTTGTTACAAACTTGCTCGAAGATAATCCCATTCATATCTAACTAAACAAGATATATATATATATATATATATATATATATATATATATATATATATATATATATATATAATCCGTTTTTTATTTTAGAGCTTAAGGTCTTTTATTTTTTTAAAAAATTTAATTAAAAATAACTCAATATTTCGATACTCATGTAGTATCATCTTCAAGAGAATTGTCTTGAAGATGATACTCAATGAGTATCGAAATATTGATAGTTATTTTTAATTAAATTTAAAAAAAAAATAAAAGACCTTAAGCTTGAAAATTAAAAAACGGATTATTATAAAAGAGGTCAAAAAATATAGATACATTATATATATATATATATACATATATATATATATATATATATATATATATATATATATATATATATATATATGTCAGACTGCATTTAGGCAAGCATTGATGAGGGTTTTAAATATTCTGTTAACATTAGCTTCGTGTTCAGACAGAGAAAGTTTACTCTCACAAGTTTTGCTTGAATATATGTATATATATATATATATATATATATATATATATATATATATATATATATATATATATATATATATATGAATATATGTATAAAACAAAGACATATATAAACTCCGTACGATCAACAACAAAAAATATATATTTACGAATACAAGAAAGTCTTTACACTTCTGCAATCTTATTTCTTCACTCTTCCGAGAGTTCAAGACCTTGCAAAGTTAACTTTCCCTATTTTTATATAGTTTTATAAGCGATAGGACCATAGCGCCGGTAAAAGTAGATAGCAGTAGCTCTTTTTACTTTGTTTACTTGGGGTCTCTGCTCTAACTATACTTTCCTATATCGTGAAGGTTATGTTCAATTTTTTCCTTTCAAGTCGAAAGGCACTTATACTTTTAGTTAAATTGACACATTTCTCTTTAACATACCCTGAACAGTACCTGCTATAAAATTCAAAGCAAGGCGAATTGAATTTTAATTCGCCTTGATTCAAAGCAAGAGCTTGAACATGTAAATGCAGCTATATCGTTTAATTTTTGCCTTCTCGCTTCCACATTAACTTTCAACAATCAGTCACAGCTAGTTATTTCAAATAATTAATCAGGGGTAAAACTGCCAGATTTTTTAAAAAAGTCATTAAAGCTGCCTATATGATTTAAAAATCGACGAAATCGTCATAATTGATATTTGTTTTCTAACAAAATAATATATACACTTTTATTTAAGTTAAATATAACAAAACGCTTAAAGTTGCAGTGTCTTTGTATATTACTAAAAAAATTCTATAGTTAAAATAACATATGAATATGCTTATGTATGAGTATGTGTATGTAAAAATATATACATAGTTTAATATATATATATATATATATATATATATATATATATATATATATATATATATTTATACTACGTATATATTATTATATACTACAATCTCCGTCTAATATCAATACATTTATTTCCCCATTTGTTTTAGATGGATTATGTCAAAATGCTGTACATGTTTCACTCAAAATTAAAATAAATCTTAAAATCTAGCATTTATACATATAAATATGACAACGGTTAGTGAAAAATAACGCCCTTTGGATCTTATATCACTGCAGAAAATTGTTTTAGTACATATATATGTGTTACTTTAAGTATAGATTGCGATGGCTCCCACCTATTATATTGTGTTAGCACACATTTTTGCGTTTTTAAAGAATTGTGTGCGTTCCCATCAAGGTGTAATAACATTAGCAGGTGGCAGCACTGGGACAACAAAAGCAGCAACACAGTTAAAACAGATATATATGGGCACTGTCCACACTTGCAATTTAGTTGCAGCAATTTTTGGTTGTTTTAGGAGTTAGTGGTAAGAAGCTAGGGGAGGGGTACAGAGTTTCACGTTCTCTGCAATTCTGTTTTGCTTTGCTATCTCCCCGTCTACATTGGCAATTTTGTTGCATGCAATTCTGCTGCAGAATTGCTTTAGTGTCCACATTAGAAAAAATCTAGTATTGCAATTCTTGTATTAAAACGTATGTAAAACATTAAATACAACAACACCAAACATCAAGTTAAATAGTGAGGATAGCAAAGCAAAACAGAATTGCAGAGAACATTAAACTCTGTACCCCTCCCCTAGCTTCTTACCTCTCTCTCCTAAAACAACCAAGAATTGCTGCAACTAAATTGCAAGTGTGGACAGTGAGTTACCTCACTATTCAACTTGATGTTTGGTGTTGTTATATTTGATGTTTTACATACGTTTTATACAAGAATTGCAATACTAGATTTTTTCTAATGTGGACACTAAAGCAATTCTGCAGCAGAATTGCATGCAACAAAATTGCCAATGTAGACGGGGAGTAAGTTCTGTCAAGATTAAAAAATAGCGACCAAACGCACACACACAACAAAAAAACTAACTTGTAAACAATCTAGAACACATACCCAACAAGGCTCATATTTTGCCATATCCGCTTAGTATAAAAATATGCAAAAACTATAAGAATATTGAATCATTTTGATTTTCAGTATAAAAAAAGATTGCTTATGCTAATTGACAACACTGTGCAAATCTCAAATCTTTTGACATTTGTTCATTCTTCCATTTTGTCGGATGGAAAATCGACGGCGAATGAAAACTATAACAACATCCTAGTAGAAACAACGAAAGTAAAAGTGAAGCACAGTGAAAAAACCAATTAATAAATTTTATTTTGCGTATAACAAGTGTGTGTTTTAAAAAATAAATTTGCTAAATAAACCAAATACTATAGCATTACAAACTTTACAATATTAACTTGCAGGAAAACAACAAAATTTTAAGTTTCACTTCGATTATTAGTGAAAAAATTTTATACAAGAACAAAGACTAGGCAAAAGGCCGTCAAAATAGAAGTAAAAATAGTGAAAAGGTGGTAGTAACAGCAGAGCGAAGTGATAAAAAAGTGATAAGAAAAATTATAAGAATTTAATACAAAAATAGTTTAAATAAAATTTCTTCTTAATATTATTGAAGTCGTATTATTAACTTTTCATTATTCATAGCTGCTAATTAAACAAAAATAAAAGCCAGGAAAGGAAATTAATTATACATTTCATATTTATAAAATTATTAAAGTGGTTGTGCCTAGGTGCTGTCCAGCTGCTGGTGGTGTTGTTCTTGTTTGTCATTGATATAGTAACTGATCGAATTAACAATTCAGCGTCTGAACGCCTAAAAGATAATTAAGAAACAAGAGTAATAACTCCCAATTGCCTTTTAGGTACATACGCACCAGAGGAACGATTTCAACTTTTAGAAGGTTTTGATTAATTAGATATTAATTACTGCTTCTAATTCAGTGCTTTTGC
Organism: Germaria angustata; assembly: GCA_963681545.1. Taxonomy (NCBI): domain Eukaryota; kingdom Metazoa; phylum Arthropoda; class Insecta; order Diptera; family Tachinidae; genus Germaria; species Germaria angustata. The sequence goes on along the minus strand of OY813000.1, from coordinate 41,984,955 downwards.
CTCTTACCTTGAGTTGTAAAGTAGTGAGTCGTGCATGTTTTCCAATATGGCCAGCACTTTGGAAGAACAGCAAAGTTTGCGTGAATGCGAAAACTATATACAATCTCATGGTATACAACGCGTTCTTAAGGATTGCATTGTGCAGCTGTGTGTCAGTCGTCCGGAAAATCCCATACAATTCTTGCGACAGTATTTTCAAAAACTAGAAAAGGTAAGTACAACAAAAAATCTTTCTAGTTAGAAGTAAAATTTATTTTAGGCTAATGTCATCCTTGTTTTTATTATAAAAATAGTTAACTTATTCAGTTGTTTTTAGAATATAAAAGTATTACTGATGTCCAACTTTCTGTTGACTAATAAATATTACTGGTACATGAATGTCGGACAATTTTAACATTGTGGCTTTCGCCATCTTAAAAGGAAATACAAAAAGGATTCTAGGATGCAATGGCATTTATTACACACATTTTGATTGAACATCCAACTAAATTTCTTTTATTTTTTAATATTTAATAAATTTTGCCTTGGTAAAGTATACCATTTAAAATATGAAGTAAAATAAAATCAATGAAGCCAAATATTGCTTAGATTGGAAATGTGAAGTAGGTCGGTGCTGGAACTACTTACCGCTGGAACTACGCGTTTTTTTCACAATCTAGCAATCCATGCTTTTCGCCTCATGCTTACATTTCTTTCAAAATATTAAAATAGTCTGCTTTTGTTGTATCATTTGATATTTCTGTATTAGTTTCCCATTTTTATTACATTTTGTTGTTTATATGTATATGAACTGCGCTTTACTTTTTATGTATTTTATAAATTTATTTATAAAGTATATTTCTTTAAATAAATAAATGTATATGAAGTTCGGCTATTAAATAGACCAAATTATAGCCTATAAACCAGGCGAATCAGCTTTAAAGTTAATACAGCTTGACCACTTCTTCGTTCTCAACAATTTTGTGCAAATATTTCGCACAAATTAAACCATTATAACGTATTTCGGTTACAGCGATCATTCTTTAATGCAAGCACGAATTGTATAATGGTGAATTTTTTCGTTTACAACCAACCAAATTAAGTTGCTAATTTTCCAACCCTTTTTGCTATTATACTATAAAGCGATAAAAAATTAAAACTAAGTGAAAATTGTAGATGGGCAATATACTCGTATACTGCATAAACGTATCGAAAAATAAGACCTACATATACATATGTAATCCGTTGCAAAAGAACTTCATTTATATTCTTGATTGCTCAGTCCCGCGGCGTTCGTTATAAGCGAACTACACTGTATGTTCAATTATTAACAATTGTATAAGCTATACTTTTATTCAATATGATTTTTATATATTCTTTTAACGTTGCCATTGATTTGGATAGTTAAAATTATATTGATTCTTTATAATTCTGTATAATGTTCAAGGCCTAATAAACAACTTTTAACCAAGTAGAAATTATTGCTGAACATGAAAAACCAGATTTTATTGTTCTATCCGAAACTCAATTAACAGAGGATATACATAAGTAGATGAAAAAGAAATATCAATACAAGGGTATGGGGAAATTACAACATTGTCAAATTCGAAATGAACAGGAGGTATTATAACTTATTGTAAAAAAATTTCGGAAAGAATTGCTAATTTCAAGTACTGGTTAAGTGCTTGTAAAAATTATTTTATATTAGCAGCATTATATAGTTCACCTAGTTATAGTGAAGCAGCATTTCGAGAAATTCCTTTAAGATATACATATGTATGTATGTCAATAAAAAAATAATAACAGGAGATTTCAACATAGACTGGCCTGTTGATGGATTTTACAAAAAATATGGACAGTGAGTTTAATGACAATTTATTAAAACGAATAATTTAAGAACATACTAGAATAACCTCAAATACAAGGATTTTAATAGATTATGTGTAATTAATAAAGATGAAAATCGGTAAAAATAACAGTAGAACAAAATATCGGATCATGAATCGCTCGATATAAATATTCAATGTGAAGTAAAGAAACGAAATTCGTGTAGTGTAAAGAAATACAGATATTTAAATATAATTGAAATTTATTTAATAGAGAATTATGTTCAGGTCTTATTATAAATAAAATTGATGACATAAATAAAAATGTGGCTTGTTTTGACCCAGTGATCGAAATTCCAATACGAAAGTTTACATATAAAAGAATAATGCGTCAATGCACACCTAAGAATTCTCAAAGAAGAAAAGGTTTTGAAATAACAAATTGTACTGAAGCATGGAATGCAATATTTATTTATTTATTTATTTAGCTATTATTTACTATTATTTACAATTCAAAATATTAATTCTTTGGATTTTTATTCTTTAATCAAAATTTTTTACATACAATGTTAATTGCCTTTTAAAAAGATAATAATTGTTTTCATTTTTTAACTCTCGAGGCATTTCATTATAAAGTTTAAGACCATTATAAAATAATAAGTTTTGCGAATAATTACTTCTACAAAATTTAAATAGTAGGGTTGCACTTCTGCCACATATGTTAGTTGTTTTTCCAGATATCTCGGCATCATACCATTTTTCATTTTAAATATAATCATTAAAACATTCATAATCAGTCTTTGATTTACTGATAGCCATTGCAACGCTTCTAACATGTCTTTTCTGCTTGTTAGCCTATCGCACTTAAGAATACACCTCATACCCCAGTTTTGCAGCTTTTGAAGTCTCTTTTTCATTTGTACGTTTCCAAGGAATAAAACAGTTGAACAATATTCAAAATGAGGTTTTATTGTTGTGTTAAAAATATTCACAGCTGTTATTGAAGATACTTTATCGCGTATTCTTCTCAGGAATGAGATCTTTTTTGATATCTTCTTGCAAACATAGTCGTAATGCAGATCAAACTTCAATTTTGTATCGATCATAATACCAAGATATTTCATTTCCAATAATGCAATAATGTATATAATAAATAAGTCGTTCGAATACAATCAATAACGATTTCGGAGTACCACAGGGCTCGATTTTAGGTGCATTACTATTTATAATATATATGTACGAATTATCTTAGATAAACGTTCGAAATAGTTCTCTATGCGGACGATACCCTTATTTTTACGGAATCGAAAAGTGAAGAGCAATGCCAGTTTAAGCTAAACCACGGGTTTAGTTAATGAGATTGACTTAAAATTTAAAGAACATATCGTATATATGTGTAAATAAGAAATAAAGTTTCTATGCTAACGGAAATTAAGATTTATAATATAATGATTAAGCCTCACTTTGAATATGGATTCACAATATTATATACATGCTATACAAAAATACGAATAGAAAGGCTTACAAATTGCAGAATAATGCAATGCGTTCAATTTTGAACTGCAATCGATATACATCAATCCAAGATATGATAAATACACTAAAAAGGCTTAACATAAAACGAAGACGAAACACGCTGAATTTCATAAAAAAATGAAGATGGGGAATAGACTGCAATGCTTATGTAAACAACTTGAATATATTGGACAAAAATAACCATACTACCTCAGAAATGTACAAGACTTTAAACTTCAACAAGTGACAACTAATGCAATGAAGCGATTTCTGTTTTACAAGGGCCTAAACTTATACAACATGTTACCCAATGTTGCTAAAAATGAACAAAATGTTAACATTTTTAATCTTAAAATAATACATAAATAAATAAAATAAATATTAATTGTAATAAAGTGTTTGAAAATAATTGTAATACTACTAAATAAATCAATTAATCAATTTGTAACTTCAGTGGTAATATGAACTGATAAAAATCAAAACTGTTCTTTTTATCGAACTTGGCCACGAGTTTGTTGTGAAAATCATTAATACTAGACTGTGAATTCATCCTCAACTGCAATCCTAAGGACTGAAAAATCTGGGAGTAATGGTAGTTTCGCAATTCGCGATTTTTATATCCTTATTATTCGGTGAAAACGAATACAATAAACTTCTTTTCATCAAATCGTAATCTTCCACCTCAACTAAGCCTTTTTCTTAGTGGACAGTCACTCTCAAATGTCTAGGAGTTGTTTATAATAGTAAACTTAATTTAAAGGATCTCATTAATTCTGATGCGAATAAGAGTTGTCTAATTTTGAGGAGACTTTACTCATTGAGGGCATATGCAGCTAAGTACATACGAATTTGTTTAGAGTTCTGCTATCATATCTCAAATTAACTATTGCCAGAAGTCTTTTCTGCAACGTGTTCATACATCGTAAATGCTAAGAGTATTGCAGCTACTGTTAAAAAGGTAATTCGCTATGTATTTGAGTATTGGAATTCAGGAACATGGTCGTACTCACAAACTCATTCCCTTGTTCTCCTAAAATTAACTTTAAAGATTAGTGAAGCCTACTTACATTACTCCATTTTTACAAAAAAATCAAACCCGGACCACCATTATTACTTGCTAATGAATATTTCCTTGTTAACTCCACACGTAATGTTCAGAATTCACCATGTTTGGAGTCTTCATCCAATTTAAATGCAAACTAGTCTTAGTTTGCTTGGAATTTCTCATACCTTTTGTTATCTTTCGGCTGTATAATAAAATATTTTATTATCAATATTCTTATATATCTAATCAATCCTTATAAATTTGTTAAATAAAATCTTGAATTCTTTTGTATTAATATGCATGATTATTTTCTAGTTATATTGGCCACATACAAGCTTTCATTGTATTGATATTAAATAAAGTAAATAAATAAATAAAAACAGGTGATCTGAAAAATCTGGTTCAACTTTGGAAAGTTAAGTAAATTTTTTAAAACTCCTTTTTTAATAGCGGACGCTGTTGAAAATAAACCCGCATACAAACTATTTCGGTTTTTTATTATACCGTCTTACATATGTATATACACCAATTCTATTGTTAACATAACGCAAAATGACCTTAAAAATATAATATACGAAATAATTCATGCTAGTATGTGATGGAAAATGACCGACTTAATTTTTTAATGATTTTTGGGATAGTATGAAGCTATTGCATATCGAAATGCAGAAGATATATTCCGTCTTATTATGATTGTCGCGTCGACGTCACATCACGTCAACAGTAAAAAGAGACAGCAGTTCTAAAGTCGTTGTAGGCAATAATTAACTAATATTGATGGCCAATTGTAATTTTTATAAAATTAGTAGCCATAGTAGTAGTAATATCCTATCAATAATATTTAATATTTCTCGATAACGATTCCACAATTGCCAATATATTGATGTCGACTTGATGCGACGTCGACTTCGACAATCATAATAAGGGCAATTGAAATTTAAGCAATTAAAACTTGTCTTCTATGTTAAACTGTTAAATTGTGGAAATACTATGGTGTTCTACAAAACTAATAAAACTTTTCATGTTGACTTCTCTCTAAATTTGTTGCAAAGAAAAATATTTGAAGCAGCTTGAGAAAAATAAAATTAATAAAAAATTTCATAAGAGCAACTTAGGAAATGTAGAGAAATTAATTTTAACATGAAAATTCCCAACAGTTTTTAATATTCCTTAGTTTTTTTTCGGAATCCCGCAATTTTCATAATTTGACGATAAATGAATGCGATTTATGTAAGTTTCTGGACGTCATATTTTTGACAGTTTTCGATTCGCGAGAAACATAATTTTTCCTAGTGATTTTGGAATTTTTTTTCGAGGTATCCCGAATTGTTTTCGGACTTTTTTATATTTTTGCAACTAGTGTTTTTGTCGGAATATTCAGTTGCATATATTTATAAAAAATATTCTGTTTTGCAAATGGTGAAATATTTTCGCTTTGCTCAAAAAAAGTTCGTTGTTTCACAATTTTTGTTCGTGGGAAAAAACTCTATGAAAAATAATTTCGCTTTTATTTATAATAACTGAGATTCGCATTAATTTCTATCGTAAAATAATATATTTCATGCAGTTCTTTGGTGTTGATTTTAAATAAATTTTTTGTTAAAACTTACTTTCAAAACACGTCGTTTCAGTTTGAATTAAACTGAAACGGAAATTTTACTTATCAAGCTACTGACAAATTTGAGAATTCAAAATAAACTAACACTTCAGTTTCACTTCATTCTGCAAAAATAAAAGAATTTAGTCAAAAATTATAAAAAACAAACAATTATAATAAAAACTTTTTAAAATATGTTCTAGTTTTTTGACTGTTTTATTTTAATTTATAATCTTAATTTCGAAATTTCGGTACTCATCGAGTACCATCTTCAGGATAGTTTATTTTATAAAATAAACAAATATTCTGGAGATGGTACTCGATGAGTACCGAAATAAACAAATATCCTGAAGATGGTACTCGATGAGTACCGAAATATCGATTAAAAAAATTAAGAGGCCTTAAGCTTGAAAAATAAATTAAGTTTATAAACTACGAAATAAAATTTTAGTTGCTCTTCTTATTGCTTTAATTTAAAGTTCTTACAGGTAAATAATTGTGACTCATTGTGCATAAAAACAGTGGAATTTTTATTTGGAAAACTTTCAATCAACAAATACTTTAGGAACATTAAAAATAATTTTTATAATCTCAAAAGGAAAGCAGTTAACACATTCTAGCCCCTCGTACTCTCCTTTTTCTACTCGCAGATTTTCTGGACGTTGCTAATCGATTCCTAACACCACCACTTAGTTTTCTCCGCCTTCTTCGAGGAGCATAGAAAGCCTAAATAAAGAAACTAGGAAGCAAACAAACACAAAATGAAATATAAAATTTCTAACCTCAACAATAAATCGAGTTTTTTCTTCTTTCGACAAAGATTTCCAGGCTTGTGCTCCTTGGCGAACAGTTTCAGTCACCGATAAACCACAATGGGTTTTTCTGTATTCACGTAAAAAATTTAAAAAGGGATTGCGTTGCACCGGTCCAGGTCTCATACAACGTTTTGTCTCATTTGTTGTAGGTGTAGTTGTTGTTGGGCTAGATTTAGTTTCTGATGATGATGAGCACGATATTAGCTTTCTTGCCATTTTGGTAACTCTGCGAATGGCGCCGCATTGTGGCATTTTTATATACTTTGGTGATGTATATACGTTTGGCGGTTGATACGAAGATTGTAACGTCCCTATTATCGCTACTAAAAATGTACGCCAATAGTCAAAAAGTATATTAGATTATTTTTTTACAAATAATTTTTTATTTACAAATTTTTTTATTTTTTTATGAAAAATAGTTCTATTTAATTTTTAATTTGAAATTTTTCACCATGCTAGTATTTGTAATAAACAATTAAAAAAACAAGTACTTGGTTGAGAATTAATGGCATTGCCTGCAGATCATCTGTGTATCTGACGTTTTCCAAGGTCTTTTTCAATGAAGGTATTGATGAAATAAAATTCTTCTTATGAGTAATTCCTTTAAGTGTTTTGGACATGCTCAATTCTTTTTAGTTATATGGTGGGAATAAATAAACGAACAATCGTATTGTTCAGTTAGAACAAACTTTTGCTTACTTTACTTAATCTGAACTCTTCTTGTTATTTTATTTTATTATCTGACGTGTAAAATTTTTACTTTTCCAACATTCATATGTAGGACAATGCAATTATTAAATAAGTTTTTTTATGTTACCACTAATGCTTTCGTACAGGCACGTCGCACATTCCGATCGGAATTTTCCGATTGTTTTTGTATTACCTTCTTTACAGCCATGTTGCAGCATATACATAATTCCGATCGTAAGTAATAAACTGAGTCTTAAGAAAACGAAAGTTTTCTTCGGCATCAAACCACATTTAATTTTAGAAATGAAACTGATAAATTCTTTTTGTACCAGTTTATTTTGTATTAAAAAGTAAAAATATTGCATACTTTTAGGAGACACAAATAAGCGTTTGCGTATCGATAATTTCTTTTTAATATAGATCAGTTACTGATCGTTTTGAATAAATGTATACACGCATACATATGTAAAACACTTGCTGATCACTTAGCTTTTGATAGTCATCATAAATTTTTGATTATATATATGTATTCTTTTGAATACGCTTATATGTATCTTTTTCTATATTTTAAGTCTCAATAAAATTGTATTCAATTATAAAATATTTGTTCAAGTATTTAGGACTCCATAGCCAATTTTCTTAACAGTGGAAAATTTCGCAGAGAGGCAGTTAAAGCTTTTTTGAATTTATGGAATTTTCTTTCTGATTTAAAGCATCAACTTAAGGTATAAAATGCGAAAGTTGATTGGCAATAAAGTACAATTACCGGGAAATAAAAATATCTACCCTAATAGGAATAGTATTATTATTTAGTGAGGCCTAACGCACTATAGACCATGTAATCTGTTATGCCACCTTTCAGCCTACGATAGATTTAGCCTACGGATAAAACTGTACGGATAGTGGATTTGTGATTATTTATTGTATAAGAGCTGGGCTAATAAATAGGATATGCTCCGATGTCTCGTCATATAATTCACTGAATTTACAAATTGTTTGGTGTCAATATTACATTTAATGTGACCACAGTGTCCAATAAATTATCCAGTTAGTTTTTAAGTTGATTTTTATTGATCTTTGGCATCTGTACTGAGATACCCTTACGAATCCGTTGCCTATCTGAAACCAGAAATAGGGAGAAAATTATATTTCACTAAATGATTTGAACTGATAGGGACATCAAAGTCGAGTTTGTAGTGGTATTTGTAATTAACACCAATAATAAAAATTTTGGTCAGCCAATCAAATTAATACTCTGTATTTTAATTAGTTCGTCAGAGTTGTCGTGTTCCAAAATTTGGAAGCCGTAACTTTAAATGTAATATATAATTTGCAACAATCATCTCATTTTTGCAATTACCATAAATAAAAAAAATATTGCTTGAACTAGATCTCTTAAATCATAAATGTTGCAAATTGAACAAAACAACTACAATGTAAATGGAAATAAAGTCGATCCATAATTACCCACAGCTCCAGTAGTCATAATTTCATTGCGAAAAAATCGGTAAGAGTAAAATTAATATTTCATAACCGACTCTGGGCCGTATATGAAGCCTACATCACCAATGATCGGAATGCGTTTCAATCCTAACTTGCAATTCCTTGCTATTGCGCATCACACTTCTATACTTTAAGGGGATATAACTTTCTTTTATGCGTTTGATATTTTTTTATTATTGTGAGATTTACTTTTTTATGTAATTAAGCTGATAGAAAATTTTTGAAATCCATTTTTATATGCTACGCAGCAAATGTGATAATGGGTGTTTCTTCACAACGAGCGATTATAGGGTATGGTTCTCCCGCAAAGGTGATGTGATTTGGTTCTACTAAACCTTTTCATGTAATATTTGGTGAAGTCGAATAAGTAAAATAGAGAAATTTAAGGATACATTGATAGAGAAGGCGGTTAGATACTTCGTTTGAAAATTATCTGTTGAGTATATTGTAGTTAGCAACTGCATATATTGTGAACTAAATCAACATAATTTTCTTTATGGGTGATCAAATCTCAGTAAACTCCATTAGATAATGTATAATTGGTTTCCCATAAATGGCACTACCGATTTCGATGACAACAGTCTGGGGATTTTCGGCGACGTTCGAAAATCCGTCTTCCTTGAATTTTTAGCGGGTGGCTGTGTATTTAAATTTTTTTTGGCAGCCCCATATGAGTATTAGACAAAAGGATTTTCAAAGAAGAGATCAACATAAAATGATCTCATTCTTAATTAAAAATGGCGGTCGCCTTAAAAATTTAAAAGAGAACTCAAAATAAAATGAAAACCTCGGACGAAAATTAAAAAAAAAAAAAAAAAAAAATAGTAATGCTCGGTCTAACAGGTACGAGTACTAATCATTAAATATATCAGTTTGATCTTTCATTTTATATTGGTTTAATTTAAATTTGTCTATTAAATTATTAAAAATAGCGAATTCCATTTTGAAAACATAAAGTGATATCATTCCGAAAAAATTTATCGTTTTTCATTTTCTAAAGACTCGATTAAGTGCCTTTAACACTTTCGACTGGAACTGAGTTCTGTGACATGGCTATATAATCCGAGAAAAATGTTTCTAAAGTCCCCACCACTATATATTTATATACACATATGTATATATAATGAATGGTAAAGTGAATGGCTGTTTTTATAAAAATTTCTTAAGCGTATGAATCAATTTGTTTTAAATAACTGCGTAAACCAGACTGGTACTTGCCACGTAAATGAGCCTTCGAAATATAAAAAGCAGTCCAAGTCCCACACGCAACATTGAATCGCCCTTATTGCAATTGCAAAAAAGAAAGAAATAAACCTGCTCCGAATAAGTAAATTTGGAACGTATTAACATTTAAATAGGGCTGTAAAAATTGTTGCTGTAAATTGTAAATTCAAAGCAATTCTATAGCGTTAGAAAGGAGTTTGAAGGATGCCAAAGTATTAAAAAAATGCATTGCAGTCAGGGTCTTACGCATGATTTATGAATTTTCAAATTAATATTTGTATGTAGATGTTTTTGTAAATGCATTTACATGCATTATATGCAATTCTACATATATACATACATACTTATGTTCATTCATGAAAATACATACTTTTTATTGTACTGAAAAACAAATTTCTTTCAACAAAAAATTTACAATCAAATAACCTCTTTTTCATATAAAAAAAAATATTCACAAGTTACATACAATCTTGGCCTTGCTTTCTGCTGATTTTCTTGACTTGCGGGAGGTACTACGTCTAGATGAATTACGGGAGACACTACGTCTAGATTTACGGGAGGAACTACGTCGACGTGACCTACTGGATCTTGATCCTCTATTTCTGCTCCGAGACATACGTGTTGCTGCTCTAGGTCTTCTTTTTGGGGCGTAAAACGCCTTCGAATTGAATTAGTTTTGAACGATTACATTTCATGATTAAAAAAAAAAATAAATTTTACTAACCTCCTCTACGTAGCGAAGTTTTTCTTCTTTACTTAGAGTATTCCAGGCTTTTGCTCCCTGTACAACTGTTTGGACTGGTGTCATACCACAACACTGTTTTCTGAATTCTCGCAAAAAATTTAAATATGGATTTCGCCCGATTGGACCTGGCTTTAAACATTTTCGAGGAGAACCGGTTGAATGCGATTGACGTGACCTAGAACGCGAACGGTTTGACTTAGAACCGATAGATCTCGAACGTCGTACTGTGGTACCACAGGGCATTTTTATTTTTTTCAATTTTAATTTTTTAATAATTAACTAAAAATTTTTAAAATATATTTTTTCGTATATCAAAATTATATTAAAACAGGAAACAAAAAATTTGTGTAAAATTTTTTTATTTTATTTCAATGAATTTAAAAACTTTATGTTCTTGGATTAAATAAAATAAATATAAATTTCTCTAGCAAGTAGTCAAATTTGCACTATGACATTTAAGGCGAGTAAAAAGTACAAAATGCAGTTTTATCTGCACTACTGATTGTACGAAACCTCGATATTTTTCTTAGAAATGTGTACAAAAGAATCCGAGGCATATTCTTCAATTCACACACTAAATGGAAGAATGTGTAGAATTTTGTAGACAATCACTCTTATCTTGATTAAAATTCCACGTGAAATCTGTTCCCCTTTTTCAAAAATTTCAATCGGCATTTTGTTGTTGGGTTTGTGTACATTCACACGTGCACTATTTTGTTAAATTTTTCACAATATTTTGTTCATGGGAAAAAATTCACATGGACATTTTTTGTGCTTTTATTTACGATAGAGGTGAATATGAAGAACAATATGACGACTATTTTAAAATTTTTAACTCAAACATCTGTTTTTTATGAAATTATGTTCTTTAAGCAAATGAAACATCCTACAAGTCCACCGATTTTACTAAAGGAGACGTTAGGGCTAAAAGTTATTTGTACATATGTATGTAAAGTTGTATATATGTCGATAAGCATGCAATAGAACATTCTTAATGTATCTATATATTCTATTGTACCCAGATTATGAATGCCCAGTCATACCTTATTTTTGTCATTATTTATTTTGTTGCCAAGTTGTTCCCTGTTATTAAGATATGACAAAAATGATAGGATATGTACAATATTTATTGTAAAAAACTGCATTAAAACTTGCACAATTAAAATTGCCTAGTGTAATATACGTATATCTTTTTCCCAGCTGAATGGAAACTTGCGCAATTAAAATCGATTATTGGAAGAGGAAACGGTCTGCCACTTAAGGTCTATAAATCTAAGAGCTGTTTACGCAAGTGGCCTTCAGATGTCTTGAAGATTATGTAACATTTCTGTAAGTTCCAAATATTTGAAAACAGTTAGGTAATTTTCTTCGACTAATTTCCATATGTACATATGTGTATACTTACAGGTGCAGTGCCATAAAGCCATAGGCAATAAAGCCTATTTCATTGAGAAATAAGGCCATATGGCTTTATTGCCTACACCCAAGTGCAATATCACCATAATCGTTTAGTAACCAAATTGGAAATAACGCCATAACTGTGTAATTGTTATGGTTACAAATTGCCAAAGAATGAGTTGCCATTGTCAAATGTCTAAAAAATATGGTACAGGATGTGGGAAGGGGGCGGGGGCGGACGCGCGTCCGGCGGGCGATCGCGGCGCGCGACGGGCCCGCGACATACGCGGCACGCGCAATCTATATTGCATTTTAACTTTAATATATTGAAAACATTTTTGTCTGTTGCTATGACCAACATTTCAAGTTTTCTGTGTGTTAAGAACTTATCAAAAGAGAAATAACACTATAATGGCTTTATTTCATTCCTTATATGGAAATAAAGCCATATGTCTTTATTTCTCAATGAAATGGGCAATAAAACCATATGACTTTATTGCCTATGACTTTATTGCACTGCACCATACATACATACGTATACATACTGAATGGCACAGTTTTTCTGTGCCAATCTTCTAATAAACTTTTTAATAACTTCATTAAAGACTTTGGTACAATTTTGGAATCCACGTTCACACTGTAGGCCCACTTATCCCCCCAGGGGGCGCGGTCAATGCACCCTGTCTTGGTGGCTTGGTGTTGAACCTCCTGGGGTAGAGGGTTATCAGGTTTCCGGACCTAGGCCTTTTTGCTGATAACCCCTAAAAACTTGTATGTTGCTACCCAATCCCTGAAACAACAGGGCAACGGGCGCGCATGCAAGTAAACTAAAGGTAAAAGCGGGTTCGCTCGCTCGTCCGGAGGGGTAGTTGGTCTTTCCAGACCTTGACCTTTGGCCAATTGCCCTAAAACTTAATATGTTACTACCCAATCCCTGAATACCAGGGTAACGGGCGTGCATATAAGTAATTAAGGAAGTAGCTTGCTACGCTAGTCTGGGTAGAGGTGTTACCGATGCCTCAGGTGTGCAAGGAACCTAAAATCGGAGGTGCTTTTAACACGCGGCTGACCAGAGTCCTATCTGGTGCCACGGGAACCAGTAGCCCCTAGGACTTGTCCTAGACTGGTTATTGGTGAGGCCCCTTCGGGGATCACGTGGTGGCTGTGGTTAAAACCTAAAGATACGCGGGGAGAGGTATGGGCTGGATGAGTGTGTCTTCAATCATGGGTTAGTGGCATGATGTGGATGTTCTCTTCAGGCCGTATATCTCTAGGTGCTGTTGCTATTCGACAGAGCTGCTCTTATGGTTACGGTAGGTGAAGCTTCAGGTCAGATTGGGGTAAAAGTTCCACTGCCGTGCCATTTGGGTAGTAGGAGGTTAGATAGCTCCAAGCATCTTAGCAAGGTGTCTGTACATGGTCCAGCAGCCTGTACGGAACTTGCTACCATGTTGTCCCTGTTGGGGGCACATGTTAGTTGGCATTTCCTCATGTGCCCTTGGCGGGGGCTACTGGGGCGGTGGTGAACGTGCTTTATTCACCCTTGTGCAATAGTGCACCGTCAGGTTGGGCCTTCGGGCAGGTACTGACGTGAATCTTTTGCAACTCTGTAGGCCCACTCATGTACGTGAAATTTCTATAATATTTTACATTTGCATACACATACTTAGTTATGTTTGCGAGTAGTGGTGTAGCTCCAATCATATTCCATCATGTATAGTCATGTTACAAAGTGTTTGAAAGCATATTTACCAAAGAACTTGTTAATATAATGTGCTCATATTGAACGCAATATATGAATTTATTTCGTTTCTATATAAGTATATATAGTAGTATATATATATAGTATATATATATATATATATATATATATATATATATATATATATATATATATATATATATATATATATATATATATATATATATATATATATACATATATATATATATATATATATATATATATATATATATATATGTATATATATATATATATATATATATATATATATATATATATATATATATATACTATATATATATATATATATATATATATATATATATATATATGTATATATATATATATATATATATATATATATATACATATATATATATATATATATATATATATATATATAGTATATATATATATATATATATATATATATATATATATATATATATATATATATACATATATATATATATATATATATATATATATACATATATATATATATATATATATATATATATATATATATATATATATACATATATATATATATATATATATATATATATATATATATACATATATATGTATATATATATATATATATATATATATATATATATATATATATATATATATATATATATATATATACGTGTCTGTACATATATACATATGTGTGAAATAAACTATAAAGCATCACCATTTCAACTAATCCTTTCGGCATAAATAACAAAACATTTCTAAAATTCTATTTAACCAACCAGCCAATGAACTAACCAACCATCACAATGGGCAACCTTACAAAACATGCAACATATTAATTAATCTGCATATAGACCTCAATAAACGGATTTTAATGGTATTTTGGTTTTGGCATCCAATCATTTTGGAAATAACAATATTATTTGTACCGGTTGGATTATAGATTATTACTTTAAAATAATTATTAATGAATTTATAATTTATGATATATAAGCAGATATTTTATTTTACAAATATGTATTATTAATGATCTACTATATTTTAAGTAGAATTTTAGCAAAGTGAAAACCAGATTTATGTGAATATATATAGCACAAATGGCAGTATTGCAGCAGCTCCTATAAGATATTGTATCTGAAAGTCAGCACCCAACAAGTAGTACTGCAGGAACCATAATTTCTTTAAACACGCGGGCCCTGAACAAACCTTACCAACACTTACGAGTATACAAGACAAACTTTAGGATCTAATGGTTTCCGTGTTAACGTGTTGGGCTATTAGTCAGCTATGATTGAAAAATTGCAGTTTTAGATTCTATGCAGCTTGAGATATTGATGTAACTTCTCTACCGGGGATTCCATTAGACTAAGAATGGGGCAGGAATCATCTATAAAGATGGTATGTCTCGAGGAGTAGAACTTGGATGGAGGTCACAAAGATGCATATTCATATACATTCGTACCTACACGAATACTGATAAAAAAGTAGACGGGGATACCCTCTATATCATTAACCACTTCTGATCTCTTACATATTCAAGAGTTTTGTACTTCGCTAGAAAATTATATATATTGAACAGTACACAAAGGCGGGAACGATATATCATGTGAAATTTTATCCACGATAGCTGTGAATAATTCAGAAAATTTATATGTATATATATATATATATATATATATATATATATATATATATATATATATATATATATATATATATATATATATATATATATATTATGCTTCTGGAGGGAGCATATGGCTTCTACAAAGCATATCCATTTTTACACGGGTGGTTGTTGCAGTTGTTTTCGCATTGTTATTATTTGTTTTTTGCCTTGTATCAGTTTCGGTAATCGGTTCTTGATCCAGCTAAGTAGATGATTGGTCTGCTGTAGCAGGTCTAGGATAATGGGGCTGCTGTCTGTCGTTGCCTTGGTATGTCTGAATGATAAAAAAAGTTTGGAAAAAGCGAATAACAAAATTACTGAATCTTTAAAACTCACACATTACTACCATTCGGCAATAATTGCTTCGTAAAACGAGTTATAAATGTGTCCTGAATAAATTTCTCTGTATATCATCGTACGATTATACACTTCCAATCAAACTTTTTTACATACACACCCAACAAACAAATGTGATTTAACTAATTTAGTCGGTCAGGTTCCTGTTTTAAATTGTTTCTTCATTAAGTTAATTGAATTTAAAGTTGTAACGAAAATAAAACTATATTTTGCTGAATTTTTTAGTTTCTTAACGCATAATATTTAGAATTAGTAGTTACATTAATGTACATTTTTTCAATTGATGTACGAGTATATTTGATCGAAATTAAGGTTTTAAACCCAGACGAATTTATTTATTGATGGATCTAAAACTTGAGTTCAATTGTTTTTAATTTAATTTTTTGTAATTAAGAGTTAATCCCAAGATTTCTATATTTAGATTTTTTAATTCATAAACGTTGTGCGGAGTTCTTCCTGAATTTCAGTTTCAAGAAAAACTATGTGTAAAAAACTTACCGAAATTCAGGTTCGTTTGCTGGTGCGCAGTTCAAAACGAAATGTTCATAGAATATTTGCTGGACATTTTTTGCCGAATGTCCGTTGAGGCGTTCGTTCAATATGAACATTTTTTTTCGTATAACTTGTAGAGAAATGCCTAATATTTGTCGATGCATTGTCACCTGGTGAACGTCGATTGTGTGGAAGTAATCCCTTACACGCTTGTTGGTATATTCATTCATCACGGCCCAATAATCCTATAATTATATTCTTATAGTAAATTTACTTAAATTACCTAAATTTAAGTTAAACTAAACTAAATATGCACGTCGCCTCCCAAAAGAGTTCTTTAAAGGAAATAAGAGCCGTGTTCCGAGCTGGTTTGAACTCTACTTTGCAATCTGTGAAAGTCCGAGATGCAGAGAAGACTTTTATTTCTCATATTTTTTTCGAAACATTCTCAAATGTTTGGCATTTGAAAAAGTGCTATTTAATTTTAATTCAGGGCCTAACCAACATGTTTGCTGGGCTCCTTAAAACAGCCTGTTGAATGTCAACACATAAATATGCACGACCAAACTCCTGTTTAGAACATTGTGTATGCAAAGTGTTGCTGTTTTTGTTTTTGTTTTCTTGTTACTGCTATTGTTGTATTTCTGGTCATGCAAAGTAATACTCAGACATGAGGTTCAGTTTTCTTTTTATCCTGGCCAAGTGCGGTAGTATTGTTGTTGTATCCTTTCTTTTCATATATGTACATTATATTGTCAATATTACTGTATTAGAACTCACATTCTACATATTTTTCATTATTCGCCAAAATTCTAAAAATCCTTGTTAGTGTAGGAGTGCTTTTACTTGTGTATGTATTTGCATTTCTTTCATATCGTATAAAAAAACTTTTTTCTTATGTACATACATTTACTCGAGAACAGGAAATTTAATCAGTTAAACATTCGAATACATAAAACCTACTGCATTTGTTGACGTGACAAAAGAAAATAAAAGAATTTGAACAAAAAAATAATAATATATAGATCAAAAAACATCATGGGTAATTCCATGAATGTTAACCAAATTCAAACCGCTGTTGTTGACCGTTTCAAAGCGATCTCGTTAACAACGGACGATAACGGAGTCATACGTATACGTTCCTTTTCGGATGGTGGTGCTCAATTGGCCGCTCGTGTGGCTCAGCATAACACTCTTAATGTTCATAATCGTGATGATCTTGTGCCAGCAATGGAGGAGCATCGTTATAGTTTTGATGTTGTACAACGGACACGTTATACACGTACATCTTGTACCACCATACCGGAAGAGGACATTGTAAGTTTGTATTTGTATGTACTTATATATGTATGCATGTCTTTGGCATTTTTGTTTCTTTAACATCTAAATTATGTATTTATCATATATGTATCTATACGCATACATTTAGCTAAATGGATACAACAAACACAGACAACTGACAGATTTTATGTTATTCGTGCTTTCTGTCAGCCTTAAAAGCACATGTAAGGCTGTCTTTTCCCTCCCCTTCAGCTCGTTATTGAGGCAGTAAGTAGCTACAAAAATAAAAAAAAATATTGTTCATATATACATACAATATTGTATACATGTAACAAGAAAATCAATAACTCAATAATCTACGAGTATAGATACAAGTTAAAAATAACCATCTAATTATGTTGTTAATATACATTGATTTCTAAATGGTTATAATGTTATAGGACTTTGTTCTAAAGGTCGTTATGCTTATTTTTCAGTCAACAACCAATTAAAAATAAATTCAAAAACTTTATGCAGTGGCTGCAAATTAAATAGTCCATATATAAAATAGTATAATTAAAAAGTTATAATTAAAAAAATGATAATCATGGAAGGAAAAATACTTAAAAAAATTATCCAGAGATTGATATCGGTAATTGCATTTGTTTTCCCTGCTTGGCAAAGTTTGTGTAACATAATTATGCGCTTGCAACAGACTACATCAACATTCCCGATACTTCGAATTTTTATGATATCTGAACATGTTTTATACGTAGAAAAACATTATTTAAAAAATGTTTTTAATAAGTTTACTCTAGTGTTTTTGAGTCGTTTACTGATGCTTCATAGACCTTCAAATACAATTCTCAAATGGATAACGGCCAAATTTGAAACTATGAGCTCAAGTAAATAAGTAGCAACATCCGTATGTTATAGGAATGACTGAGCAAAATATTGCCTCTATTTATGGAAATGTGCAAGAAAATTCGTGGTAATTGATACTCGTATGTAGATAGACAACACGTACTTCTATCAACAATGCGCTACACTTCATATAGAGGACTATGATTATCTGTTGATTAGATTTGAGTCCGCTAAGGTTTTTCTTGCAGAATTTTCCTTGTGGCAAACGACATAAATGCTGTCGAAGTCAATGTCTAGCAGACTCTTTAAAAAATTTTAAAATTACTAAAACTTTGCTAATTTAAATGGACTTGAGAGTGATAAAATGTGCTCAGAATGTTCGGAATTCTTGTGAGCCAAGTTTAATCTAAAGTTGAACGTAGAGCATTAAGATCTCACCATATTAAAATACATCCGCTTTCCAGAACGTTGATGAAAGAAATTATCAAACAAATTCCACAATTTGTTCAACTTTTAAAATTGTTTAATGGGCGAATAGTATTGGAAAATATGGAATACAAGAAGATTTTTTTGTATTATATATTTTTACTTAATCTTTAACCTGAAAAATATAATCAAATTGCTTTTGGAAGAAAGGGCTGGAAATATGAATAGGCTATTTCGATAATTTTGATAAATAAATATTCCTGTGTCTGCGAATTCGTTCATTAATTCGTTCTAGTATTTAGATATGTACTGCATTTTTTTTTCATTTCATTTATTTACAATCTATTTTTACACAATAATGAGTAAATTTGATCATATACAATATATATATATATATATATATATATATATATATATATATATATATATATATATATATATATATATATATATATATATATATATATATATATATATATATATATATATATATATATATATATATATATATATATATATATATATATATATATATATATATATATATATATATATATATATATATATATATATATATATATATATATATATATATATATATATATATATATATATATATATTTATATATATATATATTATATATATATATATATATATATATATATATATATATATATATATATATATATATATATAAAAGAAACCTAACGTAGGCTATAAAGCTTCAGCATGCTCAATAGCTTAAACAAATATTAAGTTCTAATATTGATTTAGAAAATTAATAAATTATGTATATAAATTTATTTTCTGTAAGGTAAATCTAGTACATGAAATCTATTCAGTCTTCTTACTTCCTCTGAAGAGCAATTGCGGAAATGTTGCTATGATTACTTAGTCGATTCAAGTATGCATGACTAAATCTATTTATTTCATCTCTAATTAAAGGGATTTTGAGGTCTTTGTGAATTTAGTTTATTTGTTACAAACCAAGGTGCATTGACTAACGTGCTTAGTGTTTTAGATTGGTATTTTTGTAAAATCTCCACATTTGAGTTGCTTGCAGTGCCCCAGAGTTGGATACCATATGTCCATACCGGCTTTAGTATTGCCTTGTAAACTTTTAGTTTATTTTCTAGACTTAGCTCCAAGAAGCCAATACAGTTTTTTTCATTTTCTTGTTTAGATGTTGTCTTTTGGATTTAATATGTTCTTTCCATGTTAACCTTTTGTCAAGGTGCATTCCTAAGTATTTTACTTTATCAGCTTTTAGTATTGCGGACGTATTCAAAACTACCGCTGGGCATTCTTCCCTTCTTAACGTAAATGTTACTTGAGAGGATTTTTATGCTTATTTTCCATTTCTTCAACCAATTTTCCAAGGCATCAAGTTGTGTTTGAACTAGTAATGTAGCCTCGTATGGTGACGGATTTGACGATAAAATAGCCGTGTCATCTGCATAAGTAGCCATTGTTATATTTTCATTTACAGGTATGTCTGAGGTATAAACTGTGTATAAAAGAGGCCCAAGAACACTACTTTGCGGCACACCTGCTCTGATGCTACATATGTTGGACCTTTCATCATTACTTTTTACATAGAAGGTTCTATCTTCTAAGTATGATTTCAGACATAAATAAAACGGAGTTGGCAGGATGTTTTCAAGTTTAAACAGAAGTCCTTCATGCCATACTTTATCAAATGCCTGTTTGACGTCTAAAAATAATGCACAACAGTAATACTTTCTCTATAGGGAGTCTGAGATAGTTTTCACTATGCGGTGCCACTGCTCAGGAGTTCCGTGTTGATTGCGAAATCCAAATTGGTGATCTCGTAGAATATTTTGATTATCCATAACAGGTATTAACCTAATTTTAAACAATAAGGCTAATAGGTCTATAAGAGGTTACTTCGCTTTCTGGCTTATTTTGTTTTTGAATCATTATTATCTCAGCACATTTCCACTGAATCGGAAAGTGTGATAGCCTGATTACGGCATTAAATAATAAGGTTAGGAATATGACACATTTTTTGGATAGAGATAGAGATAGTAGTATTGAAGACGTTTCCAATAAAAAGAGATTGAATTACTGCAGTAACTACATATATACATTTTTACGTCGATTTTCATGATCCTTCTCTTGAAACGATTTTTTTGTAAATATATATCTATATACTCGTAAGTATGCCTAAATATGTATGTATATATAGGGCTGCAAACTGAGACTTTTTACTTCCTTCGCATCCATTTTATTATTTTACTACTATGCGATTTAAAAAATATATTTTTTAATTATTGAAATATAATCAAAACATATTCTTTCTTGCTGGTCACTCTAATATTTTTATAAAAGCTTTTTCCCTCTCTCAACCTCTTTTTAAATGAAAGCTTTTCACACTTGAAAAGCAGTTATGCAGTTATGCACTTGAAATTTTATTTATTTAAAAAGAGTGTTGCCAAAATTGCTTTGTTAATCTATAAAATTTGTGTGTCCTCTTCATAGCCCTTTAATTTAGCCCAAGGATCAGCGAAAATACAGGATAGTTTTTAACTTGTTAAGGCTTTTAATCAATAAATGAATAAAGGAGATACTTATTATGTCGACTAAACCAAGCAGAATAAAGAGAAAATTCCTATTTTTTATAAAATTCAAAATTTTTGTCTTTTTTATAATGAAATAACTCATGCAAAAAGGAAATTAAATAAACCCAAAAATTTTGAAACAAGTCAAAAAAGAAAATTCCGCTTTGGAAACACCGCAAAGGAGAACATCTTTGCGTTCGACCGATTGTATGGTATATTTTTAATAAAAAAAAGAATTAAATTGTTCCCAAAAAGTGTAGAATAGATTCCAAAAATTTCATAATGCTTTGTTAATTATTTATTTAATGTTTGGAAATTATTTACTTTTTTTCATTATTTTATACAGCAAAAAAAGAATAAATAAATAAACTGAAACTTATACTAAAACAAAATAAACACTTTTAAGTATTTTTAAACGATACTTAATATTGAAATTTATCGATATAGTACCCATAAAACATTTAAACATTTTTAAATTATTTTATTTCGAATTTAATTTTAATAGGCTAATGCTCGTAACATTTTAAAATTAAAAAGAAGCAAAAATGGATAATCAGCATTATCGCGGTTGGCTATTTAGACTTAACTTCGACAGTTTGTAATAGATTAGATAGCGAGCAAAATTTTTCTTTAATCTAGTATAAAGTATCTAAATTGTACTTGAAATTCGACCACAAGTCCTAATTGTTCAGCTGACACAAACTATTTTTTCAAAATATTTTAATAATTGTTTATTATAATATTTGTGCGTTATGTTAAATTTTATTAAATTACTTTATTTACTATATTTGTTTGGAGTTACGAAATTGTTTCTTTTGTTTATGATGGCGCTGGTATTAATTTCATCTGGAATGGAAAATTTCAAATACGTTCGCGAATAAAAGAAAAGATTTAGAAACTTCAGCAGAATTTGTTTATCACTATATGATGTGAAAGAAAATATTTCTAGTGAAAGTAATTAAGTCTTTCTTAATGCGTCCATTAGTTAATTTTTCCGACTTTTCTGGAAGTTAAGTTGTCTTGTGTCTTTAAATTTACATTTTTAAATTGAATGATACGAATTCGAACTAAATCCAAATCACAAGGTGCAGTTGTTATTGACTCCTATGGAAGTTATATTTTTAGCGGTATATGATGTATGTATGTATTCGATTCCAATAATGCAATATTTAAAGTAATGCTCTATAAAAATAATCATCCTATAAGCCATTTAAATGTTTATTTATTTTTTTCTTCAACTATTTGGTGACAAAAACTACCATGAAATAATTTACACATAAAATTTCTTCTTTGGCATTTTACTCTTCCCCAGAAGGAATAATTTTTATTTCATATACGTAAATAAAGCTCAGGATTAAAAGAAAAGAAAAAATACACAAATATACTTTCTCACTTGTCCACTCTCACCCAAAATAACGTCTCTTTGCATTACTTGTGATTTTGCGAAGTATAAGTAACAAAATTTTAATGATTATGAAGGTCATTATTGAGTCGTCACAAAGTCTTCTCTTTTCCTTCTACGTAACTATAATTGTTGTTTCTGTTGCTACATGGTCTTAAGGATATTTGTGGGTAAAGTTTTACGTAAAATGAAACATACCAATAATTGCACACCCGCATTTATTGACTGCTCGTTTTTTAAAAAGTGGCAGAGAGTATATTTCTATTTATGAGTGTCATTTGCATTTATGTATGTATATGTTTTGTTTTGCCTTTTTCTCCCAACAATTTATAACAATTGTTCGCAATTGTTGTTGCTTAGTTTCTCTTCATACTTCGTTTTGCACAAAGGTTTATAAGTTATTGTTGGTATGCGAAGGGAGGGGGTTTAATTTGTAGATTTTGAGAGAGTAGCCAGACAGGTTCATTAAATTTAATTTGCAATAATTCTTGCAATATCAATCCCTCAATCTTATTAATCCCAAATAATAGTTTTGTAATTTAAATCCAATATCAACTATTTTGTTGAATTTGGCAAAATTTTCGAAATTTTTTTTGGTTAGTTCGCCTTTCATTCCTACCCATAACTAACTATTTTAGCGATTTTACGTTGCGGACAAAAAGTAGTTTTTTTTTATCATGTTCTTGTAATAGAAAATACTTCATGGAAAATATTGCTGTTAGAAGAAAGCAAAAAAAAGAAAAAAATAGGAAATAAATAAATGTGTGCGCGTGGAGTTCATCCGGTTTCTTTTTGATTTTTAATTTTATATCAGCGAGTGAGTCCGATTATAATATAGAATCGAAGGAATCACTCCCGGGTTCCTATGTACTAACAAAATATTAGTTATTTTTTTTTAATTTATATATCTATATATATACGAAAAAATTTAATCCATTTTTATCACACAGACACTAGGCTAGTTAAAACTACTAAGGGTTTTAAAAATGTACACAGAAAACAAAAATGTAAACTTTTTGATCAACAATACGCTTTAATAATTAATTATTTCTTTATAATATACACAGCTACATGTATAAACTTTTTATCACGATTATGTATATATCGTGTTTTTAGTTGTTGTTTTTTTTTCAAAAAATTTGTCAAGCATACTGACTACTTGCACATTTTTATATAAAAAAATAATTTGTAATTATTTTTTAACCTATGAGGAACCTCGCTAATCCTTGGCTCTGCTTGACCTTTGTTTGTCATGATGTTATCCACTTTTCCAGGGAGAGGGGATGGCCAGGGGGCTCATTGGATGGATTTTTAGGATGAAGCCACTTTATTTTTAACACTTAAAAAACCATGGTGAAAATTTTTTGTCCTCTGCCAGGGAGCGAACCTATGGTTTCAATTCATAATAGGGAGAACGGGGAAAGAAAAACTTTCGTGGAATTATTCATAACTGGGCTCTACTGGTTACATACTTTTATTTATTAGAAGATATATATATATATATATATATATATATATATATATATATATATATATATATATCCGTATTCTTAACTTTTGCGCGTCTTAACTTTTATGAGCCTCCACTGTATATATATATATATATATATATATATATATATATATATATATATATATATATATATATACATACATATATATATACATATATATATATATATATATATATATATATATATATATATATATATATATATACATATATATATATATATATATATATATATATATATATATATATATATATATATACATACATATATATATATATATATATATATATATATATATATATATATATATATATATTATATATATATATATATATATATATATATATATATATATTTATATATATATATATATATATATATATACATATATATATATATATATATATATATATATATATATATATATATACATATATATATATATATATATATATATATATATATATATATATACATATATATATATATATATATATATATATATATTTATATATATATATATGTATATATATATATATATATATATATTTATATACATATATATATATATATATATATATATATATATATATATATATATATATATGTATATGTATATACTCTGACTAAAACAAACCTAATCATCTTTTATAAAAAAAATATTACACTTTGTTTAGAAAGGAAAATTCCTTGAATTGTCAAGTCCTGCGGTGTTCCCATAAACTATTTAATCCCATATCATAATTAAGTAAGAAAGGGGAAATAAAAAAGCTGGCATCTCTAAATCCCTTCGTCTATTTTGGCATCATTCCTATAAAGTATCAGAGAGTTTGCATGTGTGTTTGTGTGGGAATGAAAAGTTCGCTGTTTTGTGGTATTTGTGTTAGATGTAACTTTGCGAACCAAGTTCAGTTGGCAATCAATTTTCAACACTAACACTTGTGTTTTTATTCTGAGTTCCCAAAAAAATCTCTTACGCATTGATTGACGTTTTACGTTGTTTTTTATTTGTGTACTTGTCTCTTGCATTCAATTTATTTATGGCATAAACATTTTTATATGCAAATGTTTGTGTGTTTAAAGTGCGTGTAATTCATTTACAAATAAAATTTTTAAAGTACCTAGTGCCATTAACACAAAAATAATTAAAAAAGATAATTACTTTTATGGAAAAGCAGGAATAATAGTGACTAATTTAATGTTGCTTGCGTATAAAGTTAATTGATGTTTTTTTTTATTAATAATTCTTGCAGTTAAGTCATTTACAACTATTCTTTGTGAAAAATATAATTACATTTGCTTAATGTTTGCAATTGTGTTTACTTACTTTTTATAACGTGACGGCGTAATTTAATTATTTGTTTGCTTATGCTAAAACGGTCATGGTAATAATCATCATATAATAATTACAATGTGTTGATGTGCTAATGTTGGCATTATTCTTGGGTAAACAGTGTTTGTTTGGAAAAATAGAGGTGGCTAAAAAAGGTGTTTCCCATAATCTGCATTTGTATTGAATGGTTTACCAGCAATAATAAGACAGTGAATAACATCTACTTGTTGTTTACATTGTATGTTTTTGGCGCAAATCTACAACTACAAATACGCAACGTTATCATCACCAGCGCCATTCATCATCATCATCGAAAATGACCACGGAAAAGGTGTGAAAATTTGTGTTAATATCTTATAAACAATATTTATTATTTTTCATTAGATTCAACAAAAATTTTCAAGGACTTTTTAAAGTTTTCATTGCCGTAGTTATGATCATTGCACTTGATACTAAAAGAATATGCAGTATCTCATAATTTTTTTTTTTTTTTTTGGAGAATTTCCAGAAAGCCATGAAAATAATAAGATGATGATTTAGAAATAGTATGAATTAGGATAATTTTAAAATGATTTTACCTTATGGCGTTTTCTATTCTAACAAAGTGTAACACTTTCTGCCCTTTAAGTGAGAAGGAAGGAATTTAAGTGTTCATTGGTAAAGGAAAACTTACAAAGAGAGTGTGCAATACTTTAAAAGGTCAAAAGTTTCTAAATAATAACGTTAAACTGTAGTTTTTATTTTGTAATTGAAAATAAAAATGTTACAGTTTATTCTGTAAAGAAAATGCCACAATTGAAATTTTTTGTACCAAATTCTCACAGCTACACAGTCTTAAACAGCCATAGATTTTTACGCATCCAGTGAAAAAACTGGAAGCTGTTCTTGAGGAATGACATTTTTATTGCTTCCAAAGTATCCGCTAATGTGTTTTTTTGACTTCTTGGGAGGTTAAGTTGAAAAAAATGTTAAAAGAAAAGAAAGAACTAATTAGATTTTCAAATTTAATTAGAAAATTATTTTTGCAAAATGCATTGTTTGTTGTGGCTTTAGCTCTTCATAGGCCGACTATTATAAATGTTAAAATGGTTGAGGTGGTAAATGCGTTAACTGTTAAATATCTCAGGATATGAGGAAAAAAATTAAATTAAAGAAAATTCCAGTTCTGCATCTTATTGACTTTTCTGGAATGTCTTTTTTTTACTGGACATATGTCTCAAACTTCATATAAAAACGCGATACGTAAAATATAATTTCTAATGACCTATATAGATCACTCATAAACTACTTGTTTTTAAATTTTTCTTTAATATAGTACAAATTATCCTAGGTGAAGTCGAATATCGTCACAATACGATACGATATCGAGCACATTTTTTTTGAAGTTTTTCATTTTGGTATTATGGCATTCGAGATCAAATGAAATGTATCATAATTTGAGATGATAGCATTTAATATCAAGTAATAAACCAAACTACATCTTTCGAACTTCCATTCGATACATGAGTCACTACTTATCGTATGCAGAAAAAACACTTTATTTAAGCGCCAAAAATGTGTTTTTGTTAAGGCTTGTTTCCATTTCATCTATGACATTGCCCACAATTTTGTGCACTGTGCTTTGTTCTAAGTCGGCCAAATAAACATTCCCCACACTATATTACAAATTATGGCTGCTAATAGCAGTTTTGCTGTGGACATTTTTCCAATAAATTTTAGGTGACAAAGAATTTATCCGAAATTGGACGCGTTCTTTCTAGGTCTAGTTTTAAATATAAAAAAGATTTGAATATATAAAATTTGTGATTACCGGCAATATAATTTATAATTATAATTTTTTTTCTAATGCATATGACACTAGTTTCTTCATCGGAGTTGGATGAGGATAAATAAATTAATTTTGAAGGACTCATTATTTTTATTCTTAAATTTTACTTTTGCTTTAATTTAAACTGAAATATTATTTGGTACAAAACTTGTTTAACTTTGCTCGTATTTTATCACTCTATTGCAATTTCTTACAAATTACGATTCGATACATATCGTATATGATAATTAGATTCCTCGACACGTATCGAAATATTATTTGATACAACAGAACACTCGATATCGAATGCGGTGATTAGACCCTAATTGTTTTGCCACAACCGTGGCACAGATTTTTTTTTAATTTTTTTTAGGGTGTAAATTGATGATATTATTCGACCTTTCTTAATTAATTGTGTTAATTTATCGAGTTTGAGGTCTAAAAACAATATATTTATTTTTTATTTTTCAATATTTCGACAACCTGTGGCTGTCTTCTTCAGGAAAATTTTTTTTACAATTTCAAACAAAAAACAAATGAAAAAAGTTTTTAAATATTTTCAATACAAAATATTGACAATGTCAATGAAAATATTAAAAAAACTTTTTTCATTTGTTTTTTGTTTCAAATTGTAAAAAAATTTTTCCTGAAGAAGACGCCACAGGTTGTCGAAATAGTGAAAAATAAAAAATAAATATATTGTTTTTAGACCTCAAACAAAATATTGACAATGTCAATATTTTGTATTGAAAATATTTAAAAACATTTTTCATTTGTTTTTTGTTTCAAATTGTAAAAAAAATTTTCCTCAAGAAGACAGCCACAGGTTGTCGAAATATTGAAAAATAAAAAATAAATATATTGTTTTTAGACCTCAAACTCGATAAATTAACACAATTAATTTTTTAGGGTGTCCTCTGTCTGAAAAACAAGTTCTCAATTTTCAATATTATCTTGTTTGGGATAAGTTCTGAAGCATTTTAAACAAAATGGCGCATCCTTTAGCATTCTCCATATAATATCTGCTTTTAGCTTCATATAGTTTCCTTATGAAAGCCCATAATTCTCAATTGATTTCTCCAATATATTTTATTTATTATTATTAATGTATGTACATATAACTTAACCTTAACTATAGATGTTAATCTCAGCAAATACTTAACATTTGATATTTATGTGAATAAATTACAAATAAAAATCTTTTATTTATATTTTTCTTGAAGAAGTCGAGCAAGTTTGGTTAGCATGTGGTGCGGTTGATGAACTGGTGGGAATTTATTATTCTTCTTCGCCTACAGGCAATGCCCAAATCTTATGCTAACTAATGTAATTTATTTCAATGCGAAGGTTTAGTTATTCTAATAAAATTTCTGTTTCTATCATCTTCATATAAAAGATATAAAATTTATTGGAATGTTCCAGTTAAAAAGTAACATGTTGTTTTTGAAAGGTTTTCCCAGCAAAAGTTTTGTAATGATTTGCGCTAATACAAACATATTTTTCGTTGATGCAGAGTGCGTTCGTAAGTGCAAAAGTGCGCTGCAGCAGCAAATTAAAATGTTCTTAATGCAACAGTTAAGCTGAAGATGTCCACAAATATGTGAAATACGAGTCATAATCAATATTTATATAATAAAAGGGTATTATTTGATTTATATTGGTATATCAGAGAAAGTTTGTTTTTCTATTGCAGCGCAGTACTGCATATAAGAATGTATCCACCCTACGTACCATTTGCGTAATTTTTAAGCAATTATATAATAACTTACTAGTAATTAAAAGTGTAATCTTACTGATTAGATCGTGTTCCTATAAAGCCAAATATTATATTTCTATTTCTAAAATTGTTTTTGTTTGCAATGTAATAATTCGGCAATAATCGCATTCAAGGGATAGATTAAATTTTCTCTAGTCTTTTGCAATTCAATAACTTTTAAATGGTTAGGTTAGGTTAGGTTGATTGGAGGGGTGTGATAGCCCATGTCATACGACATACATTTAAGCCAGTGAAGGCTTGTTGTGCGCTTCCTTTAATTATCAGACACAAACTCCCAGAGTTCTGCGGCAGGATTCGAACCTGGGACCTTCGCACTACGAGTCTAGTACACTACCTACTAGTCTACGAAGGTCAGTTAACTTTTAAATAATCCCAGTAAAAATTAGCTTCCAAAAAAGTCATGATAATGCTGGCATTTTTATCTAAAAGCAAAAAAAATTTTTTTTAATAATTTCAAAGATTTTAATGTAACTTGTTTTTGCAGAATGTTCACATTATTAGTACTTATTCACCGATTCGGAAATTATCTTCGACATGTTGGGAAAAGTAAATTTGTATGTGTTTCGCAAAGAAATTAACTTTATATGAAACTAGAATTGGTTATTTACCAATTAGGAAAGGGGAAAGGAAAGGGCACAAACATGCCAAAAGTTATGATTTACTTTTTTCTTGTGTGAAAGTATTTTTATCAATTATTGATTAAAGAAAAAACATTATTTTCTCGTAGATTTGAAGAAATAAGTATTTAAAAAATATTTCCAAAATCAAGAACAGATTTTCGCAGAATTGTGGAAATACGAGGAATTTGGAATATACATGAATGAATTTTGGAAGCAATGAAATTGTCTTTGCTTGAAAATGACAAGAATTTCTTTACTGGGATGTTTAAGTTCTTCTTGATAAGCGTACGTGCTGCGAACTTGTCGCCAACGATATATCTCTGTCGTCATGTTGTAATAAGAAGACAAAATGACATTTTAGAAATAGTGTTTATTAGCATTTCAAATCACTGTTTTTGCTATGAAAGCCTTTGATGAGTCTCTAGTGGCTCTAACAGCCATTTAATTTAATACGAAGCACGTACGAAAAGTAATATGACTTATTTTTTCAAAATATATTTTTTCGACAATATTCGTGCTGTACAATATAATGTAATCCTCAAAAACGCTTTATCTAATCCTTGCAGCACTTCTGACAAACACTTTTTGGTGAAGCCTTGAGCTCTTTCAGCGATGTAGTCTTTATCTCCCCAATCGCTAAAAAAAAATCCCCATGCTTTCATAAGTTTATTCGGTTGATTCTAGTCTTGGCAGGGGTACATTATTGTGATAACAATGCACCTTCTAACCTTTACGCATGTAACAAACAAACACAGAATGATACGTATGTATTTAAAACTGTGTTAGGGACGAGTGTACCGACATAAGATAACAAATTAACTGTAGGTATCAAAAAGTCATTATACTTCATGCACACACCTCGTATGTTATATATTTGTATGCTCATTGAAGAAAATAAAACTAGTTTTTGTTATTGTAGACAATAAAACGTGCTTTGTTTTTCAGTTGCACAAAAGCAATATAGAATTATTTCAGATGAAAATGTAACATTTTGTTGTGCACATCTACAGTTTGTGAAATCAATTTTCCGTTTGCGTAAATAACTTTAACCACAACTTCTCGTGCCAATTTATAATCAAATAAAATCAAGGGCAGTGGGCTTATTACTTTTTGTAAATAAAAAACACTTTCCGGTATAATAAAAATCTCTGTTGTAACCATCAACCTGTGATCACCATTGGACATTCTTTTTCAAAAACATTCCACTAACTTTTTTTTACCAATAAGGACAAGCGTGTCGGCCTATTTTAATACTCTGCTCACTTAAGCACAAACAAATATACTGATAGCCTTCTTTAACCTGCTTTGAATACGAATGAAACATAACAAGAACTAAAGAAAAGACTGAAAGCAGAATAAATAAATAAAAAATATTAATAACGTCACGTATGATTTTGTCATAGTCGTATTACTTTAAATATAATTAGCTTAAAATTTGAGTTATATATCGTAGAAGTAAAAGCAGTCTGAAAGACAGCTGAAAAATAAATAAAATAAATTAGTAGTTCTGTAAAACGCTTTCCAATAAAGCTGGGTCAATGTTGAAGTACAAAAATGGACAAGGTTTAACTATAGCGCTCCCTATAGCTATAATTCGCAGTTGAAGTTATAGTTCTATTTAAACATCGTAGACATCAGCTAGTTACCTGATCTCGTTGCAATGTCGATAACGTTTGAAGTTAGAATCCGGTTTGAAGTAAAATAAACTTTATAATTGCTATTATGATCTCTATATGATGATGCAAAAGGGGAGTTTGTAGACTACATACATGTACTATCAGGATGGATTCGTTTACTTTGTTGTGACGCAACATACTTCATAAGCAATCGTGGCTCTAAATTAAAACTTGGCATTGGTGCAATTATAATTTGCAACATTCTTTGGCCAACTTAAAAAAACAGCGTCGACAAAGTTTACATCCAAAATATGGTTCGAAGAACATAAATAAGTTGCAACCTATAAATATAATTCATTGTCCTATGGTTATACATACACCAGCAACAAACTCCATTAGCATTCATGGTGTCCTGGGTTTTGTTGGAACATTAACAATCTCATTATGTTTGGATACGAGAGGTCTATTTGCTAATGGTACAGATACGGCTGAATTTGTTTAATGGCTTATGTTATACCGACCTTACGGGCATCAATCGATTGCAGCTCTAGATGAATTCAATCAACGTTGAGGGAATTAGTGGATTACAGACTATCGGTAAGTCCGGCTCCCACTCCTGAGCGATCGCCAGGCTTATGTTGATTTTGAAGATGTAGGCCTAGGAATTCAGAAAAACACACGATAAGACAGTTAGAGGGGTCACATCGCGTGACCTTGGTGCTCAATTCGTGTCACCATTGGGAGCTGTAACAATATCCTCAAATCAGTCAAAAAGAATGCCAATCTTCGCTGTCGATGTTTGCTAAGTATAATTTTGATAAATGGTACTAGATTAAAGAGATCGAAATTGAGCGAAATTAAGATCCATTATGTGATATATTGCGTTTTCTTTCTGAAACCAAAAGCAGACTCCATGCATATCTTTCAAATCGAAAAACCTTTAAAGTGAAAAATGGAATAAAAGTTTTTCGATTAAACTATTGTTTCTGCAATATCCTTCATATATTACCGAAAGCAAAGACGATATTATCAGTCGGAAGTTTGTTTGTCGTTCAGGGACGCGTCGAGTTTGAGAGAGCACTGCCTTTGCAATAATAAACGACCAATTTGAGAATGAAATTTAAACAGATAAACTGTCTATATGTTAATTTATTTTGTATGCATAAGATTCTTAAGAATTGTAATTTTTACAAACCATATCCCCTTACAACAACAAAAAAAAAACAAGATATCCTTTATCAACGTTCTGTACTTTTCTAGTTTACATAAATTAAAAAAAAAGTTTTCAAAACAAATATTGATTAAACATCAATTTCCGCCGCCTGTTTAAGATTTTGTATTTAACATTTATTTATTGAATTTCAATTTGCAAACAATTTCCGATATTTAGACCGGCAACAGTGAATGGCGGTAATAATTATAGAGTTGGGGAAGCTGACAAAAATGGGAAAAA
Organism: Germaria angustata; assembly: GCA_963681545.1. Classification (NCBI taxonomy): domain Eukaryota; kingdom Metazoa; phylum Arthropoda; class Insecta; order Diptera; family Tachinidae; genus Germaria; species Germaria angustata. Next base: position 41,951,716 of record OY813000.1, on the reverse strand, counting down.
TATACTGGTGCTGCAACTAGGATACTGTTATACCTAGAGTTGTTATTATGAATAGAAAACGTACACAATGAAAAACATATTTATTAATTGAATTAAGGCTTCTAGTTTCTTAAAACTCATCCCTAAATTGAAACTATTATTCTCTTAAATATTTTGAAGGATATAACACTATAACAAAATCTTTCAAGATTTCCATGAGTGAGTTTCATGAGCATCTGGTCGCTCCTGCAAGAACCCATTAATACAAAAAAGTTCCTTGCCAAGGAGATGGAGCTACCTAGTAATAGCTAAGATCCGAAGTAATTACCGGTTAATAAAGTTATAGCCATCTTATCCGCATGAATCGTCAGTAGTTTGATATGATTGATATGATTCCCGGTTAAACTTTTGATGATCCTGACGATCGTCTTGCTACGTACGAAAGGCCATTGAAATAAGTTTTTCTACGTTGCAAGGCTGCTCATATGTTGCGAGAATTCAAGTGCGAGGGCCTAATCGAATTCGATCGAAATTTAAAACTAATTTTTTAATAGTATCGAAATTGCGATTGATATCCAATGCCGCAATTTAGCCCGTAGGTTTTGTCTTCTTCATGTGTTTTTGAATTTCATTTCATTGGAACTTATTTCTTTATTTTCTGCATGGGTGTTATTTCATTATGAAAAAGGTTCCAATTGTGTATTTAATATTATTTTCAGATTTGAGTTTAATTTATTTTTTTTGGAATTCATTTCATTAAATTTTGCTGGGACTTATTTCTTTTATACTCTATTTCATTGGGAGTCATTTAATTTTTATTTTTGTGTGTTCTTTTCTAAATACTGTTGTGTATAAAACGTGTAAATATATAAAATGTTTTGCTCTCAACTTTATATCGGGATTCAGATAGTACACCTTATTCAACTACCTTAAACATTTTGTGTATGCAAAGTATATATGCTTTTAGGTAAACAATTTATGAAAAATTTATAAATCTTAATACATATATGTATATCATATATTGAGGTTGTGAGGTTGGAAAACGCATCACTTTGTGAGGTTTGAATTGCAATACTTTATTTTCAGAATTATGAGCGACACTAATAACAAAGTCCTTTTTGTATATTTTAATGCACGTTATTAATTATTTTTTACATTTGGCAAATGCCTCTTCTATTTTTATTTTAATTATACTACGGTAAATTTACTATTTGCTTAAATACAAAATCACTTTCAAAATCGTCCACGTTATGAACTTCTCTTATCTTTTTATTTTAAAATTCTATGCAACTCAAACTTCAAACTTATCCGTGCTCATTGAATCAATCAAACTATTCATAAATTAATCAGATAGTTTGGCATCAATAATATAAACCTGCAAAAAATAGACACACAAACGTTGTTATACATAAAAAACACAACACAACACAGTTTCCGCCAGACCAGTGCGGATAGGTATTTTCTCGCAAAAAACATCAATTTTGCAAAAAAAAAAAAATTGTTTGCAAATAAATTGTAGAATTTATTAAAATTATTGGAGAAATTCTCTCAATTAATTATTAATTTTTTAACGGTTGTGGTTCATATGTTTGACATTTTGTTGGCGCTAACTAGACTTCATCATGCTTGAAGAGCATTCAACCTCGTATTCTTATACAAATAGCTCCAAAATCAATATGAGAATTTCACAAAATTGCATAGAAATGTATTGATTGAATACACAAAACAATTTGTTCAAAATGAATTTATTTCACTTAAATTTTTGTATAAATTTCAGTTTTATATATTTTAATGTAGCCTTGTATGACGAGGTATATAGGTCTGCCTTTTAGGACTTCGCCCTCTCCAGAAGAAATGTAGGCACCACAAAATTTTTTTTTATGGAATTTTTAACAAATAGTATAATTGTCATTTTCGTAAGAGGGTTGTAATCATTAATCCAAAAGAAAAATTCTCAGGGGCGGCAAACCTCCATAGAAAATTCTCTAGCTATTCCCAGCCAAAAAAATAAAAAGAAATAAAAACATTGAAGACATAAACAATTATAGAATATATCAAACATTTATTTACCTAATAATTGCTACGAATAAGTGCGTTCTGGGTTTCAGCCGAAAACTACCAGACGGATATAAGCCTGCTTCGGTCATAAATGGGTTAAAATATATTCAAAAAACATGCTTGTGTGAAATATGTTTTATAGTTAAAAACTTATTTGCATTTAAAATATTTTTCTTCTAAATTTTCTTAATTCAATATTTTTAATGCTTCAGATCAGCTTAATGTTAAATATTTTTTAATAGCTATAATTAAATTTTGAACAAAATAATGACAGGTTTTATAAAGGTTTTATAAATTAAAAAAATTACATTCCTTTGATCGGGGAGCATTTAAAAAAATCCTTTTTTCCGAAGAAGGTTCATTATTCGTTCACTGATCCTATTAATAATAGAAATGTGAGAGTTTTAATTTTATATTCAATCACGCAAAAATGTCAAAACGGATTTGAATGAAATCCTTCATACGAATATACAACTTGGATTAATATATAAGATAACTTTTTATCGTCATAATTTATGGGTTCATGCCATAAACGGATTAATAAATTTGAATTAAATGTAACACCCACATAGTTTTTTTTAGTGTTGTATAGAATACTTTTCATGCTCGTAAAGGCCGTGATATAATGTGTTTTGGAACGAAAAAAAAATTACCATTACTTATTGGGGACCCCAGTCAAAAAAGATTTTGAAGATTTTTTTCTTTAATTTGTGTTAATTGGTGAATGGTGTACACAGGCAAATAAGAGGGATGACTTTCTGAAGGCGTCGTCAGTGTGGCCAAAGTTAGTAATGCTTTACTTTACATACAACGCACGTGTTTACCTTTTCAAAAATTGGGAATCAGGTATTTATGCATCGAAAATACTTGGAGAGGAACTACTGGAAACATATAAATGTTAAACTTGATCTTTAATATGATTTTTGTGTCACCCAGTGGCGTCAGAGAGTGAGCTCACGACTATTTCTTACAAAGCACTTTATTTTACATTTCTTCAAATTATTACTCTAGGGAAGGTCATTAATAAACTGGGAGAATGTACACAGAAAAAAACTAAATTTCGTTTTAGTAACCAAATTCATTGAATCAATAAATATTTTGTGTGAATGCGGACCTACAAAGAATTTTTTAAATTCAGACAACAATTTAACTGACAAATTTTTTTCCTTCTATTATAATAATTACTAAAATGTTGGCAAAATTTTACTAAAATGTTGTCTGAAATTTTTTGGCAATAATTTTTTTTTTTATGGAATAGCCCAAGGTCGCTTCCTTGTGGTGCACCAGAAAGAACCATAGTTGCCAGCGATAGAAAATTTTTTAAGGTTTGTAGTGGTAAAATATTCTTTTTCAAGTCAATGTTGATACCTTGTAACACAAAAGATCTGTAATTAATTTAATATTAATAATTTGGGTATAGCACTCAGTTAGAATCTCATATGTATTACCCGATTTAAAGCAAGAAACAATGAATAACAATAACAAAAAATATTGATTAGTCGGTGAATCTGAAAAAAGTGTAGAGAACATTATTTACCCCATTTAATTTTTAAATACTTTAGAAAAAGCAACATTCTTTTTCATAAATTCGAGCTAAGAGTCGCAATTGTGCAGCGGCATAAGACTACGTGTGTAAGAGCTGGGAACGGATATCATACAAGCGACTACTCTTAGCAGCTAGAGGAGGGAACGTATTGATCCCCCGAATTGTTCTTAACAATATGCCATTTACGAGTACATTTAAGAGTTTGCATATTATCCTAAAATGCACATTTATAAATACCATTGATAAGGCGCAGAGCCAATCGCTTAAAGTGACAGCATTTCATATAGGATATAATTTATTATCACACGCTGAACTTTATGTCAGCTATGTAGGAGTACCAAGCAATGTCTTGAAATATTTATGTATGTATATTCTGAATACCAATCGCAACATTTTTATGACCTTTTTGGAAGCTCTTTTTTACTGGGAACATTTTGCTCCTCCTCGTACATTTAAGTGATATGATGGTTTGAGCATAAAAGTACTTTTAAACAACTATGTATCTAAGGTAGTGCTTAAGCAACATCTGCATAAATTTTACACGTTTTAAAAATAAATTTGTTCGTCCGCCCAAACACCCATATTTTTCACACGCAAAGAAACACTTAAAGTGACAGAAATTACAATGATAAAATTAAATAGGGACCTTTGTGTAGTTAATAATTAAATTACACGGTCAATGAGCCAAATTAACCTGCTTTTGTACACGAGATACATAACAGAATTGTGAACAATAAGAGATTTTGTTCCTTCAGAATCAATTAACTTTTTTTGAATGTGTATATTTTAAAAGTGCGTTTAAGAAAAATGGCCTTATATAATATCCTTTGCAGGTTAATAAACACTATGAAACAAAATACCAATTTTTGAATTGAATACTTAAACTAATTGAAAATAGTTTGGTAGTTCTATGACTTTAGTTATAATATCTGGTATTTTTTGTATGTAAAATTTCCCTGATAATTCCACATCATCGTGTGGAATATGAAATATGGACACATTAAATAAAGTTAAATAAATTATTTTTTATAAAGAAAAAAAAAAAAACATAATTTGTTGGAGAAAAAAATTCCTCAATATTATAATTATATGTGAAAAAAACAAAATAAAATCTGAAGTGAAACAGAAGTTATACGCAAAACTTCGACATGGAAGCTAACGCTTCAAAAACTTTTATCGTATTTTACGAAGTTCGCATTAAAGAAGCGACATATATACATATATATATATATATATATATATATATATATATATATATATATATATATATATATATATATATATATATATATATATATATATATATATATATATATATATATATATATATATATATATATGTCGAAGAAATTTGCATTCATTAATTTTAATTATGATAAAAGAATTTATAAATAAAATTTAATTAAACTACTGACAAAATTAAACGATACTGCAGAAAAAATTAAAATCGTACCCCGATGCTGGAAACTTATTTCGTAATGAAATAATTTGTTCATATTGAAGACAATTTAACTGAAGATATTGTGCTTAGGCGGGAACGGGAATAAAAAAATCCATCCAAGAAGTCCCCTGACCTCCCCCCGGAAAAGAGGATAACATCATGACAAAGGTCAGGCAGCCACCACACCTGGGGAAAAAAAGGTAGGAATCAAAGATTAGCAAGGTTCCTCACCATTACACCAAATACACAGACGGCGTTGTTTCTAGGCAACGACAGATGATAGCCACATTATCCTAGACCTGCTACAGCAGACCAATCATCTACTTAGCTGGAACAACAATCGATTAACAAAAGTAATGTAAAGCAAAAAAACATAATAATAATAACAATGCGAAAACAACTGCAAACAACTCGTGTAAGATGGAGATGCCTTGTGGAAGCTTCCAAGAGGGGTAATGGAAAAAAATGTTGTCTACGTCAAATATGAGCTCCTACGTAAATAATTTTTGCTACAGAAGGCATTTACCTTATCTTCTGCTTACTAGTCCTTCGGAAGAAAAGAAATAAAATAAAACAAAATATATGAAATTAAATAAAAAAAATAAGTAAAAGAAATGAAATAAATGTAAAAAAAACATAACGCCCTTATTATGATTATCGTCGTCGACGTCAAGGCGACAGTGAAAAATATGGTAGTTCTGTGCTCGTTATATATAATAGTTGAGTAATTTGATGGCTCTTGGCAACGACTTTATAATCGCCAATATATTGTTTTCGATTTGATCTGACGTCGACGACGACAATCACAAGAAGGGGAATATAAAATAAAAGCAAGAAAATAAATTCCAATCTACATAAATCTTTGGAAATTATCTAACTTCGTGGATATGCCGCCTCTAGTCATCTCCCGAAATTACTCGTATATCGATAGTTGTTTAGAAAAAAACTCTTTCTTTCGAATTTTTCCGATTAAGATGCTCTAATAGATAGTACTTAAGATGAAATGTTATAAAATATATCCGTACGAGTCCACAACTTGAACGATTTCAGAACAGAGACCTTTTATTTTGTATAATGAACTACTGAAAGCTTACATTATATATATATATATATATATATATATATATATGTATATATATATATGTATATATATATATATATATATATATATATGTATATATATATATGTACACATATATATATATATATATATATATATATATATATATATATGTATATATATATATATATATATATATATATATATATATATATATATATATATATATATATATATATATATATATATATATATATATAATTTCTCAGTTATTAAGAACTTTTTAATTTAAATATGGAAACAGCACTTCTAACCCATTCTATTCTTATAGAAAAGAAACAACAAACAGATGATACAATTTAAATAAAATGTACTTGGAAAATAAAAGTAAATAAAATTAAACACGTTCTTAAGCAAATAAACTAAATATGTTTGTATCATCGAATATATGTATGGATATGTATACGTTTATCTGCTTATTATATCTATTAATACATACAACAATTCACAATTTAACATGTATCTATAAAGTATTTGCTATTCGTTCGAGTACAAGTATTTCAATACATACAGCACAACTTGGAATACCGCAACTAATGAAATTTTAGGCCGTTGTGGAAACCAAATCCCATATTTACTTTTGGCCAACTATATATGTATGTATGTATATATGTATAATACTATTCCTAAAGATGAATAGCGATCCTATTTACGGACTTATATAAAATTAAATTCAATTAAAAAAATTAAAAAATTTTTGATTTTTTCTATGCATTGCAAAAGCTCTAATTGTTTCTAACGATAAATAAATAAATAATAAATTTCAATATTAAGTATTAAATTCAATTATTTTAATAAAATAGGAGTGTAATCGTTTAGTTTAATAATTCAGTTACTTATTCTGAAAGAAAGGATCATCCTCGGAATAAAACCAAATAAGTCAAATATTTGTATAAACACTAATTTCGGCATTCTAAAGCTTATCTCAAGTCTCACGTTATCAGGAGTGGGAGTTTCTTTAGATATCCAGGTCAAAGGAGACAAAGATCAAATTGAATTTGGTTTTATTATAAAAGCTGTAGGGTAAAAAATTCTTTACGATTTTCATCTTGAATAATCTTCTATATGAATAGCCGCTTCTGAGATAGAGCGCGCCTATCAGTCAATAATTTTTTTAATCAAGTCGACTCCATTTCGAGGCGAAACCCCTGAGATGACAGTACTGGAATTGTTTTTAAATAAATTAATTTATAAATTGATGATACGAGTATTATTAGGCCTTTCTCTTCATTAACTTATTGAATTATTTATTGAGCTTGAGGTACCTTCTTGATGAAAACAATATTGGGTGCTGTTGGCTGAAGTAGTTAGCGCGTTGACTACAAAGCAATTTTTATGACTGACAACCTGGATTCTTATCCTGTTCGAGACAAGTCATTAAAAAAACTAACATCATGAGTTTTTCTGATTTACTTAGTGTGGCGGTTGTGTTAATTGTTGTTGGACTGTTTAAGTGATGAAAACATAACACTGGTTTGGTACACTGCACCAAAGCGCCCTCCTTCGTCGGTAATGTTAGCAAGAATCGTCGGCGAGGTAAATAAAATAAAACAATTAATAAAATGGCTATACACATACATACAGCTTAAGAGATTTAATACGTCTAGTTAACATCAGAGACGCTGCAACTCTGCTATAAAAAACAAAATAATAATAATAATAAACAACGCCCAATAGCTGAGAAATTAAGCTGTCTTTCTCTCTCCTTTCTCTGTCTGCTAATATAAAATATAAAATCTAATAAAAAATAAAAAATTAATCTCGGAAGCAATGTTTCGATAACTGAGCTTTCCTTAAAAAAAGTTACACTCACAGAGTGAACAAGTTTTTAGTTGCAATAATCGGAGAGTTGCATCGATCAAGTGTTACCTTGGGCGAGATTCTACTGCACTTGTATAATAAATTACATATGTACGAGTATGTATACATCTTGTCGTCTACTATCTGTAGCTTTTGTGCATACATATACATTTTGTGGCGAATGCATTATCGGATATAATAAACGACAGACATTATTTGTTTGGTTGGATATTGTATATACAATCTTTTTAAGTATTAAGATGAATAAAAGTAATATGTTTGAAAAATTTTATTTACAATTTAAATGTTTATTTTTTTCCATTATTTTCAATCGTTTCAATAAAGTTCTTGTTATATTTATTTCGCCTTTCATCTTCTTATACTTATTATTTTCTTAATAGTTTTTTTTATAGTTAAGTGTTAATAAAAAGTGTAGTCGAGCAAAACGAATTACTAATGCTGTACAGATTTAGGTAAAAAAATTTATGTTTCTAGAAGAATAGAGTTTCTAAATGATTATTAAATTACTTTATGGGGACTGTTCTGCATTCCGCGTGAAATACATCCACGTAGAATGTTAGAGCATTGTTATTACAAAAAACTATAAAAAAATGCTATGACGATTTCGAATGGGTTTCTTTCACGTGGAATGCAGAACGGGACAGTTAAGTAAAAAAATTCAATAGAGCGATTATTTTTATTACACGTATATATTTATGGATGCAAGCATAGCACACTTTCTCGAACAAATGTATTATGTCATAAGTATATACAGTAGACTCCGGTTAAATGATATTAATTCGTGCAACACAGAGTGTTCTCCTCAATCGAGATTGATAATAAGAATATTGGAAATGAAATAAAATGGTTGTTAATAATTTGGTATGTGCAAATAATATATTATTAGAATTCGTCTGTTTCTTTGAGCAATGAAAAATTTATATATCTTATCCCTCAGACTAGACAACTCACACTTACATATATGTTGGTTTTCGTTTTGTACTCCACGCTGACGTATTTTTCAAGAGCTTTTATTACAATGTTTAATGTGTGAGTCACATCAGTGATTTTAATTTAAAGCCATTTCGTCTTAAATGTAAATAAATTTAATCTTTCTTAGAGAAATATAGAAATCACACGTTGTTATTGCTATTCAAGCTGCATAAAATACGCACGCGTCTTTTAACTTGTCCTTATTTTGGATCAACAAACGAAAAACAAGGCAGCAGTCATTGATTTCCCTTATTGCAGAATAACTTCTTTTTTGTACTTATTTTGCTTTATTTTGTGCAATATCATACAAAAACTGTGAAGTTCCATTTACGCAGTACTCATCAGATAAAAGGTTCTCTGTACGGAGTACTCCATGAAAATATTTTTGGTTTCCTCTTGATCGAGTAGTTCTATCAATCCTGGGTTCCCTCTACTCCGAGTTTACTGTATTAGTTTATGAAGACCAGATATGCCCTTATTAAATTAAAAAATCTTATCCCTTGTCGTCTATCAATTTTAGTTTTGCTGATCAATAACAACGAATTGATCTTGAGCGTCTAATTCTGTATTTCACAAACAATTCACATTGAAATAACACAACGCCGAACTAGTTGAAATAAAAAAATGGGCATTAAGCCACTTAAGATTTGCCGATATAAAGAGGCATTTTGATTTCAAAGGACCAACCACAAACACCTTCCATTTTTGTTAAAATGCTTTTAGTATTTCAGATCCTTCCGTTTTTGTGGTAAATAAATAAATTTTTTAAGCTACAAGAAAGTTAGATGGCAATATTAAGATGTAGATGGAAATATTAAGTTTTCTTAGTTACCGATAGAGAAAAATGCATCGTAAGAATAAATTTAAAAAAAGCTCTTTTAATAGAGTATTCAAAAATAAAGATAGTGCTTTAACTCATGATAAGGTTTAAATGCTTAATTTATGGCGTTTAGTATTAAATATTGTGCGGTTAAGGTTAATAGAATATTGACTTTTTATAGATTTTGCTTTCGAATAAAAAACAGTAATAAATATTTATAAAAAAACGCTTATAAAATCACAAAACCATTTTGGCATTTTGTTGTGACAAATTTTTCTATTGCTAATGAAATTGTTTTATTGTAATTTATGTTGGTGTAAAATCAATTGCTTAATATATGTAGCGTTGCCATATCGTGCGAAAAAAACTGAAATCTAATTGGTATATATAGATTAAAAATAAATAAATAAGTATTCAATTAACCAAAGTTTAATCAATATTATTTTTTTTTTAAATTAGACAGTTTTGTTTTCTATTACTACGCTAATTGATTCTATGACAAAATTTTAAACCAATATTTTTTTTGGATAATTTCTATGTTTATTTAAAGCTTTCTTTTTGTCTTTAAATATATACGTATAGGATATGAATTTTTTACTTGTATGCAACATCTTCAAATTCCAAACTTATAATACCATAGTAATCAAAGCTGATTGGAACGAAATATTTTAATTTATTAATTTTACATTAAGGAAACGTATAAAACAATATCTTAAAAAGTACAATTGAAAAATCAATATTTAGTATGCGAACGAATAGATGAGTCTAAATACTAAGTGATCCAAATACAAGTATCTTTTTTAATACTAATATCATTAATACTATGCCCTTAATACTAATGTCACCATTAACAAAGTCTTGGAAAATTTTACTGAGAGGATAATCTACGAAATTGTGTTCGGGTAATAATGGGAATGTTTGTTATTTAAATGTTGTTTATTTTGTATGACTTGTATTTGGACCACCCGTTACGTACATGATTGTATGGAAAAGTCCACAAACAAAAATAAACGCAACAACACGTTTGTGAATCAATTTAAAATACTTGTAATTAATATTGTATTCCATAGTAAAAAAAGACATTGTTATATTCACCTGACTTGATTGTTTTCCCATTTTCCATTTATCTATTGCTTTGCCATTCACTTAAAAAAAAATTCATTTATATATTGCCTGCCTGTCTTAACAACGAGTGTGGCTTTTATGATAAATTCGTGCTAAATTGCTGTTACATTCATCTATGCACTTGTCAATTCACATTTTTATACATATCGCTCCTTTAATGCAACAATGATATACACATATCTAAAATCACAGTTTTTGTATGAGGTATTTAGAGTCCAACAATTTACTAAATGCTTTTGGTGTCAGTAATGTTCTCACTATACGAGTTGTTGTAGATGGAATCTCATCAGACGAGTTCAAGATGAATTCACTGGTACCACAAGGTTCCGTTCACTCTCCTATACTGGTTCTTATTATATCTACTCCTTTGCAGATGACAGCAACATAAGCCATTCCTACTCATTTGACCATAGGCCAAGTCCATTGGAGATAAGAGCGATGAAGCAAAATATGGATAATACGCTTAATCAAGATCTTGAATGGGGTCATACGATTTGAGTCGGTTTTAATGCTCGTGAGAAACAGTGCTGTATGCCTACGCATAAACGTATGACCGTACATGCTGCTCCATCTGTAATTATGAGTGATATAGAGATTGAGAAATCAAAATCTCTCGATGTTCTTGGCATGAAAATTCAGTGTGATGTTCGATGGACTGAGCACATTTTTCATATCGCTTTAGAAGCATTCAACTGCCTCAGTTTTTTAAGACGGTGCAAGAGATACTTCACTACTTCTGATATCCTTACCATTTATACCATCTACTTCGGACCGAAAATGGACTACAACTCTCATGTATGGGCCAGTGCTTCAAAGTCTGTTTTGAAGCTACTGGACCGGGTACAGGAGTTGGCGAAAAGGCTCATTTGTGACAATAGTGTAGCCAACTCCATTGACTCACTGGAGCATTATCATAATGTGTGTAACGCGGTTTATCGTTACTACAATGGAATGTGCTCTAAGGAAGTAAGGGAATATGTTCCCGAGAAACGCTCTTATTTGCAAACAACACATTCTTCATTAAGAGCGCATCCATTTGTGGTCGATATATCGCACTACGCATTGCAAAAACAAACGAGCTCCTTACAAATGCCTAACGTGGAGAGGTTCAAATCGAATGTTCACAAACACTACTCCCTCTATGCTCCATATTATATACTATTCCTCTAGTTCTAGCACAATGCATAAATAGGAGTCATCCCCTGAGTACTGGTTCAATCGAAAAAAAGCTAAACCAAAGTTATGGCGTAAAGTATTGATATGACCATTAAATTAAGCCATTCTTAAATGCAACATAGTCATATCTAAAAAACTCATAACCTTGAAATTATTAAGAAAAAGTGTTCCTTAATATCCTTTCATATATATAAAAAAATCAGAATTATAACTGAAGCTAAATCGAAGTTATGGACCACAAAGTTTCGATGTGGAAACGAAAACTTGAAAGAGTAGTCGCATTTTTACAAGTTCATTATTTTTTGAGATACGTCTATGTTGCATTAAGGGAGCAATACGTCCATACATAAATACATACATTTACACATCTTTTTGAATGTATACCTCTATGTACATATATGTATGTATATTCTTGTTGTTGGATGTTGAATTTTTTCCTTCTACCATATATCATTTCAAGCCAGAAATTCATTTATACAATCTTTGGACATAGTGTTTTGATTTTCATTTTATTTTTTTATTTTTTCAATATTTTATTTATTTTAGTGAGTGTTAATGCTGAGTTTGGTGTTAGTTTTTGTGCGTGTTGTACTCTGTATAACTTTATTTCTCATTTTTAACAGTTAATTTTGCAGCGAATTAAACGAATTCATTATTATAACACAATTTTTTTTAGTATTAAACACTTTTGTTGGGCAATTTAAGATGCTTCTTCATATAAATTTTTACCTGCATCTTCCCATTTTTTCATTTTTTTTAATGAAAGTATATAAAAAATAAGTATTTAAAAAAATTCTGTCTTAAACATGCGATTTTTAATGTAAATAAAACGAAAGGGAACTTTCCTATCCCAAATTCCCTCAAAATTTCTACATTAGTTGCCAGAAAATTATAAGGAAACAAAATATTGGCCAAATAAAGACTAGTTGTCCTTTTTGTTGTTGGAGAAACAATTAATAGTTCTGCTCCACATGCATAACGAAACAGTTCGAACTAGCCCAAAGTTACCCAAGACCGTTCCACATAACAATTTTTGTGCAAAAAAGAGAAAAATTGAGAGAGTAATTTTTTTCATTTCCTGTACATATTTGCACGAACTTTTTCTTTGGGTAAGTTTGGACAAGAATTTAACAATCAGCTGTTTTTTGTTTACATATGAAACTGATAGATTATCAGAAAATTTGCAAGCAAAAGAAAAAGTTTAGTTTTTATAAATAAATATATTAAAATCAAAATGGAGAGTTTCAATGAAAAAATTAAAGTGGTAAATACGTTAGTGCATAAACATTTTCTTTTTTATTTAATATTTAAAATGTTTTTATAGCTACATATGTAAAGAATTTTTTTGTTTTTCAATTATTTTACAGCTGTTGACAATGATGCAAATGTTTTGTTTTTATAATTTGAAGACTTTTAAGCGTCTAAAAGCACTTAAATAGATTTTAGTTTAAAAAGTAAGCAGCATTAGTATTTCAGGAACTACAAAAATGGTTTTTTGCGTTCCAGCTATTTTGGGTAACTTTGGCAAATTTAGAGAGTATTTTTCATTTTGCTCTCAATAGTCCGAACTTGTCCGAGATCTTGTGGAACAAACCTAATAATTAATTGGCTTAGAGTGTGGTGAGACGAGCATAAAAACACATGGTGACATATATTTATATATAAATATATTTCAAATATCTGGACAACGTAATATATATTCCTCTTTTCATAACATTTGTTCTGTGTGCTTTCAATTAGACTTTGAAAAAGATGCATTTAATAATTAAACTAGATCGAATGAGTAGAGGTTTCTTTTGGATAAAACCTGAAATCACAAATTAACTCTAGAAACTATAATAGTACCGAAATCTGATTGCTGTACGATTTTGAATGAAATGAGTCCTTTTTCTATATTTTCAAATTCCTGGCAGTTTGCAGTTCTTAAATCTGCTACACACTATTTCACTAAGTTTCTATTGTTAATTTCATATTACTATTTAGTTATTTGTTTAAGAAAAATTAGACACAAGTCTAATTAATATAAGTATTTTGTAATTTTGTTTGTATAAAAGTTTTCTTTGTCTACAGTTTAAAGCGAATAATGGCAGAATAGAATTAAAGTTGATTGAATGATTGTTTGAATCATTAGATTTGGATTGCACTTTGTGCACCCAAAATGCCTGAGGTTTTGTTGTAAAAAGTACAAATAAAATTACTGTAGAACATTAAATAATAAATCTGCAATCGAATACCTTAAGTTATATAGAACGATGTAAAATTTTAAATGAAAAATGAAAGGAAAAAAGTTTAGTAACAAGGTGTTTTTTGATCGCATTAGTTGTGGATTGTAATTATTATATTTTAAATTCGATATTCTTGTATCACTGAAAGATCGAGAATAAATAATTTTTCGGTTTTTAAATTTGTTTGTTAAAATTTTATATAATAAAATACAGCGTATTATGCCATCGTACTTGGCACAATGAAACATTATAAGGAAACTTTTGAAATAACTCAGACATTTCCAAAAGTCTGGTTTGCTAGAGGGGAATTTGACCAAGCGTAGAAATTCGAATTAAAAATTGAAGATCGACTTTTTAAACCAAAGTTATTTTTGATAAATCATTCCGTAGTTAATAAGAAAGGAATTTCTGAACTAATGGAAATTGATTGCATTGATTATGCAACAAATTTCTATTAAGTACTCAAGTCTTGCCACATATTTTCTTTTTTTTTGTTTGTTGAAAATCAAATTCGCTTTGTTTAATAATAAAGTTCGTATAATCTTATTTTCTAATATGAATTATATATATTAACACATATTAATGATCGGTGTACGTCAACAGCTGTTAATTTAAAATGTAAATATGATGTTAAATAAATAAATCAACTCTACAAATCCTAAAAGACAAAAGCTTTACTTATCTCGTCTTGTATTTACAAGCTGCTTGCGTATTATTTATGTGCAGCTTTATTATCTTAAGAATGCATGATCGCTTTGAATATCTTTTTCTCATTGAAATTATTTATCAAAAAGAAAAGGGGAAATAAGTAAATCATAACATGCTGAGTGCGAAATGTCTGAATGTATATTAAATTAGAATGAAGTATTTTTCAAATGAATTGAATTAAATTAGTTTTTATTTATTATATATTTAAAAAATTGTAATCGTTGTACAAAAATTGCAATGGAAAATAAAATTTGTGTATCTCGTTTTAATTTCTTATGACCATCCCCACTGTATTATCTTTAAGACTCGATAGCATTTCCTTCTTTTTGTGTTCACTTATACCTCTAATAAAACATGTTGTTATTTACACAAACAGCGAACAGACTAAGAGGAGGAAGACATCTCATAATATACAAGTATGTTTTTATTTGGCCCTACCCCTTTCTGAGTAAAGCACATTTAAAATGTTGTTGGCAGGAACTGCCATAAATGCGTTTCTTTAGTCATTAAACAAAATTTCATATTCATTTGAAAAAAGTGATGCAACAATTCAACCTTGTGTGTTTTTTAACTGTGGTGTGTATGTATACAAGTATATACAATTCAAACATTTTGTTATATAAAACTTAAAAAAACTTGAAACGCCTTTCTAGTTATTAATTAATTAATTTTTCCTTTAAAGGCTTCAAAATTAAAATATATACTTTTAATTAAGATAATGAGGTATTTTTTTTACCATAATATAAAATAAGTATAATTAATTGAACCCCAGGCGTATACTTAATTTGTATGTTTGTTGCTGCGTATGGGGTCGTATGTGTAATATTTTTCTTAATTTTTTGACGCTCATACGTATAAGAACAATATTTTTGTTTTTTTTTTGGCACTAAAAGTAATTAAAGGGTGTGTTAAATTTATTGTTCATCAGTAAAATATTTTTTCGCTTTGGGCTTTTGAAAACTTACAGCCATATTCATGAAAATGTATAAATGCTTTAAATACTGTGTATAAGAAAAATTTACTAAAACTGTATTTATTTTAACAGCATAAAAAACCCTCAATCAACTGTTTTGAAATGAAAATTTTTATTGTAAGCTTTACCCTTTTACAAACCAAAATTAAATTGCAAATAACTTCAAAATTTTTACTTTGTGACTTCAAATGTTCAACAAATTTATTTTGCAAATTTTTGACACAACGAGAAAAAAGTTTTAAAAACTTATATGAAATTCGCACATACTTATCAGCTTTTTAAATTAAGTATATTAAAAACTTCGAAAACTTCATTAACAATACCAAACTTATGCAGGAAAAATCACTAAATTATACAATTTATTTGGTTTTTGGTTTTTAACTTTCTGTTTTAGAATTTTTTTCTGTTCCTAAATAACAATCGTTTTCTGCAAAATGTGTTATTTGTTTACTTTAAACAGCTGTTTTGAAGATTTCTTTGAAGCTTTGTTGTGCTGCTATACTTTCATATCACTTAAATAAAAACTTTAATTTATGACTGATGCTCTGATAATGTCTATATGTACAACTTAAATAAAAATTAGCCAAATACCTACTTCAATACGAAGTAAAAAACTGGCCATTAAAGTACTTATTTTTTTAATGTGCACATTTTGGTATAGTTAAAAGATCTATACATTCGTAGTAAATAGAATGACTAAAGTTGTAATTTTTTTAATGAACTCTCATTATTTTTCAATAAAATTAAACTATACACATTTTTCGTTATGATGTAGTTTGAAGGCAAGCTTTGATAAACATAGTCTTTAAATAATTTGCTCAAATATTTCTTCAAACATTTCAAAGGCATTTTCAGACGAAAGAAATGGGCTTAAATATCAAATATTTGTATTTAATATTTTAATAAATAGATAATTAATTTAAAAAATAAAAGAAAAATACAAATTTTGTATACAAATAGTGAAAAAATAAAGTTCAATATAAAAATGTCAACAGTTGTTTTTCGTTTAATCGAGCGTTTTAAACGGCGTTTGCTTATGAAATTGCAATCGTATACAAAGTAATAACTTTTAACTAAACTAGTTGATTTTCAAAATAAAACATGACAACATTTGAACACACTAATAACATTAGATTTTATAAGCATCATATTTATCTAATACCTTATCCTAGTTGAGTATAAGAATGTGTTCATGAAAGTACACTTATTGTTTTTCTAATCACTTAGAATTCAATTAACTTCACTCAGCATTGCCATAAAGAAAAATATTCTTTACTGAAATTCTCCTTAAAAGCTAAAATATGCCACAGCTACCGTTTTTAAAAATCAAATTCCCTTAAAAAAGACACATACAGTCGACTCAGCTTTACTGAAAACAGCCAAAACCCAATTTTCTTTTCAGTTATCCGATTTTTTCCCTAAAACGTGGTTCGGATTACTGAAATATATTACAGTTAAGCGTACTGCTTAAAATCTGTAAAACAATATTTTTGTATCAAATCTGTATATTTTTTACGTCATAAAAATTTTACTAAAAAATTATTCATAAAAACATATTCATATTTTTTAATTATTTTTAAAACAAAAAATAAAAGTTTAAAATATACATAAATTAAAATAATTCAGTTTCACAATGCTGTGCATTGAGTATTTACATTTGTATGCATGCGGTTAAAAAAAAAATAAGAATTCAGTCTCAGAATGCAATGCATCAAATATGTACTTATTATAACAGTTAATAATCAAAATCATGCATTGCTTTTAAAATAACTTTGAATTTGACTTTGAGTCAAATTTTTATTCAAATTTGTATGCAATCGATTTCTAATAAATAAATTTGTCATTGTTTATTTTTTCACTAAAGCGAAGTAAGTTTCATACAAAACGTAGTTGTGGGCTTGCTTTTGGTTTTCAGTAATACGATATTTTCAGTAAAGCGATGTTTCGCTAACGCGAAGTGAATAAGACTAACTGCGTTTAAAATCAGTGCGGGGATTTGTATCGCTTTCAGTAATCCGATTTTTTTCAGTAAAGCGTGTTGCGCTAAAGCGGATTCGACTGTACTTATATTAAAAAAAAAAATTTCATACAAAAAAGGTTGGCAAATAAATATTTTAATAAATACATACTTGTACGAGTATTGTTTATATTGTTAGAAAATTATTAAATATTTATATGAACATATAAAATTTTCAAATAGATCATAATTCACAAATGTTATCTACTGCAGTCCGAAAAGCTATTTTTACAACAAGGCTACGAAAAATTGATTAAATCCACAAAATCTAATAATAAGAAGACATTCCCATATTTCTATTGCATTACACGTCACTAGAACATAAGAGCAGCAAAGTTGGTTCAAGCAAATTTTATTATTTTTTAATATAATTTTTAATATGTACATATGTATGTATGTAAGTATTTTTAAATATTAAAAAATACACATGTTCTTATGTACATATGTATGTAAGTACATTTAATAAGTTTATTATGAGAACTGGTAATAATGATCATGATCATAATTTTAATGTTTGAAACGCAAACGGAAACGAATTCATTCTGCATGATCATAAAATAAAATTTCCAAAAGCTTTGGTAATGCAATAATTTTTTTAAAAAGTTTGTTTATTAACAAATAATTACAACTTTTGGTTTAAAAATGTACATACATACTTAAAAACTTAAGAAAACATTTTAATAAACTAATCAAACAAGTAGTTCTTGCATTGGTAAACAATTACCAACTTAGATACAATAAATTCAAGGCATTAATGCTGCATTCGCTTTTATTTTCATGTGATTAAGTACTAATATAGTGATAGAAGAACAGACACATTTACAATCAACATGCTCGTATCCATTCGATATGTGAACATAAATAAGCATAATAAAACCAAAACTATACACAAGCACAACCAGACAAGCCGTAGTAATTAAAATCAAATACACCAGCATACATACATATGCATGTTAGTGATGTAAAGAATACTGTTTATTAGATATTCTCGAATATGAATTTGAGACAATATTAGCGAATACGTATATTGAACTTGAAAATTAGAGACATTGATGTATATTTAAAATTACTGCCTGTCTCACGATGTCACTCGACACCGATCGCTCGCATAAATACGTTTGAAACAGCAACAAATTTTTAAAATGTTGTTTTTGGTTTGAATGTATTTATGCGAGCGATCGATGTCGAGTGACATCGTGGGACAGGCAGTTAATGAAATATATCTAATTTTTCGCGTAAATTATACTTTTCAATAATTATCATATAATTTTAATGAATGTCATTATATTACTCTGAAAAACGACACACAAAACAAACTTCTATCTATATACATATATATATATATATATATATATATATATATATATATATATATATATATATATATATATATATATATATATATATATATATATATATATATATATATATATATATATATATATATATATATATATACTATATACTATATACTATATATATGTATGTATATATATATATATATATATATATATATATATATATATATATATATATATATATATATATATATATATATATATATATATATATATATATATATATACTATATACTATATATATGTATATATATATATATATATATATATATATATATATATATATATATATATATATATGTATATATATATATATATATATATATATATATATATATATATATATATATATATATATATATATATATATATATATATATATATGTTGCCCCACATTTACAAGTGTTTAACATTATTAAGATATATCGAAAATAAATCACACTTGTGACTTATTTAAACCACAACATTGTCTATCCGAACTGTTGCACAACCGCTGACTGGGCTGGAATTCACAGAAAATTCAAGAAAATTATTTTTCAAATTTAAAAAATAAATTTTTTATCAAAAATTATTAAAATTTTTTATTTTTTGTACTATTTACTTTTTTACACTTCATATATTTTTTTTGGGAGGAAAATATTTGACGAATATTCGACTGAATTCATAAATACTCTGCTACAAAAAAAATAAACAACGCGGAATAGTTGATTTGTAAAACAGAAATTAAGCTCTCTCCCCCTTTCTTCTAATTTCACCGCCTGTCCTCTCTACCCTATCCCTTTCACAAAGAAGTAACACCTTAAGTAAGTAGTAGGCAATAATTGCCTAAGTGTAACTTCTTTAAAAAAGAAACACATCCAAATGTCATTAAATAAGCGAATTTTCGAGCTTTCGAATACGAATGTTCGTTACATTTACTAATGCATGTACATGCTTACATACATTTCCAGCTAAAACAACAACGATAACGACTACAATGAAATAGTACGAGTGTTGAACTTCTGTGCGATGTTGCTACGCTCTCAGTGTGGACAACATAACGAAACGTAACGGTACTCAAAATTAAAAGAAGCCTTAGAATTTAATTTACATACATACATATTTCTTATTTTTTATGTCATGTTTTAAGAAAATTTTAATTAAGGAATTAATTTTTGAGAAAAATTGTACAACCATACGAGTACATACTAGATAAAAACTAAAAAAGCAGAAATCAAAAACAAACAAGACATTTATTACTTTTTAACGCAAACAAGCGCAAAAAATTGTCGTATAAAATTGTACGTGTGCCGGGTGGAAATATGTATATAAGTACATACTTACATACATACTTACTTACGTACTACATTTTGTGTGTTTAAAATATTAATGACTTTCTTACGCAAACACAGTGGCCAGAATAAAAAATGAGAAAAGAAATTAAAAAAAGAAATTATTGAAAACAAAATATAAATAAATGAAGATAAAAATAATATACATACATATGTATATAGAAAATATGTAATATAAAAGACATGGTTATAAAAAGATAATAACAATTAAAAAAAAGACAAAGAAAATTATGGATTTTCTTTTAATGTGCTTTATGCAAAATTTATTTCAAAGTGGCGTTCAAAAATTTTTAATCAAAAACAATTCTTCACTAACTGTTATGTTTTTGTTGTTGTTATTACTCATATAATAATAATTGTAGTAATTTTAATAACAATAATGCATTTTTATTGTCATAAAAAACACGTTAGGACAAATTACCTAACAAAATAAACAACTAACAATAACTATTATTATTGTTATTAATTTTATTATTATTATTATTATTATTATTATTATTATTACATTTTTGTTATTATTTTCTATAATTAGATATTGTGTTTTTTATTATTATGTAACACTTAATATTGAAATTTATTATTCCCCAACTAATCCTTAAAACAATTAGAGCTCTTGCCAAATGCATTGTTTGTTGTGGCTTTAGCTCTTCATATGTCGAAATTTCATTGGTCGCTAAACCAAATCGTCAGTGAAGTTTAAGCAGTTTGAAAGCATTCAACCGCGGATGTTTATGCCATACGAATCAAGTACAATATGAGAATTCAATATTGTATAAAAGCATTCTAAGCCTACTATGATTACGTAGGTATTTTATTATGATTCATATACAAAATATTTCAATGTTCGAAAATTCCTGAAAATCTGGGCAATGGAAATAGCTGTTATTAAAATCGACCGACATCTGTGTCGCGGTATCATAGTTCCAACAGGCTAAACAGATTTTTTTAATTCATAATCAAAAACTTACCTTAAAAAAACAAAATCGGTCTAGCTGTTTACGAACGAACAAGAATACTTACTGCATGTATGCAACTGATATCTTTTTTATATCAATCCTTAAACCCATAGCGTTTTCGTTTGAAAAAAATAAGTAAATAAAAAACTAAAATAATAAAAAAATTTTTTAATTAAATTTTTTTAATATACTGGTATATAGTTTCATAAAAACTATAAAAAACTTTAACATTATATCGACCCCGTGATAAGTTTTTTAAAACCGCTATAGAGAAGAAAATTGGGCGATATTTCACTCAACATTACATTATATTTATCGTTTCGGATTTATTTACAATAAAAATTGTGCAGTCTTTAGCAATATTTACACTGTTCAAGTGACTTACAAATAAATGTAAAATTACTTATCGCCTCCAATAATATAATAAACTTTTATATATTCATCAGAACACAAGTATAACTCCAATAATTACTTAATTATGTAATATTCAAAGTTCATATATAGTATATATTATTACCGGGACGTCATATGCATTAGAGACTTTTTTCTGTCAACTGAAACAGATATTAGTGTTCAGAGAATTCTTTCGTCACGGAATTTTTGCATTTCGTGTTTATTGTGTGTTGTAATTTATTCAAAGTTTATTTCTTGTTGTTATTTAAAAATTAATTATATTGCGCTTATAAAAGATAATTCTACAGTCATATCTACAAGGCTATTTTTCCGTGTAGCAATAAATGCAAAAATTCAAAGGTGAAAATCGGGGAGAACTCCATGCTATGTTGAAGCTTTACGCATATAGTAATGCTACAAAAATCGAAAACATTAGAAAATTTGGAAACGTAAACACCCTTGGATAAAATAAGTTACGTTTTCGCAAGTTCACTATATCAACTTTTATTAATCTTTTATTAGCTTTTGATATTAAATATGTAAAATAAACCTGAACTCATATTTGTATAAATAAAGTTGCAAAATAATTAAAATTGAGAGCAAAACATGTTACATATTTACATATTTTCCTTGTAACATATTAAGAAAAGATCATATTATTTTTTCACAATTTTTTTTACAAAAGAGCACAAACGTGCAAAAAGGCAAAATATTTTTATATGAAAAATTTTTGCAATTAATGTTTTAATAGGTTAGTATTGTTATTGTTGTTGTTACAAGTATTATTATTAATTGTTTTTATTATGTTTATTATTAATATTATTCAAATTGTAGTTATTAGTATTAATATAATTAGTAATTACTTCTTAAGTTTCTATACATTTGTTTATTTTTGTATGTATAATTATACTTATGTTTCATATTTATTTTTTTTAAATCACTTCATTTATTTGGTATTTAATCCCACTGTGCTTGGGATAACATTTAAATTCGGAAAAAGGCATCACAACTTATTGCCTCTAACAAAATATTTAAAAAAAACATACATATGTATGTATTTATCAAAATGTGTATGTGTTGTATATGTGTAAATATTTAGTACAAATTATTTTTAATAATTCTTATACGAATGACCAAAAAATTAATAAAGAAAATGTTTTTCTCTCTCTCTTCAATTCTTTAACAAAATTTTCATTTAAATTTTGTCAAGCACAAAAATATTTTTTCACTGACGTTGGTTCTGTCATTGACTGTTCAAAGTGAAAGCGAATTGAGTAAAATTTTAGAAAAAATTTATAAAAAGAATACTCTTAACATTAAATGTTATATAAAAAACTAATCTAACATGATTAAATGATAGTGCATTAAAACATAATTGGTTTATATAAAATAGCAAATAAAAGTACCTTTACAACATACTTGTTGTTGTTAACGCTGTTGCTACAACGTTGCATTTAAAGGGAAAAATTAGAAATACATCTACGTACGTGTCACAAGTGGAACAATATTTAATTGTACGAGTATTACTGTTTACATTAGCGTTAAAGTGCTCCGGTATTTATTAGCCACCTACTGTTGCCATTTATTCTTTAATGCATTAGTGTACACTGATTTTTTTTAAATTAAATTATATATTGTGGTGTCCTCTCAACGACCATCATTATCCCACTCAACAGCTCAACATTGTGGATTATTGAAATCTGTTGTAAACAATGTCTAAGGTTTGTTTTAGTTTAATTATCTATTCATTTACAGTGTATATTTTGTAATGTGTGTCTTTAGATAAGTATTTATTTTTATTTAATTATTATATACTTGTACGTTATTAAATATACATATATGTGCATACAACATAACTGTGACATAATAAGTTCATTACGTGGGGCATTCAGTAAGTCTTCGTTTAATATTTCATTATTAGTCATAATCTGTAATCGAAATAATTCAGCGACTCTCGAAGTTTACTAGCCCATCTACGAACTAATATCTCCTCAAAAATATTTTTCTATTAAACAAATGTTCTATGACTTACTTGTATTTTCAAATTTAATTTTTCCATAGAATTCCACCAATATCTTTATACATACACATATTCGTATATAAATGAATAAATAAATAAGTATATATATCATCCCTGATAAGTAAATTAACTTCTTCAGATGGAGGTTCTCTGCGAAGTTCATTACTTTTGGATGTACCGCCACGTTTAAGTTCATTTACACAATTGTATATGGTCCTAAATATTAGTTCGAATAGATTAAATTAGAAATGTTTCATGACGACTTGAAATTAATAAAATTTTCGAATTAAAAAATTGTTTTTTTAATTATGGGTCATTGCTTGTTACAAATCATATGATGCTCTCTTATTAAGTGAATGTTGTATGTTCCATATTTAACATATTTATGGATGAACATTTTAATTTTCTGATGCAGCATTTAAGAACGAATTTTGTTCTAATCATTTTGTATTTATTTTATTAAAAAATACTACATGGTGTTGTCATCTCATCAGTTGACTGTTAACCAGTGTTGCCACGACTAGAATTTTAAAGATATGTAACCAAAAGAGAAAAAGTAACCAAAATATATGCCTTTTTTATTAAAAAGATATTGAAACTTTATTAATCTCAAAAATTTGTTAATTAACACTGAAAAAATAATTTGTAAAATAGTAAATATATGAAAGGACAGCGGTTTTCGTTGTGTATATTATTTACCATTTACATAAACGTGTACACCTAATTACATACATACATATGCATATAAAGTTAATATGTTGTTTTTGAAAGAAAGTTTTTACTGAAACTTAAAATTTTATTACATGTTGAATTTGTTTTGCGACACGAATGACGTTTTTATAAGTTCAGCATCATTTATTAAAATTTTATTTATATTAAAAGCCACAACAAAAATCTTAAAATTTTTATTGCTTTCAATATAACGAAATCTACATAAACAGGAAGTTAATTTTTCTACTACTTATTTTAATACTTTTGCTTTTTTGCCATCTCGTTTAGGGTTATACGGTCTTTCTAGGCAATACTAGAAGTGATTATATATAATACGAACAATTTTATATATAGTACGAGTATATAGATTTTAGGGATAAGTGGAAGATTTTATTAAATTATTTTTAAGTGAAACCTTTCGAAATTATATGCTGCTTTTATAAAAATTTTAAATATTCTTAATACAATAAGTTAAGTAGTTTTTAAATACTTAATATTAAAATTTATTATTTCAGGATATTCTCCCCAACTAATTGCTAAAACAATTAGTGCTTTTTTGAATTTTTTTAAATATAAGAAACAAATATAATTTTATTTGCTTTTCGCTTGAAAAATAATTTAATTTTTGGTATGTGCTTATAACAAAGCAAACTTATATGGTTCATAGAATTATTGGCCATTTCGGTTGAGAAAATCTTCCAGATGTTAAAATTAATTTCACTTTAATAGTCATAGCAGACCGTGCAGGTTAATTAAATGCGAAAATTTGTGTGTAAAAGAAAGGGTATTGCAGAAATATGTGTTAATTTTATTTATATTGTTTAAATACATATAATATGGCCAAAGAAAAAAAATCAATTATTTTCGAAATGCAGATAGAATTAGATTTATTTCGATCTGAAATATAAAAGATTTAGTAGCAGTAATTGGGAATACAGTTTTAAATATTTTCAATATTGATTTAGCAAGAAAAATAATAGTGAAGGTGGTGCGTGTCCGAATCAGGTCTGTTTACAAACAAAATTTGACGTGGGATGACGAAAAACCATTTCAAATTCAAGCACACCCCATCGGAAGAAAACCACAACTCTTAACTTACGGTCGCCTTCACTAAGATCTAAGGCTCCAATTTTTAATTTAAGACGCATTATGAGTCTCATAACGTTCATATAATTATTTTTTTAATGCAATTTAATTGCTATATTAATTTGTTTTAATTTTTTTTTTTGCATACGGCAGTTATTATTTAATGTTCTCAAGGAATATTTTATGAGCCGATATTTGAAAACAGTCTAGGCGGAAGTAAAAATATTTTCGTAAAATATTTTTAAACATTAAAAAAAACACATCCTCTTTAAAGAGTCTATTTTGGTTTTAATTAATATTATTTACGTTTTCATTTGAGCAGCTGCATCTTATAAAAAGAAAATTGTTATTAATTGTTTAATAGTCCTTAAAGAAATAGTTGATTTATTGCACGGAAATACAAATGCAAAATAATAGCCATTAAATAAATTTTATTAAAATTCAAATGAGATTGCATCATTAAATGTACTTTTTATATTGCAGTTGACATACACTTTTGATCAACAAATGTTTGTAAAATTAAATATATGTATATGGCTTAGAATTATTTATGACCTTTACTTAATTGTGCTGGAGCTGCGAAAATATGTTATGTGTGGCGTAGTATCTATGGACATTCGATATGAACTTTTTTGTGCCACATACTTCTGGCCAAAGAACGACTTCGTTCTGCTATGGTCACATCGACCACAAATGGATGTGCTCTCAACGAAATGAGCGGTTTTCAGGAAAAAGTTCTTTGTCTTCATTAGACCAAATTTCATTGTAGCAACATTAACGGGTCAATAGAATTGGCTACTGAGTGAATTGGCTCTTACGTCGTCTGAAAAAAACAGGAAAACAAAAAACTGAATGATCATTCCACTGGATCTTCATACCAAGAACATCAAGCGCTTTTGATTTCTAAATATTTATATCACCCATAATTACAGATGGAGTAGCATGTGCGGTCATACGTTTATGCGAAAACATACATGACTTGTGCCCCTATTGCGGTTCACCACTTTTGTGTCAGTTTGGTCGTCTTAGGTGATTTCGCATTGCCGTTCTCAACTAAACTGCCAGTTGACTATTCAGTTGTGTATCTGTTTTTTCGTGGTATTGCCGTTCTCAACTTTGTAAAAGTTTGGTCGTAAAAAACGTTGAATACACACAACTGCTTAATTGTAGTTGTGTCATTATCAGTTAGAGTGAAATTTTTTTTAAAAGCGGTGAAAATTTAAATCAAAATGGAGAGATCGTAAGTATCAATTTTTATAATAATTTTTTCACAATTTTTAAACACTTTTATTAGTTTGAAAATAACAACGAAAGTCCAATTTGAGCGGCTTGTTCAGATTATGGACAGGAATCCGGAAATTGCTCGCGGAAAACCAAATTTTGGTGCAACGGAAAATACGTGCAAGGAGTTATGGGAAGAGTTTGCTGTAGAATTAAATAGTTTGGGACCACCGACAAGAACATCGCAAGAATGGCAACGTGTAAGTGTGTCAGTAAAATAATATTGAACAATTACAATATTCTTAATATAATTATAATCTTGCACAGGTTTGGATCCACTATAAAGCAAGCATTAAGAAAAAACTTGCAAACAATAAAAGAAACACTCAGGCGACAGGTTGAGGCCCATCACAAGAAATCCCATTAAATAGCCTTGAGGATACTGTTTCACAACTCTTGTCTTTGCAAGAGGGAGTGGCACCATTAAATAGCCTTGATGATACTGTTTCACAACTCTTGTCTTTGCAAGAGCAAGCGGCACCATCTGGCCAAGTTTTTGGCGTTGCAGCATCCACTGCAAACATTAAAAAAAATTGCATTGTTGGAACGACAAGCAAATGAGGCTACTGATCTCCACAATCTTAAGGTGGAGTGCGATAAATTACAAATAGAAAAACTTAAGAATAAATTTAAAAATTAATAATATTTTATTGTTTGCTGTTGTAAATTTCATCTTATTTTTTATATATTAAAATTCACAAGTGGTATTATTTTTTTAAGAATTACAAGTTTTTAAATATATGTACAGAATTCTTTTTTTTAACCTTTTAAGACTCAACAAATTGTTTCACAATACATAAATAAAATATTTTACACTTTTTATTCCCACAACACTTTCAGTTTAATTTTCTTCAAATTTCACTTGTCAAACGTGATATTTAAAGTTGGCAATTCGATATTTTAGGTTGGCAATTTTATGACAAACTCAACTAAAAACAGTTGTGTATCGCAATAACTAAAATGAGTTTGGTTGTGCATAAGTTGGGTTGACTCTCACACGACCAAACTGAGTTGAGTGGTGAACCGCAATAGGGGCATTGGTCTTACGATTCTAATTGTGTCATTGATATTTTTCCCATGGCTCCAATCTCTGACAGGTGTGGCCTATTTCTGAATGAATATAAGTTCAAAATGCTACTGTCATCTGCAAAAATGTATATAGAGTTGAAAGTTTGACAGAGAAAAACTTAGCAATATTTCAGGTTGCATGTGTCCTAAAATTGGAGAATTTTTTATTCTGCCAGACTAGAATACCATGATAACACAAGAGTCAGCAGATTCTAGAACTTGTTCTGGATATTCAACGTGACCACCAGTCAGAGCCATCAACAGGGCGCGGCTTATAGTCGACATAATGGGTCAGTGATGATAGAAGACCATGCAGGGATGGACATATTTCTTGCCCAGTAATTACTTCGTATCGGTTGTATCAGCATTTTTTTTTTTTTGCGCTGGAGGCTAGATAGTTCCAGTCTCTCTGTAGGACCTTGTGTATAGTGCAAATGAAATGTGAACGTATTAACTTCACTCAGTGGTAAGATTACTATAAGGTGAAGCCGACAGGTTCGTACTCACATTTATCTCAATTTTTGAATAAACAGTAGAAAGACATCTGTAGATCTGTATTGTAATATTTTGTGGGACATGCGAAAGTATCGTGGTTTATTTACATTAACGATGTCATATTTCATTGATAATCGTATCGGTCTTTTCGAGAAAAAAGTCTTTATAATCAAACCGAGTGTTTGCTAATTGAACATGTTACGCTGTACCTTATGCGTTTTTTTTTTACTCTTAATAAGAGTTTATTCCAGCTGTTTGTAATTATAATTCAATAAATCATTTTAATCAGCTTAACGATTTCTTTTCTTTTAGTTAACGTGATAGTTTTTGAACAGAATAGGAAACGTTAAATTAAACTTTAAGTTAAGTTTAAAAATAATGTAGAGTTGAAGCAAATAAAAACTTGAATTTTACTCAAGTCATTATTTGTAGTAAATATAATTGAAAACATTTCAGTTATAATCGGTGGTAACGATTGAAAATTTTTTCTAATAGAAAATATTTGTCTCTAAAAATTCTCTTTAAAAGACATTTTTTATGAATACAAATTTTTTCTTAAAACGAAGAACTCTTCATTCTTAGAAAATGTTTCTTATTGGAGAAATTGTTCCTGGTTTACTATCTTTCGTTAGAGAAATTATTTTCTAAAAGTTCATAGAAAATTATATGTCTCAGAAAAAGTTTTAACGTTATTAATTATTTATTTATAGAAAAGTTTTATTTTAACATAACTATTGTTTTTGAAAGAAACTTTTCGTAATTTGAAATAGAGGAAAATTATGTTCTGGATGTTAACTTCCAATAAAGTTAATAATATTTCTTTCATTTATTTTCACTTAAACTTCGATTTTATTTAAACTGGCCTTTTAATATGTTTCTAGAACTTTTATTTCAAATCGATTTATCTTGGACATTTTTATTATTGTATGCTTTTATAGTCCTCAATGGTTGTTTTAAAAAGAGCACGAGTATGAAATGTTCGTTCATACGCTTTCAAAAGTCATTTGCAAAAGACAAAAATATATTCTTCTCTATTATTACTTCTTTTGTACTACAGACACCAGAGACTCATTTGACAATAATTGAAAATAAAATTTAGAACGAGGGTATTTGATAATTCCGTGACTTTTTGGATAGAAGATATATATTTTTGACAAAGAAAAGCAGTTTAATTCTCATTATAATCTCCGTTAACCTCAATACATTCAGCATCTTTACAGTTTAATTCTTCTTTACAAATAATAAGATTTCTCAAGGCCCTCAAAATAGGCGTTAGTTTCAATTATATCTTCAAATTAGGAAACAGGAAAAAACCCAAAGGTCTGGTCGTATCCCTGTTCATGTCCACAGACGTGTGCATACATATATTATCCTGATATAACAGGCCTTTTTTCGCCAGATAAGATAATTTTTGCTTTAAATCAAGGCTGAATCTGTCAAAAAGCTCTAAATAATATTCACCAATAAGGGTTTAAGCCTTTTTAGGGCAATCGAGTGAATGACACCGAATGCTTTTTAAAAAGCTGTGGAATTGACCTTGTTGCCTGAAATACCGATCTTAGTCGTCTATCGTGTGTGTTCACTTGAAGAAAACCACTGTTTTGGATCTCTAGTGTGTTGTGATGAATTCATTATCGTCTACATTTAAAAACTGTACAAAACCTTGTTCAGATTGCGCCTGACCGTCGCCAAACACTTCCTTGATGTGGTCGAGTGAGAGCAATCGCGATGTACCCGCTCGGTTGAGTTACCTACAGCCTCAGCCACCCAGTGCACTTTTATAGTCCATTACCATTCCATAGATTTTATCGACTATTTCAGGCCTGAATAACTTTTTTCGGATGGACCTCAACGTTTGGCATCACTTGTACTGGTAGGACCACAACAAAACAAAGTAGACCACTTTTCAACCATTTAAATTGATAATACATAGTTTCCGAAGTAAATTCTTTCTTTGCTTTCGCTGATGCTTTTTTTGTGTAAAAAATAGTATTTAAGCATCACTGGAAATTTAAATATTTCCATTTTTTCGTTGAAATTAACTAGGTTGTCTACTTTTAATGTCAAAAAAAAAAAAAAAAAAAAAAAAAAAAAAAAAAAAAACTAACAGACGCAGCTGCCTTAAAATTCGATAGTAGTTTAGTAATAGATGACAGTTAACGTGGGCAGTTCTGCATTGAAAGTTACTGCGTTGGAAATACAAAAGGCTATGGAATTGTCACGGTATCCTCTACTTTATACATATAAATAAAAAATATATTTACATATCCATCGTCCTTAAAATTTTCTACATTGTATCTTCATAATCCTGAGTATCAAGTCATAACTGTTGTCTCAAAACTGACATTAGTGCCACATAATATAGAATATTAGACATTTGAGTGTGACGCATTCATTTCGTTTTTCACCCTATTAATTTTTTATTTAAAAAATTATATTTTAAACGGTTGAGTAAATATGTATGTAAGAGAATGTGTATTCATTTTGTTATTAAATAGCATTTGTAAAATGAATCTGAAATGTTATAAACTTCAAATTAGATTATCATACACTCAAAATATACATGACGCGCATCAAGGCTTGTGTGGCAAATAATAATTTTTTCACCAATTTATATTTTTACTGCTTAGAATCTGTTGTCGTTGTTTAAATTTTCAAATGTCTAAACTTGCATGCCAGTGACCCTCCCTAACTTTCTGACGTGCGGAAAAATTTCTTTCCCTGTATGATCCGAATCTTACTAAGTTTTGTTTATATCACATGTTAAACTTTATAAAGCAACAATCTATAATAAAATATTTTATGCAATTTTACGATAGTTAATTTTAAACACATCAATTGTGTTTGATAATATTTATTTATACGTGTAGCCTTTCATAAACGATAAGAATTTTTATCGCTTAAACTTTTATGAAGTATTGTAAAAAAGTAGAAATGAATTTGGAAACGAACTATGGAATTGTAAAAAAAATCCATAGACTGTTGTCGACTAGTAAAAAAACCAATAGAAATATTTAATGATAGTAAATAAAATTTTTTCTATTAATACATAAATCCAATAAAAAAATAACGCTATCGATGGGCAAACGGTTGATTCATTTTAACCCACCGTTTAAGGGGAGTTTTTGTTTGCTCATTTCATGAAAGGAACAAAAAGATCCTTATATCAGTTGTAAATTGCTTTGTAGTCAGTAGTCAAGGCGAAGTTGTTAACTTCAGCCAACTTTCATCTATAGAGAATTGAAATTTTAAAACTTATGGTTAATAAATTGGTGATTTTATACGAAGTTCCGAAGAAAATACACAAGGAATTGTTTTGGATTATACATAGTTTAAGAAGATTTTTTAACAATGAGGAAATGAATAAATTTTTGGAATGTGAAGACAGACTATCAAAAAACAAAAAAAAAAAAAATTAATATTAAAACAAAAACAGGTACCGTCTTGTTGATTTTCAAAAAAGAGAACTAGGAATTAAATATGTATAATCAAAAAAGGTTTATAAATAAGTCAGATGTAAATTTTCCAAGAGATGTATAATAGATTCTTTCTTAAGGACAAAAGCACGCCTTCAATATAAAAACAAAATATATTCTCAACTGATAGGACTACCAATGGGATCTCCAGATTCTCCAATTGGTGCAGATATTGTCATGGAGAAATTACTGGACACTTGTATTAATAAACTGAAAATTAAGCAAAAAGTTGTTACAAAATATGTTGGTGACTTCTTTTGTATTATTTGGGAAGATGGAATAGAGTTTATGTTAGCAACGTTCAATTCATTTGATCCCAATATTAAATTTACTATTGAAAAAGGGATGTAATTCTAAGCTTCCTTACTTACACGCAATTTAGACGATGATTTAAAATCATGAATAGACATCACTATTTTTTTTTTGGTAGACGAACGGGGTAGAGAAGAAAGCGGGGTAGTAAAAACATCACGATTTCTATTTCTATGATGTTTTTTGTAATTCCTTTTACATTTATTGTCGTTATTGTCTGTCATGTTTTACTCTTCTTCTATTGTCAAAGTGTTTAAACAGTGAAATGAAGTGCCAGTATTTCTGTACATATAGTATGTTTTGTTACATACATGAGTTTTTTAATGTTGTTATTTAATGTACAAATGTATATTATAATTACTTTAAATATTTTGTGAATATGTGATTAGTATTTCAAAAATGACAAAAAATTTTTATTATTATTTTTCAAATGTAAAAATTTTTTCAATTTATATGAAACAAACAAATAATAAATATCCTGAAGATGGTACTTGATGAGTACCGAAATATCGATAATAATTTGAAATAAAAATTTAAGACCTTAAGCTTAATAAAAAATAAAATAAAGTTTATTAATTAAACAAAAACGGTCAAAAAAATAGAACATATAAATTTTGTTTATATTTTGTGGTATACAAATCACTGACATAAAAATGCGAATGAACAATTAAAAATAATTTACCGATTACAAATCAACCCTGTAAGAAAAAAATATGCGACGCAAAAATCATGGTATAAATGCAAGAAGATTTCAGAAGATGTTTTCAAAAGTAAAAAAAAAAAACATCCACGATTTTTACATCATGGTATAAATTGGGCCTTAGACACATTATTAATACGGAAAGAGGGATTGGCACCAAAAAATAACGACTTCTGGAAGAATCCTTAATTTCGATTAAAAAAACCCTAAAAGGATAATCGTTAATACAGCTAGAAACTTAATAGAAAGAGTTTTAAAAATTAGTGATTTTGAATTTCATAAAAAGAATAAAGATAATATTTTTCCTATAGATCTGACTTGTAAATTAATAAGCCAATATTCATATAATTCAAAACAGAGAACAAATATAGATTCTGAGCTTAAAATTTATAAGTCATTAACCTATGTTTCTGCTTTATGTGAAAGGTTGGAAAAATCAAATATATTTGATAGAAAAAAATATAGAATGTCACATAGAATTTATAATACAATAGGTAGATCATTATTATTATTTAGTAGAACTAAAGACATAGTTGAAAAGTTAGATATGTCAAATGTGATATATAAAATTCCATGTAAAGGAAATAACATTCAGAAGTACAAAGGTATAGGTACTACTAAAAATAAACTAGAGACAAGATTACCAGGACATATGTAGATCAGACCAAAAACATAAAAATAATATTTCGTCGCAAGAAACGGATTTGTTAACTCATTGTCTTAATAAAAAATCATTACCCGGACTTTTAGATAAAGAAAACAATTACAAGCGTCGTTTTTTGTTAAAAATGTCAGAAATATTTAATATACCATTACCACAGAGAATGAATTTTAAAACAGATACTGATAATTTAGCTCAGAGTTATAGGCATTTACTGACCTTCGTAGACTAGTAGGTAGTGTACTAGATTCGTAGTGCGAAGGTTCCAGGTTCGAATCCTGCCGCAGAACTCTGGCAGTTTGTGTTTGATAAATAAAGGGAGCGCACAACAAGCCTTCACTGGCTTAAGTGTATGTCGTATGACATGGGCTATCACACCCCTCCAATCAACCTAACCTAACCTAATCTACAAAAGCGAAAACGGACATTGAAAAGAAAAAATATTTTATTAATTTTTGTTACTTAAAAATTTTATAATTTTTTATGTATGAAATTTAAAAATGTTTATTCATATCTTAAGGTCTCTATTATTTTATTTTATTTATCGATATTTCGATACTCTTTGAGTACCATCTTCAGGATATTTCTTTATTTTATGTAAGATTAAAAAACAAATTAAGTTGATTAATTAAAAAAAACTTAAAAAAAAAAACTAGGAGATACGTGTAAGTATATAAAGAAATATAATTTACAATTAATCAAAATAAGAGTGATTGACTTTTTAAACTAGTTTTTTTTTTTATTTTTTTCGAATGTCATTTGCTTGCTAACAAATACTTTTTTAAATGATGAATGACTTATTCGAGATTAAATTGTTTTTTAAAGTTGTCATACTTATGCTGGGGTATTAAAAAAGTTTTGTGTTAATTTATATAAGAGCAATGAGTTGTTAGATTATTTCACTACGAGAGTTCAAGCGGACTACCAGCGGGTTAGCTTTTATTGATATTCAGTCACATTACGGTTGTCGAAGTTTTATTTCGACTACCGTGGTACTACGTAAATTTCTCGACTGCAAAGTTTTTGTAACATCTTAAATACATGTCGCTTAAAATTTTTTTTAAATTATTTGAAGTTGCAATCTGTAAAAAAGCATAAATGTTACCTTTATTTAAGTCTTATTAAAATTTGAACTAAATTGATAAAATTACCTTAGTTTTCCCCTTAAGTTATTTTTATTTATGTTTTTAAATGGCTTAATTTAAATCGATTTTCCAGAACAAGTTTGAATACTGTACTTACCTTAAGCTTTCTTTTCAAACACGATGGTTCAAGTCTACTGAGGAGTTGGTTACCATCAATTGTTTTGTTTTAAAGTATTTTTTTTTGTGGTGTATTATATATTACATTCACGTATCTGAATGTGAACATAGTAGTGATGTAACGAATATTCGTATGCGTACTCCCAAATACATATTTGTCGAATATTTTCATTAAAAAATATATAGAGTAAAAACATTTAAAAAAATGCCACGAAAAGGGAATGCTTGAAAAATACGCGCTGTGGGGACTCTAAACAATTGGCCACAAATGATTTTGATTATGAAAGATAGGAAAGTGATTTACTCTCGGTATGTCTTAATAAATATCTTAAAATTCTTAGTGTCTTATTGCTTTCGATGTGTTTCAGTACTTTCCCGGTAATAACAATACCTTTGTTTTTTGTATCGTTTTTTAAGTAGTCGGGTGGCATCCATTAGGATTTTATGGTAATTTTTACAAATTATAACGTACACGAACAAGAGTATTTATTGCCTTAAGAATTTTTTTTTTCAATTTTTAAATATTTCATTTTGCAAACGTATAAATGAACCATAGATAAATCTGTCTAAATTTAAAATAT
The DNA here is from genome assembly GCA_963681545.1 of Germaria angustata. NCBI lineage: Eukaryota > Metazoa > Arthropoda > Insecta > Diptera > Tachinidae > Germaria > Germaria angustata. Next base: position 41,916,044 of record OY813000.1, on the reverse strand, counting down.
TATTCGGGTTCGTATTCGGAAATATTTGCTTACGATATTCGTATTCGCGAATGTCTAAAAACTGACAATCGTTACATCACTAGTAAGTATGTATGTATGTTTTCGATATTGTGAAGCATTTTGCTTTATAAATCCCTCCTCTAGAGCGCAATAACCAAGGGAAGCACATTGAATAAAAATTTTGCGTGTGTAAATGTGCGGAAAATTTATTAAATTCCTCCACATGCCAAATGGCTTGCATGGCCATTGTAAAATTGTATGAAAGTGACAATGGTAATCGTGGCAAGCAATGTCTTGAGTATGGTTATGGTACAAGAAAAAATATACTTTTACGCTGTGCTCTTAAATCGAAAAAGAATTCTAATTTGTTCGTTAGTGGTAGTCAGTAAGTAATTAAATCAGTGTGGCAGTCAGTCAATTTGTCAGTCATGGAGCAAATATGATGATGGTTTTTATGCTAACGAGGTTAAGAATGATTATCAATGAAAAAAATTCAATTGTAACTATTTTTACGCTTAGTTTAGAGCAGAATTGTTTTTTCATAGGAAAGAAAAATTACTTAAATTTCGTAGTAAATATAGTCGGTAATATAATTTTAGGTTCGTTGAAAGGTGTTGATGCTAAAAGAAATATTCTTAGAAATACATAAGTTGACACCGTTGCTGCCAGAACTTTCTTAAACATCGCAAGATCAAAATCTTGACGATTTTCGTTAGAAACCATTATAAGCCCAACAATATAACATTTTGTAAACAATACAGTTCTATATGTAAAATGTCACAATGTTTCCATAACTGCTTATTTAAAAAAAAATGGTATCTCTGGAACCATTCAAGTAGTTTCAATGAAATTTGAAACAAATGAACTTGAAGTGTTTTTAACCCATATTAAAAAAACGAAAATATCAACGAAAAATGGCTATGCACTTCCTCTATATATGTTCCCATCGATCCCATAAAAAGCATAGGACCTCATAGGGCTCTTCCTCTAGCCCTATTCAAACATGGCCAATTTTACAAGAATGTTTACAAGACTTGCTAAAGCACACAGTAAAAGTAAATTGCTTTTCATATTTATTTTTAATATGTATTTTTAACTACTTAATATTGAAATTCATTATTTGGGATATTTTCCCCTACTAATCGTTAGAAACAATTAGAGCTTTTGCAAAATAAAATAGACTCACGTTGAGTAAATTGTTTGTTGTGTTGGTTTGTATAGAAACATTCTAAACCTACTATGATTATGTATTTGTTGTAATTCATATGCAATATTGAATTCTCATATTGTATTTGATTTATGTGGCATAAACATCCGAGGTTGAATGTTTTCAAACTGCTTAGACTTCACTGACGATTTTAGCAACCAATGAAATGTCGGCATATGAAGAGCTAAAGCCACAACAAACTTTTGCTTTTTTCTATGCATTTATTTTTAACTTAATCTGCATATTTAATATATATTTTTGTACAATTAATGATCGTCACAACTTAATTATATATGTACCTATTTAGTACGATAATACTAACAATACTGTGAGAAATTTTACCATTATTTTTTGTACAACAGAAAAATCATTTTTATTGTTGTTTACACTTGAAAGTTTCAAAAATATCTATGGAAAATTATTTAAAGTGAAATTCTAAAAGAAGAAAAGTTTAATAAAAGTAAATAAATATGTGTATATAAATGTTCTTAGAGGTATGTGTTTGTGTATATAATGTATACAATATACATACATTTGTGCGTATGTACATAAATGTATTCTAAATATAAATATACTTAGAAATAATCATTGCGTGGTTCATGCAAATACAAATTTCCTTTTTTTTCTCTGTTCTAGCACCAAAAATATTTTATGAATCCAATTATGGAATATGCGTTGATGGTGAAATCAAAAAGTATTATACGTACGTTTTAAAGGTGTCTCCAAATATCGAAAATGTTGTCTATTGTTGTATATCTATGTTATCAAAATGTCAATTCATCTGTTATTTAGGCAATTTCATCGCCTCAAGCTATTTAAGATTGATATACGAGGGTGAATATATAAGTATATAACATGGCAATAACAAAATACACGAGTTGAAAGTTATTTATTTTCAGAAACCCACATTGCAGATTTCATTCAAATCGTTTTAATATTTTGAACCTTATAAGAGTTAAAAGCTTGTACCATCGTATATAGAAAACAAATACATATAAGTATTTGGCAAACCTAGTGGCAATGATTTGAAATCAAACTATTTCTCCATTGTGTAAAGTTTGAAATTATGTTGATATTACCTTTTTTATGAATCAAATTGTACATATAATTATCTATACTGAAATTATTCTCAAATTTAAATTTTAATTTTAAGTTTTAAGATTTTTAAATTTGATATAAACTCCCAAATCGGTAAAACTATTAGAGTTTCAAAAATGTATTGGTCTAGAATATCCCAATATAATAAATATAATTTATAGTTTTTTGACCGTTTTATTTTAATTAATAAACTTCATTTATTTTTTTAAGCTTAAGGTCTTTTAATTTTTTATTTAAAAATTTTAATAAAAATTAAAAAACCTTAAGCTTAAAAAATAAATGAAGTTTATTAACCGAAATAATAAATTTCAATATTAAGTATTTTCAATCAATATATTTTTTCGTTTGACTAACAAATACAATCGTTAATGCCCAAAAGGCGTTTATATCATTAAACATGTTGGAAGAAAAACAAAATAGACTCATATCGAGCATAAATTTTTTGTTGTGATAAATTCTTGTATTACATTCTAAGCCTATTATGATTATGTATTTTGTAATAATCGTATACGATAGAAAATTCTCATATTATATTTAATTTGTTTGGCATAAATACATAATGTTGAATGCTTCCAAATTGCTTAAAGTTTACTGACGATTTAGTATAGCGACCAACGAAATATCGGCATATGAACAGCTAAAGCAGCAACAAACAATAAATTTAATAAAACTCTAATTCTTTCTAATTCATTCCTTAACATCAAAAACTCGTACAAATTTAATTGCAAAACTTTAACAAGCAACTTTTTTTCTCGATATTTTCTCTTTTATTAATTTCTATTTTCACTTTTGTTTGCTGATTTTCAATTTGCGAAGAAAACGCACACAGCAACAAAAATTACATATCATAAGGTCGGAAAAATTAACAAATATATACGCAACAATAATCATTATTTAATGAGTATAAAAATTTGTCAAAAATAAAAATTGAGAATATTAAAAAATTATATAAAAAATCAAATAAAATAGCGATTTAGGGGGCCAATTCTAATCATCGAAACGACAGAGTTCAAGACCAGGAAATGTCTCATGTAGTGTATGGCATGTGGTACCGTCCTGTTGAAATCGCATATTGACCACATCAGTATCATCCAAATTCGGCAGAAAGAACTGTATTATCATGTCGCAAGCGCTAGTAACAATCACACATTGACACGTTGTGAACGCATTTATTTTTGAGGGTTCTCCGTACCCCTAATGCGGAAATTTCGGTGGTTAAAAAAGTCATGTATATATAAATATGATTCATTGCTTAAAATGATTTGTCCCGAAAAATCAACATCCAGTTGTTTATCTTCAATAATACATTACACGAACTCTCTTTAATGTAACACTCCATTTTGCTAACCCTAAACTGTCTGCTGTTAAATTGTTTCTTTGTTGCTGTTTTTACACAAATAGCGACAAATTCAAATTTTGCGTTTATTCTGGGCCAGTTGCCTAAAATATCATGTATCGAGAGCTTATATTCAAAACCCTCTATCTTCAATTTTTACGAAAATGGCTTTTTGATGGTAAAATATTCTGTAAAACCAGACACATCTATGGTACCAATCAGGAATTAAAAAAAATTAAATTTGACATTTTATTGTCATTTGTTTTTTTTCTCTATCTTACACACGTACTTTTTTTGAAAACAAAACCCTCTATCTCTCCAATGAATTTACTATTTTTTTCAGGAAGCTACTTGCAATTTTAATTCTATTAATTTAAATAAATAGTAGACAAAGAAAAACCCATTATTTGTCAAACGCCTTATCAAATTTCGCAGTTAAATATCAAAAAGTCGTTGAACAAAAATTTTTGGAAAAAGGTCATACACAAATGGAGTGTGATAGTGCCCATGCAAAAATTGAGATCAGATTGAAAAATCAATCAATTTACTTGCCACATGATTACATTAAAGTTATTAAAAAGCCATTTGATGCTGTATATTTAAACTATGATTTTTTTAAAAACTATAAAGATGATAAGATTCTACGTTTTTCATCTATAAGACCAGGTCGTGTTAGAAATGATCATACAGTATCTGACTTAAGATCCCTGTTATATCTTCCAAATGGCAGTGTTAAATATAAAGTAAACTTTGATCAAAACCATGTTAATCTACCTAGTCGCATTAAACCATACTCTTTCCATATAGAACCAAAACCTTTATATTCTGCTCCACTTGCAATATCTTCAAACAAATGGAAAAATTTACAAGACTTGAAAACTGTGATTCCACAAGAATACCAATATTTCTATAATAATTTTAAAATTGATTGAAAAACTTAGAACATAAATTATTCCACAATATTCGAAATTTTTATCACTTTAATTTTTATTCCATTATAATATATTGCGTAAAAATCTCTTACCATCTCTAAATAATAATGAAATTTCATATCTGAGCTATTTTTTGTTTTGATATTCTAAAAAAAGTTATATCCTTAATGTACAAATATGTATAACTACTTGCTTATATTATTAAGATTTTTGGATTTGGTGGTTATTTTACTAATATATAAATATGTATATCAATAAGAACTTTGAATTCATTAATAAATATTTTATTTTACTATGCAAAACCCGCTATCTTTTTATACACGTTAAGTATTTTCAAATAAGAAAATCCTCTATCTTCCATAAAATGGCCGGTGATGCAAATATAAACAAATTGCTTGTCAAGTAATTAAATTAGTCAGTTTAAATAAATATCTTAGAATATACAATTTTCATTTTCTTCGAAATAACGAAAATAAACGGTTTTTTTGCTCCCCTGAAAAACTACGTTTTTTAAGATAGAGGCTTTTGAATATAAGCTCTCGGTATGCTCTTTTAATTTCCCAATAAAAGTTTATAACGCAGAAGTAACACAAAAATTTGCATATGTTTTCTAGGACATTGATTGGGTGCCGTTTCCCCCGTGTTTAATAATAATTTATTTGCACATCAAATATATTTACTTAAGCTCTTAAAAATTTAAAATCCTTAAGTTACCATAAAAATTATGAAATTTTTTAAAAACTTTTATTGCATAAACATGAAACATTCGATCAAATAATGTTTGCTGAATAGTAACCCAACTGAAGGTTGCTGTTCATAATCGATTCAATAGATAAACCATGACAATACTTTTCAGCATTTACTTCAATAGTGGGCACTTTTCACAGTTCTCTACACTTTTTGAACACATACATTGCAGTAAAATTTAATAGTCTACGAGCATAGCTTTATCGTTAGTATTATACTTGCTTTATTATTACATCGTAAAATAATTAATTTATTCTCATAATTTCTCTATATTTAAGGAACAAGTTAAACTTGATGCTACCAAACAGGTTACCAGCCCTGACGATTGTGAAGATCTCAGTCCAATGCCACAAACACATGCTCCACCAGTTAGACGGCGTGGCGGTATTTCAGCCGAACCAGTCTCTGAAGAGGACGCAACCAGCTATGTGAAAAAAGTTGTACCCAAAGATTATAAAACAATGGCTGCTCTCTCGAAAGCCATCGCCAAAAACGTATTATTTTCACATTTAGATGAAAACGAACGCTCTGATATATTCGATGCCATGTTCCCCGTAACACATCTAATGGGTGAAAATATAATACAACAGGGCGATGAGGGTGATAATTTTTATGTTATAGATCAGGGCGAAGTTGAGGTGAGTTACTCAAGATAAACTAAATTCTAAAAATATGCATTTGCTGCAAAATAAATTTTTACAGGTATTTGTCAATTCCGAAATGGTAACTACTATTGGCGAGGGCGGCAGTTTTGGTGAATTGGCTTTGATCTATGGTACCCCAAGAGCTGCTACAGTACGTGCCAAAACCGATGTTAAATTATGGGGTATCGATCGTGATTCATATCGACGCATTTTGATGGGTTCGACCATTAGAAAACGTAAAATGTATGAAGAATTTTTATCACGTGTTTCTATATTGGGTAAGTATTGCTTTATGATTATTGGAATGAAACAATACAAATTATAGATTTTTTTAATATTCTTCCAGAGAGTCTAGATAAATGGGAACGTTTGACGGTGGCCGATGCTTTGGAGCTTGTTAATTTTGAAGATGGCGAAACTATTGTTAAACAGGGAGAACCTGGTGATGATTTCTATATCATTGTTGAAGGCTGTGCTGTTGTTTTACAAAGACGTGCTGAGGTTGGTTGGTTATAAAAATAAACATTTATGCAATTGTTACATTCACTTAAATGTTAAAATGTTTACGATAAATCCACGGATGTAAATTGAATGATTTCAAATCGCCTGAATTTTTCCACAAAAAAATTTTTTTTATATTTTACACGTTAATCGTGTATTAATCCAACTTAACATCGAACGCATTTAAAGTTCGATAATGTGATAATGTTTTTCCTTCTTTAATTGTAATTTTATTTAATATTTTATGTATTTTTAATATTTTATGTATTATTAACATTTTATGTATTTTTAATATTTTGTATACATAACTATATTTAATATTTTTTATTTATATTTATTTTATCTTTATATATTTTCTTTATATCAAATGAATGATCTTTAGGTCACTTATAACTAATTTGTGTGGCTTTGTCGAGGATATTTCACAATACTTCCTTTTAACTTTTAAATTTTTCTGACGAAGTCACAAAAAGAAGTGGCGAAATATCGGAAATACAAAGAACAAATTATTCACAATATAATGATCTGAAGCTCATTTATTAAATATTAAGTAAATATTAAAAAAATTTGCTGAAATTTGCGGTAGTTAATATTTTTATATTAATATTTTTTGTATCATTGTTTTTTTTTTTAATTTTATTATTTAATTTATATAAGTATGTATATTTTTAAACTAGATTTATACGATATCCTTCATAATTTTTTTGCACTACTTTTTTTATTTGCTAATAGAAGGGAAGGAAATCTTACCATAACAGATAGGAAATATGGCACGAAATTAATCCCTAAATGTTTTTTGATATTTTTCATTCGCAACTTTTTCATAGTGTGGGACACCAAATAAAAAACTTTCAGGCTAGAGATTTTATGAAAAATGCCATGGCATAAATCTAATATTATTGCACTTAAAGTTCCTTTATTTCCAAATGTGTTTTTCATTTGTTGTTACAGTCTATTTAAGTAGTAATATTATACTCTTTATATTATAGCAAGGCGATGAACCTGTGGAAGTCGGTCGTTTAGGCACCAGTGACTACTTTGGTGAAATTGCATTGTTGCTAGATCGACCACGTGCGGCTACAGTTGTAGCCAGAGGTTCCTTGAAATGTGTCAAACTAGATAGAGCGAGGTAAGTGCATTTCTTTTTATGGTTCTAATAAGAGTCACAAGTATGTTTTTACGCATAGAGAAAAATATAGTAGATATACTGAAAAGAACAATTAGTCGTAAGCGAAGGAAAGCTATGGCGTAAAAAAATTTCTTATTGGGGAACTAGAAAAGTTAGTCGAAGTGGATGTAGAAAATTAAGAAATTAAAAAAATTTGGCAATGATGCCGTGATGATTCTTTAAGGCTACTATTAAAATTTTCAAGAAATCTTTATACTCGTATACAGTTCAGACTGCATCAGCATATCGAACCTTAACTGCGAAAAAAACACAAGTTAAAAACACTTATTTTTTTACTAACTGCCATTGCATTAAGTTGTAGGTAAAGCTACTGAAATTTGATTTTGCGGTAAATTTCTGATTCCACTTTTAATAGTTAACCAATTTTGAAAACTAATTTTAATTATGGTGAATTATCGATTGCTGTGAAAAAGTAAACATCGAAAGGTAAACGCTCAATATGTTCAACTTATTTTCTTTTTTTTTCAATTCAAAAAAAAACACATGTATGTAATAAGGACACTGACGCTTCGTACAATAATTTATGTATGCCATATATCCAAGACTTGTAAATATGCTACATATTAAGAGTGATTTCCGCTATACATATACACATAGCGTAAATTTAAAACTAACCGTTTTTATTATCAAATCACACAAATTTTAATATGAAATTAGGACAAGTCATTAATCAAGTCATCCAAACTTGTTCAAAGTTGTCTGAACTTGTCCAAAAAGAACATAAGAGCTCATGAGAGACTAATTTCACTTCTCTTCTTGACCAAAATAAAGAGAACTTTTTCTTTGGGTAAATTCGAACAAGAATAAAAACATCAGCTGCATAGTGTTAAAAAATGCAATTGATAATCTGAATACAATTTGGAAAAGCAAAATAAGCAGTTTAATATTAAAAAAGTGATTTCTAAGTCCGTAAAATAGGAAATATTCCAAACTATTTTGAAAATGAAAACATGGAAATGTCTAGATTTTCTTTTCTAAGCGGCTAAATCACAAAATGAGCTTCAGTTGTAAATATTAGCACTTCAATTCCATTTAGTATGTATATTATTAAAGTGTACAATGTACTACAAATTAAAAATTCTACTATAAGTTTAAACAATTTTGTTAGTTTTTGCAAGAACTTCTGAAGAAGTTCCTAGGAACACCACATAGAGACAGTTTTTTGATATTTTACAATTGAAAGATCCACAAAACTGGACAGAACTAGTTCATGCTACGAAGGCAAGTGCTTGTATTCCTTACACCTTATTCGTCAATGCTGGGGTGTTACTCTGTAATTCAAAATGAAATAAACTGCTTTCGAATTTCAATGTTAATAAAATACAAATTCAAACAGTTTTCTTTTCGTATCGAATTACAGAGTAACCGGTGGAGTCCTATTAGAAATGAAACTCTTGTTTCACAAATTTAGGCGAAGTAAGCCAATAAAAAAGTCTGCAAACTATCATTGATAAAACTGTACGTTGCACTACGACCAATTATAATAAATACATGAGTTCGAAAGCTGACTCTTTCCAAGTTTAAGTCAAAACTATTAATAACGATTTCCTAACGAAGAATATTATTTATACTGTTTAATTTCTATTTGGAAGCACAAATGCTATACATATATGCGTATATAATATGTTTATATTTGTATTAAATACATATTTTTATGTATACATCTATCTTGATGTACATATTGATATACATACAAAACAATATGTTTTTTTCTTTTTTTAGATTTGAACGTGTTTTGGGACCCTGTGCGGACATTTTAAAACGCAACATCACACAATACAACAGTTTTGTTTCATTATCTGTTTAAATGGAGACAAAATAAAAACAAAACCAACAACATAAGCAAAATCATCAAGTAAAACACAAATTATGATTATTATATTTTTAATTTTGTATTTATATTTTGTTTTTTTTTTTGAATTTTATTTAATATATATTTTTCCTTTAAATGCGTTTTGACTAAAAACACAAATTTTGTTTATGAAATTAAACAATATAAGATTTAAAACTTTGTAAAATACATTGCTAAAAATGAAACATTTATCTTGAAAAAGAAAAAAATCTAAATCTGCATTAAACAAAAAAAAAAAAAAAAACTACCTTTCATCTAAAAAATTAGAAACCGTCACAACCTAAAAAAGAGGAATTTTACGTGTTTTTAAACAAGACTCTTTAAAAGACCTAAACAAAAGAATATCTTGAATGTTTATACAGAAAAACTAATTTAAAAACCTATACACAGATTAAAAACTTTTTCATACAATCATAAAAAGTAGAATTTATGAAAGATAATTTTAATGTATTTCAATGATTAATGTCTGAAACTGGATCAACTATAACAAATTAAATAAAATACGAATAGATATAAAGTGTTGCTAAAGGCTTATAAAATCAATTTTCTTTCACAAAACTTTGGATAAGTATTGTGAATTAGATGGAATTATGTTCGAATAAGTTGTTATTGAATGAAAAAATTAAAGTTTAAAAAGATTTCAAACCGTTCGAAAACAAACCGAATAAATTGTTTTTAGTAATTTCAACAAAATTTTTGCAAAAGCCAGCAAAATTATCGCAAGAAATTTCTGTAATTAAAATTTTCTTATTGGTAAACAACAAAAACAACTGTTTGCATTATCTTATATTTAATTAAAAGAATTTAATGGATTTAAAAAAGGTTTATAATTTATTTACCACCTTCTTTTTTTTGCATTCATAGATAATGGAAATTATGAGAAAAAATGTTATAATCGAAAAAATTCTATAAAATTTAAAACTTTCTAATAATTGAAATGAATTCCACCGAACAGCGGAATTACTGCTGTTTGTTAATTGTTTTTTTCGAATTCAACTCAAAAAGCCGATTTTCGTTTTTCGGAAATCGCATCATATAAAATCATCATCAATCTTGTTCTACAGCAAAAAAATATTTTGTAATAATTTAAACAATTTGCTATCGATTTATAGATAAAAAACATGGATATAATAAGTTGTTGATTTTTTTAATTTACAACACCAAATTTAAGTTTATTTTTAACGAACTTTTAAAGTAAAATGTTTTGGAAAAACTGAAATAGTACATAATTAATACTTGCACTTGGTTTCCAAAATCAATTTTTTCATATTTCTTTGTTATCTAAATTTATGCAAAGAATATATTTCTGGGCCATTATTTGTAAAGGTTTGGGCTTAACAATAACAATGAAGATGAGAGTTACAAAAAAGCTCCACTTTAGAAAACAAGTTGGAGAAAAAAAATTTTAAATAAAATATAAATAAAAATTTGTTTGAAATAAAGTATGTTATTATATTATATTCAAAGATACTTTGAAATCAATATATTTTTGTTTTTTTATTTTTTTTTTTATCAATTTATATTTATCTTTATAGTGCTGGCGCCTTCATCTAAGAAAAAATAATAAACTTACATACATATTTATATAATAATATTTAATTAAATTATACAAAAAATACAATATCACTAGAAACATCTGCAAAGGAAATGAGAATAATATATTTAAAAAAATGTATATTTATGAATATTTTATTTACCCGCCGGCGGGATCCCTGCTCATTAACGAAATAAATTCATACTAGATATCAATAATTTGAAATTTATACTGGCTAAAAAACGTTAAACTTATATACTAATTAGAGGAAAAAATACACAAACATTTGGTTAAGGGTATGAGATAAAATTAGAAATTTCATAAAGCAATTAATTGTTTGTTTAATATATTCTCGAAAAACTATTTGTTAAACTGAAAAATCCTTAAAAAATTTTCATGGTATTCCGTAAGAATGTTGCTAAACAAAACGGTGACGATTTGCAAATAATTGAAATATTCTCAATATGTGATCAGTTTAGAAACATCGCAACAGCAGAACAGTAAATAACTTTAAATTTTATCATCAGTATAATTTCACTTTGTCATTAGATTTCTTTTTAAATTCTTTACTAAGAAAATTTTTTGAACTTTATCTGGGAATCCATTCTCTTCTCACTTTTTTGTTTTTTTTTTTATAGAAGTAGTTAAAATAAAATTCAACCCAGTTTTTTCTTTTTTTATTCTTATTATTATGTTACAAACATATTCTATTGAAACCGAAAATTTTTGAAATTTTTATCTAAAATATTCTTATTTGCTGCATATTAGAAATTTAAAATATATGTTCATAATTTTGAATTTTCGAATTTTTACGGAATATCAGAATTAATGTCTAAAGTTCATTAAAACAATGTTTTTATAAAAACTAAATTTTTAAAACCTTCCTATGTTGAAGGAATCAATTTTGAATACCGAAATACATATTATGGCAAAAGGACATGATTTAGTTCTAACATTAAAGTTGGATCCACCCATTTGTTCGGAATAAAATTTTTGTTGTGAGACAATTTTAGTTTACTGAGAGTTTGTTCTCAAACGATTCACCCACTTCGAACAAATGTTCAGCAGAAGCAAAGCTACCAAATGGAAGAACTCTGTAAACGATGTATGTTACTTTTACAAGCAGGAAGCACATTGACAGATGATTACAATTTGCTGTGTTCTAAATTAAACAAATTTTTTTAAATAAAAATATACAAATGAAAAAAAGTCGAGTGTTCTAATAGCTGAAATTCAAGCTGAAATTGTTCCGGACAAAATTTACTCTCTCTCCCAAAAAGAGAGACGTCAAACTACATATAAAAAAAGCGTTCAGAACGAAGATTTTGTTCCGAACGAATAGGTGAATATAACTTAAGAAATTTCAAAATCAAAAGAATAATGGTATAATTATAGTTCACAGGTTGGAATATAATTCGAAAAAAAACGGGTAAAAGTGCTTTAAATTATTTCAAACTAATTTTTTTGAACAGTCATGAGAGTACTCAGAGATACTTATTCTTCAGAACAATTCTGTTTTTTTTAATAATTAATTAAATATAAATTATTAATTTTATTATTAAAAAACACTTGTCCTGGAGACGATACTCAATGAGTATCAAAATAATACCTCAAGCTTGACTAATATATTAACCAAATTTTTTTATTTTTTAATTTAATTTCATTCTATAGTTCCCAGGAAATTAAAGCAAAACATGAAAATAAATAATTCACATTTATTGATAAAAAAAAATTTTAATAAAGAAGGGCGCCTTTAAGGAACTTGAAAAAAAATGCATAGGAACATCCATCATCAGTCCGAAGAGTTTACAAAATTAAAAATTAAATGAAAATTAAAATATTTAATTCGGTATCAGTTTCTGACAGATTGGCCGAATGTACATAATGTACAACATTCGTAATTTATAGATCCTCTTCTCATAAAAATATAACAATGAAAAAATGCTGCCGTGTGTATAGTTTTGCTTCACGTCAACTTTTCTTTTAAGAATTCAGTACTTTGTACGCACAAACTGGAAATTTCCTAAATAAATAATTTTCTGCGGCGGTGAAAATAGGATAAGCTTATTTCTGTCAACCGTGCTGTTTGTACGTTAGTGTAAATCGAGATTGAAAGTAAATTTTAAATATTTCTAAACCAAATGCTTGTGTAAATTTTCTATTCCCCCTTATATGTAGTCGACGTCACACCAAGTCGTCATCAATTTATTGGCAATTGTAGGATCATGGTCGAGAGCGATTAAATATTATTGGCAGGATACTGTTAGTTAGTTGCCGTCAATATTAATAAATTATTGCCTAGAACGGGCACAGAACTGCCACTTTTTTTACTGTCGACTTGATGTGACGTTGACAACGACAATCATAATAAGGGAGATTATCTTTTATTAACAACTTTTAATTCTCCCTTTAATTTAAATCATATACCATACATGTATTAAATTATATTAACTTAATAAACGCAAAAATATTACATTTTTCATTATTGCAAGGGACAAAAAATCATATTTTTATATCCCAATAATATTCATGTTTTTTTTTTTAATATAATCTCTTTGTTTATTATAAATACGTACATATATAAGTTGCATAATGAAACACATTTTAATTATTTTTACATTATTTTCTTCAATTTTACTCATAAAAACAAAAAAACGGAATGAAAGACGTGTATATGGACATGTATTAATTTAAACACCATTTCCAACTGTAATTTTTAAAGATCTTTTAACCTAAATACTGGTTAACAAAACTGCGTAAACAAAGAATATTAATTTAAAAATTAATATTACGATCCATTTACATTTAGAGTGTAATAGGTAAAGTTTTAATAAATTTGAAAACACAATATGTAATTAAAACTTCTGTTTGCCAAAGTTTTATTATTAAAATGTTTGAAAATAATACCTCTGATTGCTAAAGTTTGTATTGTCAAACATAATTGAAATTATCACATTCATAAAAACATTATTTATTTCTACTAAAGAATGATAAATAATGGACTTAAACCTAACCGAGAAAATGTGCATTCAATTATCTATTATTTCCTTTTCGTTACAAAAACTTATTTTTAGAATTTCTTGAAATGCTCCTCCTCCGAAATGCATTATCAGAGTAGAATGATATAATGCAATGCCAATTCGTAAAGTTTTTAACAAATAAAAGAAAATTGAAATTCAAGATGTTTGATGTTACGAAGTTTAATTCAACTTAATGTAACTGATAATTGTATTTTCATGCAACAACAACAACTATCGAAAAATTAATGAACCCACACAAAAACACAGACCAGGGGAATGATATACTTTAAAAATAAAGAGCTCAAAATATTGTAATATAAAACTACATTGGAAGTGGTGTATTTTAGCATATAAATTTTGCTTTTATCCAAAACCATTGGACAAAAACAGGTCACTTAAAAAATCAACCGCAAAGAAAAAACAGAACAAAATACGGAAGAACTAATGCGACCACACTTTAAAATTAATCATAAGTGTGTTTTATTAACAAATTATACACACAAACATACATAAATACTTATATACATGAATGTTTATTTGAATTAACGGAAGAAAGTTGTAATTAATCAAAATCAGAGAACAAAAACATCAAAGAATTTGTATGAAAAATAATAAAATGTTTTGCTAAAAAATTATGTCTGAATTTAATAAGAAATTATTAAGAAAAATACATAAATTGTGGCTTGAAATAAGAATAAAAATGATAAATTAAAATTGGAATAGTTTTATTTAAAGCTGAATCAAAAAAAACTTTAAACTGCTGCGAGCTACACACAAGGTTGAGGGATAAATTAAGCTCCAGAAAATAACTCCCTAAACATATATGAAATAAAACCATTAAAATTTATTTATATTTTTAATAAAACATTCGTCATTAAAAAAAAGAAGAAATATGGTGTTATGTATAATATGGTGTTATGTATACTATCGAAAAATCTAAACTAATATAGAAAAAAGATCAATGACAAATGATAACTAAATCCAAGGACTGCTATACATGCTAATAGCAAACTTGGTCCCCAAAACGGACTGGTTGCCTTCTGATGCGACTTGATCTCTTTATGTTTTCATTTTGCTGATCTGCAGTTTGTAGTTGCTCTTGAGGAAGAATTATTGGATCGACAGGTAAACGTTCTACTTGTATTTCGTCAATTTTGTGCCTTCTGTGGATTTGGAGGCTCAGCGAACGAAACGGACTTTTTACGTATGTATATCCATTTTCGATTTAAGCATTTGATGTATGTGCGGTTTAAGTGTATAACCATTATCAAGCTCTATTCGATAATGAAGTCGACTTACTTGCTTTTACTCTCCTAAATTTCCACACTGGTTTGTTTTTTCATACCAAAATTCACACCAAATTTCATTTAAAAATTTCTGGTATAACTGCAAGGTTCGCTATAAAAATAATACCATCTTGAATTGAGTAATACATAATTGTTGCAGACCATCTAATTATTCTGAAGTAAGTAATTATGTATAGTTAGTTACAATATTATTACCATATTCAACTGTATTATTAATTATATACAATATTCCTCATAATATACTCCCAAACTCCTCATATTATTCACACTGTCCTACTACATAGTACTATTTCCGTAAAAATACATCAAAGTTATTGGCGCACGGTGTACTAACTCTTTCTCTCTCATACACATATGAACATGACAAATTTTGGGAGTAATTGGTTTTAGTACACACTCACTTTAGTTTACGCGCATTTTTCTTCCGGTTCGGTTGTCTAGTAGAAGTATGTGCAAAAATTAATACTATTCTCGAAAGAATATAGTAAATTGATTTAATTATCTTGAAAAATTATACCAAAGTAATGTGAGTGTATAAAGATTTCCTTTTGAAATGAACAGGAAATTAAAGTAAAATTGTCACAAAGTTAGAATTAATTTTTAGTTGATGAGCTGGCCGTTCGTTTCGTTTATACAAAGTGTGAAAGTGTTAGTGGAATGTGTTAATATGAAAATTGTTGCAATTGCTAACATTAGGCTAGGTAAGTATATGCAAATATTTTATTGGTTCTGTGTAATTTAATTAAGAATAACGAAGTAAATAGTTACTCAAAAAGGGTTTTATAAGAATTATCTGAAGATCGCCACTGCATCTGCCTACGTTTAAAGATAATTAAAATTACCTACGTACACATGTATTCGTATGTACATACATACCATAACAAATTTCACACTTGGTCGAATAATGTTCGTAATACGGAAAATAATTCATAACTTATTTGTTTGGAACCTTTCACGCTTCTCTAATGAGCTATAAAATTGTTTAATGGAGTTTAAGTTCTTTTTAACTGACCTCCAAAAAAGTTTTCTTTTTTGTACATGTCTAAAACTATCATTTGGGAAGCGATTTTCAAAATATTTTTTTTAGTTTGCATGCAGCTTGGTCCTATAATTTTCTTTTTCAGAATCAGACGAACAATTTGCCTACCTGAAGTATTGATTATTTCATGATTAATTTCCGCCATTTATGAATCGATGCTAAAAAATTTTATTTAAAGAAATATTTTAATCTCCCCGGGCGTAAAATAAAAAACTATAAATAGATGATATAGAATTTTAAAATCCCCCATAATCACGTTCGTTTTGCAATTTGTTCGAATGGCACTTTGTACTGAAGTCGGTTTTTTTGTTCCAGAACTACTATGTATTTCTCGTTCCATTTGTGTACATGCAAGCGACTAGCTGTGATATGCATGTGCTTTGTTAAATAAAACTATTCACCGCTTTACAGGGCAAATATGTTCTTCATAGCAAGTCTAAAAATTGATTTTTATATGGAAAACGAACGATTACTTATATAAATTAGCGTTTTTAATACGAAATTTTAATAATTAAAAAGAGCAAAATGTGAGTATGTATATAAGAAATAATTACACTAGATCTATTACTTAAAATCATAGTCATTATCATTTCTTAAGATTTTCCAGAATTATAATTAAGTAGAAATGTATGAACTTAATTTATATTTCCAGTCTCTTTTAATTTTTAAATTTTTTAATCGATATTTCGGTACTCATCGAGTGCCATCTTCAGGATATTTGTTATAAAATTTAAAAATGCATTGTTTGTTGTGGCTTTAGCTCTTCATATGCCGACATTTCATTGGTTGCTAAAACCAAATTGTCAGTGAAGTTTTAGCAACCAATGAAATGTCGGCATATGAAGAGCTAAAGCCACAACAACCAATGCATTTTGCAAAAGCCTTAATTGTTTCTAACGATTAGTTGGGGAGAATATACCAAATATAAATTTCTGTATTAAATTTAAAAATATTAACATTTGAAAAATAATGAAAATTTTTTGTCATATTTGAAATAATAATCACATTTAGTTGCATTGTGTCTATTGATGAGTCTCCTCCATTGCTGATACCTCCTAAATCTTCCCTAACTCACTATAAGTTCTTTATCTCGTGCTCATTTTTTAATATATGATCTAGGTTTTTGACCGAATTATTTAAAATTTATAAACTTAATTGATTTTTCAAGCTTAAGGTCTCTTTTAATTTAATTTTAGTTTGTTTTGATTTTAAGTAAAATGAGCAGCGTGTAAAACGGCGTAGAGATGTAAGTATGCATCTCTTTATTGTCACATTAATGAGTTAGGTTTTCTTTTTGGAAAAAAAAATTGTTAACTTAAATGATTTAGGGCTTTTTTTATCATTAAACAATTACTTATGGCCTATATCCATATTTTATGCATATACATGTTTTTCCGTTGATAAAAGATTCATTCAGCTCACGACTCTTATTTTTACTACTTCTTCAACACGAGATTCTTTGCTGGGAATGCTTAATGATCAAAGTAAAGAACTTTGATTTCCAATAAAAATTAAAAACAATACAAACCATAATAAAAACAGTGAGTAAATAACAGGTTTCCTCATTTTAAAACAATCTCCGATTAGACGATAATGTGAGAAAAGTATGAAAATACAAAAGAGAACTGAAAGAACACCATATGACGGTGCGCTGTTGTACTTGAGTTTATTTTTAATTTTCAGTTGCAACTGGTAGTTACGGAATACAACAGCCTTTAAACGCTTAAACCTAATTGTGTTGGTCAAATACAATTTACAATAAGAACAACAATGAAATTGTGTTAATAAACAACAAAAGGTTTTAATAATTTCTTAATTGTATGCTTTGATATTTTAATTAAAATTTATTGACAATCAAAATAAATAGAAAAATATATGCCAAGGCGAATTGATAAATTCTAAATAAAAAAACCGCTGGAGACTAAAGAAATACATAGAGATAGCTACGTGAATACATATATCTGAAATATATAAGGAAGAATTAAAAAAGAAAAAGCAAAATGTTTAATAATCTGGCTTATATACCCATGGTTTTGGCTTACACTTTCGTAGCACTGCTGCTCGTTATCTTGGGTTTTATAGTCATTTATGTGGCACATAAAATCTACATTACAGTGTATGACAATCTTCCTGTAGTCCAGCTCTCTGCAAAATCCTTTCTGACGCAACAGAGCCAACCTATGGTAACATCCAGTAACACACTACACCTGGGCTCTAAGGCGGACGTTCAAGCGGGTCGCAAATCGAAAACAGGTTAAGTTAATGGCAGCTTATTTGCCATAGAAAAGGCGTAAAATTATGTTATAAGTTTAGGATTTTCAGGTATATATGTACATACATACATAAGAATGCATGTATACTTATGTTAGAAATATATATGTTTGTATGTATGTATGCATGTATGTACGAGTATATAATTTTAACATGATCGATTTCTTTTCATATGCATATGTGCATATGTATATGAAGATGTCTGTGCAATTAATGTTGTTAGTTTTATAAACTTTATCCCCAAATTGTTATTAAAAATCTATGTATTATTTGTACGTATGTATTTATTTAGCTTTACGTATTATTATTACCTTGGAGCCCTGCTATTTGGCCTATGTGATGTTTGAGTCAAAATTACCCCTTGGCCTAGCCCGCTCTTCAAGACCTGATCAAAATTCTAGCAACACGACTTCTTCTTTAACAGATTCTCAAGTATCGATGGCTAGTGAATACTGTTTCATTAAGTATTTTGACCACTTGACGTCAATACCCAATAGCAGAGATTTACAAAACGGTGACAATATTATATTTAAGAATTTGTATACTTATCGAAAAAGCAAATAATTTCTTGGTGATTTGTTAATTGAGGGATAGATTATATTTTTAAAAATTAATGTGCATGCTTAAATGAAATATTAAGAGCCCATTAAAGAATAGATTCTAAAGAATCTTACTAGAAACTCCATATAAAAAAGCAAAAAAAAAAAAAAAATAAATATATATATATATATATATAAATATATAAATATATATATATATATATATATATATATATAAATAAATATATATATATATATATATATATATATATATATATATATTTGAATGTGTGGAAAAGGCATTTAGCTTCACCATATATCTGCGAAGCTCTTATACAAATCTTATTAAGTCACCTCAGTATTAAATCATAAAAAAACAAAAAAATGTGATTTTTAAATTATTAATTGATTTCAGGGGTAAAATGCGTGCCTGTTTTTTATCCATATATTTAAAAGTGCACTTTGATATCACAAGTACAGGTAGACCTCAAATAAATACAAAATCTAAAGTTTTAATTTTAAAGAAATTTAATAAAGTCTAATTACTAGATTGTACAATAAAATGTACCGAAACAGTTTAACCGATTTTTAATATTTTATTGGAAATAATTTTTAAGTTCTTGATTACAACAAAAATACTCGTACTTCTCATGTTGATACAGGTCGTCTCAAATTTTTATTTTATTTTTTATTTCAAACCCTTCTTTTCTTACATTTTTATTTTGCAAAATATATGAGAGTATATACAAATAAATAGGCTATCATTTACGTCAAACTCCATATTAAAAACAGAAACACCATTTTTATAAATGGAATTGTTTGATAGTAAAACTATGAAATGTTTTTGGTGTAGAGATGCGTGTACACACATACATCATTTGCTTCCAAAAATCCAATAACGCATTTTTTCAAGTTCCTAGGAAGTAAAGTTGGAAATGTGAATCACTTCGGCAAATCTGTGAAATTCTAAAAGGAAATACTTTATTTTTTAGGAAATAATATTTCTCTTATTTCATAAACGAGATTTAGGTCTTTTTATAAAAAAACAAATTTATTTTATTTCAATATTTCGTCGCCTCTTTGGACGTCTTCTTCAGGAAAATTTTTTTTCGGCGTCGAAATATTGAAATAAAATATATTTGTTTTTTATAAAAAGACCTCTAAAGCTCGTTTGTGAAATAAAAGTTAATTTAAATCAAAAATACTTAATTTAAATTAAACAATACTTATTTTTTTGTTTCATTGCTTACGCGTTTATTGTTTTAATGAAATTACTCAAAATAAAATCCAAACGTATTTATTTTACAAAAATCGGCTAAGCGCTCTTTTTGCCCAAAACCGCAATCGTAACCGAGTTTTATAAAATAAGCTGTGTTTCGAAATTCGAGAACCGTTTTTTTTAATAAGTTGGAAAGGAAATTAGAATTTTAAATGCTTTCAAAATTCAAACTTCAATGTTATCATTAATTAACAATGAAAAGCTATTTTGTTAAATAGTACAGATTTCAGGAAAGTCTTATTAACCATTTACCTACATTTATGCATATGTATATGAAGTAGATAAATAATTATGAAGTTCATAATTAATATGCTATATTTTTGAGAAAGTTTTTCGGGAAATTTTAAATTTAATCACATGCACGTTTTTTTCGAAACGAATGGATTTTTCATGGTTTCATAACTTTTCTTCCATTTCCTGTTAATTATTTTGCTTTTTGTTTCTTTTTTATATATTGTACTATTTTATAATTTTCCAATTTTGTTGATTTTTTTCTGCCGAATAATTCGATTTAAGATTTTTTTTTGGGTTAAAAATTTTAAATAAATTCTAGCAAAAATTGAACTTTTAGTTATCGGAATTTCATTCGGAATTTTTATTCAGTTTTAAATACTTTTAAGATATCATAAGCTATTGATTTATCGATTTTGTGCTAAATTAAACTGTTTTCTGCAGCGAACACTAATTTTTTTTTGTTTTGGTTAATTAAATTTTTTTCGGCTTTAAAATCGACGTTTGATTTTTTTTTCTTGCTTGAAAAATTTCTCTGTACTTGAAGTGATTTTTTTAATCTTAAATTTATTAATAGTTCTAGGAGTTTTAAATTAATACAAAAGTTTAAAAAATAAAATAAAATACTATTTCTGGTAAATAAAGAATAGAAAAACGCAACTAATTTTGTTTAAGTCTAACTAAAATGGCAACGCTGCTTGTATTCATCCGTATGATGAAAATTCGTCATTTCGCAAGCAATCCTCAATAGCCAAATGTCGAAAATTCGTAATTTGCCGAAAATAATTGATTCCTGTTCTTTTAAGTCGGAGCAAATTAAATTCTAATTTTTACCAAACAGATATAATTCTAAGAGACAACTGATTTCATCTTCAGCTACACCCCATAACGATATAAACACTGCCCTTCATACTGGTACAAGTTTCGAGGAGTAGTAGTCGCGGAATAGCTATTAATTATATGTCTACCCAGTAAAAAAATGGAAGTTGTGCTTTAAAAATGATATTTTCATCGCTTGCAAAAGATCTGTTAGTGTGTTTTTTCGACTTCTTAAGATCCGATTGACAAAATTTTAATTTAAAAATATGATTTAAAAACACTACATAAAAAATATTTCTAACTTCAAATGGTGGGTTTTTACACCTTACAGAGATATAAAGTTTATTGCCAGTTTAATATGAAACTATTTTATATACAAAAAAAAAATCTGAAAAACTTTACTTTTCTTTACATAATGAGTATAGTTTAAACATCGGTGCATAGGAATCGAAAAATATCCTGCAATGACAAGATCTTGTTAAAATTATTGGAAATGATACAAGTTTGCACCGCCATCGGATCCAAATCTCAACATTTTCATTACTTTCTTGGAAGGCCTTCGCATTTAGCATTTGGCATTTGGCCAATTGCGGTGCAAAAATAATAAATAAAATTAAAATAATGTAAATTTAATGGTTTGAAATTCAGTACAATATTTCTATTGAAATGTAAATTATATTTATTCACTTCTTTTGCATTTATTATTTCTTATAACATTGATCGAGGTTCACCTGTATAATTAATACAATATAATTAAAACAAAATCTTGCACAATGTATTAACTCAAAAATAAATTAAATGATCACGCAAATGTTTAGCACTTGAAATATAATAAAGCGCAGAGGTAGTATACAAATGAATTAACAGTCTAAATCCAAAAATTTATGAGTTAAAGTTTTTAAAAAATATAATTAGCCAAATTGTAAATGAAGACACAAACTTGATTTCTCTTCTAAAAACTCCATTGAATTAAAAATATATCGAACACTGTTTTGTAAATGCAAAAATTTCCGGAAAAGATTATTTATTCCAAGGAACCAGTTCTTGAGCAACAATTTGTGTTTCAATGGCAGCATTCTAAAGCTATTAGTAGGTCATCAGCTTAATTCTAGTGTACGAGTTACTTTAATCATATTTCCCTATGCAGCAGATTGAGTGAATTGAAAAAATTCAAATCGATAACAAGAAACCTAAGCTGATAACATTTGAAAAGGAGAAATCTATTGAGAAAATACAAATTGATAATATTCATATTATATTCCAAGTTATAATATATCAGTATATTGGATATACTAGTTTGTAATAAGAAACCCAAATTGATAATGAGTAAAGTCAAATTGATAATAAGAGATCGAAATTTATAATGACAAAATTCAAACTTATAATAAGAAATTCAAATCGATATCGGTTAAATAAAAAACGATATTTTTGAAAATTTATATTATTTTTCGAACAAGAAAAATTTTAATTAAAATAAAGCAAATTAATGGTTTAGTTTACGTATTTACAATTACGGTCGATTTTGTTTTACGTTCTTCAGACTCCGAAAGAATTTATTTATGCTCAAAAAGTGTAAAATCTCTACTTTCTTCTGTTTAAAGTATGAAATAACTTATAGTGGATATAACATGAACTAGGTCTTTTAATATTGTAAATGTTTATTCAAACAAAGTTGTTTTCACAAAAAAAAAAACAACACTGCGATTGGAAAAGACATCAGTGTCAATTCGGAAAATCATAATATTTGCATATAAACAATTAGATATTTAAAAAATTAATATAACAAATATACTGTCTTATATATCTTTTTATATTAATTTTATTTAAATTTGTTACAATTAAATCAATAAAAATAGCAATTCCTCTTTGAAAGTCGGACGTGATATCATTCCTAATTTTTTTTAGTTGTTTTAATATCTATCCATTATAATATTAAAAAAAAAAATTGTTAACCTGGTAGGCCATTCATGAAACTTCAAGCTAGTTTTGAGAAGAGTTCTTATCGTAATTTATAAGATTTTTTTTCTAAACCGAATTGGCAAGAATATGCGCTGTTAACTGAAAAAAACAATATAAGTAGGTTTTCAAGTTTCCAAAAATTATTAAAAAATAGAACGAAGCAATCAATTTTAATAAAATTTTGTGCAATTGATATTTTCGATTCGATTGAAGCGAATTCACATTCGATTTCGCTTCTAATAAAAATGTTACACATATTTTGCCCGTTTTGTGTGTTTGTGTTCTGTTCTAAAAAATATAAATAGTGCAAAAACAATATGTTAATTTTTAATATAAAACGTGTAAATATGTTACATATTTTGAAATAAATTTTCTTTTAGGGCCAGATTTTTATTTTCATTAACATATTTGTTTTTGTGTGAAAAGTACTCAACTTTTTTTAATTTTTTCAATAAAAAACTTTTTTATAACAAAAATAGACACCAATTCTCACTTTAGCAATCAAAAACAGGACTTCTCACTATGCAATCAAAACACAATATACTTACTTACATATAATGTTTTCTGCATTGCTTTTCCTTTGACTTGTTGGTTATCGGGAACTTGTTTACATGCTGATCGCTTTTAATGTTTGCGAAATGGTGGGGGTAAAAGAGTAAGTAAGATGATTACCGAATTGTATCACATTTTGGTCACCAAGAATAGTCAGAAAGAACTCAAGTAAATGATAAAAATTATTGTAATCAATTTTTAATCATAAAGAATAGACAATTTTGACTGTTCTTTTTGATGAAATATATGAAAACTCAGTTTTTAATCACCAAAACTAGTCAAAAATGAGTGAGTAAGATGACTACTAAAAATTCAATCATCCAAATGCTATCTGGGTAGACATTATGATGAAAATAGCCGTAATAGCTTCTAAGGATCTCAAAACACCACGATCTGATGAAAACTCGATTTTAGTAGAAAATCAGTAATTTCATGCTTTTTATGCGGGGAATTAATAATTACTCGAGTTCACCAAAAAGTTACCAAAATAGTTAAACTTAATACATTTCAAATTTAATTTTTCGTTATTTTATTAAAAATCAATAATTTAGTTAAAATTGCATCATATACATATGTATGTATATGTACTATTATACATACATACATATGTATTATGTACTATATACAGATATGTTACTATTAATTTGGATCTTCTTAATATGAACTTTTACAATGTTAATTTAAATTCAATATTATCCATTGAAAAAGAACTTCCAAAAATATCACGAAAATGCTGAGATTCCTTCTCATCATTTCCAATGATTTTGCAGGATTTTTTCTTTTTGATCCCTATTCACCATTTTGGAAGCTGTCTTCATTATGCTGAAAAACTAAAGTTTTTAAGTTTTTTCTTTACATTCTTAAATAAACGGCTTGTCAGTAGTCCCGACTTATGTTTCCTTATATAAAAGTAATTTGATCAGTTATTGATTGAAATAATTTTTAAATGAAAATATATGTATGTCTTTATATCACTGAATTTCGCTCCCTAAAATTGCTTTAATTTACAAGTCAATTTAATGCCAAGTCGAAATGGGTTAATTACACTTATAATTTCAATTAAGTACATATTTCATATACTCGTATTACCTGTTAATATTTTTTATTACATTCGACAATATAACAACTTAATATCTATTGTAATAAATGATAAATTCCGTTAATTATTGTTGCATAATATATTTATTTTTAGAATTCCTCTAGTTTTAATTACATGGCATGTATTATATACTTTTATACTCGTATGCATGTACTTAATTAATAACTGTATGGGTATTTTACAAAAGTTATAAAAATAAACACACAAATAATAAAAAAAAACAAAAAAGAAAAAAGCGAGTTGTAGTATTTTTTTAAAGAAAATAAACAATAAAATAACCTTGAATCGTAAAAATATTTTAGATTTGTAATCTAAGAAGCATATGACGTGGATAGTTCTATTTACGAATCATCCAATTTCATAGAAACAAGTTGTCCGTTTCATGTCTACATGGATAGATGTGTTTAGACCGTGAAATTTTAATTGCGCAAATCTTAGTCCACTTGGGAGAACGATAGAGAGGGTAATACGAGTACATACTTACATATTTTCCCTGTCTTTCTCCCAGTTGAATGAAAAATTACCGCAAGTAAAATCGTCCAGAAAACGAAGTTTGAAATGAATGAAAATGTTTTCGAATTTTAATGTTTATAAAATAAAAGTACGAACAGAATCGAAATGCAAAGTTTGTTACATACACTGTACAAAAAACAAGGTTGTAATGACTGTTAGAGAGAACAAAAACAACACACACATAAGTATATATATATATATATATATATATATATATATATATATATATATATACATACATATATATATATATATATATATATATATATACATATATATATATATATATATATATATATATATATATATATATATATATATATATATGTATATATATATATATATATATATATACATATACATATATATATATATATATATATATATATATATATATATATATATATATATATATACATATATATATATATATATATATATATATATATATATATATATATATATATATATATATATATATATATATATATATGTATATACGTCTGACCTTTATTTTAGAAGGTCAGGGTTAGGGTTCCCCTATTTTGTAAACTCCTATAATGAATCGGTACAGAGAATGTTGTAGCCCCTAGATTTTAGCTTCTCATCAGATTTATGTAAAAGAAGTTCGGATAAAACGTATGCCGAATATACAAAATTATAGAGTATAACAAACAAATTGTCCGCTTCCTACAGTTTCGCGTTAATATTTGAGAAAAATTATTACGGCTATAACGAACTAGGGTTATAGCAAAAATTTCTCTTATAAGGAACTATTTGTGCGCTAAATACACATATGATTGTAAACTTTTACACCTATAACGAACTAAACAAAATCGCAAACTTTTTTCACAAATTTTCTGAGACTCTTCAAATTAATTACCAGTATTTCACAGTGTTAAAAAAGTAAAATCGCTGATAGAAATATCTTGTAATAAAAATATGTTTAATGTTTTAATGTATGCTTTAACGTTTAAAAATAAAAATAAGAAAAAATATCCATTTCAATATTATTTACTTTTATTTATAGGAAAAATATATTCGTAAATATTCATTGCAGTTATAACGAGATTCATCTATAACGAACTAAATCGACCGATCGCATTTATTTCATTATAACCATATTACACTGTAGTATAATGCATTGAAAAAATGTTTGTTGTGGCTTTAGCTCTTCATATGCCGACATTTCATTGGTTGCTAAAACCAAATCGTCAGTGAAGTTTAAGCAGTTTGATAACATTCAACCTCGTATGTTTATGCCACATAAAACAAATACAATATGAGAATTTCAATATTGCATATGAATTACAACAAATACATAATCATAGTAGGCTTAGAATGTTTTTATACAAACAACACAACAAACAAATACAGTCGACTCCGCTTTACTGAAAACAGCCAAAACCCAATTTTCTTTTCAGTTATCCGATTTTTTCCCTAAAACGTATTTCGGATTACTGAAATTTGTTACAGTTAAGCGTGCTGCTTAAAATCTGTAAAACAATATTATTAATATCAAATCTGTATATTTTTTTACGTCATAAAAATTTTATAAAAAAAAAATATTCATAAAAACATATTCATATTTTTTAATTATTTTTAAAATAAGAAATAAAAGTTTAAAATATACATAAATTAAAATAATTCAGTTTCACGCATAGAGTATTTACATTTGTATGCATGCAGTTAAAAGAAAAACATAAAATAATAAGAATTCAGTCTCAGAATGCAATGCATTAAATATGTACTTAACATAACAGTTAATAATCAAAATTATGCATTGCTTTTAAAATAACTTTAAATTTGACTTTGAGTCAAATTTTTTTTCAAATTTTTATGCAATCGATTTCTAATAAATAAATTTGTCATTGTTTATTTTTTCACTAAAGCGAAGTAAGTTTCATACAAAACGTAGTTGTGGGCTTGCTTTTGGTTTTCAGTAATACGATATTTTCAGTAAAACGATGTTTCGCTAACGCGAAGTGAATAAGACTAACTGCGTTTAAAATCAGTGCGGGGATTTGTATCGCTTTCAGTAATCCGATTTTTTTCAGTAAGGCGTGTTGCGCTAAAGCGGATTCGACTGTATACTCAACGTGAGTCTACTTTATTTTTCTCTCAACACCCATACAATTAAACGCCCGTTGGTCGTTAATGATTGTATTCAGTTAAGTAAAAATGAAAAATAAAATCTTTATTGTAAATACTTAATATTGAAATTTATTATTCGGGAGAATATCCCGACTAATCGTTAGAAACAATTAGTTTTTTTGCAAAATGCATTGAAAAAATGTTTGTTGTGTTGTTTGTATAAAACATTCTAAGCCTACTATGATTATGTATTTGTTGTAATTCATATGCAATATTGAAATTCTCATATTGTATTTGTTTTATGTGGCATAAACATACGAGGTTGAATGTTATCAAACTGCTTAAACTTCACTGACGATTTGGTTTTAGCAACCAATGAAATGTCGGCATATGAAGAGCTAAAGCCACAACAAACATTTTTTCAATGCATTTTGCAAAAAAAATAATTGTTTCTAACGATTAGTCGGGATATTCTCCCGAATAATAAATTTCAATATTAAGTACTGTAGTATAATTTTTTGAAAAATATTTTCATGAGCTGTTTTAGCCAGCTACAGGAGAATGTTTTTTGGTCCTCTCCAAGAAAGGGCACAAAGAGGACCCATACTGCGAAGAGTTAGAGGGTTGAAATGTTCCACAAAATGTTCTCCGAAGTGTTTTACAACTAAATTTCTCTAAAATGAAGGCCATTCGTAAACTTTAAAAACGCCGTTACCTGTTTGTACGAGGATCAGAACCTTGTTATTTTCATAAAAGTTTCATTTTATTGTACAATGATACTAAAAAAACACTTCTCGGCAACGTTTATATCTTCCCATTGTGGTGTGAAAAAATTAATAACCATATCCTTATATCGCTCATATTCGACTGTTATGTTACGATTCTGATATTTTTCCATGTTTCTCGAGATCTAATGCTGGTGGTTTTGTCTTTATTTTTACAATTCATAGTATCCATCTTACACGGCTATGGATGTAATTTATGATAGTTTTTTTCCTATGAAAAAGAGGTTGAAAATAATGGAAGTGACGATAATTTTGATAAAAAATTAACGCTTATGTAAATTTGAAACTGGAAGATACAAAAAATTGTTTTTATTTTAATGGTTCTTCGGTTCGCAGCAATATTTTACAAATAAACATTAAGAAGCGGAAGGTTCACGGCTTTACAAATACTTATTTGACATTATACATTTTTAATCATATTAAAGAATCGTTATTGCTCTACATTTCTTTTATAAAAGGTTTGGTAGTTTGAATACAGACCTGAGTCAAAAGTAGTATTAAGAAGCGCACATAAAATTATTATTGCCTACGTAAAGTGTTATATTTTTGAATACTACAATTGCCACCACTCCGGATGTTAAAAATTTTACAATCAAACTATTTATACATTTGTATCAAAACAGTGAATGTTTACCGGATTCTTTTTAATAAAAAATGCTGTTTCAATTGAAATCCAGAGTATTTTCTGTCTCTGGTGCCTTCTGCACAAAACTAAGATCTCGTGTGAATGTCTCTTCATCGAATGCTTTCAACTTCTTTAAAATTTATTACTTTGTATTGTTTCTTCTTTAATAAAAGTACCTGAATTAAATAAATAAAATAGCACACATATTTCGAATTATACACATACATACATACATATTTTCAAAAACGAAACCTGCGAAAAGCTTTAACAAATCTTCTGAAGTATTTAAAGGAACATGGGCATTTGTTTTATGATTCTTTTTTACTTAGCAAAAGGAGAAAGAAGAAAATTTTCAATGTCATACCATTTTCTCTTATGAAAGTCATTGTATAAGTGAATTTAGACTGTGCAATTTTATTTGCGTAGGTAAATTATTTCTGATGAGGTAAAAATAGTGAAAAAAGTCAACAAAATAGACAACAATACAAAAGGAAACAGATTTAACGTAAAATTTAATTTACAATAAGAATGACTCTATGAAGACATTATTCGACCCCCTTTTCCTTCTCATAATATTTTTTTCCAATCGATAGTGAATGTAAGAACGAAATTACATAACAACTGGTTGAGTGAAAAAGTACAAGCGGATTTTGATAATAGCAAGCCGTTTAATTGATATCAAATATCATTGACTATTCGCCTTTATTCTATTTGTCGTTATCGACATCGACACCAATATTTCGGCAACTGTAGAATCGATGTGTACAACAATTATATATATTTATAACCTGTTACTATTACTAAGGCTTACAAACTTGCAAATGGCCGTCAATAACACTCAATTCTTGTCATCAACGAGCACAGACCTGACATTTATTTTCACGCCGATGACGATGACGACAAATAGAATAAGGGAGATTATTTTTGATTATTTCCAAGGCACTTTTGTTCGCTTAAAAGAAAGTGCTCTTTGTCGAAATACATTTTATTTGTAAAAGTACAAAATAAAATAAGAAGGAACATTTTCTTATTCATTTACCGCCGACACAACGCCATGTGTCTGCTCATTTTAACCGATAAAATCTTTGCGTATAAAACAAATTCGAATACAAAATCAGAACAATTCCCAATTTACCATTTTCCCTCAACAGAATTCGGCTGTGTTGAGAAAACGCCTGAATATTACAAAAATAAAAAAATAATTTTATTATATCACACAATAAATATCAATTATGAAAAACCCACTCATTATTGATTTATAATACAATTAAAACGAAAACATTTTTTGTTCTCAATAACCAGTGCTATTATCGTAATAAAAAACATGAGATGAGCATCGGGTGCAAAATAAATAAAAAAGATTAAACAACGAAACCAATCTGGATGTAAGCACATCGTTTCATATAAAATAAAATTAAATTGGTTTTCATATATGACGAAATTTTAAGGGATTATATCATAGATGTCAAATTCCAATTAGAATTAGCAATTGATGCAAATGGTTTATATTCTCTAATTCATCAAACAATTAGAATTATTTCAACTAATTCCCATTAGATAATTGAAATTTTTATTCCAATGGTAAAACTAATTGCAATTAGTTGCTATTAGCAAAAAAAATTGGTTTACCTTTACAATTAGAAATCTAATTGACTTCTTCTAATGCAATTAGATATTTAATTAGCTCGAATTAGAATCAATTATTTTGATATATATATATATATATATATATATATATATATATATATATATATATATATATATATATATATATATATATATATATGGTATTTTTAGCAAATCAGAGTACATTTTTGCAGAAGAAAGTACTGCTTCATTGTCAAAATTGACAGAGGAGGCTGAAAGTCTGCATTTTATTTCGAATATGTAGGATATTTGGACCATATATTGGAAGTTTTATCAGCATAATTCAAATATTGATGCATCATATCGTTTGACGTTTGCAAATTTACTGGTAAAACATAAAAAATGTATGATAAGAGTTTTTGGTGAGTATAGAGACTGCTCAACAGTAATACATATTTACTGCGTATAACTTATTCTTAATAATTTCCATTTCCAAAAGCGTAAAGAATAAAAATTTTCTTACTTCAAATGGAAACTCATAGAATATGCGCTGAAGATGAAACTGACAAGGAGTTACTACTGTTTAGTATCAAACACATGTGTTTATACAAAAGTGCAATAACAACATGTGGTGTTGACGCTGTGTTCAAGCTCATATGTTTCCAAATGCACAGTTTTCCATCATCTTTTTGTGGTCCCAGAATTTATTATCTTAAACTCTGTCATTAATTTACAATAGGATTATAATCAGTTTACTTAATTTTTATTTTTATTTTTTTATTATATTTTGTAGGCTGACATCTATTTTCTTTTATTTAAGTTTAAAATGTGGCTAAAATTTGGGAGAGAAAAAAAGAAAAAACATGAAAGAACTAATAGAGGAATTGCTAATTCTTTCTTTATCTTGTATTATTTTCATTCTTTATACTTTTGAAAAACAATCATTTTTAATAATGTGCAATAGGCAAATTAGTTGTAGCGGTGTTATTTGTGTTGTGGCCGTTATTGTTGTTGCTGTAATTGTTGATGTTGTTATTTTTAAAATTTTTATCATAAAACAATGAATGAATGCATTTAAGCATGAAACTAAAGATGACAAGTGTACTGCATTGTTTAGGTTTTGTAAATTTATCCAAAGCTTTGGAGCAATTATTACAATTTTCATGTCATCAATCAATGGGATCTCTACATAAAGATAGAAAAATAAGGTATTTACTGAAAAAACTCTTTAATTTAATAACAATAGGTATATTTACCCTGCAAAAGCTTTCACATGTTGAGACGCTAAATCATCATCCTGATTACCAACAGCTTTTTTTATGTACTGCAGTAAAGAAATATAAATTACAAAGTGTAAAGAAATTATATGTATTTCACGAAATTTTCCAATCAATTTGATATTGAAATGTTTAGACTATAAATTGCCTCGCTTGATATGATTCCGGTTCTCGAAATATGATCAAATAAGAAAAGGAGATATTTTAACATAAATTACCTTTAAGTTATGAATTTATTTTTTACTTTTCTTCAATTCATTAAATATTCTAAATTATTTTAATATTTTATTGCTTGTTGTTGGCTTAGCTAGGTATATGCCTGCATTTCATGGGCGCTAACCAAATCATCAGTACCGTTTTAGCCAAATCATGATTGAAAAGCAATCAAGCTCGTATACTTATGCAACAGACTACAAATACTCAATCATATATTTCTATTTGTAAGCAACAAAAACACAAAAGTATAATAGTTTTAGCTTTTGTACAAACACAACACAACAAACAATTATAATTGACTTGCGTGATTTTGTTTTTCTTTTTACGCTTTTCAATCATGGTTTGGCTAAAAGGGTACTGATGATTTGGTTAGCGCCAATGAAATCCAGGCATATACCTAGCTAAGCCAACAACAAGCAATAAAATATTAAAATAGTTATCTTGGAGAATATCTCAAATAACAAATTTGATAAATATTCTAAATTATATTAAGAAATTTTTTATTCAGTTTGTATATAATTATTATTAACAACTAGAGCCTACTAAGGAGTTCTCCTTGAATTTCACATTTAAATTTTTCCACTTATTACTGCACGGAAAAATAGTTTCTTGTAGTCCTGTCTTTAAAAATTTATTTGTATACAAACAGTCTCACAAATTTTGTAAATAAGAACCAGAAAACAAATTTTAAATAAATTACAACGTATAATGACCATGACATGTCGAAAATTCCTTAACAGAATTCTGTGAATATTGGATTTTTATTCAGTTAAGTTTTTTACACACAGTCCTCATGGGAACATGATATTCAGCAGGACTCCATACTAGGCTTCAGAATTTTTATATTAGCAATTGACCGTTATTCATTTTGGGATTTTATCACATGAATGTTCTTTGAAAAACTTTACATATGTATCTTTAATCTATATCTGCTAGAATCAACTCAAACAAAACAGTCTGTAGACTAAGAACTTCATTAAAATCGACTAATGATGTCCGTCCAAAAAATATATTAACAATTGTCCAGAATAATCAGTTTGTAAATGGATCAGCATGTATTATAATAGTTAGTTTATCTTACCGTCGGATTTAATATAATTTCTTCTTCCATTTTATTTAATTGTTTAACTAATGTCATTACATTATCCATGTCTTCTTGAATTTTAAGGAACATTTCAGGTGAATTATATTTTTCTGGATCGTCTTTAAATACAACCATGCCATCTTTTTGATTTATAGTTGCATAAATTTCACCAGATTTAATCTAAACAAAAGCATTTTTATGTGAATATTTTAAATTATTGCAAAAGAAGGCATTACCATATTCAAAATATACTTTTCCGCTGCATTAGCCGATGGCAATTGAACTCTACTGGCGACATCTGATAAGGATAAAGTTAAAAATGTTTTTGTCAGTCTTTGTATATTTTTCTTATACAAGGAAGTAGCGACCTATAAAAGGAATGAAAATATTTAACTTAGATGTTTTGATACGTACACGTACTATATATATATGTGTATATATATATATATATATATATATATATATATATATATATATATATATATATATATATATCCGTTATATGTCTTCTTCGGTGTTTTTGTCCTAGTTATAGAATGTGTTTCTTTCTCTAGCGTGTATAATTTCGCGCGCAATGAAATGAAAAGTTCTCGCTATAAACTGACTGTCGTCTAACTCGATAAAGACCAATATCATTCCTAATTTTTTTCCATTACATATTATTTTTGTTTCCATACTTTAAACTAATTAGCTACTTGAAGATAGAATATTGCAGCTTACCTGTTTAACTAAACCGATATTATTATCACGATGAAATGTTTCACTATATTTAATAATACAATTTCGTACTTCTTCACTAGACGTGGTGGCATAAGCAACGGCTAATGTATTGTAAACCTGCGCAATTGGTTTCATAAAACGCGATATAACTTGAGAAGAATATTTTGGTATGGGTATAATCTAGAAAAAAATAAACAAAAATTAATTCAACATTATAAGAATCATCACTTTCAATTTATATCTTCAAATATCGAATTTTTTCTTTAACATTGAGTTTTGTAATATTCATGGATTTACCTTTCCATGTAGTATCAGGGAAACCAATATAAATTTTTTATATGCTTCTAACATTATGTAAGACATGGCCATGGCAGGAGTTGATATACAAACTTCAAAAAAGTATAACGCTCTTTCATAGTTTTTAATAGCCGTGTAAATCATGCCACCATAATAATAGTACAATAAGAAATATTTGGCATCATGATTGGTGACATCCTATAAAAATAAAATGATATGTACATACATATATAGTTGTAATAAATATTGTGGAAAAAATATATACAATACCGTTTGGTTTTGCCCCCTAGTATCGGCAGATGTTGATATTGTGGTTATATCAACGTCTAAATATTTTAGAGCAACTCTAAAGCATTTCGATTTCAGACTTAGCTGACATAAATCGGCATGTATGGGCGTTAGTTGAGACTCTGATGTTCTTATTTTGTTAATGGCTGTAGCTAGAATATTTAAACCATGTATGCAACTTGGTTGTGTTACAATTGTATTAGTAAAAAGATGACATAGTTCATAATCTATAAGGAGATAAGAGAGACTTATTTAGTAAATCAGAATACGAGTGATATGTTGATTAACGTATTGAATTATTTAATATTTGATTATTTTTGGTGCTGGAAATTATTTAAAATTTTTTGTTTTCAATATTTGTATTTAATATTTAATATTGAAGTTTTTTATTTTGGGATATTATTGCTAACTAATTGTTAAAAAATATTGGAGATTTTCCAAATTGTATTATTTGTTGTGGCTTCATTTTTTTAAAATAATTTTAATTTGCTGAAGAAGACACACACAGGAGTAGAAGTATTGAATTTGTTAAAAATTAATATTTATAAAAAAAATAAAGGTAGTAACTTTAAAAGAGTTTTTAAATAAGCACTTTAGATTAAAAGAATTTAAATATTGTGGTTGAAGCTCTAATGATGAGTTGGGACTAACACCTAAGGAAATGCGGGTATATACACAGCTTAAGTCACAACAAATAATATTTATTGTTATTGTAAAAGTCTAAACTTTTCACTTTCTAAATAAATGTTGCAGAAGAAAGAATTACGATATGTGGAGCCTGTCTGTTGTCAAAGGGTTTATCTTTAGATCATGATTTTGAGCTTTCTTAATAAAACAATAATAATATGTGTTTTTGGTGAAAAACGAAACAAAATTCATTTGAGTAACCCATATAAATCTAAAAAGGATATAACAAATTGAAAGATTTGGAGAAGGCTGCTGTACTACAAACTGTGAAAAAAGTTTTCAATATACATATGTATGTATGTATACACGTGTACGTACAGCATGTACATATGCATGTATGTACGTGTATACTTATATATATATATGCATGTCATCACAACATTGTTAAAATAAAATAGTAAATGAAACATGAAAAAATTATAAAAACTTACAAGCATGTGCAGCCAAGCCAACTTGATACGTATTACATTGTTCTATAAAGTCTTTAAACAATTTGAACAGCGCATTCACATCAGCATTGGAGTTCTATAAAAGTGAAACGTGTATTGCATTTTGGTCAGCAATAAGAAAGGATATTTAACCTTGCAATAAAATGTTGAAGCAAACTTACCGCAATGCTATTAAATTTAGCAATCAACACATAAAGTACCCCCAATGAATGTTGTTGTATATCCAACGTCTCCAGTACATTATCTAGTATATTCCAGTTTTTGGTTAAAATTTCCACCGAGTCTATTAAATGTGTAGCCAATTCTTCAAAAGCACCTGAAATAACAGTATATTAAAATATTTTTTTGTTTTATTATATGACGTGCTTCCACTTACCCGATGAACTACGGCTCCTCACACTATTCACAAAATTTTCTAAGGCGCTGGCCATTTTTGTGTGTTACTTTTAATTCGAATAAATACGTGGTAAGATCAAACGAAATGAAAATTTTAACTATTTGCTCTGCACAATTTTAGATCTTTTGCATTCTTTTATTGAAATAATTAAAAAAATATGAATTCTTTGTTTATATGTATTTTTATTTTAAATAACCCTTTTTGTTTTTTGATAGATTCCTCTTTTGCAATGATGTTACTTTTGTTGGTTAATTTTTTTGATCCGATGCAAGGTTGCACCAATGATGTACCTATAGAACAATTTATTGTTTCACTTAAACTCTGTTTAGTTCACTATCTCAATCTATTTTAAGTTTAATGTAATTGTTCCAACGATTTAAATATATTATTTTTAGAATATTTTATTTTCATTTAACAATATTAGAATATAAGAAAGAACTGTCCTAGTTTATTGCAAAATACGTTTTTTGCAACTGTGTTTGGAATTTGTTTTGATTAAGTCAGAAAGAGACCAATACATATTTAATAAGTTTAAATATTAAATGTCAAATGCCGGTATTCCGAAAAAGAAATGCCAGAAATTGGAGATGCGTAGTACTTGCAAGGGTAGTATTTAAAATGTATTGTTACAAAAATTATTTAAATCTGAATATTGTGCTTAAGTTGAAATAATGGGATGGTACTAATTAATATATATTTTATTATTACACTGCTAATCAAACGCATTCTACTTTTTAAAAATTCTACGCATTCTCTATAATTCCTTTTGTATTACATTCTGTTTATATATTACTCAACATTCTGTTATATAGCCTGAAACCGCAGATTACTATATATCTGTGCTTGACACCTATGTGCGTTGTATCTGTATCTGAAGATTTTAAAAAGCATTAAATTTCACTAAAAATACCCATATCACTAAAACTTTACTCTGGCAGCTATGTCTGTGTTATAGATTTTAGTTTTCGGTATTAATAGCCAACTATTATCACAATAATTCCCATCTGGCAACAAACAAATAACAGCTGTATGTAATTTTCGCGGATTTAATCATTACTTAGTTCATTCGGTCTGTGAAAAGTTCAATTCAAAATGTAAGAAAAAATGTTTAAAAAGGTGTTGAAAAATTTTTAAGAAGTAAAAAATAAATGCTTGTTATCAAGATTACTTTATTAGTATTGGGAATTAATTGTACAACCTGCAATTACATGCTTACTTATAGAACACCATTTGCAGTCACTAACAGAAAACCTGAAGCGAAAGCCGGTAAAAACTATGGACATTTTCAAATTTAGTACTCTAATATCTTAGCAAAAGAAACATAATACTTGTCTTGAATTTTTTTTGGCTATAAGGGAACATGCACATGCATACATATGTATGTATGTATATGTACTAAGCTTTTATTTACCACAACAGAAGATTAAAAAAAAAAAACAGAAAGCAGAAACTCCCAGTGTCTGTTGTACGTATCAAACCCGAAACCCTCTAACTGGTTTAGTACACTAGCCACTAGTATCCTCTAGTGTGAAACATAACAAAATAAAATTTAAGGCCGTTTTTTAAATTTTTGTAAAAGTGTCTCCACCCTTCAAAAATCGGTTACTTTGGAGAGGGTATGTCCTCATTTTTTTTACATACATACATGTATTATGAACTGCTTAGTATATTGGAATCAAATTAATGCTTGTTAATATATAGTGGCTACACTACATTTGAATAATTGCCTTTAACGTAACTTGTATGTTGCAGTATCCAATGTCCGCAAAATCTGAAAACATTTTTTTCCGGCCATCTGTCTCTAATGACGAATTTGCTGATGAAGTCAGTAATGATTTGCCACCACGTATAATTCTTGTATGTTTTCTATGTTTTCGCCAATATGACCTAGAAGAAGATTTACGTGGTCATATGATTGAATATCATAAATATAAACTTATTGATGAGCCTAAAAAAGAAAGCGATGAAAAAACAGAAGTAGAAGTCACTACTGAAATAAAAGAACATGAGAAACAATCTTTAAAAGAAGCAGAACAGCATGAACAAGATTTTGCTTATTCTGAAATGAAACCTGTGCCATTTAAAGACTTTCGGTTAATACTGAGACGCAACATGTCCATTAAATGCAACAAATATTCCAATTGTGTATATAAATTTGAAACACAAGAAAAACTGAAACAACACGTAGATTGTCATGCCACAAATAAAACGTCTTTCAAGTGCTACATTTGTTTGGTGGAACTTAAGAATTGGAGACGTTGTTCGGCACATCTGTGGAAAATGCATCAATTGGATGTGGATTTGTTAAATTGCCTAATTTGTGAGTTTAAATCACATGCTTCTGGTAAGTTTCCAATAAATTGCATCAAATTTATTAATGCATCTATATAAATATTTTCTTTGCAGCTTTAGTTTGGCGGCACATGCGAGTCCATAAGAAATGGCGTCCTCGAGTGTTACGCTCTTTAAAAGCAGTCAAACAACGACGCCTAGAGGCTACCATAAAACAGGAGCAAGACACAGATCCAGTTATGCCCAAGCCACCGGCACCTAAAAAAAACAAATACTATTCTGAAAAGACGTGCGAGATTTGCGAACGCAAATTTGTGAATGGAAAAACTTTGTCCAAGCACATTGAAACTGTGCACAATAAAATACAACCATTTAATTGCAATATTTGTGGCAAGAAAACTGCTCGAAAAGCCAGTTTAATAGTAAGTTGTTTTATTTTTCTCCTACATATATTGGAATAAAATAAATATTTATTTCTTATATATAAATATACTCAGATTCACATGCGTCAGCATACTGGAGAAAAACCTTTAAAATGCAAATCATGTAAATTTTCTACACGTGATCCGAGTGTCTTGCATAAGCACCAAATGAGACACGAGCGGGTAGGCAAATTAAAATGTTCTTTGTGTGATTACTCGTGCATACAATCGAATGCCCTTAAGCGTCATATACGTTTAAATCATGTTGAATATTATAAACAAATATCTTGTGATTTGTGTAGTTTTGTCACCATCAATATCAACAAGTTAAAGGCTCATAAAGAAGATCATCGCAAAGGCTTAATATTCAATAATGAAGATTCAATGTCGTCCAGAAAGATGGTGAAAAATGAGGTAAGTGGTTGCTATTATGTTTTTAAAACTGCTACTAGTAAAATAGACGAATGGAAAATGCCAAATAACTGAAAAATAAGGAAATACTAGTTACAGTGTACATGCCTGCACTTAAAATAAAAGTCTCCCTGTGTGAAACTCTTATATAAATTTATTAAACTTTTTTTAATATGTTCACGATTTGCAGTAAACACCACTTTATGAGCGAATTAGAAAATGCATATATATAGTATGTTGAATGGCAAATATTTCTTAAAAAGTACAGTGCACTCGCGGTAACGTGAACCAATTAAAACCAAGAGAGTTCACGCTAGCGAAAATGTTCACGTTAGCGAACGTTTAATTTCAGAACAAAAAATAACCTTATACATATGTATTACTGTATTCAGGAGTTTTACAAGTTTAAGCGTGATAGTCTTTTTTTATTGTCATTAGTAATACTAAAATCTTAAATAATAAATTCAATTTCTTTAAGAAAAAAAAAAACCAGATAACAAATGTATGTATCATGTATCATGTATGGAATTTTAAAGTGGTTTAAATTAATGACTAAAATTCACGAAAAGAAAAGAGATCATAAAAATATCCATAGGTTTGAAATTCAAAAGCAAACATAGTACCCCATAATTATAAATCAAATTTATCCATTAAAAAACCGTAATCTTTTTCTGCTGCTTTTTCTTCTCTAATAGTTGGAATACTGCTTTCTCCATCAAGCGTCTGAGTGCATTCATGTCACTTTGGTCCACAATTGCCTCTCCAGCCCATTGCAAAGCCTTGTCAAAGACGTCAATTGCCTCACTTGCGGTAATTTTCTTAACAGGATTATCGGCAATGCAATCATCGTCATCACTTTCTTCGTTTCGATCAATTTCAAGAATTTCGCTGGAGTTATCTTCACAATGATCGTTATTCCACTCTTGAACAATTGGCAATGTAAACTCAACCTAGAAAAGAGTTCAAGGCAACTCTTTCTCTAACTTAAGGAGAAAATAAATGTAAATCTCACACATAAACATATATTGTGGTTGAATGAGTTTAACGGACCCTGTTGGAAGGGGACTCCCCAAACATTTAAAATACAATTTCATGGATTTCAGTATTGCCTAACACTATGACAGCAAATGCAGTGAAAAAATTTGTTCATGTTATAGAGCTTTCAAGTTTGTTCACGTTACAGAGTAGGTAATGTAAAAAAGCGTGTTCACGTTAAGCGGTGTTCACGTTAGGCGGTGTTCACGTTACCGCGAGTGCACTGTATTGATAACCATTAAAATCAATAATTCGTAATTGTTACCGAATTCAATGTGATCGGAATTGGATTTGAAAACTTCAAAGAACAAAGACTTATTAGTACCATGAACTCGAAAGATAATCTTGAATGAATTCCAAATAACTCGAAAGTTTTTTCCTCCCGATCCCCAATCAAATCCCGACGACATTGGATTCTATGACAGCCCTCATTATTTTCGAACTTATATTTACTTGTCACTTCTCCTTCAATTGTCTGTTCTTATATTTATAAGAGTGCAACGTGTTTGAATACCATTAATATTACGTTGGATTTTTTAATGGCCGAGGGCTTTAAATTTGAGTTGAATTATAAAGTGTTTTTAGTATTTATGTAATTTTGTCATTTGAAGATAGTTTACCAAACGTAAATATTCCTGCTTATAAAAAACAACCTGTAACAAAAGAGCCAAATCAGTAAAAGTTGATATAACTGAGAAAATCGCGTTCAAAAATGGGAAGGGATACTAATCGCTTGAGGAATATCGGTAAAAATTTTGAATATGAAAAAATTTCTTGATTAAAAATTGAGAATATAATAAAAATCCATTAGAAAATTAAATAAAAAAATCTTCCCAAAGTATAAGTATTTATAGAATTGCGTATCGGGAGTGAAATCAGTGTATTTGCGTGTATAATAATAAAATATTAATAAAAAAGAAATATAAAAATATAGCTGAAATCGACCCAAAAAAAATAATTTTCGTAAAAATAATGTAACGTAAAATCGTTTAAAAAATCATTACAATTCTAGAATAGTGTCGATAAGAAGATGTCTCTGTAAAGAAATAAAACTAACCCAAAATCGAAGATGTGTTAAGATCTAAAAGAAAATATTAATAATCGGAAAGCACCACAAAATTCAAACGGCCAAAATCGAATATGTGGATATAAATTAAGAAAGTACCACTTATAAACGAAGAGTAGAGCCGACACGGAAAGAAGTTGATCTGAAAATCGCAAAAATGCTAAAATCGGAAAAATTTTAAAAACAATCAAATTAAATCGCAAAATATTGCAACGCTTGTTGGTTAAAACTTAATGTTTTTCTTAAAAAGCCAACTTAAAAAACAAAATTAATTTTTTATATGCACGAAAATTCGCCATTCGCATTAAAACTATTTCGTAAAACATCATTTCAATTTGATTCTTAAGAATTTACAAAATCAATTTACGATTACAAAACATTAAATTTCTCTCAGAATTTAAAAATATGGACTTGATTTGCAGATAAAAAAAATTTTATATAATAAAAGTAACACTCCTTAAAGTGTTGAAATGAATCAGATTATATTCTCAAAAACCGAAGCGGAGAAAAATGTCATTTGTGATAGCAGAAGAAAAATCTGTTCGCATTAAAATAAAAAATAGAAAAGTACATATCAGGTATAGAAAGAAGTATAGGTGCCATCACCTTTAAAAGGAAATTAAATTATAAAAAGGCCTGTAAGGATTAACATGTGATTTAAAGAAGAAGTAAGATGCTAGTGATTAAAAAATAAAACGCTTTTAAAGTGGCTATAGGTTTTCCAGACAGGAGACAAGTGTCGAGAAAAAAGTACAATATAATTTTATATGTTCCGTACATTTTTGTTTGCAACTGGATTATCTTTCTAGGTCTCCCTCGATTGTTTCTTATCTTTGGAAAGCATATATTCTTTAATGCTTGAACCGGCTGTCGACACTGGCGGCGTCACCATACCAGCACCATCGGAGGATTCACAATTTCCTACTTATTTAAATAATTAAAAAACAATCTTGCTTTTTAATAAGTTTTTACTATTTATTTCTCTTTGTTTTTTAATTGGTTTTATGATATGATTTGCAACGCAATATTTTTTTAGTTATTTTAATTTGTTTTCCAAAATTTCTTTCAATAATTAAAATCTTATAATTCTTTTTTATGTTTTATGTAATTTATTTTTAATACGTTTTTAATTTAACATTTTATGTAGGTTTTATATACTTCTTTTTATTTTATTTCTTTTGAGTTTGCTTACATGTTTCTTTTTTATTTATCTAAATCGTTTAATTAGAAAAGAATTATTTTTATTTAACGTCTCAATTTTAAATTTGTTTTTTTGTTGTTGCAAATTTTCAAAATCTTTTGCTTCTAGGGGTTTCTGTTTCGGGTTAAAAATGACATTAAATGTTGGTTTTTCCGTTTTCTATTAGTTCGTATTTTGTTTCATGTTTTGAACGAATTGAAAATATGTATGTACTTATTTTTTGGTTTATTTTAACTTCTAATTTATGATGTGAGACAATGATTTACTAAGATGGCCGGCAAAATGATAATAGTACTTATAGTATTTAATGTTAAGGTTGTCTAAAATTGCTAAAATCTTATTCATTTGCTTACTTTTTTAATTCTAAAACTGACGATGTTTAAAAAGTTAATGTTTATATATTATTCTTCTTGGGGAAAAATTCAACATTGAAATAAAAAGTCTCAATAAACAGCAAACAACAACAAACATTGAAATAAAAAAATTAAATATGAAAAAATTAACGAAAATTCTTTCGCATTCCAAACAAAATAATTTTATAAGATGGAATAAGAGGGTAGGAGCATATTATATTTTATTATACAATTATATCGAGTCTTAACGGCGAAATAAAACGTAAGTGACAAAAACACAATTTAACAGGAGAGGCCTATTTATTAACTGCCCTTGCACTAAGTTTTGGGACTACTGTAAATTTGATTTCGCTGTAAATTTCTAATTCAACTTGATTGTTAAACATTTTGAGAATTCTGGTGGTGAATTATCAATTTCGACCAAACAGTGAAAATCGTATATTATGTACGTTAAGTCTTTTTTTTTTAGCGGTAAGGATATGATATATTTGTTTTAAAAATAATTTTTTTTTTAACTGAAAATAAACTACAAGTAATTATAGTTGAAATTTCTTAGACGAAAATTGAAATTACAGATAATTGTAATTGAAAAAATATATCAATTACACCTGGACTTATTTATTAATAAAAAGGAAAAAACTATAAGTAAAAATAACAAACTATGGGTTCAGGTTGTTCTTCAATTGCATGTAATACTTCAGTTCTTAATTCTTTTACTCATAATTTGTAATTGAATATATTAATTTAGTTGTGATTTGTAAGAGTTTTTTCAATTACAATTGGTCGTAAAAATTTCTATTCATCCATTACTTTTCGATTATAGTTGGAAATACTTAAAATTTTAATTAAAATATAATTGGGGCAGTTCAGTTTTGCTTAAAGGACTAGTTGCAATATGTAATAGTTCATAGTTTGTTTTTAATTTATTAAACGTCCTACATCAATAATTTGAATTATAATTACTTTTAGTCAATTACATAATGTAATTGATGAAACTTAAAATTTCAATTACAATTTACTCATTACATATAATTATTTCAGCTTAAAGTGAATTAGATATAACCAATTTTCGCTGAATACTCCAAAGTATATTGGAATTTTGGGATAGTAATAAATGGTTGTAAATTTTAATATATTCCTTAAGCTCGAACAATTAAATATAATAAATAATATAAAAAGATGAAAAATTTTACATAATGGTTTTTAATTGCACCTTACTTTAGAAAATTTACACTATTCTAATTGTAATATATGTAGTGACAATTGCGTACATAACTTTATTATAAAATGTTATTGATCACCAAATAATTACGTAAAATTTTAATTAATGAAATTCTTCAGATTTGTTGATATATAATTAGAACAAACGAAAAGAAAATTAAATATTTTTCGAGCAACAGTAATAATTTTTTTTAGTTGTTAAAAAAAGCAAACAAAATAAA
Source organism: Germaria angustata (assembly GCA_963681545.1). NCBI lineage: Eukaryota > Metazoa > Arthropoda > Insecta > Diptera > Tachinidae > Germaria > Germaria angustata. The sequence continues at coordinate 41,871,648 of OY813000.1, read as the reverse complement.
AGAAAAGTAAGTTTATCATTTTGACATGCATCTTAGTTTTTAGTCCTTAAATTTCTCAATTTCCGATTCTTTCAAGTACGATTTCATTTAATTAAAATAATTTTTTTTTGTTTTTTGTTTGTTTAAGACTAAATCATTGCTTTTTACAGAATTTCTCTAAAAATTTCTAACATATTTTAATTACTCGACACCTTGTTAAAATTGTTTATTTGTTTCAAGTCGCTTTTATTACAGTTCATTTGGAAGTATTTCTTTATTCAAATATTTGTAAGATTTAATGAAGTGATTTTATTTTAATGTCAATTGTTTACTGCACGTTTGTATTTTCTTCATTAGTAGATATTTAATTCTTCAAAAAATATTTATTTTTATTTTAAGTATTTTTAATATATATATTTATTTTTTTGTATTTGTTATATTGTTGCTAAGGATCTCTTTTTTCCAACGCAAAATATTTAACAAAATCTTGAATTATTTTTATTGTCTGTATTTGTTTTGAAATAGAGCTAATGTTTTATTGAGGTTCTTGTTCATAAAAAAAAGATTTTAATTTAAAATTTTGAAAGAAGCAAATCATGGAATTAGATTATCTTTTACTTTGATTGATTTTTATTTATTAAGGGCAGTGTTTTGTTTGTTTTTTTACATTTTTATTCAAATAACATTCAATTAGTTAGTTATAAATAAAAATTTAATAATAAATATATTTTAAGTATAAGATATTAATAAAAAAGATTTTGGGTGGGTTTTTGAAAGAATTTTTCTTCGTTTGTATTAAAAAAATTTAATTATCTTTTTATTTTCTTTTGTATAATTAAAATATTTAAGGTTTTTCTTAAAAATTTTAATTTTATTTGAAAACATCTACTAAATTTGCAACAAATTTTTGTAATAAAACTGAACTTAAAGCCAGCAATATAAAATATTGTTTTAATTTCAATAATATGAACATTAGTTTCGCAATACGAAGTAGTAGTGAATAAACTATTTTATAGTATTTTCGAAATGTACTAGTGGAATATTGTAGATGAAAATGTTTTTACTGTTTAAGTGAAATATTTAGTGTAGTTTTATTTATGGAATGGTCACACTATCTGTTTGTAGGACGAGTTGCTTAGATAGGTTTTCGCTTATTTGTTGCTGCCTGTAAAAAGTTGTCCTAAGCCTGTAAAAAGTGTACTCCTTTAATAAAGCTAATAAATTGTTAAATAAAATTGATCAGTTTCTGGCATATGCATTTTTATTACAGGATCGGATTTTTTAAAATTATTTTTACTCGCAACAAATTGAATATTACAAAATCTTTTGGGTCCTTGATTTATTATTATTTAGTTAAAAAATAAAATAATATTTTACGAAATTGTTGGTCTATCTAAAATATTATTTTTGTTAAATTTAATTTTTAAATAAATAATGATAAGAAGAAAAATTACATAGTTATAAATAGCGAAAAATGTTGGTGACTGGGAAATTCGCAGATTTAAAAAAAAAAAAAATACATTTATGGATTTTCCAGGTAGGTTACCGTGTATTTCGATTAGAAACGATAAATGTACAAACTCGAACAATCCTTATTACGTGGTGTGATTTTCGTAATGCTTGTTACGAAAATGCGAAAGTTTTAAAATCCTTTTTGAAAGAATTAAACTCCATTTCGAAAGTCAAACTCTATATTACGAAAATAGCTGTCAATTATACAAAAAGTGACAGGAAATTTTTCGAAAGTGGCAAATTGAAACGAAAATAAAAATGTAAGCATTTAAACACGTCAAGGTAAATAAGTGTGTAATAAATAAATCAAACTTAGTAATTATGAAAATATTTTAATATTTTTGTTCTTCAACTGCTGAAGGAATGGTTCAATTCATGTCGAAGCATCCAGACATAGCAAAGACTCGCAGATGCTAAAAATAAATGAAATATATGGACCACATGTAAGTGAAGTTAAGGTCTGGGAGAAGGTACATATGTACATTTCTTTAAACGTGGCTATATGTATTTTAAACATTTTAAGCTTTTAAAATATAATCCTTTTCAATCCATAAAGAAACACGATCTATTAATATAATAAAAAGGACAAATAAAATATTTTTTTCCTTTTTGTTTTCTTCCACATTTTTATTTTCGGGATATTTTTTGTCCATTGACATTTCAGTTGCAATGCTTGATGATTTTCTAATTTTTCTCTACTTGTTTACAAATACAAGTCTGTCGTCATTTCGATCGAGTTGCATAGTAGGGTTTGAATTTCAATTCGGAAATTGTTTTCGAAAGTTTTACTTTTCGAATCGAAATACTCGGTTAAATTTTTATTTATTTGCTAGTGAGTTCAATCACTTATACTGTTCTATATTTTGGTTTTTAAGCTTTTTCTTCGCTGCTCGAAACGAATGCTTTCAAATTATTCATGTCTAATATTTATTACGGACAATTCTGCTAAAATGTTTAAAAAAATTTATTATATATTTAGTTTAATTTATATGATTTGTTATCAGAATTCGTTATTGAGAATCTTGTATAGTTTATTAAAAATTTTAAATAAATTCTTAAGAAAGGCTTAAAAAAATAAAAATTTTGTCTTATTAATTTATACAATAACATTTACAAGTGGCAGCAAAAAATTATATCATATATAAATGACTTTCTGACGAACAAAGAATCACTTCCACTACTTATAACCATTACCTCTTTAATCTGCCTCACTGTGTAGATGGATTCGGAAATCGTGTTTTGGAGATGTCCCATGTGGGTATGAAAGTGGCAAAGCAAAATGCTTTTATCAAAATTAGAGGAATATTTTAAAATCCAATAAGTACATTTTCATCACACGGTTACGATATATAGTAAATATATACTAATACCCTTCGTATCGTATAACAGCTTGTTTTTTCTTAACTTCTTATTAACTAATATTAAAACATTAAAAAATTACTTTTAAAATATTAAAAATTAAAACATTATTAACCATTTTGGATCATTTACAAATATTTTTCTTTAGAATTGTCTTATAATTGAATTATTATATTTTTTTTGTTGCTGATAATTGTAGTTCAACTTAATTAAATATTTAATTTATGATTTACTACTTAAAATTCTATTTACGCATACACATACAAAATACACATTCGTGAGTATGTTCTTGTATGTATGGATATTTTATTATTATTAATAATTTATATGTATTTGTGCGTCGCATAATGAATGCTCGAATTTATATTACTATGCCCTACTAACTTACTAGATTCATCGAATTATTTTTCAGATGATAGTTTAAAATTAGAAATTTATGTTTGAAGCGATTCTACACGACATGTCTTGTGTGAGTTTAATGACTCACATGAACATAATTATTTCACATAATATTAATTTGTACACTAGTCGTCGCCTAGTAGCCGGAATTCGACAAACTTACAGGTAAAGCTATTTTCACTTAGTTCTTTGCATGGATGTAGATAGACCGGTCTGCGTGGGGAGAGGCTAAACACCCCAAGAAGTTTTTTTCTTTTTGTGTAATTTTGAGTTAATGACCTAATTTTTTTCTGGATTAAATGGTTGCAGCTCCCTCCAAATAAAATGTTCAGGGTCTTTGGCAAACCCTAGCCAACTCTCTAGCTACGCCTATGGCTATTTGCAAACATTTTTAATTACTCAATATTCAATTTCAAACTATTCTAACACGTACGTTTGCTGGGTGGGTGTATATGTTCTATGTGTGTTTTGTCCTAGTCAATATTTGGAAGTTCGTTTTCTTTAAGATCGCCAAACTGAGACTTTTAAGTAAAAAGTTGGACGACCACAAACTGGATTAGACAGTAGTGAACTAAAGAAAAAATACTCGAAAATTATTCTCTTAACTACTTAGAAAGTCATTTCATTTCATTGCTTATATAAATAGAATGCCCGCCGGTAGACAAGTGGGTAGAAGGCCGAACAGTTATACAGAAGATTGGTTGTTCGAATATATCACGATGTAAGTTATAATATAAAACAAAATAATAAGTTTTAAAATTTTTATCGTATATCGAACTTAAAAAATTAATAAAAAATATTATTTCCGTGAAAGGAAGCCTACTACATTTGCATACCTGTCCAGCAAAAGCTACAACTTCGTTTGGAAGTAAGAGATCGGTGGTTGGAAATACTAATTCGATACGCGCTTCCAAAAGAATGGATTACAAATTCGACTTAACATTGACTCGAAAGTTATCTAATACTGATCAAAAAAGATGGTAATGAAAGACTCACTTAAGGGAGTCGTTCGCAGGGTACTATTTTCTAACGAAATAGTCTGTAAAATGAAATGCTTATAACTCTTAAGATACTGACCTAAAGAAATACATTAGAAATGATTAATATTGGTAAAAACCAACACCATAGTTTGGGCGTAAAAGAAAGGCAAAAATATTCCTTTACATAGTATTTAATATGTAACATAATGGGTATATATGCATGTATGATGTATGTTAAAATCAACGTTGCAAGTAAAGTCTATGCACTGAACGAAAAATTTTAACTAAATACTGCAAAATGGCATGTAAAACTTAAGAAAATTTAGTTGATTAATTTACAATGTTTTTTTTCAACTGTACTGGTATTTTTTCTTAAAATGTGCTCAAACAAATAACAAAAATGTTACATATATTTTGTTCGTCTTGCTTGCTTGCTTGTGTTCTTTTCTAAAAAAATAGAACAAGTTCTTTTCTAACCATAAAAACATGGAATTATGTTCCATATTTTTCCCTCAACTTTATTTCAGGTTGAGATATTTACTTTTTTTCAATTATGTTAACTGTTCTGTTTAGACCAATAGGTTTGTTTTTAAAAGGCAAGTTTATAAAGTATTTCTAAGGTATTTAAAAATTATACGGAGTAAGTTGTGCTGTCATTCCTATTCATCACCGTGTATATTGATATGTATGCTTTTGATTAACTGTGTCAACCATACAATATTTTTCTGTTAATGTTATATACGGATTTAATTTTTGCTAAATCAGTTTAGAAAAACGTGCAAAAAAGCTCATTCTCTCTCCCTACTGGGTGAGAAGTTAGATATTACCGTTGCACGTAAGGTGCAACTAAGGTTCTCTGCCTTTTACCACTGTTGCGTGGCCTTCAGACACGCATGCATCTCCATACACCTCAGCTGCCGATAAATATCAGTGAGACAATTTCCTACCAATTTAAACAAATAAAATGTTGTCTTAAAAGCCTTCTTAATTTGGGTCCGAAAAATATCCCCTTCACAAATCCTAATAATAAGTCGTTATATTCTTTACAATCATGGCATTGCCCTATTGTTGTTTGAACCATCCACATCTTTCATAGCGATAAAAAGTATTCTATGCACTAAAATACTATCTGGCTGCCGAATTTCATTGAAATCCGTTCAGCCGCTTAGCTTGATTTCCAGTTATAAGAATTATGTCATTAACCCGTAAGTGGTCAATCCAACATAATCCTTTAGCACAATATGTATGCAAATTTAATTTAAATCCATTTATTCATTTTTGTGTGATTAAATAATAAACATCCAAACTTACACATTTCAAATATTATTGGGATTAATACGATTGAATATATGGATATCAAATGTTTTATATTTGAGGAATTGGTACAAACATATTCGTCATCTGATGAAGATGACAAGTTTATTAAAATGGGTATTACTTTACAAAGGTGCAGGTAATATATAAAATGAAAATAGAACTTTATAAAGTGTACTTAAGAACTGCCATTAGATAATTTATCACATACAAGTCAGCCAAATGCTTTTGGAAAAAATATTACATATGCACTCACAAATGTTTAATACATTCGAAAAATAATCATTTAAGTAGTCAGATTCCATTTGACATTTAACATGTGACATCCCTTTAGCTTCTCTTCGTTACAGGCGTCTGTCTTTGGCTTGATTGGCGAACATTTTGCAAATTTAAAGAATTCCACTTATATATGAAAAATTTTGTGTGTCATATGCATTTTACAAAACACGTCGTGTAAATAGCACTTTTGTTTAGAAGAGAGATTTGATTTTTAAGCAGAAATAAGCAAGAAATTTTCCGATTTAAAGTTCAAAACAAACGCTTAAAGGAATGAATCTTCCTTTAAGAATCAAGCGAACATTTTAATTCTTACTGGCAGAAACAAAACTTTTATTGAGGTGGTACAGCTCGTTTTTGTTTTTTGGGTGAAAAAATACATTAACTTAAGAGAACTCTTCAAAATCCTAATGGAGGTAGAACATCCACTGGCCAGCGGAAGATTTCTATGGATTTGCTTACACATGAGAATGTATTTAAATTCTCCGTAAACGTTTTTCACTGCAGGTGTCTTTCTGAGACATTTAGAATTTTTACTTAAAATAACTATGAAATAAACTCCGAAAATGTTAAATGTCACACGAGTAATCTAGGACACGGAAGAGTGTATGAATAGGAATTGTCTTATAAATTCATTTAATTATACTCGTCGCATTGTCGACTTGTCTTGTTGAACTCGAAATTTTTTCTACATCGGTGTTATACATTTAAGTCGAAATCAACTTGGTGATCTTGGCACAACTCTAAGCAATTCTTGGTCATGCCTCCAAATAAAGCTCCACAATCTTTTTTTAGCCCTGAGATATTATTATTTAAACTTTCTAATATTTGGCGGACACTTTCGAACAAATCTGAATTTTTAAAAATTATTTTCATCCCAAATATATATCAGCATTCCTTTAATAATATTTCATATAGATTTTGGGCAGGACAATTTTTTTCTCTGATAACGAAAACTCGTTGTATTGTTTTCAAGCCACAAAGAATGCAGAGGTGATACGAGAAAGAAGACATGAACCTCTCGGCCAGAATATTGAATTTTCTTAATTTTTACAGTAGATTTTTTAAGTCACTAGGACCAAGTTTTTTTTTGTAGCCAGTGATCACAACCCTAAACGTATGTACTGCACCGTACTGTGCAGACACTTTTCAACTTATGAGAAGTTATTTGGATTAACCTCTTTCATTTCTTATATAGTGATATGTACTCAATAACCATATTCAATTAAATAAAGTATCTACTAGACATTAAGGGTCATTACAACAATTTGCCGATTTTCGTGACTATAGGCATACCTTAAGTTTAAAGTGACTGACAAGATAAAGGGAAGATCGCCTTAACTTTAACTTTTAAAGTAAGACTTAAGCATTTGAAGTTGCTCTTTGAATGAAAACTAGATTCATATTAGTTTAAAGTAAATGAGAGTGGAAACCGAATGGTGGTTGTTCAATATCAACGAGTTAGATGATATTTTAAAAATACTTATGGGGGCATCTAAAAATACTTCCGTTTCTTTATTTTCTGCAAAGCAAAAAATAAAAGTACATCGCTGCCACTACGTATTTTTAGTCAAACATGGCGAAATTCTTAAAAAATTTAAAATTTAATTTAGCCAATTCATAATAACGAAAATTACTTAACGATCACTTTCTTGGTCACTTTCACTAAAACTGATTTTAAATATCGAGAACTTTAAAGTCGTAATAATGAACCTCCTTCCTGAACTTTATTAATATATAAGCGACTAATTAACCCCAAGCCTTGCAAGCATTTTTTTGTAGATCTGTGTAACTCAAACCTTTTGCGTTATTTCACACAGTAGAAACCCTATCTCTCTTCTTAATTTGCGTTTTTACCGTCTATAGATTTAACTTAGACTTACACAATTTATAAACTAACACCTTTAAAAGGAGGAGAATAGTTCAATACATACATATACATATTCTACTACTTAATTAAATACTTATGTAACTATTCACAAATTCATTATATTTTATATTTTACGTAGAAAATATGTGAGATTTAACAAAGTGTTATTTGTTTTTATCTTTTTGATTTCGATTGAGTTTTTTCTTTCACTTAAAATTTTGTTTTCTTAAAAAGTTGCCATAACAACAAGTGTCAATTAAATCAATGAAAAGTACTTAATCAAATGGTTCTGTTTGGTGTCATTCAATAAAGTATGTATGTATATGTGTAAATAATAAACTTTTAATTGTTATTATAATGTATAGTTTCGTATTTGCTATAATTACGTTAGTAGTACTTTTTAGTAGTAAGTTTTCGCTTTTTTGTTTTTAGTTTATAACAGTCTACAAGCAAGAGGCACAACCCTGTGCGATATTTGTTCAAGTGTATCCATAGAATGTGGTCAGACTGTAGTGACACGATCTATTTCAACATATCGCACAGAATTGTCGCTTTGTCAGCAAATCACTTCTTTTTCATCCAAAACGGCCGTATCCATGGAGCTCAGTGATTTCAAACGTGTCTGTAGAACTGACGAGCCTCTTAACTTTCTTTTGATTTTCCTGAAATGAAACAATAAAAAGTTATTGCAGTGTAAAATGAAAATCCCATAAGAGTGAAATTGATTAAAATGAAATCCACTGGAAACGAGTTAATATGCTTAAACAAGTTACACCATTTCCTTGTGGTATATGTATGCAATGCCATTAGTCCCTTTATTTTGTAATGAATATGTTTGTAAACCAAATGCGAAAAAGTCACAAAAAAATTTCCTAATTGGCTGCTAAATGTCACTGTGCTTTGATATTTATGATGTAGATATATAAGCCATGGGTAGCGATACGCACCTCAAGAACGTGGAATTACTGTTGCTGCTTATTTGACAAAATTTCTGTCTTTTATTTTAACGCAGCGTGAATTTCGATGACGTTTTCCTCATCGTCGTGTTTTAATTGCTTGAACGAGCGTTTGGCTGGGGCGTAGAGAATCTACATGAAATGGATGAGTAGTCAATGCAGGCCGCCAAAGTTGCTGTTTGGGCTGCATTTGCGGAGAAAAAGTGATTGGCTTTTATTTTTTTTTGAAGACGCCGATGGCGCCACCGTAACCGTAAATGGTGAGCATTACTGGCAGATATTTTTGTGGAAAATTGCTGCTTTGTGTCTTGATCATTGTTGGTTTCAACAGGACGTAGCAATCAGTTACACAGCTCGTACAATGATGGAGTTCTTGTATACCAATTTCCATTTCGAGTGATCTCTCGTTCTAGAAATTTGAGCTGACCGTCCAGATATAACCGCACCGGACTCCTTTCTTCGGGGTTTTTAAAATCTCGCGCTTCGAATTAAAGTACATTTTTAAGAAAGTCCCTTTTAAATACACTATATTACAAGACCTTAACAATAAAATAGATTTAAACAGGTCTTGCTACACTTAAAAAAAAAACGCAAAACAAAAAATTGTAGCATACGAATATATAGTGTTTTACTCGTAAATGTACAAGTATGAGAGCAAGGGTTTTAGAAAAACTACGAAACGTGAAAAACGCTAATGTACTCGTAAATACTATAACGAAATTATATCTTGTACTTAGTGCGGCAGAGCTTATAAATCTATCGTTGGCAGTTACAGTGAAAAAATGTGAGACGAGGCTTTATTAAGGCACAGGCAAATTTAGCAAATAATGTATTTTGCAACAAGTGCTAGTCGATGTTGATCGATTATGGGGGTCATGGCGCCATCTATCAATCCTTAGTATTCAGTCATAAATGCCTTAAATATCATGCCCCATTGATGAAATTTTCTTCTCAAAACTGCTATTCATTAAAGTATGCATAGCTGTCAAAAAGAGTACTTGGCTACAGGGCATCGCTATTGAAATCTTCTGCGGGTTTCTTCTGCACTTTAGCAGGATACCCTGGCTATCTTAGATCAGATGAAATGAACAGATCCATTTCGCTTCTAATCGACAAGAACAAGACAATAAAAATTGTGAAATCTGCAATTGCAGAATTTCGTGACCATGGCCATGTGGTACTGAAGACACGGTACTCACGGCAAAAGGCTGAGTTTAAGCTGCAATGACGAAGAGAAGCAAAAGAGACGTTAATCATCTTTTATTTTTCTGCCCTGCACTACAAATACAACACTTTCACTTAATTCGTAATGGGTACTTCAGTAGCCTTTATAAAATATCTATCAAGGAGATAAAGGAGATAAAATCATCTCCTTCCTTTGGAGCAGGTTCTGACTCCCCTATAGCAGGAAGTGCCATGACTTGCGGCAGCCAAGTTTGTATCTAATTACTTCTTCATCACGACTTCTTACTCTAATCTTGCTAATCGCACTTCCCTACGGCTCTTTCCTTTTCCCTCTATCTCTCACTCTCTCATCTTCCCCCCTTCCTTTTAACCATGTTCTCATAAAGGTATCATTAAAGTTTGGACCCAATTGAGCTGATAGTTTACTATTCCTCTGTACAAATAGCCATCAATCCTATTCTAACCTACAGCAAATGGTCAACTCTAATTAGAGGTGACCGAATCGTTTAATATTCGAGCAATCACGGAAAGTAATACTAAGATGGTGCACAAAACAGAGCAGAATAACCTAAGGCAGACGATTCCTTGTTGTTCATTAACTAACATTAACGAAGATTTTAGCAATCGGAATTACTGGGTTTTATTTGACCGAAAACGACATTGCTCATAACCAAAGCCTTTGGGATTCAATCGAACGATTTGTCACAACAGTCACCTTTTATAAGTTATAAGTCTACAATGACACATGGCCTGATATTTTCAAAGTGAGCATAGGGAGGGTATCGCTGAGGTTTTGGAGGATTTATGCTGCAGAATCATTGCAGTTGATCTCCTGGATCGATGACCCTTGGCGGAAATCTGTCACATCATTTGGTTAACATTAGTAATCCTGCAGTATAGAATTATATTAAATAATTTCCGAATTTATAATCACGTCCTGCCAGAATTACAAAAAATATTATACCTCTAAAAAATTAATAGGAAACGGTGTAAATAGATACACAAATAAATTAAAACAATGTTTAACTTACTTGTAGGCAAATGCTGCAAATGCACAACAGAATAGTACAATAATCAAACACAATGTTGCCAATATCTCTGTAGGTAATTTCATAATGGCCGAACATTGCAGGAATGTTTCATCGTCGCCTGAAGGACAGTGTTGTATGCCATCACACCAAACGCTAACGTTAACACAGGCATTTAGCTCCGAGCATTTATATTGACACTCTTCTACAAGTGGTTTGAAAAGAAATTGAAAAATGAAAAGAGAAATACAAACAATTGCGTATTAGCAGATGAACATTAAAATACAGATGCAACTACTTAATAAACAGTCGTTATTATCAAATGATTACATACTTGTGATTACTATTGTATATTTGAATGTTTTAGCAGTGGACTTAATTGTCAATATGATTGGAAAAGCTTACCTGCTATACTGAGTGTTGGTCCTGGTATCAATTCCATCCAATTAAAAGAAAAGTCACCATTCTCTGGTCTTAGGAACTCTACACTAATGGCTTTTGAACGATTTGCAATTGCAAAATTAGGACGCTCATTCCATCCAGCACTGAAAATCTCGACATATTCATAAGCCTTTGAGTCAGGTGCCAAAGGACATGCTGTGATTGTTAATCCTTAAACACGAAAACAAATATACACAAGTTTGAATATAGAAGTTTTTTTTTCGATACAACTAAAGTAAAATATAGGAGAATAAAAAAAAAATTATATCAATTACTAAATACGTAAGTAGTCAGATGATGGCTTTTTAACCTTGAGGCTGCTTTTGGAAATCAATAAAAAATTATTTCATTTTCTAAATACGTAAGCAGTCAGGTAGATGACGTTTTAAGCTTAAGGCTACTTTTAGGCAATATAAACCTTGACATAATTTGTATGTTAAAAATTACTAAATCAGTAAAATTTGAGTTTAAGAAGAAGAGTTCTTTATATTATTGTTGGTAACGTTTTTTCGTTGAGATAATGTTGCAAAGTCAACAAGAAAAATTATAACTTCAATTCTAACCTGCACAGCATAATGTAACAATGCTGATTTTAGAGACTTCTACAGGCAGGAATGCACTACTATTATAAGACTTTTATCATTGCAAATGATTACGCACTTGCCCGCGGATGCTCTGAACTTTGTTTCGATTGGCCTAGAGCAGCTACGTTAGCCGCATCTGGATGCTGGAGATCAAGGATCACGCTACGATCTTAGAGCGGTCCCCTCTTGACTTGAAAAAACGCTCCCACTATATGGTTCCTCAGCTTGACTTCGATAGCGGCTATGAAGTCTTTCTGTCAAACTGGAGGGCTTGGTAAGGGGAAATATACAGGCCTGTCACAGAAATCAATTTCGATCGAAAGTGGAATTGATTCCGTATTTTGCTTCTCCAGAAAACAAAAAACCAAATTTTTTTTCGGAATGAAACCACTTTTAATTTCATGATCGAATTTGCATTTTTTGTATCTGATAGTACAGAAACAAGTTTCTTGTTTCCTCGTTGAATAAATAAAATAATAAAATACGGAATCAATTCCACTTTCGATCGAAATTGATTTCTGTGACAGGCCTGATAGAAAGGTCAAGAAATATCTACAGAGCGGGGTCAGTTCTGGTATTTATTCTATTCTTACTGACTTCCCAATGAAATACTGTTTAATTGAGGAGGCGTGGTGGGTAGTGGTTGATAAAAATGGTTGCACGAGAATTGTAATTTTTGGCGATAGCCAGGCAACAATTGTATTATTAATAACCCATGGTGCAGATGAACTCGTTAGCAAGGCACCCGTCTTAAATCTAATTAATTATCTTATATTTTTTGCACTCACCTTCCGCTGTCGTTAGTACAGCTCTCGCCTTTGTCTCACAACGATACGAGCTAGTGCCTACAATTGTGGTATTCGTGGCTTTTCGGGGATTGTATTTGCGCAGGAAGATAGCCTTCAAACGGATGTACAGGAACTTGTTCCCATTTGATGGTTCAATAAGCCAAGGTCGGGAACGACATTCTATCTGCAAAATTCGGAAGAAAAAAAATTAAAAAAATTGCAAAAGAAAATCATGTTACACAAAAGCTTTTGTCGTACACACAAGTATTTAAATGATACATAACTAGCGTTTTACATAACAAAATTAATAAAAAAGATTTCCACAAAAGCGACTTCATATACACTGCAATACTTGAAGGAAACATCAAGTTTGCGTAAGTAATTATGTGATTGAAATACCGGATGAGTCTAGTATTTACAGCAACATGCAACATGAATTAATACATACATCTCCAAATGTCATATCAATAGTGCCGCTGGGACCAAATTTTCTACGACCATCTTTACAATTCGTTGGTCCTTTGATGAATTCAAACATTCCTTCGAAATTAATACCATCTGGATCATCTAATGTTGTCATGTTGTAGGCAGTAAAATGAACTTCAACGTCACGACTTGTGGATGTGTATTCAACTGGTAAATGCGATGAGTTTGATGAATTACAAAGGCAACCGCGTGGCAATAATATTGTATCATGATAGGGACGCTCGAATATCTACAAAGGAACAACAACAAATAAATAAGTAAATGGTGCGTAAGAGAGATTTAAAAACTCAAAGGACACTTGTATCTTGCAGTTGATGCTTTGCGTATATTACAAATGCGTCTACTTTAGCTCGTTTATATACTGCAACTAACCTCAACTTTCGCACTGGTATCACCATAACAGAATGACCTATTTATATCCTCGTCCACACGTGACATACAATGGCGATTCATAGTTGTTACTTTGCGCAATTTGATGCGTACCCGCTCACCTCTCATTCCCTCAAACTTATAAACGCACTTAAGATTTCGTGTGCCACCTCGACCAAAGAGGAATATATTGCGTACACTACGAAAAATAGCTGGATCTTTACGATCCATTAGATTGCTAACAAATTTACGATTGCAGTCAAGTTCTCCACCGCCCATGGGCAAACCATCCTGATGCAGGTCGATGAATTCATATTTCAGCTTAAACTCTAAAGGTCTGTTGAGAGATGAAAAGTTGAAAGTCCATCGCCTAATTTCAAAATTAAATATCTAATTACCTCAATACAGTGGATTCGGTATTTTTCAATTCCAAAGTTATTGAATCCCCACTGGAGACATAACTCTCAGAAACTGTGCAGGGTCGGGCATATGTTTCATTTATATTGGCTCGATCACATGTCCTGGGCACGGTTCCTCGGCAATATCTTGCTATGACATTGGTTGTGTTGTGGGAATATTGTTGCAAGGAGGGATGTACGGGATTGGTTTCGGTCATGCTGGAAATTAAAAATTAAATATTTTGTTTAGAATGAGAGAATTTCCCAGTGGATATAGAATCCCTGAGAATTTTTCTCTCCAAGAGAAAGACTATGTCATTTATCAGAAAGTCGTTAAGAAGATCCAAATTCTGGGGTGGCTAAACTTTTTGAAAGTTAATAAGCTTCCCCAGACGGGCTTATCTATGTCTATGTTTCTAGCATTCAATAAATGAATTTAATTAAAATATTCAACAAACTAACAAATAACTGAAATTTTTTCATAAATTTAAACAAATAATTATTCCAATCAAATGAATAATTATTTGTAATAGCAACACAAAGAAATGAATCGCAGAAAAAATTAGTTTTAATATTTTTTAAATATTATGAAACTTCACCCAAAGAAATATTTGAATCAAATTGGAAACTAATTAAAAAAATTGCATGCTATTAAGAAAACCATAAAACATATTGTAATAAACTGCCTAGAAGCAATTCAAAAGATGTTTATTTTACGGGACTTAAATAGGAGTTTCATTTCCTAAAATATTATATATCTTGAACTTACCAGTTCAAATCCTTACATATGGGTGGCTCCCTCATAGAACCATCCCATATGCGCAGCATACCACTGCAATCTTCCTGAGTTTGCAGGACGCCTATCGCGCCCACTGATGTCTCATCCATTTGTCCAAAGTCGGGATCTAAATTAAATTTCAGCATTGAAATCCAAACCTTAAATCTTGAAGGAGGTTGATGCATGCCCTGAGCATTAGTACGACGGGACAAACTTAAATGATCGAAAGTTTTGAAAATGCCTACACCTTGTAAATGATACAGGCAGGTGGTATTGGGAGCCAAAGAATGTTTAGGATTTTCTAATACACCGCGACCCGCACCTCTTATCCAAAATTCGCAAGGCTTCTTATTTTTCGAATAGGTGGGTGATTGTATGTCTACAAATATTACCTCAACCTGGATATGTGCATTCAAAGAAATATTAACAGTGTATGATTACGAAAAAAAGTTTTAAATAAAATCTCACTCACCTCTAATTGAAAACCATACAATGGCAGTACTTGCGATGAACTCCCTGTGAATGTGCCATACGGTGATGTTGTAAACTCTACCAATAATTCGGGGCCGCTAGAGACTGCCGCTGGTACAGCTTGACCACCGCCACAAAATTTCAATACAATTGGATCACGCGTTGTATAACCATCATATACGGTCACGTAGTCCTGCAATAATGAAAATCTTCATGTACATAAATATCAAATGAATGAAATGTGGCTGCTACAGCTGTTTGTGGCAGGATTGCTTTCGATAGTGAGTAGAACAAGTGCAATTGAGTCAAAGACGAAAAGACACATAAGCAAATGGTGATAGCTGGATTAAGTTTTCATTTACTCTATTTTAAGTAAAAATGTAGACGAGCATGTATTCAAAGTTAGTAAGCTTCTAACGTTAAGGGAGTAAAAATGGAACTAAGGTGTCACAGTTAACTAAGATAATAAAAGTGATTGCAGAAGAAAACATTGTGGCATACGAACTGATGAAAGTTATTATTTTAATGTGTTTGGGGAGGATAATAAAATGTGAGTGAGAATCACTTAACATTATTATTGTTATTGGGGTTATTTGCGTTTTTGGTTATTGTTACAGTAGCTTAAAATTATGTCACTTGCACGATAGGTATGTATTTATGTTTGATCAGTTTATACTGAGCACTTAATAATTTGATTTATAAATATCTAACGAAATTAAGGAACATGCAGGAATATCCGTTATATTTATAACGCAGATGTCGGTATTTTATTTGGTGTTCATTAATATCATTCACGGGGCACTAGGATTTATTTTATTTAGTTAATTTTACTTTCTATAAACGACTCCTGGACTTTGATGATCTACCCCAGCTGAAAGGGGAGATTCCGTCGTTACAACGGGACGAGATATACGTCATTTTAAAGGCACCATCCTAGAGCTTTGTTCCACAAAGACATGACTAAAAAGGATTTGGTCCCAAATACGAAAACGTATTTATATTTTTGAAATATTTGGCAAATATGTCTCAAACAATAAAAAGATATTTATAAATATTTAATGACGTAAAGAGTTACGTCAAATATTTATCTTCACCCACTTCAGGCTATTTAGGTTATTTGGTTTAATTTAGAGGGGTTATGTAATATTAACATCTCGACCTCGGAAACAATGTTACAGCATCGCCGCTCTAGTTCCAATTTCGATTTAGTCTATTTTAGTTTCAAATGTGAAATACTACATAAAAAGTATACGTAGTTGTGATTAAAAAATCTATCCCGTGGTTTAAGGAGATACAATACCATATTTCTAAATATTTTCACTATTCATCATATTTTGGAATCAAAAGAAACACTCTATCTAAATATTGTAAGTTTCACTGTTGTGGTTATTGCTACATTTATTATATTCATAGAGTAGTTGATACAATCCGAGTCCCAAACTATCGCTAGTGAGAATAAATGCAAGTCGTTCTTAAGGAACGACGTTTTCATTGCTTCTAATAATCCATTAGTGCATTTTTTCAACTTCTTTGGAGGCCAAGTTGACAACATTTTAATTAAAAACTTAATTATTTTTACAATTCTGTGAAAATCTATTCTCGATTTTGAAAATATTTTTCATCATAAAAATACTATTTAAAAAAATCGAAATGAAACAATTTTTCTTTATTTAATAATTGCTACAATTACTTCCCCACTATTCCCAGTGATAAATAACCAAACCTTATGTAATGCAAAGTTTTTTTTTTTTTTTTTTTTTTTTTTTGCATAAAAGATAAAACATTTACACGTTGAAGACAGTTTCGAAATCAGTGAATAAGTATAAAGAAAGAATATTCTGCAATGAGAAGCCAATGTTAAAACTATTCAAAATTATTCGAATTTGCAGATCATAATCTCAGCATTTTATGATTTTGGTGCAACTTCTTTCTCTACAGGAATCACTAATATATTCATCAGTCTTATCCTCACGATTTAAACCTTATGTTTGTGAGAACTGTATTACTATTTTTCTTAGACCAGTCAAATTAAAACAATTTTTATATTTCTTATATATTTATTTGGAATATACAATATATGCATATATGATAATGTACATAATATGTATATGTGCATTTCCACAGTCAGGAGCGTTACGTTTGTGCAACTTTGTATTGGAGAAAATATTGATATCTCTAAAGTTTTATTTGTTTTTGTTTTGTTGTTTTTCGATAGTATTTAGTGGCATTATTTTTAGTGTAAAATATCATTTTTTTTCGACTTATTGTTTAAATTTATTAGCGAAAAATATAGCATGAAGTACGTTATACCGGGAAGAATAAAATTTCTACTGTATAGAGAAAAAGTAAAAAATCTGTGAATGAGAACAAACCATTTTGTTGTAATTTTTAAACCATTGTAGTTGTAATGTCGAAATTCGCACTTCCCTTTAAATCTTTATTTGTTTTACGATTGTTCGCTTGGAATTTAATAAGTCTTTACAAAAATTTTGTTAAACTTTTTCGGGCTGATTCTTTTTCACTAAAAAATAAAAATAAGGCACAAATCCCAGTAAAAAGAGCTTCCAAAAATGTCATAAAAACGCTGAGATTATGATCTGCAAATAGTGCGAACACGAGTAGTTTCTAATGATTTTTACATAGAATGTTTTTTAGGTTCATTCAAGGACTTTGAAGTCATACGATATATTACGAAAAGTAAATTTGCCAATAATCAAAATTTTTTTATGCGAAAATTATCGAATCAATCGATATAATTTTAAGGATGATTTGATTGAGAATAACATTAGCTGTGGGTATGATCTAAAAAGAATCATACTCGTACGCCATGCAGCGAAGATAGGAAAATTGAACAGTTTACAGATTTTTGTTATAGGCGAAAATATTAAATTAATGATATATTTCTAAGAAACGTAAGAATATTCCTATTGTAATAGAAATGTGTTGTTACTCATAGAAAATAGAGGTAGAAGAAAGTGATAGAATATGTATATCTAAAGGAGCATGTGAAATATGTATGGCGTTATAGGTAACAATAGTTAAGTCATCATTTGGTGCTAAAATTACATTTACACATACGAATTTGTTTATTTGAAAGGAAATCTATAGGGACAAAGCATTCCAATAGTCATTGTAAAGGTCACTAAAAGATTGTTGCAAATTCTGCGACAATAATTTAATTGTGTTCTTTAAGTCGAAAAATCAGTAGCAATTTCATATTGTTTCCTGTGTGTTGAAGGATGAACTTGTATGATCGAGATGCATTTTCAAATACCCATGAATTGTTATAAATTTGTATTACTGAAAAGCATGATAGAAATATTAGAAAGCAGGCATATGTTAAAGAAATAAACGTCTTCTAGATACTCTCTTTTTGTATTTTATAGATTTTGTTCATCATATTTGTAAAGGTTTATGATGAAAAAATTTATAAGGCAATTTATTTCATAGCATTTTGCCAAGTTACTATGAATAGGGCAATATGTTTCCATTCATTATTATTTTTTAATTATGGGTTATTGCTACTTAGTATAAATCTGAATCTCCCGGGGCCACCTCAAACAGGTTGCGTGACACATACCTTCCACAAGTTGTAGCAATGATAGCGCTATTAAACTAAAACCGCATATCATCCACGACCAGGAGGATTTCATTATAGTGTTCAGATGTCTCGTTGTTAACGGAGTTGATCTTAACAATCTTAGCAATGCAGCTTTCGAATAAATACCTGAGAATGAGGTATTTGTTAAATACTTACATAGGAATTTTTTTTACTAACATTGTTGCCTAATGAAAAGCTTATCCTGTCGATAATTACGATCTATTGGCCAAAATAATGCTTCGAAATTGAGTCATCGAATATATGTATGACATTTTAATTCACTTTGATAATTGGGTTTTGTTGCAATTACGAGTTAATAAAATGTCATATTTCAAAAACATTTGAATGCAAAATTTGAAGATAATCGTCGGTTCAAAGAGGCACATTTGGGAAAGTGAGAGAGCGTATTGTCCCCGCAATAATGGCTGTAGCTCCAACTAAAAACTAGATTTCATGGCAAGTTATTGCACGCAAACTATCAAGTAGTCTAGATGATCCCGTTACGACAAACTAAATTATTTTATTCTGTTTTCTATATTTTAATCCTTCAGCAGAAAGATTCCTATTCAATTTGCTATAAAATAAGATCTCTACTATGGGTCCGATTTGAACGCAAATCAACTTAATTATTGTACACATTTAATATCAAATATTTAATTTGTTCTCTGCTTTACCAATTTTGGAAAAAAAATTTTAATAAACTTCGAAGCTACTTGCCTTATCTGCGAAACGCCAAGAGTCTTCGGCAAAAATCTAACCTGCGACCTTCGTTTAGTACACTAGCTACTTAGTCCAGTCTACTACACCAGCTACTAATTTACAAAGGCACCCTTTGAATTTATATATAATACCAGTTGTAAATTTAGTGTTTCGAATATAGAAGCAAAACAGTAGTTTGAGTGTAAAGGGTGGCCATAGCTTTTCCTTTACGTATTAACATAAAGATTTACTGCTTTATTCATAAAAAATAATTTTTATGAACAAAGCTTTTTAGTGTTCATGTATTAAGCTTTATTGAATTTTTCACCAAAAATTATATGAACCAAAATAAAACCATTTTTCTATAATTAAATAACACTGTTGAAAGAAAGGACATAAAATAAAGTTGAGTGCGACTCATGTTACTTATGCAACATATTTAAAAAAGGACGTGTTATCTTTTGCCTTATTGCTCAGTTTTGTTTATAAAAAAGCACACAAGTCTGAAAGAAGGGCAAAATATATGTTTCTCTCAGGAAAGAACACGTACCATGTTTGCAACTACATATAGTGTAAGATTGAAAGATTATGTTAATGTTAGTGGCAAGTCATTCTTAATATATTTGCTTGGTAGCATAATAAAATCAAACTATAAAATCGTAGCATATTAATGACACAAATAATATAATAATAAGATGTCACTGAGCGATGCCTATTTCTAATCCAAAGACAATAAAGTTCAAATAAATCTTTTAATGCAGCTACTTTAAGTAATTAATTTTAAAGTGTTGATTACATTTATCACCAATAAAAATTTAATGATGAATAGTAAATAGTTTATTTATAGTGGAGTCAATGATTTCGTAGAATATAAAGCATACATTGTTGTTAGAATTATTTTATTCTTTTAGCCTATATATTTGATTGGTCTCTATCGAAATTAAATACAGTAAAGTTTAATATTGAAGGTACAATAGATAATAATTTAAGTATTTATGAGTAAAATCTTATTACGTTTCATAACACCAACACCTGCAGAAAAATCAATTAAGTTGTATCAATCATTAAAATCTTCACATATTTTTTTAAGAGGATCAGCATTAACATAGTTGGTATTAAATACAGGTAGACGTAATGGTATATAATAACGGGTGAGTCAGCGAGGAACATTAAAATTTATATTGCACCATTTATCAAATTAATCAAAAACGATACATTGCACATCGTCCTTCTGCTTTTTAAAGTAGGTAGATCAATAATTGTCAACCTCTCTTTATCAAATGGAAAAGTCGTAGCATAAAGAATATCTCAAATAAAATAAGAGGAACTATTCTTGATCAGATTAAAGACGATCAGAATGAATTATTCGGACTGAGTCCCATACAACTGATCCATTCTCTATGATTGCTCTCATCAAGGATCTGTACAATTGTTTAGTGATTTTATGATCATTAAATTCCTTGACCTACGTTTAATAAAAAAAAAAAAAAAATTCATCGAGCGCTATTTACATGATTGTTATGTTTCTAATGAAAACTTAACTTAGAATCAAGTAAGATTTCAAGGTCTAAAAATTCCTCTACTAACCCCAACTATCAGCTATTTAAGGAATATTATCCAGACGGATTCCAATTTTTCTAAAAACGCATATGTTTACATTTTTTCAAGTTAAAGTCCATTAGATTAAAATCTTGTTGCATATAAGGCTGAGAAAAATTTTGACATCGTCAACATTAAAATCTTGTTTAAGTCTATGGTTTCATAATTCTTTGAGATCAAAAAAACTTGGGAACAAAATGATATTACGTTTCACAATATTAAAAATGAAAGCGAAATCAAAATATTGATAAAGTTTGGCAACTTAATTAGTACCAAATCTACTACTGTAAGACAGCACACTTAACATATTCCACTAAAGATTACGAAGCCAAGACAACATGAACTCTTTTTGTACAGATTTAAATGTTTTAATATGAATAGTTTTAAGTTGGGTCGCAAATTATAGCGCGAAATACTGGAATAATTCTTATTAGATACGTCTCTAGTAAGAACTATTCCACTGATATCACTGATCATATGTGATAATAAAATAATCTTAATTATAACTTAAAAATAATTCATTCAGAGACAATTATTACACGAAAAACCTTGAAGTAAGCACATGTGTACCTATTTTAAGCCTACATTGAGTTTGTGTATTCAAATATGAGGTTCATGTTGCAAGCTTTAATTAAAGCTAAAAGTATTAGCGCAATTGAAGCTTGTTATTTTTTTCATGTAATAAAAAGTATTCTATAAAAGAATATAAATGCTAAATAAATTTCATAAGAAAATTTCTAAGAAAAAATATAAATATAAAATTGTTTTTATTGATTTACATCACTTATTTATAAATGTTTTTGTGCAACATATTTAGAAAATGATATGTTCTCTTTTGCATATAGTTTTTTTTTAGAAAAGAACACAAATCTATAAGAAGAGCAAAATATATAAGTTAGATTTTTAAGGTTTTAGTTTAGTGCCTCATAATAAAATATTCCTGTACATTATATGTATCGATTTCTATAAAAAGCATTTGAATGTGAAAATTAAGAGAACAATATTTGACTATTACACTTTGTTCAAGTTAATATTAAAAAATAAAGTGATTGAAACTTCATATTGAAATTTATAGGGACTGTCCTCAAAAAATTCCAATATTAAGCATTTAAAATAGTGTTTTGTTTTTCATTTTGCCTCAGAGATACAAGTATTGCCATAAAATTATAAATTATTTTTTGGGTATCCCAAGGCTACCATGATTATGTGTTTTATAATATTCATATACGATAGAGAATTCTCATATTGTATTTAAATATTTTGCCATAAACAAATGAGATGATTTGGTTTGACGACGAATGAAATATCTACATACAGCAAACAAATTTAAAAAATTTAATTTCTTTCCCTATTACTTTCAGGAGTTGGTACCAAAAACTGCCAATGAAATAAATTTTCGGAGACCTTAATCCTATTAAATTTTAAATAATAAAAACGCACGAAAGACACGTAGACAAGATTCCTACTGAAATACTTACACAATAGGGAAGTAATTTAGACAAGACAAGGTGTTAAACTATTATACATTATTTACTCTTGTCCTGTATTTTCATGGACACATTTCGATACAACAAAAATAAATCCTTTACTTATTATTTAATACTTTAGAACCTACTGAAGTACTAACAGCTATTTTATAAAAATAATATAAATCAAAAATGCCATCAAATATTTTCTAGAAAAGGGTACAACTATCAAATGTCCATTTAAATAGACCATTAAATTATACAAACACAGATTATGTTCTATCATTACATACTATTGCTGCCCAGACGGCAATTGGGCGAATAGATATAAAAATTGATGGATAGATAGTTAGACGGATGCAGCAGTATCCTTTAATGTTTGCCACATTTTTTGCTGAATAAACTAAATAGTTTTCAAGTGTGATTATTCACACGTGCATCTGGAAAATGAAAAATAAATGGATATGGATCTAAAGATGAAAAAGGGATGGAGAACAAGGAAACAAATCCACATACAAATATTGACGGAGACGTGCTTACATCCTTTAGCACATCTACAGACATATTTAAGAGTGAATACTAGTTGAAATAACAAATTTTTATGACATCGAAAAGGATGTGTATCTACGAAGCTTGGATTAAGGGAAAAAACTTATTTGATGCATTTATGAACATCCATGCCTCAAAACGAATGTGAAACTACAATACGTGTGTTTCTTTTTTTTTAATTTCGTTCACTTGAATAAGCAATTTAAACAGTGTGTGCGTAGTTGTGCGAGTATTTGAATGTGCGCGTGTATTTTCAAAAATAAAATAAAAGAGGAAAAAATAAATCTGCTAGAACTAAATATGACACAGCGCATTTAAAGAAACGAAATGAAATTTCCTCCCATTCATCAGGACTTTAGTGTTTTTTCCCTCTGATCTGGTCGTTTCATATCCTGTTCCTGACATCACAGTTTCTATATGTGTGAATTTTATTCGTACTAAATATTTTGGGTACTAGAAAAACGATTATATACTATTTAGATAACGTTTGTTAGAAGAACATGTACATTAAACTTGTGCAAATGTTTGGAAGGTTTTCTAAGCACTTGAAAGTACTACATAGTGCTTTTTGTTTGCTTTTAGTTTTTAACTCTGTTTGAGTTTGACATTTTGTTGGCTTATAAAATTGTGTTCAAATTGTCAGCAATCTTTTGTAAATGGAATTAGGGAAATGACCACTATTTTAATATAATTAGTCATAGAAGTGTTAGCAAACCATTGGAATAAACATTTATATTTTAAAGAGAGGGGTAAGCCTTCTTTTATTCTAGGAATATGAATAATCGCTGCTTTATTAAGTGATATTTTTTTCAGTTTCTGAGTCTAAGTACACAGAAGAAAATTAATTAATTAATTGTTAGTTGGAGTTTTTAGAATAGAAGTAAAGAATGTTTTTCCCTCAGCTAAATTTTTACACAATTCTTATCACTATTTACAAAAATTATTGTAGGTCCGCATTCACACAAAATATTTATTGATTCAAAGAATTTGGTTATTGAAAATAAAAGAAAGTTTTTCGTGTATAAGAAATAAAGTATATTTGTAGAACTTTGTTTTAAATTTTTATTTATAAAACAATTAAAAAAAAAAGATTTTTTATAGATTTGCATTGAACTTTTGTGTACATTAATGCAGTAGTTGTGTAAAACTGCTGCATTTTTAAAAATGTGGTTTCGTAAATGCAAAACATGCCAGGAAACTTGGAAGGTCATTTTACATCATAAGTTTCGTTTTCACACACTTTTCTGGCAATTTTTCGCAACTAACGCAACATTTTCTTTTATGTTGTTATAGATTGGGATGCGGTCTTTTTAATGTATTTTGTCGTATTTTCATTTCTTTCAAATAGGAAGAAAAGTTTACTATTTTATGACAAACGGAAGAGCAACTAGAACAAAATGAAACATTTTTGATAATCCCTAATCATAAACTTTATCATCTATCATTTATATCATCTTTCTCCTTTGTTTCACCTGATCTTGTACAACTAATAATATTTGGCCTTTGTCTTGTGATTTTTAATGCAATTTGTAAGCAAATTGTCATTGCAAAGAAGTAGCGTAGCATTTGCTCATGACTGCAATAGTTGTCAGTTTGTTTTATCGTATCATACTGTTTCAGCATATCTTTTATTGACAAATAAAATTTCAAAATACTTGTTATAAGACATATAAAATCCATAAAAACATATAAAATCCATAAAAAATATGACTGAGTAAGTATTTATTAAGTATTTTCCATTACTTGCTAGTCTCTGGAACACATATTATCTGCCCATGCTAAACATTTCTAAACTGGTCCTTACGGTTAAAGTGAAAACAAAATATATATTATTAATGTAACAATGGTTGAACAGAAGATCTATATAATATAGTCATTGCAGCTATACAAAAAAATATAACAACACGAATATAACGGCTAATTTGTTTGTGTAAAATCACATTCGTCTGTCAAAATCTGCTAATTACAAATATCGTCGTTAAAATATTTCCCCAGGATCAATCAAATTGCCAAATGAATTTATTATATATGTGCGTTTGTAAAATTTGTATATGCTTTTTGTAAAAATATAATCGTTTGAAAATTCATCGTATATACGAATATATATATATATATATATATATATATATATATATATATATATATATATATATATATATATATATATATATATATATATATATATATATATATATATTCAATATTTCATTAAGCTTTCATCTGTGTTTGAGAGAAATTATCTTTTTTTATGGAATTTTAATTTTATCTTTTAAGAAAAGTATCTCTTAAACTCCTATTTTTCATCTTTGAATTCAATGCATTACTTTTTGTGTACAAATACTTCCGACTCTACGTTAGTAGTTCTTATCACCAGCAACGTTTATGTTTGGACTTCTTTTTCTCCGCAGAAAATTAAATATTCAAGTTACCAAACTATAGCCATGTGCCACTAATTTGTGGCCAAATGCGCTTATTCTCCTGGCTGTTAAAATGATAACAGACATGCGGCAAGTTAAAAAAACTCAAGGGAATATATATATATATATATATATATATATATATATATATATATATATATATATATATATATATATATATATAATGAATATATTAAAATATAAACTAGAAAACTAGGCAAAAGAACCTACGAGAATTATAAGAGTCTGCGGCAGCTGAGATTTTAAAGAAAATAGTAAAAAAAATTGAAAAGCAACAGCATGATGAATTAAAACAAAATAGAATAAGGAAAAATTAAATTACTAAATGTTTGCTGAAATGTTTGAAAACAAAAAACGACCTGAATGAGGCAAGAAAAGTGAATAGTTTCAAAAGAAATAAAATACTCGCGAAACATGAGCAACTTGAGTTGTAACATTTTAATGTCATTTGTGCCACAATACAAACGACGAAGGCTTAATGAAAAAAGTGTTTTTTGTTGAAGCTCACAGCCATAGGAAATTAAATTTAATCCCTAAATTGTCATTAAAAAGCAGCAGGATAAAATAAATGTCTTAAAGTCTTTATAGTTTATAATAAAACAAACGTAAACTTACAAGAGACAAATAATTATTAAGGATGGATAGAATTTATTCAAATTAATTATCACTGCATTTAGACAGTTTTTAGTCAAGCATAGATAAAAGAACGTAGTCCTTTCAATTTACTGAGTTGGCAATCAATTTTAAATCCCTTAATAATGTAAAATATTTTTGCTTTTTCACAATTGAAGAAACTACGCACCTGCAAAAAAATAAATAGTTTGGTTTGGTTTCGGTTTTCTCTAGCAAATTGATTTACGACTATAGAAAAGTTGAATCTGAGAGTAATTTTTCATAGAAAATTCTTTCTTATTTCTAAAGATCTTCTATGGAAAACTTCTTTTCCACTCAGATCTAATTTTTTGCAGAAAATCCCTCTCAAAGTCAAGCAACTTTTTCTATAAAATCTCTCCGATACAAAACAGTTTTATTTAGAAAAGCTTCTGGTTCAGATACAATTTTCAGCCTTTCAACTTTGGAATAAGAAAGAGCACTGAAATCGAAAAAGAGTATATTTTTCAAAATATCATTTGCTCCATAAATTTACACGTACTTATATCGTTCCAATAGCATTTTTATTTCAAATAAAAATAGTTAAAAATTAATAGGACTGCGTATGGTATTGTAAGTAGGTGAGTAGTTGATTTTGTAATACATAGAATACACTCTTAATATCCCACATTATAGATAAAATCATAGTGTTTTAATTATCACAGGCCAACAAATTTGCATCATTGAAAATTCCAAATAATTGTGTTCTACGTTTCTCTCGAAATATTATGAAATTTCGTTGCATTGTCTTATGAAAAAAAAAATATTTTATCACATTATAACTAAAATTTACAAATTAGTTCTCTTAGTTATTTTGCAATTTAATGTCAAAGCGAATTAAGTAGTGGGTAAAATAAATCCTTGTCTATAAAAATCCATTTCGCTTTAGTAAATCTATAATATTTTTCGAAATGACATTTATAATGTGGAGATAGTGGCAAAGTCATCTATAAATATATACTTATGTAAACTCGAAACTTCCGGTCAAGTTCACCTGAATTCTTAAAAATTAATAGGCAGGGAGTTCCATTTTCATAATGGTATCTACCATTAAAGAATGTACAGGACAAGCACAAACAACGCTAAACTGGGCTAACTGTGACTTTTGCCAATTTCAAATGATTTTTTATACAAGTTCACAGTTGTATAAACTTTGCTTTGTAAATATTTTATCAATCATTTTTCATTGTTGGAATAAAGATGTGGTGCGACCAAAAAAATTATAAAACGCTCTTTAACTCATAGACAATTTTCTAGAGAAAAAAACAACCGCTCTCTGATTGCGACACAATCGAAAATCTACTTTTTATGTGAAATCTCTTTCCCACTTTCTCTTATTCAAAAGTAATATTCCCTTGAAATAACCCCTCTTAGACAATTTTCTAAAGAAAATATCGCTCTCTGATTGCCGAACAAAAGCAATATTCTTTAGATATAATTGCTCTTAGACTCAGAAAATTTTTTTGTAAAAGAAATTTATTACATCCAATTCTCTTATCAAGCGAAACTTTTAATCGATATAGTAATATCTTACTATAATTATGAGAAAACTTGCTTCAGAAGCATTATCCCTAAAACTATCTTTTACGGGTAAAAATATATGCACTACAAATTAAAATAACAAGTAAATTCCCAAAATTCTTGCAAGCAAATGTGTATTTAATATAGTGAGAACCATTAATATGAGTCTATAATATGTATGTGCATCTTGATACATCTGTTAACTAATATTTTGTGAACTTCTCCGTAGAATCCATAACATAATTCTTCTTGTTTTATGATGTCTGGAATACAATACAAGTAATTTGAAATTCATTTATTTTGCTTGCACTTAATTACATTTCAATGTATTCGTATGCACATATGCATTATTATTGTTAAAATGCTCAAAATAGCTTTTCAAATGTATTTGTTATATTCATTTAAATTGAATGGAATGGCCATGAACATTGCCGTCTAGAATACAAAATTAATGACTGTATGTTGTGTTATGATGAAAGGTAATGTGAGAAGGGTAAAATACTGATGTGTAGTTCATTCTTTTTTTTGTCATTTGCTTAGTTGACGACTTGCATTAACATAGAAGACTAGACATAGAAGAGAAGTGAATTTTGAAAGGGTGCACTTACGATAATCATTAAAGATTTATATTTACCGTCGACTTCCTTTTGTAGTTTGACGTTTCCTAAAGATATTACAAATTGTAAATAATTAATACTTTATGTTGACAAATAAATTTTAAACAAAAGTGATGAATGTTCATATTCTAAAAATATTATCAAAGATTTTCATAGCGTATGATTGATATTAAATTGAATGCATTTAAATAAATATTAATCATACGTTATGGTGGCATTGAGACTGGATTTAAGCTCATTTTTTAATGAGCCATTAGAGGCTTCCTCACTTTAATGCTTACAACATATATATATATATATATATATATATATATATATATATATATATATATATATATATATATATATATATATATATATATATATATATATATATATATATATATATATATATATATATATATATATATATATATATATATATATATATATATATATATATATATATATTACTTACAACGTATATATACATATATTAAATATTTCTCCAGAATAATAGATTTCTCTCTAGAAGAATAGATTTTCCTATAAAAATTTCCTTAAGCATGTTAACCTTTTTTTTTATCTTTTTTATTTCATACAAATACATATTCATACAAATATTTCGCTATAGAAAATTACAAAAGAAAAGAAATTTTCTCTATTCACAAAATTTTTTCTATGAAAACATTTATATTGAAAAATTAAAAAGCAGATTAGTGGTCTAAAGAAATGTACTCTAATGAAGCGAGTGTTTTTTGTTATCATAGAAAATTTATTAAATTTTGTGAGTTAAAAAGTGATCTTTCTTTTGTTTTCTTGAGTTGGGACCCACAATATGTTATTATGATTGTGTTGTTTTTTGTTTGTTTTTGAGTTGTTTTCCCTCTTACAGCGACGAATTAAATCTTAGTGCACATTTTTATACCTTTTTTACGCAGCGAGTGCATTAGATATAACCGAAATCGGCAAGAAAATTTTAAAATTATTTAATTGCAGTTTTTGTCATATTTCGATAAATCAATATATTCTTAGTTACATTAAACATTTCTTTCAGTATTGTCTAGAGAAAGGAATTACATAAATTTTATTTAGTTAACGAAAATAAATGTTTTTATGCGGTCTTTGTTTTTGTTAAAGTAAGCGTGCAATTAGCACCTCTCTTCTAATGATTTACTTGTTTCCATGAAAATGCTTGTTTCATTCGATGGAAAAGCTGTATAGAGAAAAAGATTATATTCTTAAAATAAGATTTTATCTTATCAGCTTCCATGTAGTACTTTCACTGTAAAATAAAGTATGTCAATAGGAAATTACTGACTCTTATACTCGAATAGTTTTTCTAACGAAAAATTGCTTCGTGGAGAAAAACGCAATTTTTTTCTTTACAACAATTTCATCCCATTGACTGAAGAACAAAGATGAATTCTTTCTCATAGAAATATAATTTCTTTTAGGAAAAGTCTTTTTGGGAGTGAATTTCTTTTTCAATGACACAAATTGTTCACTATAATTACTTCACTATTCGCAAATCTTTTGTTGTTAAAAATAAATTATTTAATAATTTGCCATTATGAACACATTAATCACTTACTGTGATGGTTTTCTGTTCAAAGTGTGTTGTTAATTTAATTAAAGTTCTACTGCAATTTGTAAATTAAAGTCACTAATACACCACGTTTAATCATTGATAAAATTAAGTGTATAAAAGAACTTTAATTGGATAAAATATTAATGGAAAGTAAAATTGTGTATGGCGTAAAAACATTTATAATCAACTAACAAAAGGAACAATTTGTAGGACTCGCAATAGTTCCAGAGTTAATAAGAAAGCTCCGAAACAAAATGTTACTTTTTTTTAATTTTATCCAAATAAAAAGGAACGAAAAGTAGTTGATTCGTTTAATATATAAAAACGATAATCCAAAAACTTTAATATTAAATTTTTCATATATTTTGTACCGTCACGCTGCGTTTGATTAAATATCAACTGAAAATTTTTTCTTGCATCTCTTCTCTATTTTCTTATTAAAGCCAGAATAAATTTCACTTGAGTTCTTGTTTAAAAAAAAGAAAAAAATAAACAATTACCTGAATGTGATCACAGTCCGACCACGTTTTCAATCTTGGCTCGAATTTCTTATCCTTTTCATTGGTGCTGGGCGCCACCTTAACATTCGTTGTGTCCTGTGTTGAAATCCATATCAGGTTACCTTTGGGTTGCTTAACTAAAATTAACGCATGTTTGCCATGAGGTACATCGTGCTGCAGACAGGACAGTGCCAACGCATCAATGAATAAAAAGTATAGTTTGTTTTGTTATAGAGGCCATCAATGAAGAAACATATAAAAATCCAAGAAAATGTAAAGAAATAAATGATTTTATAGTCTTTGCATTTATTTTTTAAGTTAAAAATTATATGTATATAAAGTTAAAGTATTTACGAGGAATTTATTGAAAAAAGCTAAATGTTTGCTTATGTGCGTGTAACAGATATTACGAAATAATTATTTATGACCCAACGCAGTTTTGTTCTTTTTATATTAGAGTTTTGTTCATTTTCCTTTGTGTGTATGTGTGCGTTGATATTTTTATTAAAAAATAGTAAAAAAGTTCCATTAATGAAGGAAAATTTGTTTATTTCTCTTGATCATTTTGTTTTGTTACTTTATTTTCTTAATTTGGTAAAGAAATATTTCGGGGACTGTATAAATAAAATTAAAGTCGTATGCCATTATATCTGTGCCGATAAAGAAAAAAGTGCTTAATTCTGATTTTGTAGTTCTACAAGAGAGCATTTTTAAATTTTGAAAGTGATTCCTAAAATAAAGTTCGCTCTCTAACACAGAGCATTATATATATTCTGTAGCATATTATATTAGAAATGAATTATTCTACATTTCGCAGACTATCACACGAAATTTCGTATGTTGTTGTAGCAATTAATATTGTAGATAAAAAAAAAAAGCAGAAGTTCATTACACAGTAACTTCCTGCAAAATTGGGCAAGATTACGTGAACTTTCGCTGATAGGTCGCAAATCACAATGATGCTATTAACTTGTCTTGAACTTATTCCTTATTGCCACAGATATATAAAGTATCACATTATTCTAAACTAAACAAAAAAATGAATCGTTACAAATGTTTCTGCGTGAACTCGACTAGAAAGAGATAATTCACTTTGACTAGTAAACAGAGGGTTTAAAAGATTCGTAATAAGTCAGCTTTATTGCATCGTCTAGAGGGAGGAGTGACAAAGAAAAACCAACTCTTTTCATTAACCATTTGGAAAAGTATTCACGCCAAATATATCCGCTGATATAGGCGATCTGCCATTACTTGCTGCTAAAGTCCCTATTCCTCTAATACTTGATATTCTTGCGATTGAAAATGCTATTGCCGGCCTCAACTCGAGGAGCTTCCCAGATAGTAAAATAAGCAAGATGTTTTTGGAGCTACCCACTATAGAATGTAAAAATTATTCTTATAGTATTTAACGTTATTTGATTTTATTAAGCAATATACGACCGAATAGAAGGTATTGATGGTTACTAAGATCCTAAGACCAGAAAGGACCACACGATGTCTGTAGAATATTTTAAACCTCCAACTCTTCAACATATGGGTATTTTTTGATCCTTTTTAAGAAGGGGCTAAAAAAAGTCCCTTTCATCGAAAACTTAAAGGTTTATAATATTGTACAAATATATTCTTCGTAGTCCTTTACAAAAATTCGCTAAACACATTTTAAACCTAAAATGGAAGCCCCACAAGGTTTCATTTGCGTTTCATAATAAGCATTTGCAAAAGAGGGGACAAACAACATAAGGGCCAGAATCATTTACAACTTCTTATTTTGAAAACAAATTGGATTTGTTGAAGATTGTAATTTATCGTAAATTATTTTTTTTAAGTTACAAGATGCTCTAATTTCGATATGTAGGCATCAAAGACGAGAATATTTGAAATACCAAGCTGATGTTGAAATCAGTAGAAATGATATGAACTTTGAAATTTCGAATTGATCTTTCTGTATTTTTCTCACTTTTTCGGGAAACAGTTTTTGAATGGGTAGATATTTCTAAAGTTAGTTAAATATCACAGGCCGAACGACATATTTTGTTAATTTCAGCAATTAAGGTATTTCAATTTAAATTGTCACTATGTAATGAAAAGCTTTTATTATTCTAATTTAATGTTGCACTTTTTTAAGGAGTCACTTTATTATTAAATTTTAAAACTTCTAAGTGAAACATGTTTTTCAAAAATAATTTAATTATTTATTGATTTGGGCTTAAGAATTTATCTTTGCTGACTAAAGGTAGTTATAGAATAGCTGTAAATAACAATTAAATATAAAATAATTTAAATATACAATAATTTTCTTACTCAAAACTTCAGTATTAATTAACTGACATATCAATGAGTCGGTAAGATTTAAAAAAATTTTTACATGCACGGCTAAAAGAATTATTATTAGCATACTTATATCTATAGTATTTCAAACTTATTAGCTGAAATTTAAACCAAAAACCATCAAATGAATTTGTAATATATTTATAAATTTTGTGCTCTTTTGTTTTTGCAATTCGATTACATTTGAAGCATTTGCCCTTAAAATGTATCCATTATAAAACGTATCACCTGCTAGATAAACTAATGACAATAGATTGTAAAATTTTACAATTACAAATTATATTCCTTATCATGTCTAATTGCTATTCTATGTTTTTATGTCAAATTCTCCAATTTTATTTTTTAATACGTTTTAAATTACATTCTGTTTGCAATCTTTAGTTGCTCTAAGACATGTTATGGTTGTTTCCATGTTCAGCAGCTGCTTTTTCTTTAATGAAAATAAATTTCTGGTTGTATATTTTACTACACAATTATCTTTTATTTCTTTTTTTTTTTTAATATGAATAGTATTTCCTTGTTGCTGTAACTTGTCAAAGTAATTGGGAATGAGAAGAAAAAAGTAAAGTAATGCAAAAGAGAATACCAAACAAAATCCAACTTTAAATTAACTAAAGTTTTACAATCACAATAAAAAGAAAATAAAATAAGAAATCAAGTCACTCGTTACAGTTAAATGATACTTGTATGTTATTGGACACAATTTTTTGAGTTGAACGGAAATTGATGGTGCATTAAAAAATAATAAACGTGTATTATTAGGATTCCAATTTTTATAATTAACAAATACAAACGGAAGAGCTGGAGGAGGAATGAATCTGTTTGCAGATGCGGACATGTTGATACTGCCGATATTATACGAATGAGTTTTCAGCTTGGGAGTGACAATGTGATGGACAAAAATTAGAATTTATTTTATAAAACTAAAGACCTCTCATGCATGCATAGCTTAAAAGAAAATATGGACGTAATATTCGAATTAAAAATTAATTTCAAATGTACGTAAATTAAAGTTTCCATGCGATGAGACAGACTTGCTTTGAGGAATCACCCACGACTTTGCCCTCCTGTCGACTAAATAATGTCTTTCATTAAGGGAAAAGTAGATTTTCAACACAATGTTTTGAATACATTTTCACAGATTGTTCTAATACTCGTATGTAAAAGTAAAACATTTCTGTTCTGATAGGAGAAGTAAAAAAAAATAACGAGAGGTGTCATCCTGTTTCCTAAAGGGTGATTTTTTTAGCACTGTTTTTGATAGCTCAGCTGTTTTCGTGTAACATGTAAGGAATTCTTGTGACTTAATTTTGTACCAAATTTACATTATTGGACATTAAACAACCAACATGCATACGTAGAGTGCGGACAGGGAAAATACCGCAGCCAAATCCGCCAGTGATGTTGATGACCGTGAGTTATCGATTCGGCTCCGTTCGCAGCAAATTGGGGCTCTCTTACTCCGCTACGTTGAAAAATTTGCGGAAGGATTTGGGTGTAAAACCTTTTAAAAAACAGCTGTTGCAAGAGTTGAATCCACACGACCTACCACAACGGCTAACTTTTGGTGAATGGGCGCTGGCAAATTTGGATGAAGATCTAATTTTTCATAGGAAAATTTTTTTCAGTGACGAAGCTCATTTCTGGTTGAATGGATACGTGAACAAGAAAAGTTTGCATATTTGGTTGAAGAGCAGCCAGGAGCTTGGTGTGGTAGAAATATTGGACTGGAATTTTTCAAAGATGACGAAGGCAGGAACGTTACTGTGAATGGCGAGCACTAGCTTGCGATGATTTTAAATTTTTTTTTGCCCAAAATAGAAGAGCTGGACTTGGTTGACACGTGGTTTCAACAGGATGGTGCCACATGCCACACAGCACGTGAAACAATGGCCCAATTGAGAGGCGAGTTCAGTGAACAGTTTATTTCACGTTTGGAGCCAGTCAATTAACAGCCTAGATCGTGCAATTTAACGCTTGTAGACTATTTTTTTGTGGGATCATGTTAAGGCTCATGTCTAAAGGAACAAGTCGCCAAAGGTTGACGCATGGAAGCCAATATTGAAGAATTTTTTCGTGATATACCGGCCGATATGTTGGATAGAGTCTGCAAAAATTGGACCTTACGAATGAATGAGGCGTAGCCGCGATTATTTACGTAAAATTATATTTAAACATTGAATTATATAAATCGTTCTATCGACTCAAATAAATATTTCATAAATTTCTCCAGATTTTATGTGTTTTTTTTAAATGAAATTCTTTGCGTATTTCTTTGAGATGTTATTGCTTGAAAAATAAAAATTCTTTAAAATTGATAACTTTTTAATGAATGTAAATACTTTATATTCTCGTTTAAGTAATTAGTTTTAAAAATTTATTCTTTTTTTAAATTAGTGTAAAATGTATTATTTTTTAAGATATACTAATTGTGTTTTTTATGTATTTTTTATTACAGTATTATTCTATTACTTTCATCGGTTGCTTCCTGAATTTACAAATACGAATTCATTGCTGAGGTGAGTGTCCATATTTTCTTTTATTTAAATTAGGTAATAATGATTTTTCATAATAATTTATAAAATGAGGTGCTATTAGAACAAATGTTTCTACTCCTCAATTTTCAAACAGAAACTTCCCATCATTTTGTATGTATAGACTTTAGACCTTCCTGGCATCTGGCTTTATTGACTTCTTTTGTTGCAAATTTATCAGATTGTATTGTGTTTTCGATATTCACTTTAAATTATATAAATTGTAAAACGCATGCTAGTTTTTATTATTAGTCGCCTAGTGTTTGAAAATCGGCCGTAATAACTGGTATTTGAAGTGCAGATTTATCTGCACTTGGACCGATTTCATACCATCGAAATGTCAAGATGCAGATTTGAATATATTCGGCAAAACTATTTTAATTTCTTTATTCAACAAAAAATATAAAATCTTTCCTTTGGACTTTGAACTTCATTTTTAATAGTTCAATCATTTGCATTTAAAAAGCTGACTTACGATAGACTAAGGAGTTGTCATAAAAGTAAAATATTTCACTGTCCAATCGTATAAAATTGGCTCTTCTCATTTACTCCTAAATATACGTGCCGCCCTAATATTTGAAGTTATTTTTTTGCTTCGGAGATTTTTTATCACCGAACAAAAATAGTAACTACAGAGGAAACAAATTGCTCGACATTTATTCGTAATACATTTTTAGGGTCCTTTTTTTGTCATATTGATTTTATAAAAGAGAATAGGTTTAAAGGGTTCATTTCAAGTTATTCTATATGCTTGAAATTTACTTTTTTTATTATTGGGATCCTTATTATTCAAATTTGAAGTGCTGAGGAGCATTTCGTTTTATAAAATTGGACTTTGAAATGAAAATTTCTTAGAATTAAGTGTTATTTTTGTTTTATTCATATTAAATTTAAAAAAAGTTAAATAAAAATGTGCTATAAAGATTTTTTGAAGATCTTTTATAACGAGATTTAAATTTTGCTGATTTATACAAAAGATTTTGGCAAATCTTTTCTAATCCACAACATTTTTGATACAAAAATAAAAGGTAAAAAATTTTCTCTTTTAATCTCCTTATTCTATTCTGACTTTTAAGCTTATTCTAACATGACAATCTCAACCAATTAGCTTATAAAATACCAATTTTTTGTTTTGTCTTTTCCTTTTTGTTTGAAATTAGAAAAGTAAAAAGAAATATTAAAAATTTTATAAATTTTTGTTTAATTGAATACTCTCACACAAGACACTTTTGCAAAGATTCTGAACTAAGATTTTTTAAATTTTCCTTAGTTCCTTTTGTTTGGCAAAAGTGAGCAAGCTTATACAAATTAAAAGAGTCCGACTTGCCAAATTCACCTTCGTTATGTTTATTGCATCTTGGAAGAGATGATATTGTGGTAGATAGGTACAACTATATAGATATAATATATTGGTAAAATTTTTCGATTTTGAGAAGTAAGTGAATAAATATGAAGACAATGTTGAAGCAAATAGTGTTGAATATGTGAAAAGGAATTTTAAATATTTGTGTTTTATACGTGTATATTAAAAAAAAATATAATTTAAGTGGAAGTTTGCTTAAATTGCCTGTTAAGAAAATATTACGATTTTAAATTGTAAAATAAAAGTTCGGTATTACTAATTTTTCAAGGGTTCCTTCGTGAAAAATTAAACAAAATAATTTTAGCAACTACTAAAATGTGAAATACACTGACCTCCTTTACATACTCGCACATAGATATAGATTATATAAATTTCAGTAGCTATTAGTTTTTGTGAAAGGTACTCTTTGATAATATGTTTAGTTTAAATCCTGTCTTCAATCCATTATCCGTTTGAGTTTCCATTTGCATTTTAAGTTACTTTTTAATACTAATCCTTTTTAAAAACTCAAAAACTCAAATGTTTCACTATTCTCAATGTGGCATGGTTTTTATCTAATGTTTATATAGAAAATTTTCAGTAATTCCGTTAAAAAAATAAATAAATGCTCTCACCTTTTGTATTTGTATCATGGTATATATATATATATATATATATATATATATATATATATATATATATATATATATATATATATATATATATGTATATATATATATATGTATATATATATATATATATATGTATATATATATATATATATATATATATATATATATATATATATATATATATATATATATATATATATGTATATATATATATATATATATATATATATATATATATATATATATATATATATATATATATATATATATATATATATTATAGTTTGTTGTATTTACTTTTTACTTTCGGTATTTGTTTGTTATTGTTATATATTATGGGGCTTAGAGCTACTCTATATGCCGGTGTTTATGCCAGGTCATTAGCATAACTTTCTTTGTTAAAAATGTGTCTTAATGCTTCTACACAAATTATAGAAAAACAAGAAACATTAAAAACTTCTACAAAACGTGTCATTGTTAAACCAAAGAATAATTAATTACCTTGTGGTATTGTAAAAGTTTATTTTATTGCATTTTTTTTAAATTAAATTTCTTATTTGTTTTTGGAAAATTTCTTTAATGTTAATGGTTTCC
Source organism: Germaria angustata (assembly GCA_963681545.1). Taxonomy (NCBI): domain Eukaryota; kingdom Metazoa; phylum Arthropoda; class Insecta; order Diptera; family Tachinidae; genus Germaria; species Germaria angustata. The sequence continues at coordinate 41,833,834 of OY813000.1, read as the reverse complement.
TCCTTTAATGAAAATTTTTTAAATCATCTTTCCGAATACAAAAGTACAAAAGCCATTAAGCACGGTTAGAGCAACGCTTAATTGCAAGGGCGTGACAGGCTTGATGATCGCATGTAGGAATTGATTGGATACGGTGGAGGATCATTAGGTGGATCGTTTCCTGGTAACCTGTTAACTACATCATGGATCTCTCTCTCTCTCTCTCTCTCTCTCTTAGGAAAAAAGTATATACGACTCGGAATTGGCAAATATTACGCTAAATATTATTTTTGAAATACTAGTCAAGAGTAGGCGGTTGTAAAATTAAAAATTTTTGTTTAAATATTAAAAAATATTACAAGGGGTTACTAGACTTCCGAATGAAACGGTTAACATGACCATAGGTATATGATGTGGCATGTACATCCAATCATATGTTATATATACATATTTAAAATTTTTGCAAGCACATTAACAAAACCTCTTATACTTTCTGTCCTAAATGCTTTTTTAATGCCCAAAAAACCATTTATTTTTTTAAACTCATTTAAGGTAGATTAGGTATTATTTTATTTCTTTAGATCCCTTTTTTGTTGTTGCTGTAATTATATAATTTTTGAAACTACTTTTTAGCTCAATAAGAGTTTATCCCTCTGTTTGGCAGAATGAATAATAAGCAAAAGAAGAGGTGCTTACTTATTTTTGTAGCCTTTTTGCCATAATTCTTTTTTAATTTTTATACATCTTTCTATAAGATTCCCAGGAAGTTGTTTTTGTCTTTGTATCCTAAAACCACAGAAGCATTAGCAGTACCAGCAACAAAACAAAATAAATTCTTTCTATTTATTTTCAAGGAAAGTTTATTACATTTTTGTTTAGTGAAAAGTTGTTTTTTTTCGTTTAGTTTTTTATTAGGTATTTTGTTGTCCTTGTTCTTTTTTTTGCTTTTTTTTGTTCTTAACAATTTTGTTGACAATTGTAGTTTGTGATCTTTCTTAAAGAAAGTAATAAAAAACGATTTCATTCATTTTCCATGTGTTCCTCATCTCATTTTCGTTGTTTTTTTCTGTTTTTCTCCTTTTTTGCTTTCTTTTAAAATTTGTTTCTTTATATTCTTTGTGAAGGTACACTTTATTAAAAAGGACTAAGCAAGAAAATAGAAAGGAATGCGAAAAGAAAAACAATTTTAAGTATCTTTTTCTTATACTCTATCATTTAGTTTTCTTTTTTGCTTCTTAAACTTTTTGGTCTTTTGTTTTCTGCCACTGTAATTCTTCTCTTAAAGTATATTTTTCTTTTCATAAAAAATAGAAAAAATATTTTTCTATTGACGCTAATTTTAATTATGTTACTTAAATCGTTGATGAAAAGGAAAACTTGGCATTCTTAACTTTCTATTACTCCTTTAGTATTATTTAGAGCACAATAGATTTCTTTTCAGCGCTGTGGTGTTGCTTTTAATGAATTTTTTCTACTAGTTTCTTAAAGAGTTTTAAAAATTTTGTTTCTGAATAGTTCGTTTGTTTGTGTGGGGGCCAGGGGTATAATGATAAGGCAAAACTTCTGTTTGGTTCTACTTTGTGAATCCTTATCAATTACACTTCAAAACGATTCACAAACCACCCGTCAAATATTGGTGAATTGTGTTTTTCACTCAGCCAGTCTGGTGGCTTAGATGGCAGCCCCATCATCAGACTAGGATGCAGTAGACTAATCATTTGCTCATGGAAGATAGAATGATTAACGAAAGCATCAAACTTCTTTATTTAATTTTTTAGCTTCTAAAATAACTCTCAAAATATTTAATGCCAAAAGAGAAATACTAAATAAGACGTCGATTTCTGACTCAGTTTAATAGAAATGCCATTGTCCTAGTTGGTGCATTTTATTCTCACAATTCTGTTTAGGGATGCCCAGCATTCTTGGACAAGGTAAGATCTTGTACTTACTACTAGAAGAGATCTAATTACAGCTTTGCTTTGTAAGTAAAGATTTAGATACTCCTGTCGAATATAATGTCAGTTTGTTATTTTTGTGGCTGGTAGAGCGGTGCAGTTGTTTGGTAAACTAAACTATACCTTGATGCCATCTCAAATTGCGCTTGGGGAAGATTTCTCTAGAGCTACCCAACGACTGATTGTCCTCGTAGACTACTGGTTCTTACACTAGATTAGTAGTCAGAGGGTCCCAGGTTCGTAGACTTTATTTGTTTCTGCTCTTTAATTTCTCAACTATTCTGTTTCGAATTTTTATTCTCTATCTATCCCATGTGAGCGAAAGCAATTTGTTCAACTTAAAGAACCCAACGACTGAGATGTCAGCCAGTGGTTTCGTGCAGTCGTACAACTGTTGTGCCCATGACAAACTTTCTGGCTTGATGGTCCATTAGCAACCAATCCAGTAGAACAAAGAGTGTTCTAATACGCATATATTGTAGGGAGCCTTTGACTTTCTCAAAATTAGTTCTGTTTGAAGCTTCTTTCATGTTCGTCACACTACAGCTCCGTAGAAGAGAACTGGCATAATGACTGTCTCATATTGTATATATAAATATTGGATGCTAGAAAATTTGCATATATGTGTAACCCACAGCGATAGCTTGCTTTCTTGGCTCTATTACAGTTTGTTGTCCAGGATCATTGCTTGATGGTGTAGTCCCATTGCGAAATTTCGAATTTAACATTCATCTCTGAATATGTTGGTGTCTAATAAATTGTTCGTCTATTTTATTTGTATTTACGCACTTTCTTGGACTTTGCACTCGCAGCTTTAGTGATGCAATTTACTCTGCTGATTGTCTACGGCCCATAAAGATTTTTTTTGGTTTAGTCCAATGGAGGTAGCAAGTGGATTTCGTAGTTCTATTCTTGTTTATGGTTCTCCAAAGGATCTAATTTTAACTCATGGAAAACTAAAGTAAGAATGAAAATGCACAATGCACTACATCTATCCGACCTACTTTAAGCCAGTGTTTAAATTTTCTTTTCATGTACATATTTTGTTTGGGAGGATGCAGTTCCTCATTTTCTACCATATTTTATGAACAGGAAAAGTTTATATATCTTGTACATATTTTTAAAAATAAAAAGCATTTGCTTGGTATGGAAGCTGAAGTTGTATTTGGGCTCGTTTGTACATGCAATGACACTTTCACTTTTCTTCTCGAATGAAATATTTTCAACTAAACGATTTAAGGTACTTGTATGTAGCACATGCTTAAAAATAAACAGAAAATGTGATAAGGAAATTCAAAGTTTAATATTTATTTTTCCTTATTAATTTTAGCAGTTATTTCTGCAACTTTTTTAAATCTTACAAGTACTCAGTTTAATGCTGCACTCATACTGACTACTTTAGGGCTTTCATCACCCTTATTGTAACTCTTATTAGCGCTTAAAGCAGGGTAATTCTAAAACTATTAAGTAGTAGTGAGACCTTAAATGGAAAAAACAAAATAAAAAAGAATTGAATAAAAAATATATACCTATTTTAAAGTCTCTAGTGTCACTTTTGGGTTCATTCGCTTCTTGTGTAAACAAGTGAGGATATACAAAAATGCAAAGAGTACACAAGCGTTTACACCCGATGGTTCGAGGAAATTGTAGTTTGAACAAAGTTTAAAAATTTACAAGACTACAGGTATCGTTATTTTGATGAGTAGGAGTGTGCTCAAAGGGATATTATAAGTAAGTGGTAGTAGACATCATGCCTTTTCACTATTAATAAATGAAAGCGTAAAAGTGGCACTAAAATAAGAACTCCGTAAAATTACCTGGGTTCTAGTGGATTTCAACATAAATAAGTCTCATGGACATATAGTGCTGTTGGATTGCCACCTAATAGCGATTGGCTCCGCACTCCCGAAAATGATAGAAAATATGGAAAATTTTCACCTTGTGATGTACCCAGAATGAAACAATTCACTGTGCGACCGCCAGTATGGTTTCGGTACACTAAGAAAAAAGTTAAGAGAAGTTAATTATTACACTAGCAGAAGGGAACACTACTGTTTCGATGGTTGGGCACATCATGTGTTTGTGCTTACCACTTTTTAGATGGCTGCTAGTATTTGAGGAATATCAACAATTTAACATGCTTTTATATAGATAAAGAATAGAAGAAGCATTTTTTTTAATGCGTATTAGTACGAAATTTCCATGTATTTGTTATTTACACGCATTGTCAAATTTAGGACTCGATTTTAAGCCAGATTCACTATAATTTTTAGTTTAACTAACACAGGTCGAAAAATTACGTAAAATATAAATTACAATTGCATATTTTACAATTCTCAAGTAGAAAAATATGATTGAATTTTTGAAAGTCTCATGTTATATTTATTTATTGAGCGTTTTTCAAATATGTATGATAACTGAAGTGTACTGATGAATTAGGTGGCCCCAATGAAGTGCAGGCACAACCCACACGCAAGAAAATGTGTTCAATATTATGGCCTGACTTCAATCCAAATATGTTGCTCTTAGATTATGATCACCTTAACCATTTTTATTGCTTTCCTATTGATATAATGCTTTAACGAAGATAGGCTTTTAACTTAAACAATGGATTAAATTTTTTAGTTGAATACTGTTGCGTTAAGCTGAAAGTCCATACTATCCGTTTTATGCGTTTTGCTCTGTAACTTGTTACATACAATTACCCAGAATCTACTTTTTTGACAGACGTATAAAACGCATCGACGCCTAGAACGGATGGTATGGACTTTCAGCTTTATGGACAAATAATTCAGTGGCTACAGTCCGACTAACAGATGGCATAATCCTGCTGAGGTAAAAACTTGAACAGAAATATGTTTAGTATCATTTAGAAAGTAGACTAGTAAAATAGTTCAGTTGTCATCTGATGTACTAGCGGGCAGGTATACATATAAACACAAATCGTACTTAATATCCGTGCAAAATTTTAATAAAAATATTTTATACGTTCGTGGTTTGTAAAAATATTTGTTCTGGTAGTTCTTTTCATTTTTATTTTGCTGTAATTTTTTTAACAACGTGGGCTGGTTAGCACTGAAGGAAAAAAACCAAATACAAAGGTATGGAGCGAAACCGTAGACAGACGGACTCGTTGCGATAAAAGACAGACTGGCAGGCTGCGTAGTTTTGCTATGAAAACCTGTAACATATACATTTAATAATATTCTTCCCTGTGTGTTTGTTTTCTCGTATTCTATTTGTACTTTAACAGTGTACATGATGATTTTGTTGTTTTGAATAAATAAAAACAGAATAATAAAAAATCGGGATAAAAATTTTATATACCCTTGTGGTTTAATGAAGCTTTATAGTTTTGCTTCGTGTAAGTGTAAGTTTGTGCGAATAAGTTTGCGTTTATGTGTGTGTACAAGTGTGTGTTTGTTTGTATGCATGTGTGTATATTCGCTTTTACATCATGTGCTCATAGTTTTCTTGTATGTGGTTTTGCACTTTGTGTTTGACCTGCACAACTATTCCTCTTGTTTTTCTGTTTTTTTTTTCTTTTTTCTCTCAAACTCCCAAAAGGTTAAAAATGGACCTTTTGTTGTGGTTGCACGAGTTCATGCCACAAATGTACAATTCCCCCATACATTTTTGCACATACATAAGCGTGCTTGGGCTCCAACCACCACATAAATATAAATCTGTGCCAACGACAATAACAACAACAACAACGATAATAATATGGTAATAGTGTTAGTGATGCGATTATTTCGTTTATGAATTTAAAACTTTCTCAACTCGAAAAAGTTTTGAATGTTAAAAATAAAGTCAAATTATGCTTTGGAAGTACAGTAGAATTTTCTAGTTTGTTTTATTTTATGTTGAAAGATTTGGAATGCCAAGAAAGTACAAAAAGAGGATGGGACATTTTTTACATGAAAATAAATTTTAAAGTAATTATCTCCTACCACAATGGGAAATGGTGTTCGAAATTAATGAGCCGTTGCCTACTTTAGGGATATTAAATTATTATTGTATTAAAAGGATGTAGGGAAATCATTTGTTTGCCTTTACTATTTTTCACAAGTTGTTGTAACTAGTGATTAGAAGAATGTCAGCAATATCTACAGCTTTTCGAAAGTTTGTGTGAAATATGTAGGCATATTATGTTTTTATAAAAAATAAAATTAAAAAAAATTTTTTTGTGTTATAAAGAAACCAAAAAATTTTTTAATGTATCATAATGAACCTTAATTGCGAGTCCCTTTATATAGTGAACAAAACTTTCACGAAACTTCGAGAAATATGAAATAAAAAGCTTTGCGTTTTTATTGTCATAAACACACGTCGGGCCAATTAGCTTAAAAAATAAATAACTAACATAATCATAAAAGTTCGATAATATTTAAAAATTACAAAAATTATTGTGATTGATTTTTGTAATATGTTAAATAGTGCCTGTCACCTAAATGTATTTTTAGGGAACTAATTTTATTCCGAATAATAAAAATATATTTTTAATTTTATAAATAAGTCTTTCGTATATTTTAATTACGAGTATTTTACTTTCTACTTCTAGATAATGCCAACAAAAGGCATGTCCGAAGTAGTGAATAAAAGAATATTTTTCTAGAAATGTTACAAAAATATCGAATAAATTGTATATCTCTGTAGGATGGAAGTGAATTACACATATTTTCTAATTACTTTTATACTGTTGGAATCAGGAGTTTTACTTCTATTGAGAGGTAAATAGTACTAAGTCATATCTGCTGTAATGTTTGACATAGACAAATTAGGAATGACAACAAGTCTAAAGTTAAGTTAAGAGGTAAAGAACACCAGTGAACTAAATTTTCTTTGGCAAGAAATTTAATTATACCAATGACTGGCTGCCTTTTAAGAAGTCAGCATGCGTCATAAAAATGTTCCAGCTTTTGAGGTTCAACTTCACGATACTACTTGCGGAGGCGTTCAGGTTTAGAAGAAGCAATTAGAACTCGCTTTGAAAACGTTCGAGATTCGAAACCGATTTTCTACGCTTCTTCTGGTACTGACGCCCTCTTTTGTCCCTGTGTCACCTTTTTACCTTTTGCGACTCACGCTTTCTCCATCCAATATAATTCTGCTTGTAAATCCTACTGCTCTTTTTGGTACCCTCATGACGACCATACACCTGGAACACTCGATGATATGCTCACTTATTAATGGTAAAACTGTTCTTGGCGCCTTGGCAAGACCTTATGACCTTGTTTTCTTCCTCGAAACTTGCATATTTGAAGCTTACAAATGATCTTGTCTGTGTCCTGCACCAATTCAAAGCAATCCTCGTATGATTGTAGCTTTGGGAAATCTCAAACCTTTTGTTCTGGAACTTGGTGCTGTCTGTTTAAAAAGACGTCGGACTATTCAAAGCCAATTATGGAAGATAAATAAGACCATGTCCTTCTTAATACGTAACAGCAACTTTATTAATTGATATCATTGATTTAAAAATAGTAATGCTGGTATTATACAATATATTTGGGATAAGGCAAAAAAATTAATTAATACTTAAGTGGACTCATTTATGATTGTCAACATGCGTTTGTAGTCTCCTATAAAATTTCCAAATGTGACTAATTTTCCATGAACTGATTTTATTTATTTCATGTAATTTGTAAGTGATTCGCCTTTATGCTTCATATATTCTTTATGATTCCTATATTCTCAATTTCTATAGCATGAGTGTTTAGGACACAAAAGTGTATTAATAAGTTCCATTGTTAATTACCTATTAGAGTCATAAAATGGTGCTGCTGTCCTTCAGCATATTTAAGTCTTCAGAAGAACTTGCAGAGAATTTTAGAAAAGCTTAAAATAAAGAAAAATCACTTAAAAAAGAGTAAAATTTTTAAGAAAAGAATAAATTCGAAAAAAAGGTTTTAAAACAGCAAAAAATATATGATTAATCAAAACAGAATTCTCCTCGAGTATCATTTTCAGGATATTTGTTTTATTTTTTATATTTGTAAAAAAATATCCTGAAGATGGTACTCGAAGAGTATCGAAATATCAATTAATAAAACAAAATAATCCTAAAAAATAAATTATTCTTCATTATGTATGGTCATTGTAGAAAATCGGGAGAAAATGCAAGATCTTATTCAATAACTTTTAATATCTAAAAAAAATTTAATCTTATAAAGGAGCTAAGCTCCTAATAAAAATTATACACATGAAACCAACAAAAATTCAGGCGTCTCGAGAAAAACTCCAAAATGCGCCAAAACTATAAGGTTCGTGGACAACTTTATATAAAAAACAGCGTAATAATTATGTTAGTTTTTTCTCACTTGGTTACAATATTTTTTTTTTTTAATTTTGGTAACAAAATTTTTTGGTCGTGGCAAATGATGCTGTACATTGAAAAAAACTGTAGTAAATTTTGTCTCAATGTATTTTGTTGTTGCGGTCTCGTAATGTCGTGTGTTTAAAAATGGTATTTTAATACGAAGCCTGAAGACTCAATGTAAAAAAAAACAAGTTTATTGCTCTGAAGTGACCCCGTAAAAATGATAGAAGTTGTTCTTAAGGACTGCAATTTTTCCAAAAGATCCATTAATGCATTTTTTCGTCTTTCAGAAAGTTAATTTGACAAAATCCTGATTGAATTTTCTTTGACTAACATGAAAGAAACTGTTACTACTGGAAAATTTTTATCTTTTCAAGACTTCTATTTCTAGTAACAAAACAGCAAAATGTTTAGCCTTGTTTAGCATAATTCATTTAATAACATTAAAAAGGAGAAGTTTGTAATGACAAGCTTGAGTTGAAATCGCTTGAAAATGAGCTCAATTTACATTTACTTCTACATAAAAATATCTGTATTTTCATGACTTCATAAGAGGTTCTTTTTCACTATGCCTCTCCCAAATACTCTCTTACTCTCACAGCTAATCTCTGTAGATATTAACCTAGTTCTTTATATGCGGATGTGGCTGAGGTGGTAAATGCGTTGACTGTTGAAGAAGAAAAGGAATTAAATTACGTAGTTAAAAATTATATATAATGATGATGAATTTCATATATAATACAATATAAGTGATACTATGGAGCTAAAAGCATTCAAATTACGGAAAAAGTACTTCATAATTTCTTAAACATAACTTCAGGTCCAATGAACTAGATCCAAGACAGAGAATGTCTTGCAATGACAAGCCTACTATAGCATCATCAAAGAAAAGTGTCTTCTTCGGAAGCTCTTTTTTGTATAGCTAAAACTTTTCTTTTGAATTTTCCATTTTTTTCTACAGATTTTTTTTTTATAATTTTCACTTAACTTCTTCTATTTTTCACTTTGGTAAATCCTTATATTATTATCAATTTCTTTAAAAATCTGATATTTTTCAAATACTTCTAAACCTCACAACACTAAACCGCAGAACCTTGTTCGAAAGAAATATAAATATTTGCTTAAGAGGATTGCTTTCATTTTAAATGTTTGGGAGCAAGAGTTTTTCAAGAAACTTAAGTTTCAAATCCCGTAAACACACACACACACACACACACCGTCACACAAACAACTGCTTATACTATCGCACACAGCCATTGACATGCACCTCCTGCCATGAAAGCAAACAAAATAAAAACAGAAGAAGCGTCCCATATAATGTGACAACACTTTTTTATAATCCTTTACTGAAACTAACAAAAGAATGAAAGGATTTCAAAAAGCAGTTAGTTTTTGTTCCAATATCTCTGCACACATACACACAAAAAAGATACTTACTTTAATCTTAAGGAACTCTTTAGGTTTCTTTTGTATTAAAATTCTGTGAAAAACGAAATAGGAGAGGAATTATATAGATGGCACACTTACCTGCCGTACCGCATAGTAACAGGTTAAGTTTCGTGGGTAGATACCAGGATAATTTGGTGATTGCAAACGACAGGCCTTCTTATCACAGTCGCTAAATATGCGGGAACAATAAGTACCAGGTATTAAATCACCTTAAATGAGCAAATAAAAAAAAAAAACAATAAAAAACATTAAGCTTACATTTGACAAAAGAAAGATTAATTTAGTTGTGCTTAGTTTGAGATTTTCCTCTTCATTATAAGAAAAAGTGTGCAAAATCGTTTGTATCTAATTAATAAATTTCAGTTTTATCAACTGACTAAAATGGTAAACACCGGAAGCATGATTTTTTTAATTTAAAGCTTAAGATAATAAATATATATTCATTTGTTTTACTTAAAATATTTTTTATTTAGTTGATGGACTTACCTAAATAGTATTTGGGCTCGGTGTAATTTTGTTCATCTTTAATCATTTGCTTGTTAAGTGAATTTAGAAAGGTTTTATTGTTAGCGTAAGAACTAAATAGACTAAAGTCCTGTCCATAACGATCCGAATGAACGCCACTTGTATTGGTGAAATCATCGCTGGCATTTTGATGCAAGAAACTGCTACGATTATGCCAGTGTTGCAAGTCTAATATTTTTGAAATAAGAATATAATATTTAGTGAATATGAAACAGAAAAATTAAAACTACATTTGATAATAAAAATCGTTAATCTGATTAAAAGAATATTTAATTTGAAGCTCATTACGCTATTTGTAGCTGTTAATTTGAAAAATTGCAGGATTTTTCCATTCAAAAGAATGTTATATTAACAAGATAATAATTTCCAAATATTCAATCAAATAGATAACAATTATAACAATTTATTCAAAAAGGAAGAAATAGCAAAGCCAATTTTAAAAGAATAATGATTTAATCACAAACATTAGTTTTTCTGACAATCATGGTGTATTGTTATATCAAAAAATATTTTATTATTAATTTCACTTGACCCCGCATCCTTGAAAATAACGTCCTTTATTAAAAAAATTATATTAAAACAGAGTGAACTATTTAAGTCAAATTTTTCGTGGCCTGAGATCTGGTGAACTCGAACCTTAGCATAATCAATTACACTCATCGCCGATCGAAAAGTGTCAAAGCCCCAAAGACTCACAATATACACACATTTTCATAGCGTCTTGACTGTCGCAAAGGATATACGTGAAAACTGGTATCAAGCTAAGTACATTACCAAATGGATTTTACATAAAATTCTAAAGAAAGTTGTCTAATTGTCAAAATCATATTTAAAAAGTCGATAAGACGATACTAATTGTGGAAAATATGTCGTCTCATACCGCAAAGTTTCTACAAAAAAACCCCATACAGTTCCTATTTAGTGATACTTAGTATAAAAGGTTCCTATGATAATACCAATATGTATATGCATAAAAAACTTTAAATTCTTCTATATTGCACAAGTAATTATTCGCGAGAATGTCTTGAATAACTTTAAACTAGTCATTTGTCAAAGAAGATTTATATCAAGTTGGCCATATATTTGATTAAAAAGAAAGCGCAGATGCTACAATGTTTATATTAATTTCTATGATCTCTAGAATCAAATCTCTACAGCACACGCCACGACTTCTGCTCTGCTGCGAGATATACTGTAGACGGATTGAAGAAATTATTGCCTTCTCCTTAACTTTTAAATCTATTGGTAGAAGTCATAGTAGTATGTATAGCACATCAGTATGTGTAACGTGAAAAGCACTTTATTCAAGCTTCTGTTGTATAATAAAATAGATCTTATTCTCGCAAAAAGGGCCAAAGACAATGGGTCAATACTTAAAAAATTTACGAAATGAAGCTGCACAGATCCCTTGAATGATCTGAGTAAATAAACTCCTATTCATTCTGACAAATCTATTGCAAGCGTAAAATGCAGTATTCAGTGACCACCGCATCTTAGTTCTAGTCGAAATTAATATATTTACCTTTATTTCTTCTTTTTTCCTCGCTGCTTTCTAAGAACTATAGATATAAAGCCATGTATCTTAATTTTTCTTACTCAATTAGCGGAACTATTTTATAAGGACTTGCGACAAGCATACAGCACAGGAAGTAGATCTAGTTTCGATAGGATTGAAAAAATGACATCGCCATCATATTTACTAAATTGAATTGACTATTAAAGGAGATCTCTAGAATTGCATTTGATTGCAATTGATATCTAAAAAAATCCTCTGATATCTAAGAGGAGTTTAGTCGTGAGTTCGCCTGCAAATCGAGCTTCGTATAATATACTCAATAGCTCTTGTAGGCTCGCTTGCGTCAACTTCCTACAGTTTAATGTCTGCTGTTACGTTGCGAACAGTTATATTAGCTTTTGATCTTTCCTAGTGCTTTTATAGCACAATTGTTTCGGAGACTACTTCGCACATATTGGTATGCTCCTTCATTTAGTCTTTAATTAGACAGTGATGAGTGCACATGCAGCGAATGGCTAAATATTTTTCAGGAATACTTAATCAGTAAAGACTCGTATTTTATTTGAAAACTGATATATTAATAAGCTAAGGTTGCTATCGTTACGACAAGGAATATATTGATATACGCCTTTTATACAATCTATATATATATATATATAATAGGATGTGTGTATGTATGTATGTATGTATGTAACGTAATGGCTCCAAAATGGCTGGGCCGTTTTTGATGAAATTTTCAGGGAACCTTCAGAATACTCGGGCGGGTGACACTGTGAAGTCCGATTTTTTATTTTCGGTCTGTGGGCGGAGGGGCGTGGTAAAATCTAATAATTCATAAAATGAGAACGGCTTGGCCGATTTCTGTAAAACTTTTTGTCAGTTGTTCGTATTTTAGAAGAGAAGGTTTTTATGGAAGAAAATTTTGGAAAATCCCTCCGGAAAAGTCGGAAAATTGGAAAAATCGAAAATCGAGTTTTTGTATGAAATTTTGTTTGAAATTATTACTTAATGGCTTTTCAAATTAAAAAATAGAAAGTTTGTCTGAAGGCTTAAAATTGGGGCGAGGCGAAGTTCGCCTGGTCCGCTAGTATATATATATATATATATATATATATATATATATATATATATATATATATATATATATATATATATATATATATATATATGTAACGTATGGACTGCAAAACTTTATGATAGATATTCAATGGATTTTTTTTTTAAAGGCCGTAATTTTCGTTAAAAGCTCAATTTAAATCGTGTGGTAATATAACACTGTTTGCTTAGGGCCAGCAACGCGGACGGGGTCAGCTAGTCTTCTATATTAATGCTTATCTGTCATAAATTACTTTTAATTTACATCTTTTATAGATTGTTTGCAATTCCTTGATTTTTACATTAAACTGCATGTTTCATAAGAACATTCAGTGAAACCAGCAAACCACTTACCTTCAGCTTTAACACCGCCATAACGAGTTACAGAACTATCACGGGAAAGAACTTTATATCGCATACGAAAATCAAAATTATAACCGCTTTGATCACGTGCTAATCTGCAAATAAGAAAAAATGAAAATAAATAGCAATAGGAAAAATACTGAACAACAAACTTTAGAAAAGTATTAGAAAATAATTTGAAATAGTTGGCAGAAAGTATTTCCTTATAGAAAACAAGAAATACGAACAAAATAAATAAAAACATCAGAATGATTTGAGATTGGCTTCCACAGGCTAAATAGGAAATAGTTGTACAAGTTTGTGATAATGATAAAAGTTTATGTTTTCTAAATATAAAATAAAAATGAAAAAACTATATCCTCATAGAATGACAAGGAAATGCAAGAAAAGGACAGAGATTGAGAAAATAACGTTTCTACTTACTTATTTAATTTAATGGTAAAAATCAATGAACGGGATTCACTATAAAATAAAACTGGTCCCCATGAGTTGCCACACCACATGCCTCCAATGGGTGTGCGGGCTGATTCAGCTATTTGCATATAACCATCCGGACAGCCATCCTGAGTATATGAGGTAAAACGTCCAATTGTGAAACTATCCAAAGTAACCTGATAAAAATAATTTTTATTTTTTCCGTTAGTTTATTTAGTGAAAAGCTCCACTAAAAATATACGAGTATATAGGAATATACATGAAAGTTATAAAAAGGTGAATAAGTTAAAAAAATCATCAATGAATAATATTTCTTGTGTTTTTCTCTCTTTTTGTTTTTGTTGCTAATTTCTTTTAGCAGTTTAGCAATATTTTTCTACTGACTGAGTATGAATAAAATCAAAAACGTTTTTGTTCATTCAAAATTTGCTGAACAGAAAAGTTTAGTGATGAATTATTAATACTCTACAGTTATTTAACTTCTAACTTAATTGTTTTTGCATTGCACAATGGGTCTTAAGTATAAAAAATGTATAAAAACTTTACCTTTTTCTATAACAAATGCAAATCGCTAATCTACTTGGCTTGTCTAGTGAATTCTCCCACAATTTTCAAAACATATAACGAAAATCTCAAATTTGTGATTTTTGACCATTGTCCTGAATGAACTAATGTTGATCTTTGGCAAATTTTATACTCCAAAAAAACAATGTAATACCAAAATTTTTTCAATTTTAATTAAAAAAAAAAAATAATAAATAATAATAATAAAATTAACCAAAAATTATGCATTTAGATTGCAACAAAAAATATGGCCGTATCTTTTATATGCAATCCTTTCCTTTACTTTTTTTTATCTAATTTTAGTTGCAAGTTTTTAGAGAAAGGATTAGGTTTTAGGCAAAAAAATAAAAGACACAAAAATACTTCTTTCAGATATTTTTTGTTCATATAGGAAAACTATGCTGTACAAGAAGATAACAAGTTTCTGACATCGGATTGTGGTAGAGAGAACAAAATACATATAAGTGTTATGATTTTAATTTGCAAGGGGGTTAAAGGGATTCCTTCTGTATAGTGGTTAGTCGACATAGAAAACCATGAGACGATAAAATTTATTACAAAGTCCGATTTAATGGAGGGTACTACATATACCTAAATTATAAGGGAGTCATAGTTTCTTATACCAATTCATCATAAGATGGGTGTAATATATTCAGACTCAAACTTGTAAAATGCCGACAAACGTATGTATGATAGCATCCTTTATTGCAACCTTGTTATTATTATGTTATTTTTGTGTTGCATATTATAATTTAATTTTGTGGAAACTTTTTTTGCTAAAACTTGGAGAAAAACTGGAGAACTTTAAATTCTCAAATGCGTATGGTTCGTAATTGTGTAGATTGAGCATTTATATGAATTGAGCTTTGTATCATGCTAAAATTTTTTATGTATGATTAAAAACAATCCAATCTCTATATGCCTCATTTTTAGGCGCAGCTCCTGATAACAATAAAAAGTCAAGTATCAAATACTCATTGACTAACTTCTTGTGGGATTGTTTTTAAACGCTCAAGGTCCTTACTTACAAAATATTTTAATTCTTTCCTACTGTGTGTTTTAATTTCTTGCCAAATTCGGCAAACGCTTCATATTTTTCAGTCAATAGCAACTAGAAAATTCTAAAAAAAACCTAAATATTATTTATGCTCTCAGCAAAAGAAAAAATCAAACTTCTATAATTTAAGAATTTTCTAATAAAAAATTTCAAACAAATACCAGCTTGACACATATTTTTGCATTCATCAATAAAGAACTAAAAAAAACTAAAATTCAAAAACTTTTTAATAAAAGCAACGAAAAAAATATTATGTAACAGTAAAAATCGTCCTGCTACTAAATAACGGTAACTAAAAACATTCTATGATGTCGGTTGACGGATATCCTGTTCTCACGTTTCCTGCAAATGCTTTTGTTTTTAGAATTTTTTCCCAAACACTTCTGCTGAACTGGCAATCCCTTTGCATGAACTTTTCATTTTTTCATTTAATGTAGCCATGCAAATCAGTTAATGTTCTATGTAGAAATGCATGTATGTATGTGTATGAGTTTTAGGTCGAGCACTATTGAAGCTTAAGTTTCAATATGTTATTTGGCCATCTAGGGATTAGAAAGTAAAAATCACTATTTGTCAGCCATTGTTTTGTTTAAGATAAAAACACCGAGCCACCGGTGGCAGGAATATCTCTACTAAGTGCCCTCTGATTTAAGTTTTAAATAAGTAAAAAACTATTGCAGTACCTGCTGTCCAAGTTTAATGACAAATTGATTTATTTTTTTTTTAATTTGTGTTATCATTAACACTTTTGATCTCTAATATATTTTGAATTTTGTAATAGTACTATTCATTTTATTTGAAAACATTAGCAAACAGGATCACTTATCAATTATAGTCCTTGTGTGTCTGGCATTGATATATTATAAATCTCATTCGGCTTACTTTAATAAAATCTTTCGGCAATTGAATCGTGTTTTTTTTGTTACCTATACTAAAGAGTATGAAGAGCACTTGCTAGGATCCTTAAAAGTGCAAGTAATAATATTTTTACTTTTTACTTTTTTATTAAAGTACATTTGCTAAGGGTTAATTTTTAAAAAAGTTCTTCTTTACCTTAAAAGTACATTTTGCAAAAAGCATGAAAGATCTTTCTTCTTCAAATTAAGCACTATACTTAATATTGAAAATTCATTATTTGGGATATTCTCCCCAACTAATCGTTGGGAGAAAAATAAAGTAGACTCACGTTGAGTAAATTGTTTGTTGTGTTAGTTTGTATAGAATTCTAAACCTACTATGATTATGTATTTTTGTAATTCATATGCAATATTGAAATTATCATATTGTATTTGATTTATGTGGCATAAACATCCGAGGTTGAATGTTTTCAAACTGCTTAAACTTCACTGACGATTTGGTTTAAGCAACCAATGAAATGTCGGCATATGAAGAGCTAAAGCCACAACAAACTTTTGATTTTTTGTATGAATTAAGCACTATTTTGAGAAAGTACCTTTTCAAAAAATATACTTGAAAAAAGTTAACTTTCAAAATATTCCTTTGAAAGGGACTTTTTTGCAATAAAAACTCACCTTTTGAAAAAGGTACTTCTTGTTAAAAAAAGTACATTTTCAATATGCCAGAAAAAAACTTGTTAATACTTGAATGAGATGTAGCATAAACAAGGATATTTAACGGCTTTTAATATCAATATTTTAGCATTAAAATACTCTTCTTTTTCTTAGTTTTCTTGAGCATAATTTCTTTTTATCATTAATGCTACTGCGTGTTCCCATCGGATTATATTGGAGTTGCCACCAAAGTGGTTCTCTCTGTCTTTGTTAAATTTGTAATTATTTTATTATAAAAACTTACCTGCACAACATCGCCATGCTGACCACCGGCTGCTGTGAAAGTCAACACACAGACATACGGCAGGCGATCCTGTTTGGGACGATGCAGTTCTAATGAATACGTTAGGCCTATATCACCATAATAAGTGCGATTACAACCTGAAAAAAAATTATATTAATTGAAAATATTTTCAAATTACATGTAAGCAATAGAAACAAAAATAACTTTTTATGATTTCAAAGCATATCACAGCACAATTTCTTCTTTTTCTAATTAGAGTTTCAACAGATTTGTTCTCAAAAGACTTTTAACACTAATGAAAATTACAAAACGGAAGGCCGATATAGATTAGGACTAAATAGATTTCCAATTTTGTTATGCAATCAGAACTTAGATTTTTAACACATGTTGACTCCTTTGACTTCTGTTGACTGATTTTTCTATCACTTGCTCATGTCGAAGGAAATTAAATCTCAACGAACTCTTTAACACGTGCTTTGTTTAGAGATTCATCCTTATTATGTTTATTGTCCTCAAGAACATAAAATATTCATGAACTGTGGTGGCTTTATATCGGACTTGTTTAATGTTGCACTCAACTTTCAAAGTAACATTCGTGCCACATGCAAGAAAATCACTTTTCACAAATCTCCAAAGAAGTACGAGCATAAGATTCATTTAGTCTTTTGTTATCGTTTCCTTTTTTAATATATTCCTGTTGTTTCTGAAACACAATTGTCAGGCATGGCTGCCAGAGAGCTACGAGTAGCAGTCACTGGTGTAATAACAATAAACAAAAGGATGACACCATGAAACTAAATTCCAAATTACCAGCCCCACTTGGTTGAATATTAAAAAAAGAGCTAAAGTTAAAGAAGTTGTATTATAAATAATACGCCTAAGGCGACATATGGCAATTGTTATAAAGAGTGCACATTATTAAACAAGAAAAATATTTCTAATGAATTACTTATTATTATGAATTATTTATTTAAATTTTAACTTAAGTTACTGTAAAATCTCGAACGCACCAAGTCGTGGATGAACTGACTACCGTACTCTCGACTATCCTGCTAGAGCATATATTTTTGATAAATATCGATCGCAAAAATATTAAAGTGAGTGAAGAACTAGTTATGTTTCGACATACCTTTTTACGTTATTAAATATTTATAAATATCTTCTTACGATTTGTGACATATTTCATTTGAAACGTAATTCATTCTACATTTTTGTTTAATAAAGATTTTTCAACAAAAATGATTTTGTCTGCAGAGAAAACGTATTTAAATTTTTTCTCTGAGGAAGTTTAGAACTCATGACAAAATTATTATTTATTAAGGGACGAGGCATACGCAATTTCATATCTCTGAAGGCTTTTTGAATTTATAGAAAAACTATCATATTCTATCAGTTCGTGATTTTATAAATGAGGTAAAGGCAATCCCGCCTGTAATATTTTTTTATTGATTTGACTTATCCCAATAATATATATATTTCTTTGATTTCTTAAGAAAAGTTATCGATGATTTTAATTTTTTGTAATAAAAAATAAATAAATAAAACATTTCTTTGCCGGGAATTTATTGTAAACTTTAACTACATATAAAAAATTTATAGTTTTGATAATAAGAAAATACTTTATAAATCATATATAGAGAAAGTTGACGATTATATTTTTTTTAAACCAAACCTTGTTTCATTTCCAGGCCTGGTGTGCTGATAAAGATTGGCTTCTTAGAAGCAGCATACAAACAAACAAACTTGCAAACATACAATCACAGCTTCAATTTTAAATATCTAGATGTAACAATATTACAATCATTTAAATGTCTCGTTTTAAGTTTTCCATAAGTAGGACTATCAGGCCTGTCACAGAAATCAATTTCGATCGAAAGTGGAATTGATTCCGTATTTTGCTTCTCCAGAAAACAAAAAACGAAATTGTTTTTCGGAATGAAACCACTTTTAATTTCAAGATCGAATTTGCATTTTTTGTATCTGATAGTACAAAAACAAATTTAAAACTTTCTTGATTGAATAAATAAAATAATAAAATACGGAATCAATTCCACTATCGATCGAAATTGATTTCTGTGACAGGCCTGTATAACTCGAATACACGTACATGGATTATCTCAATATAAATTAATAATATCTTTCAAATGCATTTGAAGTTTTTAATATCATTTTAGCTCTCAGCTTTTATTTTATTTTAATAGAATACTATTTATTTTAGTTACATTTCATATGCAGATGATATTAAATATTTTTATATACACTTATATACATACATACATACTTCATTATAAAACTAGGAGCGAGAACGAATGTAAAATGTGGCAATCAACATTTGTCTTCACAGTTGTAGCTTTTCTTTTAATTTTTCTGTGTAACAGTTTAACACGGCATGAATGTTGCATGTGTTACATGTGGCGCAGCTTTGCCATGGCACCAGCACTTCTTTCTGAATTAAGTTTTTAAGCCCGCTTAGATGTTCTGCTGTTTCTTATTTCTTGTTTTACATTCTATTCATGTTGTTTTGTGTTGTCTACTTAAAGGAGTTTGAACAAATTGTTAGTAACACGCAGTTGTTATTATTGTCTCGTATTTTTGTTGCCTTTGTGCTGTCTCATAATTTGTTAAATTACTTTCAAGTTCTTTTGTTGTTGAGATTTTTACTTATTTTATTGCATTTATTTATGTGTTGTGTGTATGTGTATATATGCGCCTACTTGCAACTTTTTCCTTGCATTCGTTTTTCTTTTTGCTATTGTTTTGTCTTGCTATCGTTGTGTACAAGTATTATTGTAATATTGTTTGCTAAGTCTTTTACAGATGTTATTCTCATGTTTCTACCAAAAAGTTTTTCAATCTTCTTCTCTACTCCCATTTAAAGAAGAGGGGGTAACTGGTCGTTGTTGCTGTTTTCTTGTTTTGTTTTAGTTTCCACAGTTTTGTTGCACTTGCCACTTAATTGAATTGTATTAAATGTGTACTTTCTGTAACACTTGTGGTCAACAGTGGGTTGGTCATTTGGATGTTCTCTCTAAATGGTTTTAACTTCAAATGTACACATAAACCAACACTTGCGTGGGTGGTGCAAAGAGTTTATCAAATGTTAAAAAATGCATAAGTACTAATTTTGAAGTGTTCTGTTTCTGTTCCGCGTTTTTTTTTAATTCAAGATAATTTATAAAAAAACGTTCGATCCTTCTAATATATGATCATCATGTGATATACTTTGGAAATTGGAATTGCACAGAGTTTCAGCAGCCTTTGCGGTTAAAATGTTGCATAAGATTTTAGTTGTTAAAACAGTTAGCTATCTGTGACAGCTTAAAAATAGAAAGGCTGATCAAAGCTTATGAGTGACTAATAACTTGAGTCCTGCTGATTCATACAACGTATAGTCGTTTCAAGTAACGATTTGTAGATGTAAGTATTAGACGCTGAATAGGATGTCATGTAACAGTTCGGATATATGTCGCGCTTACCGATATTAGGGGCTATTGTTAATTCTGGGTAGAATATCAACCACAGAATTAATTATATATGCATCATGACAACTCCAACTCATGTCCAACTTAACCAACAGGTGACTTTTCTTAGACTCATTAAATTAAATTAATGATCTTTCCATTGTGTGGGCACATATTGAGTGTTTATACTTCCCCTGCATGATTTCGTAGCGATTTTTGTTAGTAAAGAAAGCCATTGATTCGATAACGGTTAATTCTGTGGCAAGAAAAACTGTCTGAACCATTAGAAAGAATATTTTTTATTGGAAATATAAGCATACCTTGTGCTAAAATATAAGGTGAACTATCATTCTATATGGATACCTATTAAATTGTGTACAAATAATATTAACAAAGCTCTGGATAAATTGTGCATAAATGAGGAATGTTAAAGTAAACTTCTGCTATCTTTGAGCCTTAGAATGTCTAAAGATTATTCCAACAGAGTAAGAAAATTATTCTGAAAAGTAAGCTAATGACTATGTTCTAAATACTTATACATACAAGTTATGGCCATATTCACTGAATTCAATTTGGACAAAGTTATCAATTTTTTAAAATTAATTTTTGTTGATTCTTATTTAGAAAACTTTCTGTAATTTTCTGATATAACAGCTGATAAGTAGTTTTAGTTCTTTAAAAAAACATATAATTTTCTTATTGCATTACATTCCGGTGGTATATGATTATTGTATTTTTACAGTTATAAATTAATTATACGCTGTTTGTTCTTTTTGTAATAACGATGTACAACTCTAATAAATATTTTTCTATTTTCAACTTTCGATATTCGATATAGTAGATATAGATTTTAGTATTAAATTGGAAAAAGAATAAACTAAATGGGTCTACAGAACTGACAGAACTAATGTTGGGAAGACATGACGGTATAAAATGTTTATATATTTGGTTGCATAGATACCATCCCTACTAAGGTGGTAACTTGTTGCAGTAGATAAGGCTGTGTATTGTGAAATATTAGAATATATTCCGATAATTTGTCAGACAGCCCATGCACTTGTTGCCCTTCTTCATTTGCACTATTTACTTGTATGTTTGTTTAATTGAATGTAGATATTTCGTTAAGTTTTATTTTGTTTTATTTTTGACATTTTGTATAAAGACATGTTTCAATTTGTAAAACTTTAAGCTGACAGTAATTACACTGAGCGTGTTTAAAATAAAGGAATTACTTGAACAAGAGGAATTTATTTTTTCCATTCGAATAAAATAACACTGGCGGCATCAAAATTGAAAACTAAGGACATTTTAAATATTTAACTTATATTGTTACAAAAGCAATTAGAAATCTCAATTTAATTTGTTTAAAGGAGCATAGCAACTCTCTTTTATTGAAGTATCCACATCGCATCGAATACGAACTATACAGACTGATACACTAGCGCTTTAAACTTTTGCTCAGTGGCGTACTTTACACCTACAACTAATTTATGTTAAATTCATACTATGTTGTTCCTTAAAAAAATTCATTACAACACTTCTATATAAATTACTCAGAGTGTTGCTAACTATGCCATTGTCTTTCTGTATTATTGTTTTCTAAATATATTTATTTTTACATCATTCTATTTTTATTCGTTTTTCGTGTCTTATAGTTTGTAATAAAGCTGATGTTATCGTTCATTCTTTTATTTTCAATTTTATCTCTGTAATAAAACTAAATGATTTTTAATTAGAATTCTGTATATGAGAGATTTATTTTTCGTAATTTATAAATGGTATTTAAATTAAATTAATGCCTTTTTAACAAAAAGGCAATAAGAATTGCTAGTAATATTGTTTATATGAATGCTACTGTAGCGTATGATGAACTTTTATTCGTACAAACACATTGCTCATACTTCACCGATTATAAAATGTACAAACGAGTATGTGCAATGCACATATGTATGCACATTGTGCATACATATATTTTTCGTTAGGAATTAAATAATTAAATATTTTTTATTACAGAAAATGAATGAAGGTTTTAAGGAAAAATTTTTATATAAAAAAATTATGGAAAAATAATCGTGATCGAAAAATTTCATAATCTACCCATTGAATTGATAGTGAATTGATATACTCGTATATATTTTTTAATAAATGAAAAATTAATTAAAAACGCTGATTTTTTATGCGAGTCGGGATTGGTAATGATATTAAAAATATAGTGAATTAATTTAACTCCTTTAGTCTTACAAAAGTTATTCCGAAATTTGCATAAGAATTAAATAAAATAGATAAAATGCATTCGAAAGCTAACAAAGTATTTGCATTGAATTTTTTGTAAAAAATGGAATTAAATGCTTAAAACACTTGAAATGTTGAGAGTGGCATTTAGTGATTGTATTCTGATTCGAAAAAAATTTTTACAAGTGGTACAAGCTTTTCAAAGACGACGCTCGTCCTGGAAGCTCCATCACATCAAGAACCAATGAAAATGTTAAGAAAATGAGAGAAATTGTAATGGAAGACCGCCAATAATTGTCGAACCACTATTAGAGAAGTTGCATAGAATATCGGCATATTGGTTGGCTAATGCCGCACAATATTGGGCATGAAGAGTGTGGCAGCGAAGCTCGTTCCGAAATTGCTGAATTTTGAACAAAAAACTGCCACATGGGAATCGTTCAGGAAATGTTGAATGACGTTAACGACGATGCATATTTGCTTAAAAGGGTCATAACTGGCGACGAATTATGGGTCTATGGTTATGACATCGAAACCAAAGTTCTATCGTCCAAATGTAAGAACCAAGGAGACCAAAAAAAAAACACGCCAAGTTCGATCAGATGTCAAAGTTTCGCTCACTGTTTTGTTCGATTACCGTGGCGTAGTGCATCATGAGTTCTTGTCACATTGCCATATGGTCAATAAATACTTCATTGCATGTTCGCTATTTTTGACCAAAAAGAATACCGTAATCATGCCTCAGCCACTGTATTCACCAGATTTGGGACCTGCGAATTTTTTCTGTTCCAAAATTGAAAAGATCCAAGAAAGGATGGTGTTTTGTGACGATTAAGAAGATAAAAACCGAATCACTGAGGAAGATCAAGGCCATACCAAAAAGTTAATATCAGAACTGCTTCGAGGATTGGAAAAAAACACTGGCACAATTGTATTATATCTAAGGAGGAATACTTTCAAGGGGACAAAGTAAAAATTGATGAATAAATAAATATTTATTGAGAAAAATGAAAATCCGCATCTTCTATTGAACAGACCTCCAATTCTTGCTACGATTGCTAATTTATATTGTAAAGCAATTATTAGGAAAAGGATATATGGGACCTGCACACATCCTTACTGCGATTTCTAAAATTATTGTGAACAAATTACAAACGTTAATATGCTTTTAATAAATTCTTGTTATTCTTTGCACTAAGTCTAGCTAAATTCATTCTAAAAAGCATATTATGGTGGGTTTCCAAAAAACAAAAAGTAACATACGAATTAAATACAAATAAGTCCTGTTTTTATTGCGTTACCAAAAGGAAATTTCAGATATTAAATTTTTTTCCTCCAAAGCTTAAAAAAGATTCGTGTAAACCAGGTGTAGGTTAGGTTAGGTTAGGTTGATTGGAGGGTTGTGATAGCCCATGTCATACGACATACACTTAAGCCAGTGAAGGCTTGTTGTGCGCTCCCTTTAATTATCAGACACAAACTGCCAGAGTTCTGTGGCAGGATTCGAACCTGGGACCTTCGCACTACGAGTCTAGTACACTACCTACTAGTCTACGAAGGCCAGGTGTATGTATAAAATATAATTTCCACTTAAACATCTTGTTTTCCAATGTACAACAAGCTGAAATTCTAATTAGTGTTGTGACAGATTTTAATTATTTAGACAGTATTAGGAAAATTTTTATTCGATTTAATGTCTTATGTTCCTAAAATGTGCTATTATTGTGTATCTGCAGTCGTCTGTCAATCGAAGTCTTGTTAATATATACTCTGAGTGATAAACTATTTTTCAAATTGTTTTGTTGAAAGCTGTTGTCGTGATGGTAATAATTTTGGCTTGATATGATGGTCAACAAATAAAACAACATTAAACTTATTACGTCGTTAAGGGCTAGTCGATGATATAAATTGTCAATATATTGTAACTGCAGATATTTTATTGAAAATTTTTAAGGTTTAAAATATAAAATATAAATCCCCATAATTACCATCAAATTGTTCGATGTTGTCGGTGTTGTTTGATTTGTAAAATTTTACATGTTTTTATTCCACTTACGTCTAAGATATCATAATGAAAATTGGAAGTAATACTTAGGGAACAACATTTTCATTGCAGGCAAAAATCCATTTGTACATTTTTAAAATAATATAAGACAAGATAAGATATAAGTAATGAAAAATAATAATTATAATTTGGAAACTCTGATTTGATATTGCCACAAAAAATTAGAGAATAATTCTAATTGCAAGTTGGAACTTATTTCGAGTGCTTCTACTGATAAAAGTTACAATTTAAAAAGTTGTTAATTTAGCATACGAGTATACGAGGGTAATAAATAGTCATCAGATTTTCAAAGGATGTGTGAGAACTCCTTCCAGTGATACAGAAATATGCAACTGAACGCTGATGATGATGGTTGTTGGCTCTCGAAAATAGTTTCTTGTTCCGTTCTGCTAGTATAATTGCCTTCTGCTTAATCTTAATGATTTTCTTTCAATGTTAATTTTTATTAGAAGTCATCCTGAGTTTTCTTAAAGTATATATGTTTATTAAATAATAAATAATAAAAAATTGCAAAATTCCAATTAGAAAAATGTTTGGGCTCCACAAGGGGTTAATTTTCTATTTTACTGTGTGCGTGCTTATGCATTTCGTATTTATATATTTGATTAATTAATGAGTTTTATGCCAATAAATAGAACAATTTGTTATGTTTGACATTATTGAATTCACTCTTCATGTTCTTTGGTTATACTTCTTATATAATTAAATTAATTAATGATTAATGATGACTTAAATTAGTCACGTTGCTTTTCATGTACCACTTTGAGGCTTAAATTTAATTTGTATACAAAATTAATTGACATTTTCTTTTAGAGATTAAGCTATTAAAAAATTTTTAAAACTTTCTTATTAGATTTTAATAAGCATTTGACAAAAAACAATTAAATAAAAACATTTGGGTACTAATTAACCAATGTCATTATATTAAGTTTATTTATAATGAACAATTTATATGTCCCATTGGATTTGGTTTAATTTCAATTGGAAAATTCGCACATGCAAACAAATCGTATGTACTTTAAACCAGAGGGCTTAAAATCTTTGCAATTACCATCAGCTGGTATTTTTTTTCAATTGAATTTAATTCTAACTACTGTTTTCGTACATTTGAATGAATTTTTAATTTTATTTCATTGTAAAACATTTTAAACAGACATCATTTCCGTATATAAATACAAACATAAAGAGATTAAAGGCACACGTGCACGCATAATTATATCTAAGTGAGGACAACGGTATGCACCTACATATTCAGGGATGGGCAATTTAGTACTGAATGTTATTTGTGTAACTTTTGATTTCCTATACTGCCCGGAAAATCAAAACGAAATATTAAAAAGAAAAATTTGGTTTTAAAGGGGGTCTAATATATTCTTTTTGTCTTATAAATTTTATATCCCTTTAAATATCTTTTTTCATTACAAATATTAAGGAATATTAGAAAGGAAATCATTTCTTACCAAGTTTTTTGTGTACTACCTAGAGAAACATTAAATCAGCATGTAATTTCATTATAAATATTAACTTGTTTTAGTGACTACAATTAATTCTTTTTAACTTTAGCTCTCGAGATATACCTTTATAATCTCGTAAAATTATTGAGATTTCATCATACCATTCAGGTCATAATGATTGTATTTGTTAGACAAAATAAAATTATAAATAACTATTTTGTAATCCACAAGTAAAAAATATGACAGAAATTTATGGAATTCTAAAAAATTTCTTACGGATATATGAGTTTGAATACTTTTCAAACATGATTCGGCTAAAGCGTAATGATGATTTTTTGCAATTTAATTATGGTATAATTTATAGTAAATCCAATACTAATTGAATGAAATATTTAATAAAAAAATAAAATTTCAATTAATTTCGCATATGCTAACGCTACATTTAAACATTAAATTACTTTCTTTAAAGTTGCATATACATATTATCAGCAAAAAGTTCACAGAAATAATCGCATTTTATTAAAATTTCTTGCAAAGTTTACGCAGAAAAGTAATTGTTCATTTTCAAAATGTCGTCGAAGGAAAAAATTAATACTAGAATTGCTCTTCTTCTGTGATTGAAAAAAGAAGAACGTCTAAATTCATTCAGTGTTGCCAAGATTATTACTCAGATTGATCTCCAGGGAATGCATTGTATTTAGCTTTTTATATTTTCATAAGATTTATGTGCTAAAACAACACACACTGTGCTATTTATACGTACTAGAAAACGATACTATATATATATATATATATATATATATATATATATATATATATATATATATATATATATATATATATATATAAATATAAATATAATATATATATATATATATATATATATATATATATATATATATATATATATATATATATATATATATATATATATATATATATATATATATATATATATATATATATATATACTAGCTGACCCGGGCAAACGTTGTTTTGCCTTCAAATTTTATTTTAACTGCAAGTCTGGTTTCGTTGCAAAGTTATGGTGGATTGATATGTCGAAGAAGAATGAAAGGTGCACTAAATCGACATAGCAGTTATTGTTCAAATACCGGTATCGGGCTAATTAACGCCACTACACGCTGATTAAGGACCCAACGCCTTCAGCGAAACACAGCATAGGCTTATCGCGCTAATCTCTATCGGGCAAAACACAAAAAAACTAAATATTGGGCCACCTGTCGTACGAACTTCAAACTAGACAGAAACACTCCTCACGGCGCATAGAGCATGCATATAAAATTTGGTCAATATCGGTCTAGTAGTTTTTGAGTTTAGCGATCACGAACATACACGTAATTTTTATATATGTAGATATATATATATATATATATATATATATATATATATATATATATATATATATATATATATATATATATATTATATATATATATATATATATATATATATATATATATATATATATATATATGTATATATATATATATAAATATATATATATATATATATATATATATATATATATATATATATATATAAATATATAAATATATATATATATATATATATATATATATATATATATATATATATATATATATATATAAATATATATATAAATAAATATATATATATATATATATATATATATATATACATACATATATATATATATATATATATATATATATATATATATATATATATATATATATATATATATATATCTCACAGTCTTCAAATTTCGTATAATAAGTTGCAGTCGGCAGTAGTGTTTGTCTCTGTCATTTTACTTTCAGAAAGTATTGAAAATTTTGTTGAAAGCCTTCCCGTTCATCGCATGACTATAAGCAAAAGCTAATCCTCATTTTTCACATTTCAAAAACCTAACATTGGACTTAAGCCCATAATTTAGTTACAATGGACAGATATGTCCAAGATTCACGTCAGTACCTGTCATGAGACCCAACCTGACGGTGCTCTTCGCAGTGGGTGAATAGAATGCGTCCACCAACGCCCCCATGCATAATAAATTATACATGAGTACCAATTCGAAACCATGCATTTGGACATGGCGTCCCGCTTGGTCAGAAGCGGAGCCTATTTAACACTCCTTCCGTTCTATGGGTCACGGCACCCGGTTGCAATGCAACTCCAAGTTACAATGGGCAATGGTGATCCTTGTAAAACAGTCTATGCGGGAGTTTCAGAAAATTTGTTTTAACTAGAACAGGTACAGAGGGATATTGTTAAATACCACCTCCATCTGCTATGAAGACTATAAAAGTAAAAGTCAAGAATGATTCTTTTGTTTATATTTTCCTATTTAAAAAAATCATATACACATGAATCACTCCTATTAAGAAGAAAGTTTTTTTCCATACTCGTAATAAAAATGTATTTGTTACTTAAAAGTTTGGGTGGCATTTCAAAATTTTTACAACTTGCTATTAAATTACGGGCATTATAATACTTATGAAATATGGCTGTCATATTTAAATACAATTTTTGTAATTATATTAGTACATAACTTCAAACATAAAAGCTTATGTCATTTAAATGAGCAAAGTTTAATTTTGACACTTTATCTTATCAGCATTAAAATCAATTTACTCTTATAATCACTTAAAAATCAATTTTAAATTTTAGAAACCTCCTTCATTAAATTAAAATTTATTTCATACTAAAACTCTTCACCGACAGCCGGTTGGTTGGATATCCGTTTGCATCATCATGATTTATTACAATGCGCCACCACAAAATGTTGGCTGCTTTGCAATAATCATATTTGACATCAAAAACCTAAATTGATTTATTATTAAAGGATGACAGTCTAATCACATGTCCATTTAATGCGACTTCATTTGCGAGCAATTTAAACAAGAGCTTATTAACAGGTGTTTGTGAATGTGTGGGAAGTTTCACGACCAGTATGTTGGAGAAATGAAAAAAAAAACGAAAATAAATTTTAATTTAAACTAAAACTGAAAATTATATACTCCTATGAATGAAATATGAAACTACGCAGCTTTTGAATAAAGAAACATTTCAATACTCAAGAATTGTGAACTATTCGCACTCTTTTAGAAAAATGTCTTCTGTTGTTTGTTTTTTTAAAGACCAATTCGCTTTTTCGACTTTTTCTTTAGTATTAAAAATTCATACAATATTTTTTATTTTTTATTTATTATTATTATTTTGACAAAAAGCAAATAAGGGGCCATACATGTGTGTGAAGAGGACTAACATGTGTGTAAAGATAAATTTCACAATTTATGACCCTAGACACAAACCAGTTGCCGTTAGAGTGTTCTGTTAAGCGGATAACATAGCACTGTTAAACATGACAAAATCTAGGAGGACATATTGCAAGTGGAATTACGATTACAGTGTTCGACCGAGTGGACAAAAAATATACGACGAATGCTACCTGTTTCATACGTCCCTATGAAATTCTAGAATCCAAACTCCTAAGAGTCAACTAGAATCTTTCATAGCAATGTATATATTAAATTAATGCCATTAATATTTTGTAATGAAGTATGACTTTTATATAAGAATGTGGATTGCACAGGCTTTTGGATAAAAAATGATTTTATTTTTCAACGTAGTCGCCTTTGAGCTCTCATTGTCCAACATTTCTTAAAATTTCCTTTCGAAACAAGAAGTAGCACTCGAGAATAGGGAGGATGAGGGAGCAATTTGTAGCCTAATTCATGGAATTTTGCAATAGAAGCTGCACATGGGGACACCCTTGCATTGTCCTGGTAGAAATGAACTTTTTTCTTTGCCAAATGCGGTCTTTTGTTTGTTGTCTATTGGCAGTAAACGAGGCACCCATCTTGCGGAAGCTTTTTCACATCCAATTGATCACTCAAAATTTAAAAACCACTGAGCCATGTGACATGCCTATAGCTTCCACGATCTCAGTTGGGTGTCTACCTATAATGCTCAGAATCTTCCATGCTCGTACGGCCGCAGCAAAATTCAGTAAACCATTTTTCTTACCACTGAAATTTATGGTGTAGAATTCTCATAGTAGTTATAGTAGCCTTAGTTTCTTTCCGCAAAAAATACTGCTTGATGAGCACACGAAATTCTCCTTTTCCATTTTCTTCAAATCAAGCGGTAGCCTGCAATCAACGGCTGCCAAACACAAACTAAATGGAGCTGTTTATTAAATTTTTGACGGGAGTCAACTGACTGTAGACCATTCAGTTAGAAGGCGAGAAATACAAAAAGTCAGTGTCTATTTAGCCACCCTCGTACAGTACAATTTCAAAATATTCTGTGGGATGAATAGCATTTGAAGTTCTTCCTTTTTTTCCATAACACCTTGAATATGATTTTAGATCCAATGAAGCGGATGCAAAGATGAGAACATCTTGCAATGGAAACGAAAAATAGAATGCAAATTTTTACTACTTTTGAATCGCAAGCTGTAGATCTTATTGATTTCTTAAGAGTTAATTTCACACTATCCCTAAGATATCAAAATGTATTTGATCTGGGAAAATTGTGTTTAAATTTGATATGTGAACTTATAGTTTCTTGGGTGGCGGTATGATAATTTGACCTGAAATCTCACCATGGATTTCAACGGTCAACCGTCCAATGTATAGTTTGCGACGGTGTTTATTGACAACATAGTATATGATAACATCGATAAAAGGCTATTTCTACCGGAAACCCACTAACTACCAAGCCTTTCTTGTCTCTAACTGAAAAGGCTGTGTGAGATTAAATACAACTTTCAATAACATTTTTCATAAAATTTGTGTGCTGGAAGAGATTTATTCGTGTTGCTCAATATTCCTGTCGTATTTTCAAAGTTTTATTCAATAACTATTTTAATATAAAAATATTCGCATTATTGCTTAAAATTGTTACGCCGAAGCAACCAAAATATTTTTCATTAACGTTTAGATCTTATGAGAGGCTCAATAGAAAATGCCATCATGCAAATACAACACCGTGAATACGCTTCAGAGACAAAAAATTATTATGACACGTTTCGGGATAAAACTTCCCCTAAATTCGCAAAATTTTAATTAAGTAATTAAAATTATCTACGTAGAACCTTCTCATATGTGGTATGAACTGTACTAGAGGGTGCATTCGAAAATGCATAAAATTTCTGGAAAAATGCGTTGCTGTTGCATGATTAGCATTTGTGGCGATGCGTAGATGCTCTGCTACTGATCAGCATACGAGTATGCAAAAAGCTTAATTTTTTTAATGCACGACAAGAATTTCGTTGAAATCTTAAAGCATAAAGTGACAGTTTGCTTATAAATCTATTGAAAATCAAGAAAAGATTATTAGAGTTACAAAATCAATTAAAACAAAAGGGAAGAGTGATTATGATGATTAAAAACAATCAAAATATTTCTTTTTTTCCATTTTTCACAAAACAGAAAAAAACTTTTTGATTTGGTTTTCTGTACATTTAGCTTAAGTGTTTTTTATTTTCACCAAAACAAATTAAAGGAAACTTATAACGTGCAGACTGCTGCCCAGTTTTCTTGCAGATTTTTCATTTATGAACGCACAACTTTAAAAATGTGAACGCAAGTACTGCATTTACGAACGTACCTAGGCTCAATAAGCAACATGAAATTGAAAAATAAGTATAGACCGTATTGCGCATTGACCATCTTATTAAATATCTACTTCTCCAGTTTGTTTCGTGGTGTAATAAAAATGAAATAATTTTATATACGTTTTATTTAAAACATTTTAATCTCTAGTAATTTTGATAAAATTTTCAATAATGGTAATTTTCCAAATCATCACAGTATTAACAATTGTGGGTGTTAGATAAGCCCATTGTAATAGAATGCGACCAGGATGTGCCAACAATCCTGCAGTGATTCATTCATTTATATCCAGGCATTTGTAACACATTCATGATGACTTTGGAATTTTGATAGAATAATTCTAAAACTTACGTGTGCAAAATCGTGGTTCGTCACTTCCGTCGCCACAATCATTGACATTGTTGCAATATTTACTTAGAGAAACGCAGCGTCCGTTTGCGCAACTGTGCTCCGAAAGGGAACACTGTGGAATGGTAGAGGCCAACATGGGCAGTGAATTGGCAGTGAGATCACGAGTTAACGACGACGACGACGACGATGATGATGATGATGATGATTTTGATGAGGATTGTGACGGTGAGGGGAATGTTGATACTGACATTGATACGGCAGCAACTACAGGTGATGAGGAGTTATTAAGTGTTGCAAATGATGTGGTGGCTGATGACAGTGGTAATGTTGATGCTGCTGATATTGTTGTTTTTGTGGCGAACAAACACATGAATAAAAATGTAAAAAATGTTGGCAGTTTATGGTATGTCA
Organism: Germaria angustata; assembly: GCA_963681545.1. Classification (NCBI taxonomy): domain Eukaryota; kingdom Metazoa; phylum Arthropoda; class Insecta; order Diptera; family Tachinidae; genus Germaria; species Germaria angustata. The sequence goes on along the minus strand of OY813000.1, from coordinate 41,801,161 downwards.
TCACTGTTGTGGCAATGTTTGTGGTGGCAAGTGTTGATTTCATATGCAAAGAATCAACGATGACTCTCGATTTTTGTTGAATATCACAATCCGTTATTGTTACTGTCGCTGCCTCAGCTGATGTTGCAACAGCCGCTGGTGTTTTTGTTGCTGTATCTGTATCTGTTTCTCTTCCTGTTGCTTTTGTTATTGATTGTTTGCTTTGCAATGTATTCGTGGCAGTATACATAGGAGTTAATAAAGTGTCAATGGTCGTTGTTGTTGCTTTTGTTGGTGGTACAATTGTAGGACTAGTGGTACACCAACTTGGCTTGTGCAAACACTTCTGGTTGTTGTTAATATTTTTGTTTCTATTATTATATTGCTTTTCCAGTTGTTGTCGTATATGGCGCCATTTTATTGTTATTGCATCTTCTACCCCATCCATTAATGTTGCACATTGTCCCAATGTTAAATTTTGATGCAGTTCCTGTTTTTTCTTGGCCTTCTGTTGTTCTTCTACTCCAACTTTGTTGTATGGATGCCTTTCATCTGCGTGTTGTATTTGTTGTTCTTGTGCTATTGTTTTCGTTGAACAACTTGTATATCCATATGTGCCTGTAGTTGTACTGATGGAAGCTGAAGCTGTTTTCGAAAAACAAGTCTTAAAGTACATTTGCTTTTGAGGTTGATGCTGTTGTTGTTGTTGCTTTTTTTGCACTTTAAAGCCATTAGTTAAATTGCTGATATTTGCCACATCTTCGTCTTCAATATTCTCTTTGTGTTGACTGTTGCAGTTGCTCTGTTTAAAATTGGTGTTTTGGTAGTTATTATGGCTTATTGTTGTTGTTTTTGCTACTGTTAATACTGGAGTTGTTAATTTTGCAGTTACTGTTGGCTCCATTTGATATTTTTGTTGTTGCAATTGCATAGCTTTTCTGTTTTTGTATTTCTGTCGCCATTTTATCGTCATTTTTACAACTAAAAATCATACAAAATAGGAAAAAGTAAGAAATTTTTGGAATTGCACGTTGTATACTAGAAAGAGTAGAAAGTTTCTTTATTTAGACACTATTTTCTTTTAATTTATAGTTTTACATGCGTAGCAAGAAGCTTAAAAGATCTATGTGTAATCAGAAATGATTTGGTAAAATTGCGAAAATTTAAGAAATATTTAACGAATTGCAGCACTAAAATAAAATAATCACTATGTTAATCAATATTTTTTTTTTAATTAAGAAACATCATGAAAAAATTAAAACTTCAAAAAACCGATCTTCCATCTTGAAATATAAAATTGAGAATTAAAATTTTACCTAAGACATGGAAATGAAACTTAAATTTAATTCTAGTAAATGTCTGGTAAACCTAATGGTTGAAATCTACTGATGTATTGGTATTAGCACCAATAAAATGTGTCCTGCAAATAACATCGAATTGAACTACATTTCGTAAGATTTGAGTTTTATAAAAAATTTAAGATTTACTAAAAAACGCAAATTTCATCAACAAAATTAATATATGAAAAAAAAAAATAAAACGTAAAATTCGGACTTTTAGTAAGTTGTACCATTACTAAAAAAATCCTCACTTAAAAAAAATATATATAAATAAATTTGAAATCGGATATAAAAGATCAGGCTTAAAAATTTAAAATAAATATATAATAAGTTCAGCAAAATTCTCCGAAAAGTGAAAAATTAAATAAAAACCTAAAATACTAATGTAAAATTAAGAATGTAAAAAATATATAAAAAACAATATATATTATTGAGCTTGAGCTCCTTCAATGCTCTGTTAACAATTCTATAATTCGATACCATCTTGGGTATTTTTAGATAAATAATGAATAGAAATAATAGAGTAGAGAATCATCGTGTTGATAAAAAGTACAAAATAAAAATCGCGAGTTCGGCAAAACACACACTTTTGCAAAAAAATTATATTTCTGCCATTGTATATTTTAAAACACTTTACTTGTATATTTAACAATTTATTTTATTTACTTATTTATTTAAAATATTATCTATATTAATATTAATATTGTATAATTAATCAATTTGGTTTATGGCATTTATTAGTTTGTAGTGAAATAGTCCAGAGTCTTAGGTGGGATTCGAAACACAACCTCCAGATTGATAGTAGGACAGTAAACTATCTGCTAACCTACCAAAACGTTTTCATATTCTATATAAAGCTATTGCTAACATTTGCATTAACAGCTACACCCGCCGCACAGAGGAGTATTTGACCCAAAAAGCTGGCCAAAAAGGCAAAAATTAATTTGATGAAATCCTAAGAAGTAATTACGCAGATCGATAGAAAACAAAATTCTACATCATATCGTGCATTTTAAAGATTGTAAGTTAAGATTTGTAGTTGTGGGACACTGTAAAAGTCAGGAAAGTGAAGAAAATTGCATGCGTTTTTATTGAATTTTTTCGATTTTGAGATATTTATATGATATTTTTTTGTGGCTAAATGAATAGAGGTATTACATTGATTTTTTTTACCTGAAAGATTGCATAAGCAGCTATTTTTAGTATTTAAAAAGAAAAAAAAAATATCTCAAATATTTACTTTAAAATTATTAATTAAAAAAAATTATACATACATATACATATATATAAAATCTTAGCAAAAAAAAGGTAAAAGTTTTTTGAAAGTGAGGTTAGCTGTTGTACAAATAATGTTATATACCACAATAAAATATGAGATCTCTAATTTAAGAAAAAAGAAAAAAAGTTTGCGCAAGTTTGCGCCATTATTTTTGGTGATTTTTTTGAAAATTTTATCTTTTTTCTATTTTTGCTCATAAGACACTTTTTCTTATACTTTATTGTCGTCATAAACTTTTGTTTTTCGAATTATTGATGCGAAATATCATTTACATCACTTTTAACAACTACCAATGTGATGGATTACTCGTTCAGTTCTTAGTTCATAAATTCAAATTTACTAACTGTCTTATCAGGAATAATTATAAGCCAACCACACGCATACACACCTATTAAACTGTTTTTGTTTACCTGCGGTGGGTGTCAAAAATAACACTAACCCAATAATAATCTGCCACTAAATTTTTTCTATCAAACCAAAGCGTAAACTATCAAAAAAGTTAAACTTTTAAAACAAAAAACACTCTTAATAATTTTGGCTTTTTGGGTCAAATACTCCTCTGTGCGCCGTAAAATTTCGTAGGCACTGTTCGTTAGAATGTATTGCTAAACAATAAATTCAATTGTATTGATATCAGGGGTGGAATATGATATTTTCCTTTTTCGAAAAGCTAAAGAAATCAAAAAAAAAAGTTCATAGATCATAACCGCTGAAGTCGTTAAGCTTTTTCATCCCGGATTGTTATTGGAAAAGTACACAAGACCGGAGTGCTATGATTTTTAGCCTTGCAGACTTGATCACATGTGGGAAATCGAAAAATCATGTAGCAAAATATAGTATTTACCCTTGTATGCTTTTAACTTTCTATATCTACAAGTTTTTTTAATTTAAAATCTTTTGTAAACTTTCGGGCCTCTCCTCAGGTTTTTCTTCTTCGTTAACATTTTAAATAAATGTGTACAAATAATATTAAGGAAATAAACTCTATTTAAAAATTATGTATACATCTTTTTCCATCTCTGGCGTTATAGAAATCAATTATAGAAATCAATTTCATATGAATAAGGTTTATTAATATTTTCTAAATAAACTATTAACACATAGTCGCCTAGGCATAACTCAATAGCGGCCCTAATATGTGGTAGCTGAAAGGACTTATGAGTGATATTCAATTAAATACATAGAAATATCGCACAAACACACACACATATCGTTTTAAGTGCAAGTAAATTTCAATCACCAAAAAGAAAATCTGTTCATCTCTGTTCCTTCAAAAAAAAATCTACAAAACAACATCCTTGTATACCTAAATTTTTTATTAGAGAATGCTATTTGAAATTGTTGACAACATTTTGTGCAATAAAAATATTCATTTAAAATGATCCATTATAGCCACATGCTAAATTCATAAAAAATTTATTATTTCTCAAAGTGTATAAAAGCTTAAATATTCCATGCAACATTTTAGGCAACTCTTTGTCCAATAAATACTTTATTTTTTATCTCAAATTTATTGCCACCGAATGCTAAATGTTAACGTATAAATATTTTTGTTGCATTCTAAAAAAATTGGAAGAGAAAAAAGGTTGGCGTTAAAATAAAAAGTTTCAAACTGATTTTTGTTAAGGGAGATACAAAAACGTAAAACGAGGCCTATGCTCGTTGTAGAAGTAAAATGACTAAAAATATATGTATACACTGTGAAATATTAGCTGTGGGGAAGGTAAGGATTAAGGTATCATATTAGCGCCACTCAGCCGATCCGTGTGATACTTATTCACACACATCCATAGAATGTCCTGTTCTCTCAGTGAATCAAGATGATTTACTTTACCATCGACTAAGAATTTGAGATATTTGTGTATTACTTAAAGAATTGCACATAATACACATGTCCTTCGAATAGAGAAGATGTCAATGTCAGTATGATTCAGTTCTGTATGCCATAAACGTGTGACCAAACAGGTTCTTGCATCCGTAACTATGGGTGATATATATAGATATTGAGGAATCATAGGTGTTGAGGAATCATCTCTCACGTATGACCCGGTGCTTTAGAGACTATTTTGGAGTTCCTTTACGGCATACAAAAGGAGCCGAATGAGCTCATCGGTGACATTACTGTATACAACTCTTTTCATTTACAAAATAAACCATTTTCTATATTAATATTTGAAGATGTGGTAGCCATTTTAACACGACTGCGAAACTTTTTTAAGATATGTTTCTCTAGATCAAAGTAACAATATTGTTGTTATAAAAAATATGTTGCAATTTTCTATAACTTTATTACGAGTAGATGACGTACATACGAATATATACATGAATTTGTTACCACAAACAGTTAACCGAACATTAGAAACATTTCAAAATTTTATATTAAAGAGACGCAAAACAAAGAGAAACTTCGAACTATTTTTTTGCTACTGATGTTCTCAAACAATTTATTACTGTGCAGCTCAACATTTGACGTTTGTTAAAAATCACTACTACTGTAGCATCCACATATAATAGTTTTACAACAATTTCACACACTAAAACATACAAACTCACATGTACATGTGCATGTACTTATATAACAGCTTTGTAAAATAATGTGTTATTTTTAATGCAACTGCCAAACATATTTTGAAGGCATTCAGTTAAAAAAAAATAATAATAATAATAATAAAAAATAAAAAATAAATTGAATGAAATTTATTAAATGAAAGAAAAAAGAAGAAAATTAATTAAAATTGGAATGAATTAATAACGAAATAAATTTATAAAAATGCATTCATAAAAATACTTTATTGAATTGAGTTAAAGTATGTTCGATTTCAGCAATAACTGAAAGTAAAAGCACATAACAAAAGTTTGAATTCCGATAAGCTTGTTCAGTATTAAATTTTTATTGAAGGCTTTAATCAATTCACTGTTATGAAAAAGTTACACCAAGTTTTACTACAAATACAACAATGGGCGAATAATAAGCATCTTGTTAGTATAATTTAATAGGGAAGTTGTCAAAATGTGCAAAAATTAATGGGATCTAAATTGTTTTTACATATTTAAAACCTTTTTAACCCCATATAAATGACTCTTAATAAGTATTAGAAAAAAGCCAGGAAAATAATACGGACTTTGATAATTTGCCAAAATAAGTACGTGATTATTATAGATATATTATTACAAATTCTAAATCGGGTGATAACCACATCAATATTTAGCTTCAATTCAAAGTAAAATTGAAAATATGACTAACCATTAATAAACAATTAGAGCTTTTGCTAAATGCATACAAAAATCAAAAATGTTTGTTGTGGCTTTAGCTCTTCATATGCCGACATTTCATTGGTTGCTAAAACCAAATCGTCAGTGAAGTTTAAGCAGTTTGATAACATTCAACCTCGTATCTTTATGCCATACAAAACAAATACAATATGAGAATTTCAATATTGCATATGAATTATAACAAATACATAATCATAGTAGGCTTAGAATGTTTTTATACAAACAACACAACAAACAATTATACTCAAAATGACTCTATTTTATTTTTCTTTCAACACCTATATGCAATATTGAAATTCTCATATTGTATTTGTTTTGTATGGCATAAAGATACGAGGTTGAATGTTATCAAACTGCTTAAACTTCACTGACGATTTGGTTTTAGCAACCAATGAAATGTCGGCATATGAAGAGCTAAAGCCACAACAAACATTTTTGATTTTTGTATGCATTTAGCAAAAGCTCTAATTGTTTCTAACGATTAGTTGGGGAGAATATCCCAAATAATAAATTTCAATATTAAGTACTAACCATTAATTTTTATTTTTACAAACAATTTCCCGCCAGCAAATGTTTTTCGTCTATTAGCTGATGTAGAAAAATAAAAAGTGATGGGTACCGAAAAGAATTAAATATATATATATATATATATATATATATATATATATATATATATATATATATATATATATATATATATATATATATATATATATATATATATATAATAAAATGTCCTGTATTGTAATTGAATTGAGTTTAGCAATAAATAAAAAGAATGAAAAGTTGTTTTGTAAAATTACCAGGTTCCATTTTGTATATTGCTTACATTTTCGCCGCTGTTCTGTTTGCAACCAGCAATTCATTTCCATTAATACTATAAAAAATTTGTTAAATTTTGTGTCAAATATAATTTGCCACTGACAAAATATTTTCTGTTCAGGATGTTCACTGGACAGTCGCACAAATTAAAATGAAGATCGACAATAACAGTGCCACACTTCATAAAACTGCTAAATATTTTTTTAACGAAAATCAAGACGATCTTAATATTCTTCAATATTACTCACGACATAAGCGTATGGTGATTTCTTTGCAAGCTGTCGCCCACAAACGTAAAGATTGAAGATACATAAATATTGACGTGTACCCATTTAATATATATATATTTTTTTTTAATTTTTGAAAGCAACAGAATACCAAGTGTCCTGAAAATTATTCCATTTATAAAAATTTAAAATAAATAATATATATTTTTTTTAAACTGCAATAAAGTATCCTGTAAAACTAAAATGCGTCACAAATGACTAATTTAAAGAAACCATGATTTTATATATGTAGTGCACGGCTTAATATCATTATCCTGCATAAACTTCTATCGGAATAATATTTTTGTCTTTAACTTGTGGAAAGACGTGCAGAAGATATTTCACTTGACTATCAGTTAATGCTTATTATATTTTATATCGATGTAGTATTAAAAAGCAAACAATGGAACAAATTTCTGTATCTATAATTTCTTCCAACACAACAATATTTGACGTTCTCTAAAAAATTTTCAAAAAAAAAAAAAAAAATTTAGCCATAATGATTCATTGAAATTTAAATTCAACAAATTTTTTGTAAAATTTTTTTTTAAGGGGGAAAAACAATTAATTTTTTGCCATTCATGATGAATTAATAAGCAAATCCAAATCATTATTTTACAGATCTGGTATTCAATGGTTGTTTTTGTACGGGTTTAGTAAACAAAAAGGATTATTTTGTGCCATGAAACCCTCAAGCACACGTACACTCGCGTATACATACCCCTCTTCGATCTGTCTATAGCTGATGTTGACAACATCTGGATTGTTTGTTATTGATGGAGTTTAGTTGAAGTTGTTTATTGTTGCCAGTGAACAAGGGATACTGTTTTTTTTATTACCCAGTCTGTTAGTAAGTATGTATCTATGTGCATACGAGTGTGTTTCTTAGATAAAAAAGAGGAAATAAAATCCATGGAAAGTAAAGTATCATTAGAGCAAAAGTTATAAATATTAAGAAAAGAAACTAAAGTAAAAACTTACAAATATATTAGAAAAACAGATTGAACATTCTCTTCTTTTGTTGCTTTCTTTGTAGTTTCATTGATAATATACAATTTAATGATCTCAGACATTAATTTTAGTGGTAGGAAAGGAAAGAACACTAGGATATAATTTCTTGAAATTTATGTGTTTTTATAAGAAAATTTTTTTAGTCGGCTTTAAAATGTAACATTTATTGCAACTTCTTTTGATAAAGAAAATTATTAGGATATTTTATGAAGCAGCTTATCTTTATTAGGACAAACCATGGTTAATTTTATTTTAATGTTTACTTTGTTCCAATATATTAAAAAGATATTAGGAGTATTGCCTTAAAAAAATCAAGGTTTCTACATACGTATGTGTATATAAAACACTACTTATTAATTTTTTTTTTTAAAGCATTTCCACTACATTTAACTCTTTAAAGCTCCGCATTATTGCAAGTGAAAAATCATGTGAAGTGTATTTATTAAAAAAGGATCAAGATAAATTTTTTTGACCAGTCTACGCCAGCTGGCTTTATATTATGATAAATGTGAAATGGCAAACTTTTTTGTTTTTTTAAATTTTGATTTTGGCATTCGTCATAATATAAACTTATTAGCTGAAGATACTGGGTTAAAATTAAGGCGAACTACCACCAGAGGGTAGTTCACAGTTATCAGCGCAGCTGATAACTGTTTTTATTAAGTTTTTTCATTGCTGAGTATCGGAATTTGTTCATTTGTTATTGATTATTTGCTTATTTGTTTTAATTATTCCTGATATTAGCCTTTGCTCTTTTACTTCTGTTCTGCTATTTTGCCATGAGTTTACCTGAAACGAATTCTTAACGTATTTTTAGAAGTGAAGCCAAGCTTGAAGCGGGGATGGTAAGTGGCCTGAGGATTCTTGATTATTGCAATATATTTTAAGTCAAAATATTGGGAATTAAGAACAGCTGTAAATAAAATGTGAAATTGCAACCCATATTTTAACACTAATGTGTTATATAGGCAAATATATTATTTTATTACCTACATGTGTCCTGCTAAAGGATATCACGCATTTAAAAATTATGTCTTTTAATAATATCGTAAAGAAATCTATACTACCAATCAACATAAAAAAGCACCTTACATCATTACACAGTGCAACATGCATACACAATTATTTACGTATCTTTTAAATTAATGCATATCCCACTTTAAAATTTTCGCGGTACTCGTACTATGAGTCTAGGGTATGCTCAAGCTAGTTTTGATTTGAAAACCTAAAACAAATTTAAATTAGTCAAATATAAAATGGTCACTTCCGGTCTTGTGCGGCATGCAGGTATATAAATTTACATGTGTTCCGGCATACATTTCCATAAACATGGCCACAAAACATGACGAAATAACTCAAACTTTCTGAGATTTCATGCAACGAGGACAAAACTTTATACAACAAGCCTCCAAATGATATAAGCGGCTTTACGATCATTATTCATCTGGCATATGCTGGACCTTCAAAGAATTGGCTTTTCCAAAGAAGCTTAGTCCATATTATATGGACTTGTTCCTCATCGTGAAGCTTTTCGTATTGCCTACTCCGTACAGACTGAGTAATATTCAATACATCTACCGATGATGAGAGAAAAAACGTTTTTTCATCGCAAATTGAATTGAGGGTGCTGTTGGGTGAAGTAGTTAGCGCGTTTGATTACAAAGCAATTTATGACTGTGAAAAGGAATTCGTCCCTGTTTAGGACAAGTCATCAAAATCATGAATGTTTCTGATGTACATTAGTGGGACATTGTGAAAAGTTGTTCTTGGACTGTTTAAATGATGAAGACACAGTACTAGTCACTGAGCAGTACCGGTAGCGAATGATACGCTTAAGAAAATTAATACGTCTACTTAACACCAGAGGCGCTGCAAGCAACATTATATATAAAAATTAATAAAAACGCGCAATAACAGAGTTGTATAAGAAGAATTAAGGTTTCTCATTTTCACCACCAGGCCATCTCTACACTATTCCTTTCCCAAAGAAGTAAAACTTTAAGGAGTAGGCATTAATTATCTAAATGAAAAAAAAAAAAAAATATATATATATTATTTCTATTAAAAGTTCCAATATTAAGCTTCATTATCGTTTGTTTTAGCAGGTGCTGTCGCATATCAAAATGCTTCAATTTGAAATCCTGTTAGAAATTTTTTTTGTAGATACAAGGCTTACACATATGAATGCTCCTTTTACACCTCCCCTTACTTAGTATAAGCAAAAAATTCTTTCATAATCTGTATTAAAATGTACTGCGCCTTATCAAAAGAGAGGTCTTTGTAAACTGAAAAAGTTTATTAATTTTTTTTCATCACTTCATTGGCGATGAAAGTTGTAATCAAAAATTATTAACATGCCATGGCATAAATGTTAAAGATTTTTTTTAAATATTATTTACATACAAAGTTGTTGTCGTTATTGCTGCCACTTCTTTTGAGGCAATCGAAATATTTGAAGTTTTCAAAAGTTCTAATTATTTGCAAAAAATGAGAAGAGAAAAAAAAACAACAAATAATTTTGTAACAAAAAGTTTTTTCTTTGTATTTTTGCAGTAACAAACTAGTGCGAGTAGAAAAGAAAAGTTTGCTTTTAGGGAAAACTTACACTTAATTTCATATGTACTACGAGTAACATAAAAATATACAATAAACATCATCACTCAGAAGAATAAAAAGCAGACTTTAGATAAAAAATTTTAAAACACACAAACACATGCTCATATTCATTGCAATCTCTTGCATGCGATGATGTTGTTTGGTTGTTGAATTGTAGCATGTGTCATCTTGCCATCATATGTTGCTTTGCTTGCATGTATGCTTATTAGTTGACTTCCTTTTCCGTTAAAATGCTTCTTTATGGTAGAAAAAAAAACTTGCAAAACAAACTTAGTTGACTTAGAAGAAAAGTCAAGTTGTCTTCCGGGTTAGTTGTTGGTTGTCAATTTTTGTTTTCATCTGTTTTCTTCATCTTTTTCGAATGTTATTTATCATTTTCTCGATTGTCTTGCCTCTGCTGTGTACGTCGTCTTTTTAATTTCTCTCCCACAAGAACGTCAACTGGATATGTATTTCTATTACTCAAAGCTGCTGGAGTTTATTTTCAACATAATTTTGTTGATTTTTCTAGATGAATTTCCGTGCTAATTGTACTTTGTTGTCTCTGGGATCTTCCCTAAACTCATTCCTTTGAGAGCAGAAAGATTGTTTTTATGATGAATAAATTGCGTATTTCATCAGCCTAAACAAACAAGATTTATTTGTTATTTTTTCTTGCTTACAACGAATGGGGCTTACAGATGATGTATAATTCCACAAGTTTTTGATAGTGGGTGATTATTTGTATGCATTACTTTGGCTATTTAAAGTCAGAGAAAGTTGTTATTTTCAATACACAATTGGCTTTAGAATGCGAGTTGAACTTTTTAACAATAATTATTTTAAAGCGTCGGTAAAAATTTATCTAATGTAGAGTCTGATGAAATTTGAAATCGAGCCTAGAAAAAATGTGTTAAATACTCGTAACCAAATGATATTGTAGTCAACTGTTTTTGACAAACGGACGTAATTTTACACAACCAAAATAATTGTTAAATTGATATTGTTGTGCTTTTGGTTACATAAATAGACCTTCATAAAAAACGATAATAAAATTAAGCTAATTAAGATATTTTACGCTAAAAAATTCTAATTCTTTCGATAACTTGCAATAGGAGCCCTCCTAATCTAGATACTTTACGTATAAGAGGCCTTGCCTCATACACCCATTCATACATTCATTTGTACTACTATGTGTTCGCAGGATATTGTGTGTAATAGTTTATTCTCCTTCGGTCTAATGTATTTTCAGTTGTGACCAAATATACAAGTTCAGCTTGTTATTTATAGAAGTGAACATTAGGGTGGTCCCTATATGAAAGGGAATAAAAATTTCGTTTCTTCTTTTAAGGACATTTAAATAAAATATAATTCGTTTAAAATTAGCTTATACACTACATGATAAAATGGAAATCCATTGGTGCAGTTTTTCAACTTCGAATTTTTCCTACGACTTCGGCCTTTTGCGCTTGATCAAAGTTGCTCGATATCTTTAATCTAGCGCAAACTGTCAATTGCAACTACCAATCTGTTATCTGTGCATACATTTCTAAATGCTAGGATAGGATAATTTAAGCCAGATTTGCATAATGTTACAAGGTACTCAATAATTTAGCACCAACATGACGTTTTTATAATAATTTTAATAAAATTTTTATTTAAGCTCAAGGTCCTATTTAATAGTCAAACAATTTAATTTGTAAATACAGATATTTCGATACTCATTGAGTATTATCTTGAATTTCACATTCAGTGATTATCGAAATATCCTATTGAGACTTTATGAGACCTTTTTTTGCTCTACTTTTTTTATTTTCAAATTTGATGACATTAATTTGCGTATGGCGATAAGCTTTAAGCAAGCTTTAAACTTACGAAACTTATGCCTAAAAACTTTTGGACCGTCGTTGTGCAACTACAAATGTTTTAATGGGACTTTCTTTTCTTAAGACTGGCCTTCGTAGACTAGTAGGTAGTGTACTAGACTCGTAGTGCGAAGGTCGCAGGTTCGAATCCTGCCGCAGAACTCTGGGAGTTTGTGTTTGATAATTAAAGGGAGCGCACAACAAGCCTTCACTGGCTTAAGTGTATGTCGTATGACATGGGCTATCACACCCCTCCAATCAACCTAACCTAACCTAACCACCTCTTTTCTTAAACAGGTTTTTTATGAATAACAAAAACAGCTGCATTTCCAAAATGTTGCTTAATTTTTCCTAATAAATTTTCATCTATTACTGACTTCTCAATTCCCTTATACACATTAAAAAAGATGAATCCATGTGATTGCGAAATTTTCCTATTTATAATAAAAATATGTATCATTCCTGAAACGTTGTCAAAGTTTTCATAACAATTTTTTTCACTTCATTTCCCTTAATTAACAACTTTAAGAATCTTGCAAAAAACTTCTATAATAATCTTTTTGGGTTTTCGTAGACAGACACTTAACCCCAGATGTTCTTTGACAATTGAAACATGCATTAGACTACAATCTTTCATACACTCGAAAAATCAATATGTACAAATTAGTGCACAATAGAAGTGCGCAGAAAAAATTAAAATTTATGCAACTAAAGCTACCAAGATTTAATAACAGGAAAAAAAAAACCATTTGGCACCGAATTGTCGTTCGAGCAGAATATATGTATCATGCATTATTTTTATATAGAATTATATGTAGCCGACTCAAAATAACTCCCTCTTAATTTTAGAAGCTAAAAACGGTAGTGAAATATACTAGACGCACAGTAGTGCCCAGGCCAAGTTCTTGTATACATACATATATAGTATACGTACTCGTACATATGTACTGTGTGTGTAGATGGATGAAACCATTATAACTTTGTTTCACTTAATTCTACATTTATGAAGCGGAAAACATTAAGATATTATAGTTATATGGACAATTTTGTGTAGTTTGAAAGTTTTACAACGAAAGCTTCATGAGATATGAAGGTGTAAAAGGTGCGTACTTTAGCGCTCTGACTGACTTGCTCAAATCGAGGCTGTCTTTGTAGTTCTATGACTGAATTCAGAAGTTAGCGACTCGAAATAAAGTATCCATCTATTGAATATCGGGACATGGATATAGTGGTCACCGGGGACCAGGTGGTTCTCTGAAACTCCATTTATAAGTCCAGAAGTTTTTTGTGGTGTCAATTGGGCCTCGGTCAAATCATTGATTAGAAGTGGTGAACTGTCGATCGTCAAGGGGACGAGACATTCAAAGTCACTTATGATACCATTCTCTTAGAAGGGATCCTTGGAATAACTTGTGTCTTAATAATCCTTCGTGGAGTTGTAACCAAGTCCCTTCGTCCATGTGCCGTCTTTGCCTTTAAGATGAGGAATCAATGGCACACATTCTACGTGACTGTATTGTTTTACGAAATATTAGAATGGGTATTTGTTTGTGTTTGAACGATATGTATCCACTTTCATTAGGAGAGTCTTATGGAATTTTTACTAATTTGAGGTGTTAGACATAAAATATCATTTTGGCGTCTTAGTGTCGATCACAGGAGCAGAATGTATGCTTTTTTAACTTAACTTCTCTTAGGTCATGATGAGTAAGTATTCAAAATAATCTACAAATGAAAACTTCTTATCTAGGGGCACAGTAACGCTCCAAAACAATTCCCTACAAGCTGGAAACATTTTTAAATGTCTGTTGCAGAAAAACTCATTGTATAGTATTGCGGCTAAGTCATAGGCTTCTAAAATGCCTAGATCATATCCCCCTGAAAATTTTCTATCTGCCTCAGAAGTCAGCAAAATTTTTAAATAATGAGGAAAATCTGAAAACTATGACTTGTTTATCCATCTAAAACAGGAGAAAATTATGCCAAGTTAATAGGTTGCCTGAAAATGAGGCGGTTCATTTGTAATAAAATTAAATCCACTGAAAAAGAAACTAAAAATGCAACAACCACTTCCATTTAGTTGTTTTTATCAGCTGACAAAATTGACGAAGTTAAAATACAACATGCCTCTGTTAGAGTTTCAGAAATGTTTGTTATTTGTTGTGAGTTTTGCTGTTCATATATCGACATTTGATTGGTGCTAACAAAATCTTGACTTTTTAAGATGTCATAAAAAGTCATGGTGGATTATTTTACGGCCGAAAGGATTCGGAAAGACGAATTTCCAATAGCTACTGAGATTGGGTTGAAGATAGACTTAAGAATTTTAAAACATCCACAATATATTTACAGGAATCAAATCTCACAATCCCAATAATCATTTCACATCCCTGTTGCAAAAAAATTGTCCAACCCGCACGTCGTTCACGCAAAATGTCCTTTATGACATATGCTCTATAGCAGTCAAAGGCGTCCTACCGGATCACTTCTTTAATTTCGTGGCACAAGCAAATGATAATTGATCAGATTTTATTATACAACGTAATTTTACAGCCTACTTGGAGGACCATAAAATGCCCAATCCTCTATTATTCTTTTCTGATTTCTTTAATTGTTGTAAAATACTTTTAAAAGTTTTTCCATTACTGTCTTAGAATTATACGAAAATTAAGTATGGAATTCCGATATTTCCACGTTTATGAAGAGAAAAAAAAACTAGTTCTTATGCTCCTGCCTAATACACATGCATATTTCAGTAAGGACTATTTACTTTTGCAAGTGTGTTGGTATTTACGTATGAGTGATTTTTCAAAGTTGAAGGATTTTCTTCCATGCTTGACATTGCATCAACATGTTTAAGTTTTTTTTACACTTCTAAAATAAAAGTCTAATGTTTTTTAAATAATAGAATTTACTTAAAATATTTGTATATTTGTTTTAACTGGCACTAATTACGTTCTGTAGACATCTTTTTTAGTCGTTTATTTCCTGCCATTTGTGAATAGAAATAATTGAGAGAGACCGCAGAAGATTAATGGTTTTGTAGAAAATTTTTATATATAAAGATTTGCCAAAATATTTAACAGCCAAATCTGTCAGAAATATAAATTGTAATTTTTAAATAAAGTTTTTCTTATATTCTATTGTTTTATTTTATATCAATGAAAATTATAATATTTTAAAAAGAGCTGTACTATGATTGATTCAGAGATTGGTGAATCGATAAGAAAATTTAACAGCTGATTTGACAATATCGCTATTCAGTTTCAATTTGAAATATGTGCTTTGCCGCTATCTTATTTAAAATAAATCTGTGTTCTGTTACTGAAACAATAAAAGTCAGCTGTTCAATGGGAGCACTTCCTTTTCTTCTTCTTTTGCCCATTAACATATGGCATAACCTTTATCATGGCAAAGGACTTAGTTTGACCACTCATGTACTATTGATATATTTCGTATAATTGGAATTCGTCCATAAATAGTATTGAATCAAATTTGGTACACAAATATTCTCTAGTGGGAAGTACAATAATGGGATACTTTTTATCTTGATTATTAACTTTATTTGGTTACTTATGGACTGGTGCTATAATTCTTATATGTGAAACTCATATGTAAGCGGCCCAACGAACTAGAATGCAATTTTTGCGTTAACTTTTAACCACAAATTTTATAGGCCAGTACATTCGCACAACATATGGGAGGAGGTGGGCGTATCCTTAGGCCAATTTCGCCCAGTTTTAGTTTTTGTCCATATGTAGAATTTATAAACGTCTAACAAATTTAATTTATCTACGACGCCTAATATTTTTATCAATGCGTTTTATGAGCTAAAATCCCGCCCATAAAGACTTTTATTATGACTCACTCGCCTCTTGTACAATGTTTTTTTCTTTTGCTATAATTTTGTAATCCATTATTTCGATGAACTTTCAATATCATGTTATAAATTTTTATATATTGCAGTTTAACTGATCTCATGCTCAGTATTAATGCTTTAAACAAAAAGATCCATCAACTATAATAATATCAAAAAATTATTAAGTTGTTTATATCCAGTTTTTTTTCACACAAAAAAATCAATTCATGTAAAGGAATGTAATAAAAATTGATTTACACTTTACAAACAGTGAACGACCCGACGAACATCAATTTTCCATTCCAGCACTTATTCTACTCTACTCCTGTTGTTTGTAATTCAAACACCCTCCATTATGGTGTACTTGTTGTTCGGGTTGTCATTGTCAATGATTTATTGCTTTTAACAGCAACTGACCCTTAAATAAAAATAATGGAAGAGACAAAGAAAAAAAAACATCCAAGTACATACGACTTTTAGTTTATTGCAGAATTTTTACAATATTTACAACAACAATAAAAACACAACATGATGTTACCGCGAATACCGGAAAAAAATAAAGAATTAGATCCCGAATTAGACAATACGGAAGCATGTCCAAAAATTTTTTGTGTGCTTTATTACAAAAAATAAAAATAATAATAATAATAACATTAATATTGAAAGTGGAACAAAACGAAAAAGCAACTTATTCGTATGTTGCAACAAATATTGCACCGCATTAATCACAGTCATTGTCGGTTTTATTTATTTTTTATGTCGAACTTAAGACAAAGAACTAATTCAACCAATTGCTATAAAATGTGTGTAGCGATTTAAAAAGCAGTCTAAAAGTTTGTTTAAAAATAAAATCTTTTGTATTTTTTGAACGCAGATCATTAAGATTTCTTGATATAACCGATGTTATGAAGCCGATATATCGCGTCTTTTAATAGGGACTTTTAAATTTTGACAGTTGCTGACGGTCTATATGTGTCAAATTGCCTGCCACTTATTCAATCTGTTTTGAGCACATCGCCTATTTTACGGTCGCCATAATCGTCCTCTATTTCTGGACGAGTGCGAACATCAACAACCAATTTGTCTAATTAGCGACGATGCCAAGCCACATGAGATCTAAGAGCGTCCAATGCATTCTGAAAAAGTCACTGGGCTGGCAGCGTCATCGGTCCATATTTCTTTGAGAAATACGGTTGATGACTTTTAACTTTGCTCGGCTTGAATTGGATGATGTGGATACCAACATGTGGTTTCAACTGGGCGGTGCCTCGTGCCACACAACGCATACCACTTTAGATATTCTGTACGGGCAATTTAGAGGCATGGTGGCAATGGCCACTGAGATCGTGCGATTTGATCCCATTAGACTTATTTGACGTCGAAGATCTATGCCAATAATTCAAAAACCACAGCGGCTCTTAGAGCCAACATAAGCCATCTCATGGATCAAATTCAGCCTGCTTTATACACCAGATTCATGGGAACTCTGACGTCTCGGATGCGCCCCACTTAGTGAAGTTGCGGCAAATATTTATATTTATATACATTTCATACATATGGATATTGATAGGCGTTTAAAATAATAAAATTTTACGAAATTTTACATCAGCTGATGAATTATAAAACTTTTATGAAATATAAATATACGCTCATAGAATAAAATGTATATTTTCCATGCTACTCCACACTTCGTCAGTGGTCAAGCCGGTTGTCCTTTGTGACTTTCTTTCATACCTAAACACATACATCAACAAGCACTATTGCATCTCCTCAGGTAGTGAAAATTATTTTCCAAAGTTTATTTTCCATTGAGCCATTTTCCGCCTTAGCCATCAACCTGTTCAGGTGAAATAGGTAGAGTAAAAATAATATTATATTACTAACACCCACAAAATCCAAGTCACGTCACACTGAAGAATAAAATGTTACAAAAGTTTGAGGGGGATTTTACTTTTTGTTCGTGTTCATTGCCATTTCTCATTTAGTTGGTTTTACTTGCACACGTATGGGTCTGTTGTTTGTTGTGTGTCGGTTTTAATTATTAATTGATTTTGATTTATGTTGACACTAAAATCTTTTTCATTCCATTTTTCACCGCAGCCAGTCGTCAGTCAGTCACATGCATACAAACACTCACAGTTTTCCAAACACTTTAAAAACACTTAAACATGCACGTACACAATATTTACAGGGATGTGATGTCTGGCAATCCAATGAATTTAATTAGTTTTTATGTCTACATAAAATAAAAATAAAGTGAAAAATCAAATGAAATTTGATTCATATGCATATGAAACATTTGTTGGCTGTAATTGTATTTGAATGTGTATGTGTAAATTTTTTATAAATACATACATATTTATGTATGTCAACAGTTTTATTATTTGATGATTTGAAACTGATAAATAATGAATTCAAAAATATATACATGATGGCATGAAAATATTTTGGGAATGGAAAAATGATGCATGACACTTATAAATAATGCACTGATATAATTAATGAAAGGTGATATTTTGTGATTCAATTTAAACCACTTAGTTACTTATAACTAAAATTCTTCTATACATATACACTGAAAAAAAATGCATATTCCCGGAAAAAATTTAGTTTGGTTCTAATATTTAGCCGATGTGTATTTATAACAAATCCAGAATATAATTAAATGTAATCCATTTTAGAATGATAATAAAGAGATTTAATGAGAGCATATAAATAATTTATTACAGAAGAGGGCGAGTCAACAAGTCAGTGACTTTTAGAATTTCCTGCCTCTTAACTGAAAGGACCACATTTAGTTTTTGTTTGATATGCTTAGATAGTAGACTGCCACTTGATTTGAAGAGAAAATGGAAAAAGGGAATTTCGTGTCCTCATTAAGCATTGTTTTTCTTGAAAAAAACATCACTTTAATCGAGGCTAAGCTTGATAAATGTTATGGGAATTCTGTACCATAAATTTCAATGATAGAAAGTGTTTTAGTGAATTTCGTTGTGACCGTTCAAGCATGAAAATTGCCGAACTTTCTGGATGCCCAGTTAACGTTTCTACACCCGGAACAGTTGAAACTGCGGGAGATTGTGGAAGCCATAGGTATATCACATGGCTCAGTGGTTTCAATTTTGAATAATCACTTGTGTATGTGAAAGATTTCTGCAAAATGGGCGCCGCGTTTGCTCACAATCGACCACAAACGGTATTGTTTGAACACTTCGGAGGTGTGTTTTGCGTTGTTCAACTACAATATGGACGAGTTTTTGCTCCGCTTTATAACTGTAGACAAAACGTGGATCCACCACATTATACCAAAAACCAAACAGCAATCAAAACTGCTGCTCGGCATGAATCCCCTTTAAAAGAAGGCTAAGGTGGCTGTGACAGCGAATAAAGTTATGGCGACCATTTTTTGGGATGCATACGGTGTAATTCATATTGACTACCTTCAAAAGGGTAAAGCAATCAATATTAAATATTATGACAACTTATTGGGTCGATTTAATGAGGATTTGAAAAAAGACCGACCGTATTTGGCCAAGAAAAAAGTTCATTTCCATCGGGACAAATCAGGAGTGCACAAATGGCAGTTTCAATTGCAAATTTCCATGCATTAGGCTGCGATCTATTCTTCGGATTAAGCCATCGCAATTCTTTGCGCGAGTTGTATCCAAATCTTAGTTGACGTAAAGACCCACAGAATATTTTCTCTTTGACTCACCTAATATTTCTTTTAAATACTGTACTGATATGTTATGCTTCAGTATCATTTCTGTTTGAGTGAACCCACCTTATTTGAAAACACTTTGACATCTAGAACACTTTCTTATATTTCATTTAGTTAAATGGAAAATAAATGAAATAAAATGTATTTTTTTTTTATTTCTCTTTTATTTTTAACAAATTTATACTGCCTCCTTGCGAAAAGTGTTATTCATTCGTACAGACTAAATTTAAGGCATCAAAAAGTATTTGAACCATATAATTTAAACTTTCACGGATAAAAATATTATTACAAAATCTGCATTGAAACGAAATACGTAAGATTATGTTTGCTAATATTCTTCTTTCATTTTATATTAAAAGTGAAGCATTAAAAAATATGTATAAAAACTTTATATTTGATCGTTTTATTTTATTGACTTGCAACATACTTGTCCAGTTTGTTTTATTTTTAATATCGCTCTTTCAGCCCATGCAATAAACGAAATTGCTTCCAGTTAAATATTTATTTATAAATATGAAAGTTTTCGTTGCCTTCTTCCTCGTCAAAATGTTGGGGTTTGGAAAAAAATAGGGTGAGTATCATGGGAATAGCAGTTTATCTTTGGGATTTTCAAAGCACATATTTGCAAGAAATACAGTTGTGCGAATACGAATTTTCACAAAATCCAGTGAAATAAAAAAGTATTTTCAAATTTAGTTTTACTGATTTAATAGAATTTAGTTTTACTGATTTAATAGAAAACATTTATGTAAAAGACTAGCTATGAAATCTCACGGTTAACTATATACTTAATATTGAAATTTATTATTTGGGATATTCTCCCCAACTAATCGTTTGACAATTAGAGCTTTTGCAAAATGCATTGAAAAAATAAAAAAAAGGTATTGTTTGTCGTGGCTTTAGCTCTTCATATGCCGACATTTCATTTGTTGTTAAAACCAAATCGTCAGTGAAGTTTAAGCCACAACAAACAATACATTTTTTGATTAACTATATAATTAAAACGTTTTTGCTTAGAATGATTTTTTAAATTTGCGGTTATAATTATTTCTAAGTCTATAATATAGGAAGTTGTTTTTACTTCTTTATGTTCAGGCTTGTGAATGTATTTTCAGTTGTCGGTCGAACAGCGGTTTTGGGCTGCGGAAAAGCTCGCTTTGCTATAATTATTAATTAATTGCGGTTTGCCTATTTTTATTGGACTTTGATTGCTTTGCTTGTCACCTCATCAATTATTTGTTTTTGCTTTTTAGAATAATTTTACAGCGTTACGGTTATTCGAGGAAAATTTTCAATTGAATCGCGTGCGGAACATTTTTTGGGTCTCACTGCTTCCTTTACGAACGTATAGTGCAAACTTTATACTCAATCGTTTTAGATTCTTTAAGGATATATATATATATATATATATATATATATATATATATATATATATATATATATATATATATATAACCAGCAATATATGTGATGGATACACCGTCATTTAAACGTAAAGTTACAAAAACAACTTGCTTAATTGAAAGTCGAGATAAAATAACACTTTGGAAACAATGTGGTATACGAGGAATACGAATTTTCAGTGATTCTGTGGTATCCAACTAGATTAACTCTTGTTATGAGAAATGGTAGCATGCTCTTGAGACCTCAGAAAGTTGCTCAGAGAAAATTATCGCCAAGGTAAATCGTAACTTTAGATGTAATTATACGCTCAAATAGTATGCTCTGTGTCTTGACCGCTTTGCTGTCAAAGCAGTTTTCTGATGGAACCTCAAGTAGTTCTTGTCCATACCGTGGTAGCTTGGCTAAAAGTAATAAATAAATAAAAATAATTTGATAACCATTTATTTTGTATTGGCGGAGATGACATCATAAAAGCCGTTTTCGTCAAGCAGGGAATACATTTATATTCATTTGTTTATAGCGCTCCACAAACAATAGTTACTGTTGCCAAACTTAAAAAAAACACTTGGATTATTGTCAATCCATGTACCATAAGTTTGCCAAAAGAGATTTGCCTCAATGTTCAGATTGAATATAAAAAGCACAATCTAAGATCATTAATTTTGAACTCTGGTTCAATTGGTAAATTCGCGAGTACGAAAAATATTTTAAGCACGTATAAATAAGTTTTTTTTCAAGAGCTCCAACGTCTGGCAAACACTTCGCTAAACCAAAATTCCACCTCTGGTGCAAGCGTGAGACTTACATTTGTAATAACAGTAATGATATTCTCTAGAGAACTGGCGGTTTTTTAAGTTTCGGTGCGACATCAATATTCAATACTGATTAACCACCAAAAATTACTAGTTTCTGGTCACAGTAAGATAATGATTTTTCGATACCCCCCACAATTTCACGGACAGCGGTGATGTTTTCGGCTTATCTATTGTTTCCTTGCTATTCTGCGATGAGCTTGGGTTTTGTACCCATTATAGCATAAGCCTGGCCCTTCTACACGTAGACGGCGCGAACTATGAACATAGATATTGTAGAGGACAAGTGGATTGACATTTCAAGCTCAGAAGTGTTGGATTAAATTAATGTTGTAACAAACACAAATAGAATAGATAAGAAATGAATAGGAATATAATTTGATTTATTTAAATATCTCTAGAATTAGTCGTATCGAATTGGATTTCAATGGTTAAAGATATAGTTTATTTTGAAATTAAGCTCTAGTTTTTTTATATTTGTAGATATTGTTGGAATGCCCACAAATGATATGTTGCTGATTTGCATCCTGACTGATCTTTTACCTAATTATTTGCTTCCGACTTAGTCACCAGCCGTTGTTGACTCGACTTTAATATGTTCATTGTTTACACGGAGGAATACCTATATTAATAACAAAATGCGTAATTCAGTTACTAATGGTTACGTAACTGACCATTAGTGACTGAAGAACACAGCATATTAGTTAGACGCGCCCCACTAAAATAAAACAATCTGTCCAGACTCTTAACATTTTTAATAACTTTTCTTTGACGTTTTCTTTCTCAATCAAATTTTTGTATTGAATCTTTCTATCGTTCAAGTCTATTAAAGTGAATCAACGTGTGCACAAAAATTAACATATAAATAAAATATAAAAAAATTAAAATTTATTTCGCAATCACCATTTAAATAATTGTCATTTTGAAAATTATCATCGCCAACGTTCACTTAATTGTGGGTTAATGTGAAATGTTATGAACGCTAAAGTTTATTAATGGCATTATCCTTGTTACCTCATACGAAAGCATTACAACACATTTCATGTACTTGCACCATTACAACTCAAGCACTGCAGCTGAATACAATGCACAGTGTGGCATATCGCAATTTTTCGCACCTCCAGATTCGTCCCTATTATGTGAAACGATCTAATGTGAAAATCGTTATTTTCAGGAGAGTGCAAATGTGCCTTCAAATGTGAACTCAAAACCAGGCCATCTCTAAAAACTCAAGTTTTTACATTATTTTTACTAACATTTTTTTATCATCCGTGGTATGATAACATTTTCTTGATAACTGTCATACGAGGTGCATGGTCAAAGTGCCGCATTTGATAAAATGACTTTTCCACAACCTATAGTTGGGCATGGTTGAGACGATATCGTGAATTATTACTGGCCTTTTGACCTTTACTACATTTAAAGGCTCATAGTAGAATTGTATGACAAATATTTTTGTAATATATTTCACACTGTTATATCTCTGATTAAGGGGAGTTTTTTACGAAAGTGGACAAAAAGGTCCATACATCGAATACTTTAATTGTGGGCTTAAAACAATTGGAACTGCAATGGTTTGCAAGAATAAAAGAAAATTAGTTAAAAATAAAATTTCTAGAAAAGATTGGTAATCAATTTGGTAAAATATGGAATTGTACACGTACTACACTATATATGAATTGTAGTCCATGGTGTCTTGATACTATATAATTTTTGGTTCAATTGAGGAATTTATTACTATTTTAATATCTACCATTATACTAAAAATATTAAACTTTTACCAATAGCCAACCACTATTTGTGTTGTATTAATGCAGATATCTGAAATTTTTTAATACTTCTATACTCGTATGCTTAAAGCAGGTTTAAAGTGGGTATGTGCTTACTCTAAGATTTTCTATTATAATTATTACTATTGAGTTTAATTTTCTCTAACAACGGTTTGTAAATGTTCTATTCTAAGTTTTTTTTTTTTTTTTTGAATACGATTGATAAAATGAAAATATTCAACTCGAAGTTCATGTCCAAATAATTTATGCAAAAAAAACTAAGGTTAAAAGTTGGAGCGGAAATTTTTGTTTGTGTTTTAAACTAGCCACACTATTAGTTATTTTGCCACCAGTAAGAGGAGGTGAACTCGATTGAAAAACTTAGTTTATACTCTATTGAAAATTGTGTATGTCTTTTGCTTCATTCTTTTCAACCAATTTTCGTTTCTGTTACTTAAAATGTTTCCAATAATTCAAATGATTGAAATCTTAAGAAAAATTAATAGTACTATAATAGATAATAATAACTATTTCAATAATATTAAATTTACTAAAACTGCGAACTTAATACAAATGTTTTTTAGTTTCTCTTGGTACTGGTTATTAGATAAGCTGTTATATTGAATAGTAATGCTTTTGTAGTTTTTACCAACATATACATATTTGTATCATCTATGCTCTTGCCAATTACATGTTAAAAATCAGCAAGATCGTAGAACTTATTTTTTACTTTTGACCCACCTAAAAGTAAAAGAAGTCACACTGTGCAATTTGGTGAAGCAACTTGTATGTCTGCCTGCAGTACAAACACTATAGGAAAGTTTCTTTTTAAAAAGGTCCCCACCCCTCACCAACGCAAATGAGTAGTACGTAGAACATGGTAGACATTGGACATACATGTACACTGTCAGTATGATAAATGATATTAATATTGCAAACGAAAGCAAAAATTGCAAATGCAAAAACTAATTCACTTAAATGTGAGAACACAATTACACATGCTTTTGATTTCAGATTTTTTGCTCTATTATAAGTTTTATTTACAATGTTGTTATTGTTCTAAATTATTGTTTTAACAATTAGCGTAATGCATAGAATTTATTTCTATTAAAATATTCAGTTCTTGTTAGTAGCAGTAAAAACTTTTTTGTGGATATTTGCTTAAAATAAAAGTTAAAACTTAGGTAATACCAATTCCTTTTTTAATTAAAATTAATAGTTAGGAGTCCTTTTTATGAATGGAAAATATGTCCTTATAAGGTATTTTCTGCTAAAAAATTAAACAGCTGTCAAATCTGTTGGTTTTTTGTTCAGACACTTGTGTCAAGTTTGGGCTGGATGTTGAGATGACGCAGTCATCAATGCTTTATTTCTCTATCGTTTGTCGGCCAATTCCGCTCAGTTAGTTTAGGCAATGTTGTCGGCATGATAATATTAAAGTTTAACTGAAATGTACAGAAAAATCTGATTTAGTAAAATCTTTACCCTAATGCCTTTTGTATTTATAATTTTGCTCTAAATTGAACAATTTATCTAGTGTTTGATGACAATCCAACACGACAAGTTCTATAAACAACAATTCTGAACCGTTTGATTAAGGTAGTTTTCCTTAGGGCCTAGACTGTTTGATCGAGGTGCCACTAAGTGTTCTGCTAGGGTTTGTAAACAGTTCTGGTTGGTTCTCAGTTTGTTCCATAATCATTACAATAGGCCATCCGTGCTTTGAGTGTATATTTTATCAAATCGGTTATAGAACAAACTTAACATAATCTTACTCTGTCGATAACTGCAATTTATCGATTAAAAAAATTATAAAAAGTTGCATTAATATTATAAAATTTACTTTCCCTTTGAAAATAAATGGAAGCTATTTTTGAGGGATGACATTTTTGTTGCTTCCGAAGTATCTGTTACTCGATTTTCTGAACTTGTACGCAACTTAAGTTAGAAAATCTTGCTTAAATTTACTAGAAAAGGTAAATTTTTCAAACCTACAGCTTTTTCTAAATTTTCCAAAATTTTCAATCGAAATTATTATGTATTACTCTCACTTAAGAAAAACCAACTTGAGGCTATTCCTGACTTCATGCCAAAAGTAACTAATGGTTATTTAATATTAAATTGTTTTCTTTGCAAAAAAAGAGAAGAAAAACCAAAATTCTTCTTTTCTTTATATGTATGTTAGAAGACAGCTTGCAATTTAGTTAAAGACATTAAAAGAGAAAAGTTTGTTATGACAAGCCTATAGCAAAGTTATTTGGAGATGTGTTAAAATTGCTTTTTCTGCTTCAAAATTTCTGAATTTTGATAACTTTTCATTAGGTCTTTCGCAAAAATATTTACTGTTTTGTACGCTGAATGTGACTGAAGGGTTGACTGTTCAACATGTCATGATGAATAAATATTCCAAAATTCTAGTCCAAATCAGGTCGACCGTGAAAAAAATTAATAAAACGAACTAAATTATGTGAACAAAAATTAAATATGAAGATTGATTTCATATACAGTACAATGTAAAAGATAATGTAGGACGAATGGCATTTAAAGTACTTCCAAAAAATGTTTTTTTTTTCATAAAATCTTGTACATGAACTCTAATCCAGTGAATATGGTCCACAAAACGAATATTTTGTGATAAGTCTATGTTAACATTACTACAAAAGGCTCGAATTTTCAATACTTCTGAATCACAAGATGTGCATTTTATTGACTTTCTTGGAAGTTCTATTTTCACTGAGATATTTATGATATATAATTTTAATGTTGGTTTCAAGCTTTAAGGTCTATGGATGAGCTGATATAAATACCAGCGAAATGCTTAAAACTCACTATAAATAATAAAAGTTTAATTTTCCATTGAAAACAACTATTTCCAATATGAAAAACCAAAAGCACATAAAATATTTATATGGCATGATATCGTTATCTCTTTTACTCGAATGAGGCGCTTTGAATGCTCCATTGAGTTGCTTTCATAAGATTTTCATTTTATTTCAAGTCATTGCCTTTAATTAAATCTTATAATATAATTAATTTGTGTGTACTCGTATGTACATATATATGAGCATACATGCGCCTGGACATGTGTGCATGTGAGTTTATTTAAAGAATTTAATTTCCGTCCCGCATAAATAAATACTCATGGTTGAATTCCTGCTTAAGAACACGAGAAAATCGCATAATTTTTTTATTAATTTGCGACCAATAGCTCAGCTTTTATCCTGAGGAAATTAATATGATTTTCCGATCTTTCAATAAAGACGAACGGCTATGTGTGTTTGTTTGTATGTGTGGGTATTCAAGAGTGGTTATTTTATTAATAATAACGCAAAACAGAAGTGTGTAAAAGTGTTGTTGAACTCGTCAAAATCAAAAAAAGAATTAATAAAATGAGATTTTTTACGGAAAGAAAAAGCTATTTTTAATATGGTATTCAGAAATATTTAGTCCTTTTTGCACTTAATACAACAATCTTTCATTATTAAGCTCAATTATTCTTCACTGTACCTTTGTCGATTGTAAGAAATTTTTGAAATATTAGATGTATTTAAACTTCTAATTAATTTCAATAAAATCTTTGTAGTCTTCTTGTGGCAATTTACATTTAAGTTTATTTGGCTTCACCTTGTATGGGCGCTCCTGTTAAGGCCACAACACACAAGCCTCTCGACCAAGCAACTTAATGTCTGCACTAAATGTAGCAATGAATGGAAAATAAATTGCAAAAATGTTTGAAAAACTTCTTCTATAGGTATTCTTCCGCAAAGCCATAATAATTAATTGCCTATACTAAGCCCATAAAGATTGCATGCAACACACAAGCGGGTATATAAAACGTATATGCTTGTTAAAGAATGAAAGCTGATGTTTCTGCTCATGATGCTAATGTTAGTGTTATGAAAAGGATCCAATCTCTATCTGTGTAGGTGCTGTTAATGTTAAATAGGAAAATTTAAAAAAAAAATTAAGTAGAGGTAAGTGCTCAGAAGATAAAGTATGTGTTGTATTTGTGCTTTCCTTCTAATAATGTTTTGTTGTATTAAAAAAATTCAAAGCCAGTGGAAAATATTAACTAAATCCTTATATATTGGTCTAAATGGTCATATATTCTTATTAAGGATATTTAAAGGATACTCGTATATGTACGAATGAATAAAAATATTGCATGCATGCTCATTTATAAGTGATGATATTCGAAAAACGGGCAACATTTTCCAAGTCTCGACTTTAGGAAATAGTCTTATTACCCTTTTCGTTGGCAAGTTTTTTTTTGGAAATTAAGATGAGGCAGCAAAACGGCATTTTGTTGCATTGATTTGTCATAATTGCCACAACTATGTTATAATCTTTGGTATAACATATTTTGATGGCAAACGGATAACCAGAAATAGCTTCATAATTATATTTAACCAGTCCATTATTATCATCTTTGCAAATTGCAAACTTGTTGGATTACATCAAAAATGGCTTATTTAAAAAAATACTTTGTTAAATAAGACACGACTTGACCTGATGTGGGCTAGAGAGCATATAAGAAAAAATGAAAATGTAGCAGTAGATGAACTCGCAAGGTCTAGGAGGATCTTCTAAGATGTTTTATAAACCTCACTCAGAACTTTACTGTGAAAAGTTATAGTGTATGGTGGAGTTCCACAGTTGGAGAAGGTTGTAAAACACAACTAACTCGTTTTATTGTTCAAGAAGACAACTTTTTAGTATAAAAGCAATAATTAGGAGTGATATAGCTATTCTTTATGTTCTTGGCAATGTAAATCTTATCAATAAGCCCGAAGCACTGAGCACATTTTCCATATCTCCAAGTAATATGCAAATGCTTCAATTTATTATGTCGGTGTAAGAGATACTTCATTGCATCTTATCTCCTCGCACATTATATCATCTACAGAAGAGGCTTATTGGTGACAGTAGGGAGCCATTTGTATTGAGTCAGTAGAGTTTGCGATAAGTTTCGCGGACTTTTCGTTGCCACAATTGAACATACTCCAATAAAATCATAGAAAGTATTCCCAAAAAGAGACAACTTTTAAGAACAGCTCGTTCTTCATTAAGAGCACGTCAAAATGTATTGAGGAAATTTGCTCTTTATGTACAAATACACATCGTATGTATATATATTGGCATATATATTGACATAATCATCGACTATTTCTTTTTTCCTTGTTTAATCGTATTGCTCTAAAATTGCTTCTAATTTTTTGAACACTTATTTAATTTGTTTATTAGTCTTAAACAAAATTTCCATCAGGGTTTTATAAAAGACTATTTCGTTTATTTGCTTTAAACCTTTTGTTAACAAGAAAGTTTCTTGAAACAATATGAATGTGTGCCATGGAACAGACAGGCACAAGCTACAACATTCTCTAATGCTGGATGAAAAGTGTTGCAATAATCTACCGTGGGGGTTTCTCTTGTTTTCATTAAATACGAATAATACATATTTAAAGGTTTTAAAGTTTGTCCGGGTGTGTGCGCTTTAGTCATATAATCATTTGAAAAACTGATAACAAGACAAAAAGTTCCATTAAATTTGTAGAGGGGTCGAGTTAATAGTTACTAGTAGTAACTATTCTTAAAGTATTAGGAATATGCGAATTTTGCAATTTTTACGAGTATCTTTCGAAAAAAGTTTTATTTTTCTAAGAACCACCTCCAGTTTTCAAATATATTATTATCAAAGTTTTTATTACTTTTATCGAAAATAAAATTGTTCGAATGGAAACAGTTATTTCATATACAAATTAAAAAAAATTCATTGCTAACTTCCCTGTATTAACCACCATTTTCGACCAACTTATGCTGTCATGAAAATATTTGTTTAAAAAAATACGTTGAACTGAAATTACCTTTTAAAAAGTAATTTTAAAGTTTTTTTTTAAGTATCCTTTAAAATTATCTTTTAAAGAAGTACCTTTAAAAAATCTTTTAGTAAAATAACTTTAAATAAAGTATCGCTTCAAAAAGCCTCCTTTAAAAAGGCACATTTTAAAAAAGTTACTTTTAAAACATTACCTCTAAAAAAGTAACTTTTAGAAAAATATCCTTCCAAAGAAGTATTTTTTAAGAAAGTATCTTAATGGAGTATCTTTTGAAAAATTGCTAATTAAAATTTTTTTCTAAAAAGTACATTTAATGAAACATCTTTGGAGAAGTTCGCCCGAAAAAAGTACCTCAGAAAAAAGTACCTAAAATACCGTTTAAAAATGTATATTTTTGAAAAGGTCCATTTGAAAAATTACTTTTTGAAAAAGTACAACTTAAAAAAGTTCCTTTTGAAAAAGTACCTATTGAAGATGTACCCTTTGGAAAAGTACCTTTTTTAGAAAAGTAAATTTTAAAAGGTACTTTTCAAAGAAGTACCTTTTAAAAAAGTTCCTTTGAAAACGTATACATTGATAAAGTATTTAAATAAAGTGCCTCTTAAAATAGTCCCCTTCAAAAAACACCTCTTAAAAAAGTACCTTTTAAGGAAGTATATATGTGTATTTCTGGAAAGTGTTTCTTACAAAAGTACCTTGTAAGGAATAATTTTTATAAAAGTATTTATTGTAACTCAAGGAAAAGTACCGTTTGAAAAAGTACTTTTTCAAACAGTATCTTTTCATAAAGCAGCAAAAAGTAGGTTTTAAAAAAGTAGCTTTTAAAAACTATCTTTTAAAAAATGGTTTCTTTAAATATAATATATAAAACAAACTGTATTCACTGTAGCTAAAATGAACTTAAATATTTTTGATTTAAAAACATTTCAATAGCACAATCGAAGTCTCTTGGCTTTCTGTGATAACAAAATTCTACTTGTTAATATTTTTCCTTTCTTTAGTAGAAAAGGCTCAACAAATAATTGCATTTCACGAGAATCTTAAATCACTTAATTAATATGCTTCGCTAATTCTACGAAATTGTCCCGCTCTTTCCCCCCACTACTTCGTCAGGATTTCAGTATTAATGAAGCACAAATGAAACAACATGAAAGGGAATAAAAGGAAAAAGTCATCATTTCATGTCAAGCAAGTGCGCCTGGAAAAGACGTCAAATCACTGAAATGAACATTAAAACATTATTATCGAGTGTGAGTTTTTCATTTTCAAAACATGCAATTGCAATTTCGCCCAGACTTTTGGAGTTTTGTGAGTGAACAACTGTTTTTTTTATTGTGTTATTTGGATTGTAAATAACAGAATGCTTCTTATTTTACAACAAATTTTCTTACAAGAAAACCATGTTGTGCTGTTGAGTGAAAAATAGTTATGAAAAATGGGTAGAAATAAAAATAATCATGCAAGGCACTAATGTCATGTGGATGCCATACAATGATGGCTGGCTTTCGTTCATTGGGCCACAAGAAGTCAACATAAGGAATATACAACAATATTAAGACATTCATTTTTTATACGCTTAATGGTTTCAACATTTAAATTCAATTAAAGAACGAGATGTTTGCCTAAAACATTTTATAATTTTTCATTTATTTTTACGATTATGAAATATTTCAAAATGAATTTATTTAACTATAGTTTTGAAGATTCATCCAGTGGAAAGAAAACACATATTTAAAAGTTTAAAGTCAAACTTTTATAATACATATGTATATACATATATGTACATATGCGTATGTACGCATGTATGAAAATCAAATAGAGAATCATAAAAAAACCTTTCAATCAAGCACGGTCATGTATTATGTCCTTGATTTTATGGCCTACACTTATGTATATGTCGTTATGTGGGCGTAAAAACTAATGGCGTTTTCTTTTGTTTTATTAATCAGTTTATAAAAAATAAACATTTCCGCTTTAATTTGAAAAATTCAACTCCCGCACTGGTCTGTGTGATATATCCTAATAAGTTTGTGCTTCTCTCTGAAATGGCAAACAAAATTTACAATTCTTATTTTAGAAAAGAAAATGCCATACGTTAACAGTATAGTCCTTATAACTTTTGCGTATTAATGTTATTAAAAAAGTTTTCTACAATAACTCGTCCTTACGAACACATTATTTTCATCATTTTATTATTGTTACTCATTATTACTTTCAAAATTTAATTTTAGCTACAATTATGAACACAATGCAACGAATTTTTTTTAATATTTCAGGAACTATGCAGTGAAGCTATGACGTAAACATTATTATTATTAATTGTTAATGCTATTCAGTAAACATTTTTAGCTATTTTGAGATCTGATCAGCTAAGATCTTTAGTAGATTTGACTATTTTAAAATCAGTTTAATTCAATTCAACTAAGATCTCTAGTAGATTTAACTTCAATCGGTGTAAGAATATTTCTACCTCCGATGATTTTATTTAAAAATTTAATTTCAACCGTAATCAATACTATAATACATAAACGATTCATAACTATTTCTTAATTTAATCAATAGGTGCAAGGAGTTGCCTAACTCTCATATATGCTTTATATTAAAACCTTAGTCTAAAGTTCCATTGTGATCATTATTAATTAAGCTCTCTAGTAAATTTCAGTTTAATCACTATTAGGATAAAAATGTAAGGTCCTAAAGCACCGAAAACTTATGAACAGTTAATCCCTTTGATGAACTTTATTTTATCAATGCAAAGACATGCCCAGCTTCCATATATTCTTTATTAAAAAACTGATATCAACATAAATTATAATCACAGTATGTATCATTCACATACACTTAATATTACAATTCAAATCTCTAATAAACTTTATTATAATTGGTATCAGGACTTTATTATTTCAATATATCATTTATTAAAAAAATTAATTTCATCAACAATTTTGTTTAAAATGCTGAGAAAGATCATAATTATTATTAAATTCATGTAGTTAAGACCTGTGGATAAAGTTCACAAATATTTTATTTAAAACCCTTAATTTAGTAACAATTATAATCTGAATGCATCTTAAATTTATAGCTCTCAATTATGATTACAATGCAGCTACAATTCGTCGAATTTTTAGATAAGATCTCCATAAAATTTTGATTCTACTCAGTGCAAGGCTATGCCTATGTTTCAAAATGTGACGCACCTGCTCAGTTGAGAAGCCTCTGCCACATCACGCACTTTTATTTGCTGATAATCCAATATCGATAATCGTACGAAATTCTTATATTTCAATTTTCGTCGTATCATTTTAGATAAGAGTTCATCTATTACAATTCTTCCTGAATGTTTTGAGGGGGTGAACAACTAGATTATTTTAATACTATCTTGAGTTTATGTGAGTGTCCTGTTTTATAAGAATATACGTAGGTATACGTATGTGAAATAAGAGTATTGCAAGTACGTGCTAATTTTACCATTTTAGTTTTGTCTATTTCGCACTTTTTTCCTCAAAGTTGCCATTTCTTGTTAGAGACACTATCCTTTTTAGCATCGCTTGAGTACATACGTAGTTTTTCTGAAACGCTAAATGCACAAAAACTAATTTCAACTATGCAAGGAATGTACAATTAAAATTTTATTTAAAAAAGTTTTCAATATAATATATACATAGGGATATCCAAAATAATTCTTTTTCTCATGTCCTTTCATCTCAAAAGATTCTCATACAAATTAAAAAAAAACCATTCCAAAGCGCAGATCGACATTTTAATTCCAACTGATACGGAACTATATTTTGTTTTCCCATATAAATAACACGGGAATTTCATATTTCCTTTTATTTTGACAATATAAAATATTTTTTTTTTTTTTGCTTAGGAAAAAAATCTTTACAGAGAATCATAAATATATTTTATTTGTAATCCTAACAGGCTTTCAGCTCTTTCAAGCAAGTTAAAGTAACATAAGTAAATGAAAGGTTGTAATTACGAGTAGCATATTATAAGTCGACCAGAAAGCATTTTTTAATAACTAACAACTACTCTTCATTCATGGAAAGTCAATAATTAGTACTAGAATCATGACACGTATTCGGCTAGACTTAACTTGGTTGTCACAGTTCAAAACCTGATTAACTTTTTGTCTGTTAGGATTACAAATTAACTATTATAATATTTAATTTTTTTTGTAGAGAATTTGTTTTCTTAATTATTATAAAAATTGTTTTTAATTTGTGTATAGTAAAACTAAAAGAAAATAAAAATGCCCCTTATTATTTATATCGGAAAATAAAAAATAGCTGCGCATCGTGTAGAGTTCAGATATCGATCTGCGCTTTCAAAATAATTTTTTTTATACATAGGAGAAAAATGAGAAAAATATGATTTCATTCGGACCACCCTAATATACATATACACTTGTATATAATGTAAATATGTCAAATATATTACATAATTGCACACTTGTGTATATAGTCACCACCAACTACCGGGACAAAGAAAGTAGCTAAGTTTTAATTTATTTTATTAAATGTTCACATGTGTGCATTCACACACTTGAAAATTTTGATAATAAGGGACAAAATAATATTTGTAAAAACTCAACAAACACAAGGGATTGATTTCCAATTATTCTCAATTCGAAACGACAAACGTTTAAGAATGATTTGAAAATAACTTGAAAAACATAGTGTTCTCAACAAATAGAGGAAGTTATCCTCAGATTGAAAAATTCATTTATTCTCAAACAGAATTCTCAAATGTTTTTCAAATGTGCATTGTAATTTGATGTAGAATATAAACGAAATATAATTTTTTATGTAAGATTTTTATTCATAGTCTTTTAATTCTTAATAAATCCTAATAGGTTTTTCCATGTAATATTTTTTTGACAACCAGTAAAAATGTCGACAGTTTAATTTGCGCTTTAAAAGTGTTTTTCGTTTGAGAACAACACTTAATAACAAATTCAGAAACACTATTTGTCAAACGATTCTCTTTAACTTGTTATCAACTTGAATTCAAATGTTCAATTCAAAACTCTGATTTGGTTTGAAAAAGGTTTGAGAATTATGCTTGTTATCTCAATTAAAATTTTTTTCTTTGTATTTGCTGGGATAGATAATACACAAGCTGACAGAGAGTACGCAAATGTTGAATACTACTGAACGTTCGAATATAGTTGGCTATTGACAACTCGTATTAATGTCTTCTGGGTGATAGTGCGGGAAAAGGAATTAATTAATTGCTCATTATTATCATCTATTTCTTGATGTTCCATACACTTCCGCTTGATACAAGGAAGTTTATTGTTTATTTATATTCCAATGGCAGAAATGCTTTAGTAATTAAAGAAGAAATGATATTTATGTTACGTCTTAGTGAAATACCAAATGTCAAAGAAAAAAACATTTAAACCATGTCCTTAAAAAATATGTAATTTTCAAGAATTATTTTATATCACACAAAAATCACATCCTTTCCGTTTGAAAATTGTAAAAACCCGAATTTTGCGAACTCTTGTGAGGCAAAATAAATTTATGTTTTATTTTTAGTGTCGGATAAAAATTGTTCATTGATTTTTTTCTATGAAAGAAAAAACAATGTAGCGCCTCGTAAAGATATATACAAATTTGAAAAGAATATAATCAAATATAATTTTTGGAACCTGTAATTTGCTAATTATTCTTCTTAATTAATGCTTAAAATATTGAAATATATTTTTCTGAATGAACCACCACTAAAGGATAGTAAAACAAAAAATTCTGCTTAAGTTCTTAAAATTGAGGAAAATAATTGGATCCCTGCAGCTGAATTATTTTTCATAAAATTTTCAAATGTTCGTCCAGGTCAGAAGTTACAATTTAAATACCATTTGCGGACTTTGTGCACATTTAGGATTAAAGAAGAAAATGTCTTACAGATACCAGTTGATTATGAAAGTCCTTCTCTCTCCCATAAAATAAAGTTTTCTTAAAACCATAATTTTATTTGCTTCTTATTTAACTTTCTCAACAAAAAAAGCATAAAAACAAACTGTTGCCATTTAAAGGAAAATAAAATATAAATAAAAACGAATTTAATTAAAATGAGTCCTGGCAAGTTTTACATATATAAGTATTTTTTTTCTTCAGAAATACAGCAAATCCTGCTTTGAATAAATAATTTTAGCAAATTTTTTGTAAAAATATATTATTTGTATTCGCAAAGTTTCATAGATTAAAGCTGAGGGAGAGGGAAAAGTAAACAAAAAATATGCTTGTGTTTTTTGTGAAAAGAAGGATTGGGACGAAACAAAATTGCAATGCTGGAATACTTTTTTAAGCTTTATAAGACAAATATACATAATTGTAATCAGAATTTTTTTAATCCAAAAATAACAAAATTACGTTTTACAGAATCGGTCTTAGCGTCCAGAAAACTCCATCGTTTTGTGTGTATTAAAGTTTACGATCAATGTCATGCTCTTCGTTGTATCTTTTGTAAGTAGGCCAAGCGATTCCTCTGTCCAATGGCAGATCACTCCTTGTTTTTTTTAGAACTATGCTCCTTATATAAAAATCTGGGGTAGTGGCTGTTTTCTTGTTATAATTATAATTGTTTGTGGGCTGTCTTTGCTAACAGGGTTCATGACTGAGAATGTCTGGTTTGTTGGTGTGATGCGTTGGGTTGTTGTATTTGTTGCTCAGTTTTAAATTCGTCAGATTTTGCAAAATATAAGCAAATAATATTACACCAGGAAAAAAGTTAATGCTGACTCACATCGTGGTTTCGCTTTCCAAATAATTGAAGGGTAATCAAAGTTTTGATTCTAAAATAAAAATATAATATTTCTAATCATAGTATAATTGTGCTTTTGCAAATTTAATTCCTTGTAATCAAAGTATGGCTATAAAATCATTCTCTTCCGTAGTGCTTAGTGTTTTCTTATTTAGTAAAAATATGGCCTACTCGTATATAAAGAGATAATTGTTGGTATATTTAAGTTTAATTCTATCGTTTTTATATGTATATAAAAAAATACAATATGTTTAATTTAGCATTTATTAAAAAATACTCCTTAAACATACGAGTACAAGTATTTTGGGAGATAATAGTGTTATCAAAGAAAATTATAAAATAACTAGTCGCCATTATATAATCATGTGTTACTAAAGTATGACTAACATTGATATATCGTGGCTTTACCTTGAAAAAACGTAGGTAACATATTTTTTGATTTTTACTTTTTCATCGCCATCGATAATTTTCTATTATTAAAATTAATTATTAGAAAATGCCAGAAAATTTCAGAGCAAAATCAGCAGTGAAAACAGTTCTCCTCTAAAATTTTGTGTTTGTCCCTCCATCTATTTGGCGGTTATGGCACGATATGATAACATTATTATGGCAATAATGTTATGATTATGCTGTACAGTAAATATTAATATGAGGTAGAAATTAATTATTTCCATGTAAAACCATTTTTCTATCTAATTTCTTGCTCGCCAACAGTTTAAGCAATAATATTTACATGGCAGCAGCCCTTGAATAGTTACTTTATACATACAGATGTACTTATTTGCACTTTCTTATATAAATAGTTATGGAGTATATATGTATGTGGTCTTTTCGATGCCGGAAATACTAGTCGTATTTATTGAGATTAAGTGCTATGAAACGTGATGAGATTTTGCAATAAGAATCTGTTTTCTGGAATACCATTAAGTTTTATTTTTTACACTTTCAAACATATACAAACTATTCATAAAAAACACATTTTCATACACGTGAATAAGTACACATAATGATTTGGAAAGATTTTTATGCTGCTGTTACTGCGAGCATTAGGGTGACTTCTTTTCATGGTGACTTAATAAAGAAAATAAAAAATTAAAAATGTCATGTGTCAGTTGAAATTCTTAACCATTGATCCTTTTCTGTTGTTAGCAAAAACTTGGTAAGGACTTCCTTATAGGAATAATATACTTTCATTGGTACTCTGCTCACGTATGTATTGCTGGGAAGCACTTTTATAAATACTTGATAGTAAATAAGTACGATTCATTTTGATTTCTGTGTAGCTTCGTGTGCCAGAAAATGTAACTGTTTAATTGTAGGTTGAAATTTTAGCCCCAAGTTGAAGCTGCATTCAATACAATTTCCAATTATTTCGATTAAGCGATGTTAGATGGCCAACCCGCTTGGTAGCAAGTGCACTCGTAGAGCATAAGTTATTTGTGATACGCAAAGGGTTAATCACTACTTACACTTTCGTATACGAAACTCTGAATTCAAGGTCCTGAGAACCAATCATAAATTTAACAGGTTAATGAGTGCCATGGTGGCTCTTACTTCAATGGACTGCCAGCAAAATTGTAGAGGCTAGGACGCACAATCTTGGTGGACAATTTATTTTACCTTTTGAGGAGATAATTATAACCTTAAAGCGTTAAAATGTTGCATGCACCAGTTCTTTGATACAATCCTAAATTGTGCGAATTGTGTACATTCAAAGCAAGATTAATTTATTATAACTGGAGTTGAACCAGTCATAGACATACAAAAAACCCTTTTGTAAAATGCGAATACATAAGGGGATCTATCTGAAATTTACTTTCAACAGCAAAAATGTTTTGTTGTCCAAAAAGGTGTCTGTTATTGAAACCACAAAATGTCAGCAAAGTCAATATTCTTTTAAGCTCATGACTATTTATTTTAAACAACTGTATGTTTTATGGACATACTCTTAATGAAAAATGCAATGAGTTTAAGCCTGAGGAATTCAAATGTTTTGGCGACATTGAGAACCCGGCAGAATTGAGTTTGTTTTTTCAAAGATAGAGATGTTGTTCCTAGCCTTTCCGACATTCATTTTTTATTCTAATGAGGCGGTCGTCTCAAATTTAACTATTAAGTCTTACAGAGATAACTTTTGGAGGCCGACCACATTTTCCGTAAGATGATGCGCAACATTGACACTTACAATAATGAGATTTTTTCAAATGTAATATTTTTCCCAGCTTTCGAAAAAAAAATCAGCATGTTTAACAACACCTTCGTATTGTTGTTTATAAAAATAAAAGAAAAATATGGCTTTTCTTTCTTCAACAGCAAGTATATTAAATATGTGAAAATACTGAATGTATGTGTTCCTTTCACATACAACAAATACTGTAAAGTGATAAAAATTAAATCAGACACATCAACGCTAACGATGATGGTGTAGCGTCCATCGAAAGCAATGCTATTCCATTCTTTTAGTGCAATTTGGTTCTGTTTACTTTTTTCTTATTAAAAATCCAAAAATTATGCATTGAATTCACAAATTCAGCACTCGAACGTGAGCCAGACCAACAAAATTTTCAGTTTAAATAACACAGTTGGAAAAATTATATGAAATTTAATAATATTTTTAATTTTATAATTAATATTGAAATTTATTATTTAGGATATTCTCCCAAAGCTGCTCATACAAGTATGTGAACATTTCATTGATCGCTAAACCAGATCGTCAGTGAACTTTCAGTAGTTTGAAAACATTCAATCTCATATCTTATTGTCAAAACAAACAAACACAATATGAGAATTCGCCATTATGTATTTAGTAATTTTCATAATCGA
Organism: Germaria angustata; assembly: GCA_963681545.1. NCBI lineage: Eukaryota > Metazoa > Arthropoda > Insecta > Diptera > Tachinidae > Germaria > Germaria angustata. The sequence goes on along the minus strand of OY813000.1, from coordinate 41,761,735 downwards.
TTTATTTTGTAGAGAGTTTGTAAAATTTTGTGTTTGTCCTTTTACCCTTTTTGGCGGTTAAGGCACGATTTGCTAACAACTTTTAACTCATATCATTCCAATAGAAGAATAACTGAAGGGAAGCTCAGTTGAATTCTTCCATATTTAGACACTTAAATAATAACAAAGGGAAGTTCTTTAATGGCAGATTGGTATTGGATCAGATCATAAGAAAGAATAAATAATAAATTTCTTTTCAAACTATACTAAGAGGACTATTATATATACAGAAGAATGTCTTGTGGAAAGGACATTGACAACCGTAAAACTTAATTGACAAGTTGATTTATCATTTTGTTTCATTTTAAGTTTGTTTTAATTTATTTTATTTTATTGCATTTAATTTTGTTCTATTTTATTTCATTTATTTCCTATTATTTTTCAAAAGAACCAAAATTAAATAATCACGTGCTATAAGCAAATTTTGTGTTTTATATTAAAAGCACATGAAAAAGTAATTCAATTTTACTTGGTTTTTAATAGACTTCAAAAAAAGGTGGGGTTTACCAATTCGTGTGTATATTTTTATCAGTCTTCAAAATAGGAGGGGTGTCACCAATTCTTGTGTATGTTTCTTGAACTTTTTTTAATGTTAGTACACTCATAACTTTGTCATTTGTGAACAGATTTAAATTTTTTTTGTTTGAAAGCGTTTGCTTAGAGGTTGATACCTTCCATTTTTTTGTAAATTGGGTGGGCTATTTGCCCGCCCGAAAAATTTACTATCATCTCCATTTTTGACTGATTTTGAAGAAAAGTTTTTTGTTCAGAAGTGCAGCTTGCAGCTATTTCAATCTTTCCTGGGAGTAAAATATTAAACAAATATGGATTATATCGGGTGTTACCGCCATTAAGAAATCGCTGGAAGTGCATCATTTTTATCGCTATTTTTTATTATCGATTAAACTGTCAAATGCAATTTTTTTTATTATTCCACGCGGTTGAAATAGCGAGCCATATTTATTATAAAAGAATCATATTTTATTCGTATAACATAATCATCCGAATTGATAGGATTGAGAAGTTTCGCTCCGAGTAGCCATACATAAAAAGTCAGTATCCACATTCATAGTATATAAATTTTCTTTATAATAATTGTGAATTATATTCTAGGAATTTTAACATTGAAGTACTAGGCAATAAATAATAATTGTATTCTAAAAATCCTTGTACTCGTGTTTATAATCTGCAATTTGGTTGCAAAGAGGCTGGGCAGCTAATCCATAGTTGCCTCGATTAGATAGATTGGTTTTTGTGTTGAAGTCAGTTTTGGCCACAATTATTTAAAGTGTATTTGTTCAATTGAAATCAATTCGTCTGGCTCGAGTTTGATTACTGAATTTATCAATTCTTAAACAAATTTTGTCAAGGGAGCAATAAGAAGAAGCCAACTGCACTGGCATACCATTCTCATCAAATGAAAAATTTTTTATGTAAGCGAATACACAATTTAAAAATAAAATTGAAATAAAATAGAATTAATTGCGGGAGTTGAAACTTTGATTACATTCAAGATATAAACTAAATTAATTTCAAAGGAAAAACTTCTCATTTCTCTTTGACAATTTTATATTATTCCCCTATTCATTTGCAAACCATATTCCAATTACACCAATTTCTTTGTAACTAAAGAAAGGGAAGAAATACATTTAAAAAAATGCAGATTCCATCTATGTTCGCAGGAAATAATAAAAGAATCTGACGATTTTTTTTCTTGCAAAACGGAAGTCTATAAACTTATAAAATGGAACATATACATTTATTTCCCCATACACCGAAATGTTCGAACAAACACATACACACTTACATATCTACTTACACACATGCGATCACGTATGTAAATTGTTTGTAATTGAAAACAAAATTCAGCTCAATTTGTAAGGAGTTGCTTAAATGCGAATACGAGTAATACAAGTGACTTCTAGTGCCAGTCGTACGAGTGACAGTCATTTCTATTTATGTGCATCACATTCTTTCTAACATGAATCAACGTGTTAGCTGGAAACCGTGTGCTTGCTTGTTAGTATATAAATTTGTTAAGAATGTAATGTATAATTTACATAAAAACATACATACATACAATCATATGTACATACTTAAAATACTTAAACCAACCTATAAAACCAGTGAAAACACTTAAAATCTGACACAGTTTGATGGCAGAAAGAAAATTATCATTGACATAAAAAAATTTCCATAATTGTGTAAATATGAGTAAGAAATTATATATTTCGCACAGATTTAATTCTTTGTTGTAAATGTGTTTTATATACTTATAAGCAGCATAACGTGACTTGTATACACACATTTGGCTCATTTGCTGCAATAGTGTCATATCTGAATATCACCAATTGTTTTTTTTTTTTACAAAAGAAGCCGAATTAACGATTATAAATCTTTAAAATTTAATTTTAGTAATCGTAAATTATCGATTTCAATTAAAAAAAGGAAGTTAAAAATTATGATACTTAAGCCATTTTTGCCTAAAGGCACGATATTGCATTCCAATTTCATAAAATATATCTTATCTACTTATTACTTTTTAGTTGCGATAAACAAGCGTTACATGTCAGTTAAGTGGCTTTTGAATTTGTTGCAAAAGGATTCTATTACGATAAAAATTTTAATGTAAATATTTGAATTGGCTTAAGTAACTTGAGCCAATTTGTTTAACAATATTTTTGTGTTTTAAGCAATAAAATAAGATGCACACAAAATGTGAAGACACCGTTGCTAATTTAGCATATTTTGAATTCATTTAGCACATTAAAAATGGATCTAGTGCATGGCACTTATTTCAAGTATTTAAAAAATGCATATCATTCGTATACTTTTTATTACGAATTATAAGTTTTGGCAATACTTTGCATAGAGGTGACTGGAGGCCGAATTTTGTGAGTCAATGTAATGTTACAGTTTTCATTGATAGTTTTAGAGATATTCCGCGAAGATCTGGACCATTTCGCTTATTAAGTTTACCCGCTAATTGCACCGTGTTCCCGGTGAAGATATATGCATTAATTAAAGCTGCAAAAGAATATGAGTGTTCATATCAGGGACTAGCTCACTCAATATTTTTGTTGATAGTCTTTTCGCTTTTAGGAAATTCAAATTAGGGTTAATTAGAGAGTGCACTTGCTTAAGGGACGACTTGTCCAGGAAAATAACTTGACAACAGTAGATCTTAAACATAATGAGCTAATAGTGGTTGAGTTAGTAGTAATATTGAAAAGCGGGCGCTGAAGATGACGCCACTCAGTTAGTCCATAAATCTCGGTAGTAGAATATTCAAGGCTATTTGGTGCTCTCTAAGAATATATAGGACTAAGTAATTTCTAAACGTGGAAGAAATTCGCTTGCATTCTTGGCTTGTATCATTAGGGGGCACCGTGTGATTAGACACAAGTTGAACCTTGAGCGCCTCTCCAAGGTGGCTAATGAAATACTTGCTTATACGAAGGATAAGAGTTAGTCTAACACTTCTCCTATTAGAGGCCAGTTCTGCAGGATTTGAAGTGTAGGATATAGATTTCAATAGGAGCTAGACTGTCTCACTGACCTGTTTGAATTTGTAAAAAAAATTTGATTATGATTGTACTTTCCTTATGTTCGTCACAATAAGCCTTATGTTCTCCCAGCACGACTACCGACGAGCAGGCTGGCTATCAGAAGTAGCATAACATTGCCCTGTACATAAATTTAATTTATCGACTTATTAAATTTCTAGAAAAAATTTTACCATAATATTAAAATTTGATTGTCTTTACAAAATTTATCTATATTAGAAAAATTTTTTAAAAAATAGTTCATTAATATTAAAATATTTTGCTAGGAAATTTGACGTTTTTAGTAATAATAGAATTTTGTATTTTTTAAAATCATTTGAGATCTTTATTTTTAATTTTTAAAATATATTTTGATTATTTTTACGTTACTTTTTCAAATAGTTTGTTTGTTTGGAAATGTTTTAATAAGCCCGGCGAGAGTTTGAGGTCTGAATTATTCAATTCAAATTAAAAATTGTTTCAATTTATTTTTGTTCAGGAAAAAAACATTTTTGTAATAAAATGATAAGATATTTTTTATTACTTTTACAATTGGTTCTCAAAAATCTGTAACCGGCGATTCACCTTGAAGATTTTATACAAAATTTTCAATGGAAAAATTCAATTTAAGTATATATTTTTTTAATGCAATAAAAATTTACCTAATTATCCGATAAGTCTGTGGAAATTACAATATTGAGAATCTTATTATAATATGATAAGTTCAAATTACGTTTCGAAATGGCCAGGGTGAATGAAAAATGTCATGGTACGAAACGGTTTACCTTTACTTACAGACTCTTCATCGATGTCGAAAGAAATTTGAATAGAACGAAAAGGGGTCACTCACTCTCCTTCATCAAAGCGTCCGTCACACTCTCTTTCGACTTCTGTTTCACAATTATTACGTTATAACGTAACACTTCAAGGTTGTCAAATTACTATATTGCCCCATTGTACATTCAACAAATAAATCATCAATTAAACAGGAAAATCGCTGAAAGAGGTCTATTGATTCATAAAAACTTTAACTTCTTAGTGTTTTACTTGAAATTAGTGGCTGCAAAATGTAAAGTAGTGTGCACAAGGTTACATAAGTACATATACTTATGTATAGACCATGCGAGTATGTGTTGAATTTAATGTGTTAGTTTGTTTACATCATTATGGCATATTTTTTCTAGAAATCGTTACATTTGCATTAGATAAAATTGGATGGAAAACTTGGTTTTATATGAAAACAGAGTTCAAAAGAAAAATTTTATTTCATTGGAAAAATGCTGGTGAATTTATTTGCTTGCAAGAAGTATTCACTTATTGTTGTACTAAATGAAACGTTTGGGCATGTTTCTATGTACATATTCGTACCATATTCGTATAACCAATTAATCTTATACATATAAAATGTTATTTACTTCCATTTTGATTTCTTAATGTTTTTCTAACTGCTTCCGTAAATGTTTATGTTAATATTTGCTTGGCCAACGTTTAAACATACGTAAATTCTTCTGATATTTCCGTTCGCATATTTTTCAACTCATTGATTATTGCTTAGTATATCGAAGCTAATAAAATCTAGAAACTTAAATTCTATTTCAATATTTTTTCCTTAATTCACAGGATAGTTAAATTCACAGGATAGTTAAATCAAATAATTTAGAAGTGTTATTTCGTAGTCAGCCAGTCTAGCCCACAATGGAAATAATTTTTTAACTTTATAAATTAAAGAAAACACGCAAAATTATTCGAGATATTCTCCAAAATAACTATTTTAATACTTTATTGTTTGCTGTTGGCTTAGCTAGGTATATGCCTGCATTTCATTGGCGCTAACCAAATCATCAGTACCCTTTTAGCCAAATCATGATTGAAAAGCATTCAAGCTCGTATACTTATGCCACAGACTACAAATACTATATGAGAACCCAAACAGAACTCAATCATATTTTTCTATTTGTAATCAACAAAAACACATAAGTGTAATAGATTTAGAAACTTTTGTACGCCTTTATACAATTAACAACGGTTAACGTTGTAACAAAAGGTATTATGTTGACTATTTAACAACATACTTCCCTAAATTATTCATTTAACTACAAAAATTTTTAAAAATGAGCTAAACTGTGAAACAATAATTATTTTGAATTTGTGTCAATAAAAAACTAATTTCTAAATAAAAACATTCAAATTCAAAACTTGTGATTGGTAAGTAGTGTAAATTTGGATCATTTGTAACATGGGCTTGGCATTGCAAGATGATTCCTTTTAACCGACTTCAAAAAAAGGAGAAGTTTATCAATTAATGTGTATTTTCTTTTCAACGTTCGTACACGCATAACTTTGTCATTTGCAAACATATTTAAAATTTTTTTTGTTCGAAGGTATTTGCTGGTAGTTGGACGGGCGATTTGCACCCCAAAAAAAATAGATTATCGCATAGCTTCGGCATTTAGAACATAATTTAAAAAAAAAAATTAATTATTTGAAAAGGTAGTTCAATCTTTCCTGGGAGTGAAATGTAAACTAAAAATTAATTTATTTCGAGTTTTAAACTAATATATACTTTTTAGTTGCTTCGTTTTTGTAATCTGTTCGATTGGCTCTTTGTAATGAAGTTGGTTTTTTTTGACAGAGTGATTTTATTTCTATTAATTGGACTTCGTCATCGTAATGTTCAGAAGACAATAGATATAATATATATAATTTATAATAGATATAATTTAAAATAACAAATTATTTTTTGTTATGAAAAGAAAAAAGTATTTTCTAAAACTGCAACAGATTTGTACGATTTTATAAAAGCAATTTAATACTTTTGGCAACATCTAATTTAGCATTTGTCACCTCGACTTCCTTGAAAGTCGATAATATGCATCAATGGACACTTTGCAATAAAAGAAAATGTTACTTCCGTTTTATTACTTCAGTCTTATTAATTTTTGTATTAAATTTATAACTTTTTATTTTTTTTTATTTCAGAAATATTTCCAAATAGTCATCAGGTGAGTGTTTTGTTACAAATTTGCTAATATATTTTCTATTTACTATTTATAACTACAAACAAATGTTAATTGTTTTGAGTTTTGTCTGCAATTTTCTATAAAAATATTTTTTTAAACGCCTTTAAGGCTGTTACGTACCTAAATTTTCAGCAATTTTCTTTTCAAAATTCCTCCAATTTACTTTAAGTAAATGATTTTATTAAATGGCTGTGATATTTTTACCTGCAAAGAAAAAATTGCATTAAAAATTTATTTAATTAATTAATAAAATTAATAAATTTGAACATAACTTGCTATTTAAGGAGTTTCAACAAAATATCATAATTCCTTAAAGCTTTGTTCTTAATTTATTTTAATCAAGCTTTTAGAAAATGTTTCATTATAAAATAAAATATTGTTTTCTTCTCTTAATGCAATACATTTAAGCCCAATTTAAATCTTTTCTATACAAGTGTTACAAGTACATATCGTTACCTTCAGTTACAAAGGAGCCAAATCCAGTTTAATACAATTTACAGGAGAGAAAAAACGTAATGCATTTATACTAATTCTATCGTACTGCAACACAAAATTAGTTTAAAAAGAATTTGGTTTTAGATCCTTTGCAACTGAAAGTAACGTTGTATTCATACAATTATTAAATTTAATGTAACATTTTTCAATTTCAATTGCTTTCTTATTTGCTTACTTTGTAACTTCAGTTTAAATTTTATTAATTTTGCATAGAAAAATTCAATTATGCTTGTATTACAAAAGTTTAGAATTTTCTGTAAAATATTTACCCAGCATTTTTTTTAAGACAACTGATATTATTTAATTTTGAACTACCATTTATTTTGGTTTGACTAACAAATTCAAATTGATGTTGGCTTGAATGTCTTTTATGCAAATTGAAAAAGAAATGCCAAAAAAATAAACAATATTTGAAAGAGTATTGTTTCTAAAGAATTCTAAAAATAGTTAAAAAAAAATGTGAAGCCAAATATTTATAAAATAAATAAATTTTGCCTTTGGCTCAAGAGCAAGTTGGAATTATTTATAGTTACAAATTACTTGCACTTTAAATATGCACGAGCCTTTGTAGACTAGTAGCTAGTGTACTAGACTAGTAGTCCAAAGGTCGCATGTTTGGTTATTGCCGAAGACACTGGACGTTGAATACAGGCCAAGTAAAGTCGCAGTTTGTGTTTGTTAATTTATAAAAAAATAGTTTTTCTACCCTCGATGATTCGATGCTGAAAATGATCTCTCTATAATTTGAACTTATATCTAAGATTCTAGCAGAATATAACTTACTACCGTACATTTTCTTAAGACGCAATAGTGGCCACAGGAATTTGAATCTTTTTTTTTGGACTCATTAAAATATTTTACATATACAAAGTGTTGCACCTTAGCATTCTATATCGCTATACGTTATTGGCTTGTTTCGTTCTACATCAAAATCTAAAGTCGTATGCTCCTCTCTAAGCATTAGATCTTATGGGGTTTTCTTTTCTGCAAAAAAATTTACATTTATTTTATCCTTTCTGCCCTGCATAGTTATGTTCTTTTCTTAAAACAACATGTGCAATAGTGCAAGCAAAGATTATCATACAAGTGTATTATATCTAAGGTGGAATACTTTGAAGGAGACAAAATAGAAATTGGTGAATAAAGAAATGAGAAAATGAAAATTTACATTTTCTACTGAACAAACCTCGTACTTTTACAAATATGTGAAACTCGAATAAAAAATCTATGAATTTGGCTAAGAACCCAGTGCAACAAATGGTGTTTATTCTTAAGGAACGATATTTTATTGCTTTTAAAAATTCAACTCTGCATTTTTTCAACTTCTATGGAAGTTATATTAATAAAATCCTTTTGAAAAATATGAATTACTTCTAGAATAAATTTTTTAGTAAAAAAATCACTTCCTTAAATCTACATGAAAACATTATCTTTTTTTATTCAATTAATGACTTTTAAAATTTCTTTCGCATAAGGAAACTGAGATCCTGAAAACTGGCCTTCCAGATATGAAGTTCGCAATCACGCATAAAATTATTTTCTTAACAATTGCTTTTTCGAACACAATATAGATAACTTTAGTTTGGTGAATAGGAACCAAAATAAATCTGCATTCTGCTATGACAACTTTCAGACCCTAATCTCGGTATTTTAATGACTTTTTGGAATTTGTTTTCTTTACTGAAATGTAACATGTTTTGGCACTCAAATTTCGAATTAGATACAATTCTTTTTTCAACATTATTAATTATGTTTTGAGTTTGCGTTGCTTTTTCGTTTATATGTTTGTTTTTGTGTGAAGAGTTTATAAAATATTATTAAAGTTTAAATTATGGACATTTAATACTTTACAATTGTTCGATTATTATAACATACTTCTGAAGATGAAGATTAGAAATTTATTATATTATTATAAATGTTCATTGATGTCAACATTCCTTTGCTTGATCAATGTAAATATTACTTAATGATGATCAAATTTTATTCTATATTCGAAACGATAAATTTATATTAATGTTATATCCAGCATCTAGCAACTCCTAGTGTTCTATTGTGATTTAAAAAAAGGCATTAAATGCTTTTTGTGGATGTGTCTAACATGTAAAAACAGATAGTTAAATATAATTAAATAAAGTCATTACGAAACAAAGACCTAGCCAAGCGCCATTGTGCAAATGTATCTTACCCTATTTCCTCTCTACACTTCCTGTCCACAAACAAGTGATTGCCTGCAACAACCGTGCTATTGTGGCTTCGTAGTGAATTCGGTCAGAGTCAGAATCATTAAATTTGTGATATTTTTTAGGTTTGTTACGAGTATGATCGAAGTTTTTGTGAAAGCTTTTCTAAGTCAAGTCGCCATTCCAGCTTGTTATACATAGCGTATAAACTGTGTTTATATTTTTACTCTGAATAAGAATGTTTATATTAACAACAAAAAATACGACGAAAATGAAATCCGCTACAAAACAGTAAAAGAGGGCCTCTCCAACAAATAAGTAGATTGCAACAAAAATTTGTTATACAAGCTCCCACATTTAATTAATTTCATTGCATAATTTTGAAATATGGGAAGGTTACAAAAGCTCCAGTGACCTCTTAACTTTATAATACTGGTTTAAGTGCCGCCTCGACAACAAAGGCTATAGAAACGAGGGTAAACATTTGTCTATGATTTAAAATTTTGAAATTAATGAGTTTTTATCCTTGAGATATTTTTAGATAAAAAACCAACAGAAGGGTCCATTTTTATTGCTTCAACCTACTTTTTTAAAACATATTTTTCTCAAATATAGAAAAAATTCTTAACTTAATGTTTTTCAGCTCCTAATAAATTCAAAGAAAAATGACGTAAATTCATGCTTAATTTCATTTCATTTTCATTGTTGCGGAACATTTGAATAACAAATTTTTAAATTCATTTCAAAGTTTTAATATTCAATTCATTTTATTATCATTCCTTTTGCTTCTTCCCCTTAAAGTTGTCTGGAATTTTTTAGGTCTTCCATTTAATTTTTCATTTGTTTCCATTTAATTTATTGGTTTGTTTAAGTAAAAACTTCCTTATTTACTTTTATTCTCTATTCCCTTTTCCTATCTGTGTGTTTGCATATCTGTACGTTTGAGCTGATAGTTCAGTTTGTTTTTTCTTCCATTGTTTCCATGTGGTTAAGTTTATTTGTATCCTTGAAGCTTTTTTAAGATAAATAATGTAATGGCACATAAATCACAAACTGCAAATTCGTTTCAGTCAAATAAATTGTTGTTTTTGATTAAATAAACGGAACGAGTAAAACTTATTTATATGATACAAGAATAAGAAAAAAAACTTATGGCATGTGATTTAGAAACGGCCTAATATTTATACTCTATTATTGATATGGGTAAAAGATGACTAAATCTAAAATGAATGATTTTGTATAGAGCGATCTTTTACAATAAATAATGATCTCATTCGTGATCTTCAAAATCTCTTTTCAATTAAGATTTGAAGAAAATGTATTGAAGGTGAAAAGTTGAAAATTAAAATCTGAAGCTGTCTTGTGGCTGTTATTTTTCTATATGAAAAAAGTTTTAAGGAGAAAGGAAAGATTTATGTAAGTAAGAATGGGCTAAAACTTTATAAAAGACAACTTTGATTGATTTTTTTTTTTGCAAATAAAAATGTTACACTTTATTTAAATAAATTAAGGGTCAGCAATAGTCAAAAGTTTTCAGAAAATTTCGTCATGGCATCAAAATCTTTTTGGTTTTTTTTTTGTTTTGAAGAAGACCTTTCGCCAATTTTAAACAGATCGCTTTTTACTCACCGTGTGCCACCGTCAAAATTTTTTAAGCACTCCAAGGGCGTAAAAAGGCTTGCCTGGGTGTGGGGCCTATCTAATCCAATAGAAATGTAGTTCCTTACGTAATTTTTTTACTTCTGACAGAATTTTTAATAAATGATGGAACCATTACGCAAAATTTTATGCAAATGGATTTATTTCGACAAAAGAAAAAATGTGCGTTTGTGTATGATTAAGATAGCGCAAACGGATATATTTTTCCTGCCGATCGAGACCGGAGTTTTTTGTTAAAATTTTTGGAGAACTCAAAAATAGCAATTTTTTAATTAATCTTTTAAAAATAAAATTTATTAAATTTATTTTTGTATACTACAATAGTATATTATACTATAATTAAACCGCCGAACAAAGTGGTTTATAGCTGGATTCTATACTACGAACATGTACGTGGTATAAAAGTGGTATTTCATTAAATACAACTTTTTAGCTGCCGAGCGTAAGTCGAGTAACAAGTCAGCTATAGATTCGTTGATATTTGACAGTTATAATTTAGTTCTTCTAATTTTTCTTCAATTTTATACATTTTGACCTTCTCGGTGAAGTGACCAACAATAATCAACCAGCATGTTGATATTCCACCATTCCTAGTATCGTTTCACCATTTATTTTATGTCCTGATGAAAGTATTCCCACCATTATTCACTCTTATCACCTCATCCGGAAAATAAGTCAAGATGGTTGTCAAAGAAGTGGAATATAAATCACCCACCATTTGTTTCCATTGCCGATTTCAATACATCCGTAATATCCCTTTCACTCTTTTTATTACAATTCCATACATGGACCACAAGAACAGCATTTTTAAGTGGTTATACGTGGCAAGATGTAATTGTGTTTTGAAAAATAAAATAAGTTGTTTGTTGTGTGATAAAGTAGTTTTGTAATTCTTACAAATTATTTGAAAGATTTTCTATAAGCGTACGAGGTCGAAACGGAGTCATGTAGACTCTACTTGACAGTTTGCGCGTAATATATACCTTGAAAATCAACGAGGCCGAAGTCTATGTAAATATGATAGTTAAAGTCTACTGATAACTTAAAGCCTACTTTCCATAATCCACAAGAAATGGTTGACATTTTTAGTATATTTTTTAATATTCAAATGTGAGAAATTGGTGGGACTATTTTATTACTACGACTTATGCGACTTTTTTATTACTATATTCTCTATCAGTACACTAAATAAGAAAACAATTAGTTTAAATTATTGGAAAGGTTTTTTTATCGTATGAAAATAAAAAAATTACATATTATCTCAAAAAAATATAAACAAATACGGAAGTGGGTGCAAACGGAATATATATTTTATTTATTTTTTAAACGCGTTCGAAATGTTTTCCTAAATGCAGTTTTAAATAGTCATTCGAAAAACATATTCAAATCCGTTTTCGTTAAAAGTCTGCCATTTATTTAAAACAGAACCCATGAATTCTAATAACACCCAAATATTTGAATCATGTGCTTTTCCTTTTCGTTTTTCTCCGGTTGGTCTGCTTTCGTCTAAAAAGTTATCGCATTTGCCTTTTTGATTTTCAGTCCCTGGTTCTCCTAGGATAATAATATATTTTTTCAATGCTCAAGTGAAAATAATATTTTAAACATCATCATGCAAATTATTTATAAAAAATATACATAATAAATTTTATAAGAGGATCTTTTATGGAAATCAAACTCACCATCGTCAAACTGTAAAGAAATCGCATTTTACGCCAGCTTAAACGGGTGCCTGCTAAGAGAAGTAAGAAAACTAATTCCTTGTGATTTGATGCGATAATGGCGTAGACGAGACTTCAATGATAATCACCATGGGCGTAGCGAGGTATGGGCCTAGAGGGCCGTGGCACCCACCTAATTCTTTAATAATTTTTTTTTTACATGCATACAATATAAAATTATTAAAAAATGCACAGGGTATTGTGGACGTATTGGTTTTTTCTATTCAAGAAAACACAGCCAATTTAGGAATATAGATGTATGTTCCAAGGATAGTCTCTCGTCAAACGCAAAGTTCAAATACCCCATTTTCATCACCTGCTGAATACTGGAAGCGATCTATATACATTCCTTATATAGATTCTTTAATTTCATCACTGGACAGAAGATTTAATGAAGAGAATAGGCCAGCGTTTGTAATTCATTGTTTTCACCCGTCTAACATTCTTTCTTTGAAGCTGGAAGAGCTTAAAGAAAAACGTTTGAGCATTTTTATGAGTTGGATGATCCTAGGCAACAAAAAAAAAATGGGTAAAGACGAATTAGCCGACTTAGAGCTGGCGAGTATTTTGAAAAACGCTCGATTATTTCATTCAAATGTAAGGAAAGCGTTATTAATTTCATTGCCACAGCCGTGGACTACTGCAACTGTTGAGCGGTCATTTAGCAATTTAAGGCGAGTAAAAACATGGTTGCGCTCCACAATGACTGAAGCTCGTTTAAACGGTAAAATAATATGCAATTTCACTTATTATCAAAAAATAAGTATATTGTATATTGCAGGACTATGTAGGCTAAGCGTCCACCGAAGATTGGTAATCGAGAAGAAGGACGATTTTTTGGAAAAAAATTCTAGCAAAATTTTCAGAAGATCCACGAAGATTACTCCTCAAATAGATCGAAATTGTAATAATCATAAAAAATCATAATCATAAAAAATCATAATTTTCGTGGCACCACCCTATTTCATATCCTGGCTACGCCCTTGATAATCACAAATACAAAAAAGAAAAAGGCTGTAAAGTAAAATGTTTAAATAAAATCGCGAATCCACTTTAGGAAATGGAAAAATTGCAAAAGGTCTTTTCTAGATGGGAAAAGGAAACATCGAATTTTAAAAAAGTCCCCTTTCCCATCACACAAAAAAAACTCCAACCGTTTGTGTGCCTTGGATGACTGGCTGATTACGCGTTTACACTAACACAAGACAAATTATATGAAATTATTAAATTACCCCGAACATCAAAATGATGCTGATATTTTTATTTTAAAGTTTTACATTTTGAGTATGATTTTTAATGACACCGATAACGATGCGGATGGATGCTACTGCCACTTAAACTGCCACCTTTGCCACCATTGCTGATAATGAATAATTACTACCTGGAGTAAAGATAATAAAATAAAATTACTTTTACTTTTCTTCTAACTTTTTCCATCATTAATAATTTGTATAAATAGAAGCCGAAAAAATCTAAGGGAGAATGGTCAGGAATATAAGCAAATTATGTACGAAATTGTTTATAAGAAATGAGTAAAAACTGTTCTTACGTATTATTAGATTTTATATAATAGATAACAGAGATACTTTCAATATAGTAATAAGATATTGTTATTGTATGTTGATGATATCTTTTGCATTATATCGGAAAGTGGAATAGAATTTATGTTATCAATATCTAATTCTTTTCATCCACATATTAAATTTACAATTGAAAAAGAATACGATTCTGTACTTCCTTATTTAGATTCACTAGTAATAAGGAGGTGGTGTAATATGTTGATAGATTGCTACCAAAAGCCAACATCTTCTGGCAGGATTATCAACTATTTTTCCTCCAAGAATAATTATTATTAATACGGCGAAGGATCTTATAGAATTATAGAATTTTGTGGATTGGCGACATTAATTTCCATAAGAAAAAATTAGGATAATAGTTTTACAATACACTTTATTAATCAATTGATAAGACAATGTTAAACTAATAGGAAAAGATCAGATATTGCTCCGAAACAAAAAAAATATATAAATCGTTATCGTATGTGGCAATGATGTGTGGCAGGGCACAAGTCAAACCACAAGTATAAGAATGTTTCAACTTCACAAAAAGCAGCTTTAAAGAAATATTGTTTTAACTGTAATCATAATCCGATAGAAAGTATCAGTTTTACCTATAGAGAGGAACTTTAAACGACGTTGTATGTTAGAGATGCTTAATATTATTAATGTTCCAAATAACAAGATTATAAATCATAAAGCTGATATAAATACTGTTGGTCAAAACTTATAGGTGGCATTTGACTCGTAAGTTAAATTGGCCAATAGGAATGGAAATATTTTTTTGTTTTTGTAATATATTCGAAATATTGAAATGAAATAAATTTTTGTTTATGAAATAGAAGAGATGTAAAAGGGATAGCAAAAATAGTGTTAATTAACAAATTTTATTAGGTTAGGTTAGCTTAGGTTGATTGGAGGGGTGTGATAGCCCATGTCATACGACATACACTTAAGCCAGTGAAGGCTTGTTGTGCGCTTCCTTTAATTATAAAACCAGACTTCTGCGGCAGGATTCGAACCAGGTACCTCCGTACTACGAGTCTAGTACACTACCTACTAGTCTACGAAGGTCAGTTATTTAATTTTATTAAAAAAAAATTCTATTAATTTTAATAAAAATTTTTTCAGTGACATTTACTTAAAATTTGGTAGGTTAGGTTAGGTTAGGTTAGGTTGATTGGAGGGGTATGTCAGCCCATGTCATACGACATACACCTAAGCCAGTGAAGGCTTGTTGTGCGCTCCTTTGATTTTTTAAAATTTGGTAAGTTTGCCTAAAAATGCATCACGGGTATAATATTTTTATTAATTTTTCATATTCACAATACGATAAGGAATTATAATACTCTTTCCTCAACTTACCACGCGATGGGTTGAAACCAGCAACCAGCTCTGTTTAATAATGTTAGTTATTATTTTGTTTAGCTAATTTGGCCTAAGTGTTTTAATGACAATAAAAATGCAAATTTTCGTGAATTTTTTGTTCTCTTTATCCAGGGAATTGTCTATTTAATTTAAAAACATCAAAGTATTATAAATTTGCTGATGTACTGGTGGAAAATATTACAAATAAATTTTACATTAAGAAAGTTTTTTGTTTTATTTACATATAAAACTAATAATTTCTTATTTTATAAAAAAATACATTTATTGCACACACACTTTTGAAACGCTTTTTTCAAAATCATATACTGTTCTCTATGACCATCTTGAAGTTAGTGCTCAAATTGTCACTATCCTCCTTTTTGTTAATTGTTTGTTAAATTTTTTTGTTGTATTTTTAAGCTTTCAGTAATAAATCTCTTTCTCAAATTGTTTTCTTTGTCAAGTGTTTTGACATTATCAAAGTCAGGTGTATGATTTGTTTTTAATATGTGTTGTGACAATGCAGTGCTCTCTTTGTTCTTATTAATATCAGTTGTATGCTCACTCAATCTTGGTTCCAAACTTCTCTTAGTAGTTCCAATGTAAACTAAATTGTTGTTGTTCTTATTGTTCGTTCCCTTACAAGGAATTTCGTAAACAAAGTTGTTTTTTGTAGTTTAGGTGTAGCTGTTTTTGTATTTGTAAATATTGCACTTGATGTTTTGTTTAGTTTGTAAGCAAAGCTTATGTCATCTTTATTTATTATTTTTTTATGCTCTTAGAGTCAGTTAGACCAGGTATTTTATACTGCAAAATGTTTTAAATCTTTAGTTTTACCATGTTCGCTATTTTCTACCCTTTTATATGATGCTATTAAGGGTTTTACTAAATTTACCGGAAAGCTATTGGCAGTTAATATCTTAGTGATTTTATTTTAATATTTGGTTTATGGAATTGATGGTCACTGATGTCAAGAACTCTTTGGATGAAATTTTTGGCACTATTTATTATTTGATTTTTCGGTTGGTTAGCATTGAAGTTGATAATTCTGCCTGATGAAATATTTTTTGAGTATCAGTCAAAGGTTTTTGTGTTATTTTTTCTATATAATTTTTGTTTAATAATCTAGCACTCTACCCACTTGTCCATAAGGACATTTTAAATACATAAGAAATTAATTTTTTTTTAACAGTCATATTTCTGTATGATCAATTTATGATCGCCAACAATTCGCCTTTTAAAGGTAGTCTTCAAAGATTCAATTGGTGATTAAGAAAATCTTCCTAATGCTGATTGGATAGTGTTATTTAACAAGTTGTTCAATAAAAAAATAATAAATAAAAGCCAAATAGTATTTTTTCAATCAAATTACATATTATTTTCATTTAATATATTTTTACTGTTTAAATTGTCTGTGCCAATAAGAAAAAACTTCTTAAGGTTGATTTTGTAATGCCTCTTCCAATAGAGACTTTACAACTCCGATAGTTAATGGTGGCCATATTCTTGAAGATATGTACTTACATCTGTCGAATCAACTGTCATTTGTTTCAGTCTGCTATGCAAAATCACGTTCAAATGATAAAATTTTTTATCAAAATGAGTGTTCTGTTCGGGTAGCGTTTCGTACGCTTTGGTGAAAAAATTCTAGTCCACTACTAGCTCAGTAAACAATGAGCCGACCACCTGTACGATAACGAAACGCAAGATCTGCCAAAAACATTGTCTCTGTCCATGAGAGCGCGCAGGACTATCTTATGCAATCGATTGTGTGTCGCTCACAAAAACTCGGCCTTTCGCTTGGCACATCTAGGTAGACTTGGGCCTGCACGCGCATAAAATAATCAAATAATCTTCATCTTAAGTTGCTTTAATAAGAAAATAAATCTTAAAAAGTGGCGATCGACAACATGATCGTATTTGTTGTTGGATATTCCCTTACATCTACTTGCGACTTTGGAAAAGTGCGAAGTAAAGTGACCAATGTATGCTGATAATTCAAACTTTGCAATTTTTTTTATAACTATTATTTATGACATTTAAGCTTTTAATTATAACATTTAATATTGAATATATTAATTATAACACTTAAAAAGGCTGTGCAGGTGTGCCGGTTGTGCATTTACATTACATACATACACGTAACTATGATTATATTGCTTTGTGTTCATTCTAAACCTAACAGAAAAAGCGATGCAGAGAAATGGTGTTGAAAGTGACGAAGAAGAAGAATAGTACACGGCTATACATTCATATACATATGTTTATAATATTGCGTATATATATATGTTATATATTATGTACATAACTTTATGGCGTTGTTCAAAGAATGCTAAGTTTTCTACAGCTGAAGGTTAATTCTACAGCAATTACGGGATGTTACAACCTTGTCGTAGGGAATATCTAGACCGCCGTATTTCTTTAACTAATTGATCTAATTATGTATAATTTTTCTGAAAAAAGTATATGAGAATTTTTAGCCTAAAAATAAATGTAATATACATCAGATATGGGCCACCTGCGGCCCTTATGACTCTAAAACTATTAACAAAAATCAAGGGAAAATCATTCAGGAAAAAATAATATGTTGTTCACACACGATCATTTTAGGTTACTAACTAAACTGGCATCTGATAGTTGAAAATGATTTAATGAAGAACAGTTGTCTCAATGTTTTAACAGAAAAATTTATGTGATATTCATTTTACATCGGCTATAGAAGATTTATGTATTTGAGAACATACATTTAGAAAAAATATATTTTTCATGACATATAATTTTGTCGTTGTAGAGAATTTGATCTTCTACTGAACTAATATTACAACGGTTAAGTGGGGAGTTTGAATCCATTGATGGTGCATTTGATTACTAATTTCTCAATTTATTAATTAAGTTCTTGTATGGTAAATTAAGGTCAATTAAATGAATTTCTTAACTGCGCAATCAAGCTGCATGTCATTTAAATTATAAGTTTTATATAAAAATAAATTTGTGATAAGGTGATCCTTAATCGGTTAAAGAACTATTTTACTTATAGAACAAACTCAAACAAACTCATAGAACAACATTCATTCTGATATTATTTCATTATTTCAGAAACGTTTCATTCAGATGAAGTACAGTTCGTACATTAGTTTAATGGAATTGAAAATGTGTCTTTCCATAGAAATAATAAATCGAAACGAAATACGATTTTAGCCTTGCAATTTGTACATATGTATGTATGTATGTACATACATATGTACGTTTAATGAAAGGAAAAATATTTTTTAATTAGATACTCATATTGTTAATCTTTTATAACTTTACGATTTTCACATGTCTTGGCACGAGTAAATTTGGTGGAATTGTCAGCCCGGTTTGCTGCACAAAATGAGACAAATACAAAAACCGTGCTTCGTGCTATGCTTTTCGAAAATGTGTACTTTCGCGGCCTACTATGTATATGTATCAGTGTGATCTTAATTTTTTCTCTCTTTTTGATAAAATGTTTTCTATTACTTCTCTCAATCGGCTGGAATAGAATTTATAAAGAATTTAGTTTTTTTTTACAAATGACGGGGTTAGGATATACTTATGTACATACATATGCTTATTGTTTTAATGTTTTTTTTTTTTGTAAAAAACACTGCAGAAACAAAATTATTGTTGTTAATTGTACTTGAAATTGCACCTGAATATCATACATAAGTATGTACATACATACATACATACATAAGTAAATTAAATTTACTTTTATTGATTTCCATAATCATATATGTACATACATATGTATGTATGTAAGTATGTAAAATAAAACTTTTAAGAAAATCAAACTTGTTCTAATAAATAACATGATTTTAAAATTTAATATTTAAGGATTAAAGATTCAGTAAAAAAGGCAAATTTGAAATCTTTAGGGCTTGAAATTTTTCGTCTTCTGGGCTGCATGAGAATTGGCCCCAACACATACATAAGTATGTACATAGTATGTACATACATACTTACATACAGACATACGTATAGTGAATATATAAATATATGTATGTATGTATGTATGTACTTATGTATGTAATTACATAAGTATGTGCGTAAGTACATATATTCTCGTAGATGCAAAATACGGCCTTGATCTTTTGCTACGTTTTTTCTCTTAGGAAAGTATAACTCATTCGGCAAAATACAAACAGTTAAATCATTCCAAGATGTACTTATATGGACAATTGTAACATGGTAACACCGGGCAGTTCGAGCTCAGTTAGATTTAAGAATGGACTGGCGTTTAAGTCGTACTTGCTCATCATAATGCAGTCCTTCTAGGCGGTAATTGTCGCATTCAAAGACAGTCGATAATACGAGTAGTAATCTGTAAAATCCCCTAATGATGTTATAACAATTTTTAGGAGTAGACTTGCATTGATTTCTATTGTTGACTTTATGCATGAAGCCATAAAAAAATAATTGAAACATTTAACAACGATCTTGACTGCAAATTAAATTCTGGCGACAATTTTCTGTTACCAAATTAAAAAAAAATACTCCGCATGAGTTCTCGGCGACTTAAACCGTACTATAGTTAACAATGCTTTGTAAAATTATTATTCACAAGTAGACCGCAAATACAGAGGCAAAAAAGAGGACAAGAAATTAAAAAAAAACTATTTTTTTCGGTACATACTTACATATGTATGTATGTATGCTGGAAGATGACAAATAAATTTAAGAAAAGCGAATCTGCTATGATGCAAACGTAAGGCCCCTTTCAGATTGGGCAACTTTAATTGCGCAAGTATAATTTTCATTTTCACTTATTTTCTTTTGAACTTGCTTTTATGTTCACATTCAGCAACTTGGTTGAGGAAGTTTAATTTTCTTATGCTCGAATTTTCTTAATTTGTTGATGTTTTGTTTCATTTCTGTATTCATTGTAAGTGTGAAAGTGATTTGAAATTTGGTGTATACAATGGAAGTTAAAGAAAAAAATAATATATAAATATAATATAAATAAAAAATAATATAATATAATATAAATGAAAATGAACGAACAATAAAAATGCATTCATTTTGTTCAACTAAATTGATTAGTTGTTCCGTTTCATTTGGCTTCCATTTTCTCATAATTTTTTAACTTTTTATTCACAGGGGCCTTATTAACAAATATAAAATTTTCACAAAATTAGGCAACACACCGAAGAAGAAATAAAAGACAATGTCAAAAACAAATAAATATTTGGGACGATTTTCCGTCATCCCACGTCAAATTTGGTTCGTAAACAGACCGGTTTCGGCTTTGTGCCATCTTCAGTGTTCTCTTGAGAGTATTCAAAGCCGAAACCGGTCTGTTTACAAACCAAATTGTACGTGGGATGACGGAAAATCGTCTCAAATTCAAACAAACCCCGTCGGAAGGAAAACACAAAAATCGACAAATAAATATCCCAAGACAAGAATGACAACAGAAACAGAATTGCCAAGTACAAGCAAGTCTGTACTCAAATCTCGGCAATTCTTTCCCCTTCAACCCGACCTTTCCTCTCACACCAACAAACACAAGACTTGCGCAAGTAAAGTTGCCTAATCTGAAAGGGGCCTAAAAGGTTTATAACCAGTTTTGTCCAAGTAGAGCAACATGAATGCTGGTGAAATGCGCAGCGACGCAGAATCAGTGTTGCCACTCTATGGCTAAATATAAAAATACCAAAAAAATTATCAAACGTCATTGAATTAAACAATCATTAGTATAAAAAAATTTATATGCTATAATTCATACATATATTATTTTTTTAACATTTTAATTTTTTTTTAATTTTGAAAATTTATTCTTTTGCGATATTCTCCCTTAATTGTTAAAGCAATTAGAGTTTTTTTAAAAAGTGTTTTGTTTGTTGTGGCTTAATCTATTCATATGCCAACATTTCCTTTGCCACTAAACCAAATCGTCAGTGAACTCTAAGCAGTTTGAATGTTGAATGTTTTTAAACTGCCTAAAGTTCACTGACGATTTGGGTTAGCGACCAATGAAATGTTGGCATATGAAAAGCTAAAGCCACAGCAAACAAAACGTTTTTTTTTAGTAAATAAAATATAAATAATTTGGCCTTAACTACTTAAAAACAAAAAACTTTGCAAATAAAGTCACATGAATATACATACATGTATACAAATTAAATAACTTTTTTTATTTCGAAAGTTAGGTTGTAAATTGTAGAATTTGTAAAAAATTTTAATTTGGTTGAAACTACTCTCCACCTCCGCATTTGACTATGGAAAACAAAATCAAAAATTTCTTTAGACTTTGTTTCCATCAACATTTCTGTACTCAAAAACTTCTGCCGAAAAATCAATTGTATCGTTTGTGTTATTTCATTGTAATAGTACACATATGTATATTAAATATACTGCTATATCTGCCTAATTAAAATAACAATGGCTAACAAATGGTTAATATATAAAATAACTTCTCTTCTGGATAAATGGGATAAAAAATTATTAAATTTAGCAAGAAAATGGCTAATATGGCAACACTGAGCACAGAATATACTGGTGCTATCAGCCCATAAAATTTTGTTACAACAAAAACACAAATAATTGAAATATACAGCGGATTTTTTTGTTGATTAATATTGCTTAATAATGGTTACAAAACTTTTTGCAATTGTTTTATAACTGTGCAGTAAAAGAGGGGAACTTATTCTCAAGAGCGACTTTTCCATCGCATCCAAAACTCCAATGAGATATTTTTCAATTTGCCAAGTTGACCAAATTCTGATTAAAAATATTTGTTATTTCTACAAATCTGTTAAACTCGGTTTGACAATATGACATGGATTTTCTTTAATCAGTAAATGATAAATACATAAATACATATGTACATACATATGTACTTATATTTTGTCATCAGGCAAAAGAAATTATGACTACTGGCGAATCTGAACGATTTCTCAGTCATAAATAGAAAAATCCTACGTTAATAAAAAACAATTTTCTTTGTAAAAAGTACATACATATGTATACATATGTACATAAATATGTAGCAACAAAAAATTAAAACATACTGCATTGATAAGCCCTGAATTTTTTTATGGAAATAATTCGAACTTGCATGACTTAAAGATTCTAATCTCAGCATTTTCAAGAGTATATGTATAAGATTTTTTTATGTGGAATTAGAAAACTGTAGGAAAATAAAGTTAAAATTTTCTTTATGCTCAAGCAAAAAAATAAAAAATAAAAAAAAATTGTACATTGAAAAGTTTTTCATAAACTTGTATTTTACTGCTTTGGCAACATTTTATTATTTCGGGCTTCAAAAACAATACAAAGTTGCTGTTTTTTAATTACTTTTTAATTATTTCATACAAACACAGTTAGACTTGGAAAAAAATGTCCTACCCAGCAAACACGGTGATATACTTACATATGCAGAGCTAGGAATTATACGAAATCAAACTCTTTCTCAACAAGGAAAAATTAAATTTTAATTGCCATCTACACAGCAAAACATAATTCTGCTACACCCCGACTGTGGTGTAAATATACATATGTAGCTAAAGTTTAATTTTTTTTCTTTCTTCGGGAACAATGCCTCATTATTAATTGTTACTTTGCATATAAAAAAAGGATATGAATATTAGCCTATGTACATATATGAATATTAGTCAACTATAATATAATATACTGCAAGTTAATACCACTTAAGCTATAAGTCCACACCAGTTCAACAGTTCCTGGCGGCCATACTGTTGAAGCCTCAATTGCATCTGATGAATTGACTGCCGTTTATTCAGTCTGTTTGGACAAGTAATCACGAACGCATCTACATACTTATACATAAGTACATAGTTCAAGTACATGCGCAAATAATAAAATTTTGTTATCAAAATGGGTATTCTGTTGGGGTAACGTACCGCGCGCTTCGCCAGTGTAATACGGTCGCTATATTCGTCCTACTTAGAGGACTATTTGCAAATTGGATTTGGATATTCTGTTGGGGTAACGTACCGCGCGCTTCGCCCGTGTAATACGGTCGCTATATTCGTCCTACTTAGAGGACTATTTGCAAATTGGTGGATAAATTTGAGTCCACTGATTCCGTGAACAACTAACCAACATCCGTGCAATGACGAAACGCTAAATCTGCCGAAAACATTACCGATGTCCGTGAGAATGTGCAGAAAAATCCAAGGTAGACGATTTCGGGACGCTCACAATAATTCAGCTTTAAACGGACCACAACTTATGAATTTCGGACATGCACCCATACAAAATTCAGTGTTGAAGGTGAACTACTATAGACAACGACGTGTGTTCGCTGAATGGGCTCTTGAGCAGTTGGGGACTGACCCTGATTTTCATTAAAAAACTACTTCCAGCGATGAGGCCCATTTCTGGATAAATAGGTACGTCAACAAATGAAATTGTCGAATTCGGGACGATACCAATCGGTATGGCATCCAAGAGCATTCAACGCATCCCGAAAAAGTCACTGTGTAGTCAGCCCACCATCGTCAACGACTAGCGTTATGGGTCAATGATTACCAACTATCTTTGGCCTGAATTGGATGATAAGGATACTGAGATCGACCGATGGTTTTTCTTTCGAGTGCATATATATATATATATATATATATATATATATATATATATATATATATATATATATATATATATATATATATATATATATATATATATATATATATATGCATCTATAACTTTTTTATAGTTTTTTCTGGCTTTTATCTTGCAAATAATTTGTTCTTTTTCTCAATTGACCTTTTTAGATAAATAATTCAAAATAATGGAAAGGTGATCAATTCTCGAAAAATTACTTTGTATTTAATAATAAATTTTGCGCAAAAATATTTAATTAAAAGGAGGAAAGTAAACATTTCAAATCATACTACTTGATGTGTTTTTTCAAACTTTACTATTTCTTTTTTGTAGTCAAAAACTTTCAAAATTTGCATATACTTTATTTTCGACGGGCCGCAGATGCCCATGACTTGTATGTATGTATGTATGTATGTATATGTACATTTGCATTTTGTAGTTTTATTTACATATGTATGTATTCATATCTTAGAAGTTCTCACATCCTTTTTTATTAAAAATTCTGTATAATTAAATCAACTAAATGCTTTTAAGATGGCGGTATTGACATCCCTCGTGATAAGGTTCGGAACATCCCTTAATTGTCCATATAACACCAACATTGTAAATACATACATATCAGTATCACAAGCACACATTTCCACTGTTTCCAAATGCCGGTTCAGTTGGAAGGGGACCGGTTTGGAAAAAGCGGGAATGTTTGCTAGTGAAACAAAAATATTCAAACATATTAATTTATAGTATACATGTAATAATGTCGTGATTATCTCTACTTAATTTAGAAATAGCTTAAATTAATAATACTCATAACACCGCACATTTAGTATAAATATTTACGCCAGAGTTGACCATTGCAAACAAGTCTTAACCTTTGCATGTTCACCGTTGCCAACTAACATCTGGCTTTTAAAGACTATTGCGTGTGCCGCGCTGTTTCTTAACGCGAATATGTCATGATGGTGGAGAAGTGCAACAGGTTGAGATAAATAATCACACGAGGTTAGGGATGTCATCGGCGATCGCCACAGTTTTTTTAGTTCAATATTTTCTTAACAACTTATTTGAGGTCCTAACTTACGGTACAAGTAAATGTCATTCACTGTTCTGTAAACCGTATTACACTACTTTTTAATTAAAATAATCATGCCAACAACTATAAAGTTATTTATTGGTAGCCTTCTGATGATGATAAGAATTTTTCTTTCCTATTGAAATATCGGCACAGAATAAGCAAAAGGGAAATATATTGTTAAAGAAGAAAATATATTTTTGGGGTTAAAAATTAACTCACCCACAATTTCAAAATAATTTGTTTGCTTTATTTTTATGTTTTTATAAGATCAAGTATAAATAAGATCAGGTATTTAATCACTTTGTCTTCACTCTTAAAGAAGAGTTAGGTTAGGTTAGGTTAGGTTAGGTTGATTGGAGGGGTGTGATAGCCCATGTCATACGACATACACTTAAGCCAGTGAAGGCTTGTTGTGCGCTCCCTTTATTTATCAAACACAAACTGCCGGAGTTCTGCGGCACGATTCGAACCTGGGACCTTCGCACTACGAGTCTAGTACACTACCTACTAGTCTACGAAGGTCAGTTAAAGAAGAGTGGTACAATAATTCTTGCAAACCTGTATAATTAGAATTTAAAATCTATTTACTCGGTTTGATTTTTATCTAATTCATGTAAAATCTAATATCCGAAATAAACGAATATTAATTTTAAATACAAATATTTACATATTTAATAATGTGTTTGAATATTAAACTATATATATTTCAATTTTGAATAAAATCATTTAATTATTAAATTTGAATACTATATAAAATATACTGATTAAGAACATATTACGAGTTTAAAAAAGATGAGAATTGAATATAATTTATTTAATAATCGAGCTTTAGGTTTTTCTTATAAAAAAACAAATTTATTGTATTCAATATTTGGATGCCTCATAAAAATACCTAAAATACGACTACTAAATAACTTATACATTGAAGCAAAACATTACAACATTAAATACGTAACTATTTGTACTTAAAATTAAAATTAATTTATTTGAGATAATAGATTTTACATGAATTAGATAAAAAATTGAACCGGATATATAGATTTTAAATTCTAATGATACAGGTTTGCAAGAATTATTGAAAATCTATTGTTTATTTAAATACTTTAAAAAAAATGTGGCAATCGCCGATGACATCCCTAAACTCATGTGATCTTTTCTCTATACTGCCATGTTGCACTTTCATACCATCAAGGTATATTTGCATTTATAGATAGAAAACAGCGTATTATTAATTTAAGCTGTTTCTAAATTAAGTATAGATAATCACGAAATTATTATATACATATGTATACTATAAATTAATTTGTTTGAACACATCTTTGTTTCACTAGCACACATCCCACTTTTTCCAAAGCGGTCCTCTTCCAACTGAACCGGCATTTGGAAACAGTGGAAATGTGTGCTTGTGATACTGATATGTATGCATTTACAATGTTGGTGTTATGTGGACAATTAAGGGATGTCCCGAACCTTGTCGCGAGGGATGTCAATACCGCCATCTTAAAAGCATCTAGTTGATTTAATTATACAGAATTTTTAATAAAAAAGAATATGAGAACTTCTAAGATATGAATACATACGTAAATAAAAATGCAAAATGCAAATGTGTATATACATACATACATACATACATACAAGTCATGGGCATTTGCGGCCCCTCGAAAATAAAGTATATACAAATTTGGAAAGTTTTTGACTACAAAAAATAAATAGTAAAGTTTGAAAAAACACATCAAGTAGTATGATTTGAAATGTTTACTTTCCTCCTTTTAATTAAATAGTTTTTAGTAAAATTTGTTTTTTTAATATAAAATACTCTTTGGAGGATCGATCACGTGTCCATAATAATGACTTAGTTCTCAAAAAAAAAAAAAAAAAAAAATCAATTGAGAAAATGACAAATTGTTTGTAAGATAAAACCCAGAAAAAATATAAAAAGGTTATAAATTTGCGTCGGTATAAAGAATCACAATTTGGTAGCCCATTCCTGGTATACACACATCCATACAAACCTACTTATATAAAAGCGTTATTCTGACAAAAAATATCAAGTTAAGGTGATGTCAACATATCAATTTTAACATATTGTTTATTTATTATTTCTGCGTATTTCTTGTAAATTTTGAAGTTTATTAATACTATTTCTGTATCTTTTATTTATATTTTAATGTATATTTATTAAAAAGCTTAATGTTTAATTCTTTTTTAATGAGGTTATCAATTCGTCTGAATATTGTATATAATATTTATACACCCATAACTTTATTATTTGTGTGTGTTTGAAAGGATTTGCCTGCAGATTGGTCTTATAATTAAAATGTTTTATTTATTTATTTATTATTATTTTTTTTTTTTTTTTGGAAAATCGGCCGAACAATTCGCATAACTCTTCCAAATAATGTTTCTTGCTTAAAAGAGTTTGCTTGTATTTTTTTTTTTTGGAAAATCGGACGGGATATTGATTGACCTCCCCACAAAATAGTTATATTTATGGACCAATTTTGAAAAAAAAACTTTTCTTAAAGTGTAGCTTGCAGCACTTTAAGAAGATTTTTTTCAATATTTCCTGAGTTTTAAACTAATCCATAGTTGCGTATCGCTTTTAAATATTGAGAATAATTGGAAATGTCGTTGTAGGTTAGAAATGTATTCTAATAGAGAAAAGGATGAAAAGCATAATGTTGCTCAAAGTAACAGGCATTTGACTCACAAGAATAAGAATTAAGCAAAATAGTGCGATTAGTAATAAAGGTTTTTGTTATTGTATTAGAATATATTAAAAAAAAACGTTGATGTTAACCAAAAGAAAATTTTTCGTTTCATGTACTTTTCATTTCATTCGATTTGTGAAAATTCTTAAATTTATTATAAAAACAAATTAAAATTTTTTGTTATTATAATTTTTAAAACAATATATATATATATATATATATATATATATATATATATATATATATATATATATATATATATATATATATATATATATATATATATATATATATATATATATTGATTTTTCTAATGTAGCAAAATGTACAAAAAAAGACTTAAAAGACTGTTAAAAATTTAATAGTTGTAATGGAGTTAGTTTCGAGCTGGCATTTACACTTGAAACCAAAACGCGTAAAATTACGTTTATCGTCAATTTTCAGAATATCAAAATAATTGATTTTGTTTCTAAAACAAAAAA
Source organism: Germaria angustata (assembly GCA_963681545.1). Lineage (NCBI taxonomy): Eukaryota > Metazoa > Arthropoda > Insecta > Diptera > Tachinidae > Germaria > Germaria angustata. Next base: position 41,733,295 of record OY813000.1, on the reverse strand, counting down.
ATTATTTGATTGTTCCGAAGAAAAGCAGGAAAATTTAGCGTCAGTTCCAACGTACACAGAGAGGAGGCACCTAAACCCCTTTTTAAAATAATATATATATATATATATATATATATATATATATATATACATATATATATATATATATATATATATATATATATATATATATATATATATATATATATATATATATATATATAGATTAATTTTTATAATGTAGCAATAAAAAAGACTTCGTGTGAACTGTACGCTTTTTCTCACTTTTTAGAAGGCCATTGTTGCATGTAAATTTAAAATCATGTGAAGAAATAAAATGTATTTTCATACAAAAAAAAAAAATAATAATAATAATAATAATAAATAATTTATTGATATGGATGTGGAACAAAATAATATAATAAAAAAATTTATCAAAATCGTTTCAGATACTATCACAACCAATTTTTCAAACGTGATGCTTAAGGATCTACTGATGTATTGGCATCAGCGCCAACTCCCTTAACCCACAAAATAAATCACCATTTTATATTAACTAGATGCACCAAGCCACGCTTTTCTGTGGCTTATTTCGATATAAAATCATAAAATATATTACAGTACAACCTCGCCTTGTGCAACCCTCAATTAACGAAACTCTTCTCCTATTGCAACAAGCAAATTCTTTACAGTGTAAACTCCATTTGCACAACATTTCAAAATTTTCTGATTTGTTTATCGCAACTTTACGTTTTAGCTCTTCAACTGAAATGTTCGAAGACATTAATTTTTGACTTTCAGATGGAAAGTCGTGTGTATGTAATAGTAGCAACTTTAAACTGTTGTATGTATCTCCCATAATACTAAAACGATTTGAAGAAAATTTTACACACAAATATGGTATAAACTTTTCTAAATAGGCTATAATGTATGAGCATAAAAGGGAAGACAAAAATCCTATTAATTATCTAATAATTCTAAGGATATAATTGCCTATTTATTCTAAGGATACTCATTATAAAAAAAATTAATTTTACTAAATTTAACTCAAATTGGGTAATTGTTACCTTAAAACTTTCAGGTAATAATAAGAATGGATTCAAAACTATAAATTCTATCAATACGGCTGTTAAATCTTATGTTCTTATTATCACTTTGTTTCACATATTCATTGCGAATTGTTGTAATTCATAATTGTTGTATTTGTAATTCGAATTGTTGTAATGCATAATTTATGTAAAATCATTTTGCCAAAAGTTGTTCTGTTTTATATTGTTCATTCCAAGGATAAACTATTGTTTTTTTTTTTGCTACTTATTTGTGGGAATAAATATTCTTGAAATTTTTTCTTTCCCTATTTTCCTTCTTAAAATTCTCCAACTGCTCAAATATTTACAAGGAACTGTTTGTACGTCAACAATAACTCTAAAGTTGTGAAAAAAAAATTCGCAGAAAATGCCAAGAAATATGTAGCAGGGATGGATGGGTTCAGTCGATGTCATAAATTTTTTAATATTCATTTGTTATATTGATTTACAAAAATTGTGTATTGTATTTATTATGCCAGCTGCAATATTTATTAAATTTTTTCTAAATATATTGGTGAAACTGCATAATAGATGCTCTAGTAACTGGTAATATAGCAACCAGTAATGGACAAGCTCATTGAGATTAGATTTGATACTAATCAAATAACATTAAAATTATGTATGTATATCTGTACTAGTCAAAGGCTGTCACAATATTGAAATGACAGCTTTCTTTTTATGTCAAGTGTTAGAGAGCTCCCGAAAAAAAATTTCCAAAAATGGAAAAATAAGAAATATTGCAAAATTAAGAAATATTACTACATGCATATAAGGAATTTTAATAATTTTATATACATACATACATATATACATAATACCATGTACAAATGAGCACAGCATATACGAGTGAGTACATATTGTAAATCACGGAATTTGTCATAAAAATGTTTAAAATATTGCGATCGACAACATGATGGTGTTTGTTGTTGGATAGTCCCCTCCACCATCCTTTCTGTATTAAAACTAGAAGCTAAACTGTAAATCTATTTTGCTTTGCACATCCTTCGTGTTTTTGCTGACGTTGGAAGGGCAAAGTATCAAATTAATACTAAATATGGTTAAACTAACTTCTAAACTAGTATCACCAGAGAACATGTTTGAGAGAGCGAGCCACTGCATTTTTTATACATATGTACATTTTGTGTGCCACTAGTTCATAGGAAAGAGGATCTTTACCAGAAAGGTCTCAGTTTCTTAGAACTAATAACCCACACATACATTTTTTGCAGTACTTATTTTATAATTCGAGATCTATACATAAACGAGGTTAGTAAAGTAAATTAATTAACAATGGATTAGTTATACAACATTTAAAGCTTTGTGGACATTAATATCAATATTTTGTTTTTTTTTCCTATGGCAATTCAAATTTTAATTGTACTTAAATTTTAACTTAAACTAAGTTTCAAGTACAATATGTATATAAACTAAATGAGGATCGAAATAGCTGATATAAATTAATGTTGGAGGTGGAATTAATGCAATTAAGGATTGCTTTGCATACAAATCCAAATTAGGAGTGGACAATTTCGATTCCACAATTTTTTTAGCTGTTAGAAAGATAGAGGTAGGTATACTATACATATACATATATTGTTACCTATTTTCTCTATTTTTCTCCCAGCTTGTGCAGAGCTAAAATTTTCCCCTCTAAATCCGGCTACACAACCTGGTCATGGGGAATATCTAGACCGCTGTGGTATCCAAATATAATTGATATAATTGTAAATAGTTTTTCAAAAAAAAGAATACGAAAATTCTGGGGCTAAATAAATGAAAACGGATCATCAGGTGTGGGCAACTATGGTCCCTAAAGGCGGAAAGAGAAATCATGCAAGCTTAATAAATTTTTAATATAAAAATTTAATTTCAATTAGATTGTTTCCTTGCAAATCTGTTCCACTAACTGAAGCGTTATGCTTGTTATAGAACAGTTTTTATTCTACAATAATTAAATTAAATGTAAAGAAAAAAAATTTTATTTTCTACAGTCGTGGCATTTAGAATAAACATATTACATATCATTTTTTTTAAATTTTAGCTTATAAAGCTCTAAATATCATTGCAATTAGAAATTTATTTTATTCGCAGAAAATTTCAATAGCGGACAAAATATGCATGAGATAAAAAACAATATGCAAATACTATTTCTGTTTATCCTAATGATGGAAATGGAAAAAATGGAAGTTATCTTTAATTATTTCCAAAAATCTAATACCGCATGTTTTCAATTTGGAATTATGAATAAAAATAGAAATTACTTTTGGAATTGAGATTTTTTACTTTTTTTAAATACTTATTTCTTTAAATCTACACGAAAACATAATTTTTTTCAATCAAAGAGTGATAAAATTTGTTTTACACAAAAACAAAGAGAAACAGAATACAGGCAATTTTTTAAGCCTTCCATATGTGAAGCCAATTCCCAGATGAAATTAACCAATCCTGAAAAAATACAAAATTATTTTCTTTGCAAAAAAAAAAAAAAAATACTTGAAAACGTTGCTTTTTCAACACATTGAAGTTATCTTTCAATTTGGTGAATAGGAATTGAAAAAGAACACATTTTGCAATGAAAACCTAATGTTAAAATCATTGGAAATGATCCGAATTCGTACTATTTCCAGATCATAATTTTAGCATTTTCATGACTTTTTAGATAGACCTTTTCTAATAACTTGCAAATTTATATGCATATGCAGGGAATTTAGGAAATTTACTGTACAAGCTTCTCTTTATCGATAAATAAAAGCCTATATGGCTCCCATGCAAGCAATTCGAATACATACTCTGTTTGCAACTAGATTTCCCAAAATTTTTAATCATCCTAATGAATTTTGATGAACATAAAGCCCCTTTTAGGCTAAGCACTGTACAATTTGTTTACGACTGGCTTTTCAAGAAGCAAAATGTCCATGAATCGTTAATTAATTTTTCTAATATGCCAATTAAAAAAGTAAAATAAAACAATACACTTAAATCTGTTCAAAAGCTTAAAAATATATTAACAATTATTAACAAAATATGCAAAACTATGTATTTACCGTCAACATATAACCAATATATTGTATGTACATATAATAAGAATTTAGTCTACGGGTTACTTTAATCCGTTTATTTATAATTGTTTTTATTTATTTTATTTTATCGTATTCATTTATTTTAGTTTACTATTTTACTGTAGCTTTAAAATTCAATTTAGTTAACAAATAATAAATCTAAGGCTAACAAAAGTTTATTAAAGAGTTTTATTTAAAACCATTTACTTATTTAATGATTTAATGAATTTAAATGGTAAAACTGTCGTACTTTATATTTTGTGATGTATAAAAACGATTACAATTTCATTCGAGTGGCCGAATATTTAAATAAAATATATTATTTTGCTTAAAAATATTTTTTTTTTCAAAAATGATGACTTCCCCTCTTGACAAACAAATCTTCAAATTGAAATAAAATCAATTAAAATGTAATAAACAAAGCAGATTTCACGAAATATTTTGTCATTCGAATAAAGCAACTTTGAAATATCGTGTTTACTTTTAGAGATGATTTGATTGTATGTAAAAAATTTTATCAAATCATATAAATTTTATCTATAACATATGAACTTTATTTTACTGTACAATTTATTAAATAGAAAAAAATTATTAAACTTCTACTACCAGTACATTGAGCTTTAATTTAAGATGCAACCGGTATGTCCATGTGCTGTATTATTGGACACCTTTGCGTTAAAAAATTATTATAAACAAAGAAATGGTTTTCGTATAAGTTTTTTTAATGAAATTTTGCTTAACAATTATTTTTACGAATTTTCTGAATACAACGTGTATATGTATATATGTCTGTATGGCCCTTCAAACCGTTTGAGTGGCCATTCCAGATATTCTATTTCACACAGTACTCGTATATAGAACACGGATAAGTGATGTCAATTTTGCAGTTCTTCAAACACACGTCTAACTCTTTTCAGATGTAATGTTAAGTTTCGAATTTAATATTAATTTATAAGTTACTTTAGTGTTAGGTTTTAGATCTTGCCACCGTATTTGTGTGTTTTATTCTATTCGAAGATAAAATAGCCTTTTTGTTGCTAATTTATCATAACTTTATATATAACTTTTGAAATAATATTCAAAAGTTGTCGTTATATTTGACACTGAAATCAGATTTATCTCCTCTGTTAACCAAAAATTGTAAGCTGATCACCTCAGTAATACGTCAGTGTCATAGATTTTAGCAGAAAACGAGATCGAATAAGGACCGGGTATCAAATTCTGATGGCTTACAAGTTCCGCTCTGGTTTCAGTATGTAGGGACAATTGTTGATTGTGACTTGTTAATGGTCGATCATATTGAATAATAGTGGCCTACATATGTGACTCACTGATTATTAAAAAAATTTTGTTCTTTTGCATACGAGCAATTTTTGCTTCTGCAATTCTTGTTGTACCTAGATAGTGATGAGAAACGAATAGAAAGTGGTACGGAGTTGAGTGTATCTGCAACTATCTTTTGTTTTCTCATTCGCACTTTATACACAATGAAATTTCCTTATTAAAAAACTAAAATTTAAAAAATTAATATTTTGCTGAGTGGACACGTAAGCAATTGTAAAAGGAAGTTTAAAAAAAATTGTAAAAATTAAATTCGCTGGTGATTTGCTAATTCTTGGTAGGAATATTTTGATTGTTAAGGTAATTTAAGAAACTGATTTGCAAAAAATTAACACTGCTGCTCATATTTTACATGTAATGACTTATTTTTTGATTTCCACTATGAAATATTGTGGGTGGTCTGCATATTGGTTAAAACCCACTTTTTAAAAAATTACATATTATTCGGAAGGATCGATGCACAGAAAAAACTAAACGTCGTTTTCAGTAACCAAATTCATAAAATCAGTGAATATTTTGCGTGAATGCGTACATACAAAGAATTTTTTAAATTTAGACAACACTAATAAAAAAGTTTTACTGAACATAAAATTTCCTTTAAACGAAATGTGTGTCTGAAATTTTTCGTCAATCACCTCTGTGGGCATAATACTATTGTCTAGTTTAATTAAAAAAAATTAATTTTAATTTTTCTGGTTACCGTCCATATAGTATAAGGGAAAATAATTTTTTTTCAAAATTAATTTTTTTTCTTTCATAATTACTGGATTTAGAGAACATTTACGTCATTTTCATCTAACCATACATTGCCTGCTGATTCCAATGCTTTATTAAGTACGAAAGTAATTCTCAGCTTCTCTGTCTTAACATCAGCAGTAAATCTTTCGGATTTCGATACATGCGTTTGTTCGGGTAAAGCTTCCACAATAATCCGGAGTCATTGAAACAATGAAAGTGTTTTTTTTTACTGGATATGAACATCCGTGAAGAAAATGAATTATACTTATATGTATTATTGTCTGCTCATTTATTAAAAGCTTTTACTGACGTAGCATAACAAATTAAGACAAAAAAGTTTTGTTAAACTGTTACTAGTAAAATCGTTACTTGCAAGAATTATTAGAACATGTGTCTTAAGTTTATAAAATAAAGGTTTGCAAGAAATTTCAGAATATTGAAGAAATCCTAAATATTTGCTATTTTTTGGAAACAATTTTTTTTTTTTGGTTTTTTGTTGAGAAAATGAACTTTTAGGAGAATTTACATTCATATAATATGACAGATAATATCGAGCTTATGGCAATGTGCTCTTCCGTGGTAACAGTGAAAGAAGCTTCATCAAACGAAGTACACATTCTTCAAAAGAGTGTATGCCATGAAAAATAATATTTTTCCCAAATTCAAAAACAGCTTACGAAAGAGATATTTACAACAGCTGCAACGACCTGTGCAGCTACTTTCGCAAAAAAAATTTTAGGAAAGCGTTTATTTACTTTATTTTTCTAATTTTTAGAATTTGGAAAAGTAGTTTTGTAAATTTTTGTTTTGCTAGTAAAGCAAGCAAACATAAGTACATACATACTTACATACTTGTAGTATATGGTTTAGTTCTTTTTGAGTTGTCTTCAACTGCATTTGCTCTTTAAATTTTTATATTCATACATACATATGTACATACTTATGTACATGTGCATACATATTCCCAATTCTTAATATTTCTTCGCATCAAATTAACAACAATTAGAAAAGTAATTTCATTTAAGTTCAAAAAGTTATGACGATCGCCAACATAGTGTTATGGACATTCCCCATCCAGTTACAGTGGAAGATATTTAATGAGTGGACTTAGTTTCTTTTCACGTATACAGTTGGTGTTAAAGCATTTGTATGTTCTTAATAATAAATACTTAATAATTAAATTCACTGGGATAGTTTATACAAATGCTTATTAGTTTGAAAGAGAGGTGGTGTTTTCACTGTGTTTAGGATCGTAAAGAAGCGGTGGGGAAAATTAAATGTTGGAATTAAAATTCTACGCTATTACCATACATAAATCTTGGATGGAATTGATTATATTTATATTGCCACAAGAAGTGACAATTTAGGGATGTTTCAACCTTGTCATGGGGAATATCAAGACCGACATTTCATTTTCTAATTATTGCATTATATATATAATTTTTTTTCGACAAAAAGGAATATGGGAATTATGTTAATCAGAAAATCTACCAGACATGGATATCTGCTGTAGCAAGAAATATAAAGAAGAAAAAAAGTGAATATTGTAAACGAATTAAATTTCATTAAAAAAGACAAGTGTCACTTAAAAATCTAATAAATAAATTACAGAATAATTATATAATTTAGATATTTGGTTAAATATTTTTGCCAAATTCACATTGCATTCTATTGTCATAGTGTGCCACACAAAAATTTTGAAAACGAAAACCAAATAATGAAATATTTTATAATACTACAACATTATTTCTGTGTGAATCAAGCAATATATCTGTGGCATATAAGCCAGTATGTCTGATATTTTCCTGAAGAGTTGGAATAATTACAAACGAAGTACTAAAAATATGGGCTACCTTATAACGGGAAGGCAGACCAAAGATGTTTCAGACGGAAGATTTTGCATTTTCTATAAATCACTTCTTGTAGCATGTCGTTTTTTAATTTCATTTTTTATATAATTTTCCTGCCGATATAAAAATTTCACGTATTTGAAGAGCAAAAAGCATAATGAATCGATATATTCTCCGCATTTTGCTACGATAAGTTTTTTTATTTCTTATTGTTTAATAAAAGTTCACTTCATTTTGTTATAAAAGGATTACTATATATCCACACGCTTGGTATTTTATAATTTATCAAAGGTTTGCGAAAGGGTTTAAATGGATTTCCATGTGAAAATTGTTTTAGATAGTTTTACGTTTCTTCGACATAGGCTAAATTTTTAACGCTTCGTATATTTTATGGAATAAGTTCATATACATATGTACATACATAAATATGTACATATACTTATGTACATATATTTTTTGCTATATAAATCGATGGTTTAGTTAGTTCGATAAGCACAATGCTTTTACTATTGTAGTGAATATAATTACAGGTTTTTAAAATATTTTTGTTTCATAAAAGTTTTATTACACACGTACATAAGTTTTCATATAAGATTCGCCTTACAAAGTTTTAAAAAACAAAAATATTAGAATGTTTATTTCTGTCAATTAATACAAAGCAAGACCTTTTCAGAAATTGATGTGCACATACCTGGCATATACCGTATCAAACAAATGTACATATATATGTAATAAATGTTGTTCACTTGGTACGTTTTTTATGTGTTATATTTCTTTTTATCAATTTTAGTACTGTTTTATTTTTCTGCCTCTCTCTCTTTGTTTTCTTTGTCGTTGTTCGAAATGAAAACGCTTGAATACGAAAATATCAAATAAAATCCTTCCATCTGATTAATATAAAACTCTGCATTATGAATCCAGGTTAATAAATATTATTCTGTTAATGAGACAAGAAAAAAATGTTTTCTAATTAAAAGCGGAAGTTACAGTTGAATACTCCTCATACGTTTGGGGCAGCCACTGCTAACCACACTGACTGTAATCCCTCAACAAAAAAAATTAAAATAAATAAATAAAATGTAATTGCAATTGGTTTGCAAGTTTGAATAAGGATATTTACATGCAATGTATATGCATATGTACATATTTATTCGTATGTATGTAGCTCTCAAATATAATTTTTTCTAAAGATGTATGGTTGGAGCTAGCACTTTGCTTTAAAAAAAATCACATCTCATAATTGTCCAAGGAAAATTAAAGTTTATATCACAAGTGGTATTCTGGTGTCAAAAGTATATTTCTCTAAAAAAGTTTCTTTAGGAGACCCCTTTTTATAATAAAATGTTTTATAAATACAAAATTCTTTGGGTTAATTTTTTCGAGTTTTTTTATTTTTTTATGTTTTTTAATCGAATAATTTTTTTCAATGATTTTAAGTAATTATACATAAAAAGACACCACAATTACAGCAAATAATATACATATAAAAGTCATTATCATTTCTTATTTGATCTACATATACATACATACATTAGTATATTATTTTATACTTTCAAAATTTTTTTCTAAAATAACCATTATGTTATTGTATTACTCGTTGGGTTTCTTCAGGAATTTATGTTCTGACCTCTCATTTATTCTGTTCTAAAATATATTCATATGTATGTATGTATGTATAACTTTGACTAAACTAGGCACTTAAAAACTGGAAAAATTTAAATAGAAGACATACTCGTTCGTAACGGGTATAAAGACTTTGTTTAAATAACAAATGCATTCGAATTAATTTTTTGCTAATATTTATTTATTTATTTATTTTTATTTATTTATTATTATTTATCTATGGAATTGAATTCCTTACAGACAATTACTAATATTAATTAACAATTAATAACATTAAATAAATTACAATACATATAAAAAATTCAACAAAAATTTTTTAATTTGAGTTTAAATAATTTATAATAGCATTTTTTACTACATAAGTATTTAATGAAAAGTCTATAAATCTATAAAACTGGTTAAATGTGCTACACATTCTTCTAAGGGGATCGGCATCAGCATAATTAGCTCTATGTACTTTTACTACTAGAGGAATGCAATTTCGGGATATACGTTGAGGGACATTAAACGAAATTTCATTTATCAAAAATCCAGAACAAATGTTACCTTTAATAATATTGAGGACAAATGAAACGTTCTGCATAGTTCTACGGCTTTTTAGAGTAGGCAGCTTAATAAGGGCAAGTCGAGACGAGTAAGACGGCAAGTTAACTGGGTTAAAACATAATCCTCGAAGACAAAATAACAGGAATTGCTTTTGAACCGATTCAATAGCATCAGAGTGAATTTGGTAAATAGAGTCCCATATTATTGATCCATATTCGAGAATCGGACGTACCAGTGACATGTATAATGCTTTCCCAATGTACGGGTCGTTAAACTCTTTAGCCCAGCGTTTAATATAGCCAAGTGTAGCTCTAGCCCTGTTTATTGTAAATGTTATATGAGAGATGAAGTTCAGCTTAGGGTCTCGTAAGATACCTAAGTCTACAAAACTGTCGACCAAATTCAATTGATGAGCACCAATAAAATAGTTTGCAGTAATTTGATCAGATCTTACAAATCTCATTAGTTTACATTTATTCAAATTAAGCTCCATTAAGTTTATGTTGCACCACTCATAAAGTGAATCTATGTCCATTTGAAGAAGTTTATGGTCTAAATATTTATTATAACTTAAAATAATCTTTACGTCATCAGCATACATCAGAATAGATGAAAATTTTATTACTGTTGGCAAGTCATTAATAAATAGTGAAAATAGTAGCGGCCCAAGATGGCTACCCTGGGGAACACCTGAAGGTACGGTTACGCTTTTAGAAAATGTGTTTTTGAAACGAACTGTTTGTGATCTATTTGTTAAGTACGAATATATCCATTTAATGCATGGCTCAGTAAATCCCATTATCCGAAGTTTCTTGATAAGAAGTAAATGATTAACTTTGTCAAATGCTTTTCTAAAATCTGTATAGATGACATCTGTTTGCATCCTTTGTAAAAAGCCACGACTTATTGTGGTCGTAAGGTGAAGAAGATTTGTGATTGTAGAACATCTTTTTTGAAAGCCATGTTGACACGGGGATATGATACTTGTAACTTGGTAGCATATAGATTCAGTGATAAGCTTTTCAAATAATTTAGGTATAACACTTAACTTTGCGATTCCACGGTAATTTTCAATATCAGATTTGTTACCAGATTTGAACAACGGAACAATGAAAGAGTTTTTCCAAATAACGGGGAAATGTCCATATTTAATTGATAAATTAAACATCAGAGTCAATGGAATAGCCAAGGCTTCAGCACAGTTTATTAAAATACAACTGGGAATTTTATCAGGACCAGCATCATATGAAAATTTTAGTATTCTTAATAGTATTTTCAAGATTAAAAAAACGAAAAACTTTCATTATAAAAATACTATTATTAAATTTTTTTAAATAAAATTTTATTCGGTTGGATGTACATGAAAACTTTTTATTCGATTATTTATTTTTAATTTTATGTAAACATCTTATTACTAAAATATCTTGCTATTAAATATTTTATATGTGTAAACATCTTGTTCTTGCTATAATTATTCCATAAATTTTTATTCGAAAGATAGTAGTGGTGCATAATAATAATATTAATAGCAATGACAATTATTATATAATAATAATTGAGCAAAATTTTTAACGAAAAAGTTTTATATTAAATGTCCAATCTCAAACAGAAAAATATTTAAACGTACTTTTACTAAATAGTTTAATGAAAATTAGAAAAAAATGATGATCACCTTTCCAAATGGATATCGGATATTCCCAAACCTCGTTCGGATTATTGAACCTTTGCACTTCCACGGTTGGAACTCTGATCGTGTATGTTCAATATGCCGGGTGTTATTGGCAACAGCGAGAGTGCAAAGGTAAGAAATGCTACGATACACTACTATTATTTATTGGTTGGGTGGCTCAATGTTCACTATTCTATTTCTTATTTACTATGTATGTACATGCTAATTGATATGTATGTATAATTGAACATGTTGGAAGCAATTAAGGGATGCTTTACAACCTCTTCACGAGGGATGTCAAGACCACCAACTTTCATAATTTTATGTTGATCTAATTATAAGAAATTCATAGCAAAAAAGGGTATGAGAATTCGTAGAAGCAATTTAATAATAGTGCATACACTTGCGCATATCAGATATAGCCACCTGCGGCCCCAAATGTGCTGAAGCTATTAACATTACAGAAACATTAGAAATATGTATGTATATCAAAATAGTAACAGTAAAATAAAATTTTATGTGATTGAAATTTATTAGTCTGGATCGAGTTGAAATATTATTACTATTTTTTTTCTCTTGAGAAAGAGACAAATATTATGTATATTAGAAGAACAGCACTAATAGTAAAATTTTAGAAGAATGTAGAGGGAGACGATGTTGAAAAATTATTGTGTCATGATATACTTAAGTACATAATTTGTTTGAAATTAAATTTATAACAGTTTTTGTTAACAAATTAAACTAATGTAAAATGTGGGTTTTGCGAAATGGTTTGACAACTCGTTTTTAAAATTTTTATGGAGATCAGTCACAAAATAAATTTTTTTTCACTTAAACTGTCTAGACCTGTTTACCGTGTGAATTGTGAAAAAGAAATGGACTGCTCTATCTAGTGTCCATGTTGTAAAGGAATTTAGAAATTTCATGTATAATACCTTGTTACAAAACTTATGTCAATATTCATTGAATTTATCAATTCTCTTGTTTTTTAATGATTGTACACTCATGTCTACATACATATATAATTTGTGTACCGATTTGCAAAATTCTTGCATTTTGGACCCATTAAAAATTATTTTTGCAAAAATCCGACGAAATGTATGGACAGATTTTGAAAGTACTTTTTTATTTGAAAGTATGCATGCAGTTTCGTTCTATAGAAATAAAAGTGGAAGCTGGAAATATTGATTATAGCATAACTCGTGCATTTATGGAGCAAATAGCAATTTATTTTTGCTTAATAAGATATTTAATCTTCCTTGGAATTAAAATATAAACTAGAAAAGGATGACATCGGATTTTAAACTCATCCATAATTGAGTCCGTTTTGTAATCTATTCGAAAATCGAAACAAAATTAATATATTTTACCTATAACAAAAAGTTATCAAATATCTGTGAAAAAGACGTAAGCATATGTTTTTTTAAGATTTTTTTGCGGAATATGTTTACACCTAAAGATTTTGGCAGAGGTTGAACCCGCGACCTTAGACTAGTTTAATTACAATTCTATAGGGTACTCAGTATCCATTCAAACAAGAAGCAGATTGAATTTAATCAGTCAGTTTTTCTTAAACCTTTTCAGATCTCTCAAACTAAATAATTTTAAATTAGACTTACTTAAGTATTAACAACTATTTAAATACAAACTGAATAAACGTTCTATAAAAAGTAAAAATATTTACACATGCATACGTACATATGTATGTATGTATGTACATATATTGTATAAAATATTTATACATATGTATATTATACATAGATTTATTGTATATACACATGTACATACATATGTACATAATTATATTCAGTAAACAAAAATAACTTTTTTGAAAGTATCGATTTTTTTTAATGAATAAGTAACTTTTTAAAGAAAAAATTCGCTTATTTTTACTGCTTTTTCTTTAAGCTTTCTCAAAAACACTTTATTTTTTATGTATGATCAACCAAACTTGTCATATACTACATAAGCATGTATGTATGTACATACTTATGTGCATTGAAACATATGTATGTACATACATACATACTTACATATGTATGTACATAAGTAACATACCACATGTACATACTTATGTATGTATGTCGAAAAGAAAAGGTGGATTTTGAAACTTCTCTGGCTACGTGCATTCCATTAGCTACATACTTATGTACATATGTACAATGTACATATGTAAATGGAAACATCTTCAAGATTTGAAACCGGTTATACCACTAGAATATCATTACTTTTATGATAATTTAGTTCAGATGGAGTCAAAGTAATAATAAGCAATGTGACAATGTGCAATTTGAATTACCTTTTTTTTAATTATGTTTATTTTTTTGTTATTGTTTTGTTATATAATTCTTTTATGTTAGAAAAACGTTAAACAAATGCTTAATTTAATAAAATTACATATTAGAGCAAAAAAACATATATTTTTATTACTGTGCAATAACCGCTATACGCCATAAAAATATTTGAAGATTTCAGTTGCAATACCCGACATCAACCATATCGCTACGAATAAAGTAAAAAGTTCAATTTTTTTATAAGGGTGACTCAGTAGTCATATGTATCTAAAAAATATTATAGAAGAAAGATTAATTCATACCTTAAGAATTTTGGAATGAAACACTTTTTTCTCTCTCCTGAAAAATTGTGTTTTGGCGTATGGCGGGTATTGAATATAAGCCGTCGACATACATACATACATACATACATACATATGTATTTTGTTCTTTATATGTTGGCACACTTTTTTCGAACATATTTTCTTACTTGAGTTTGTTTGTACATACTTATGTATGTATGTATGTACTTATGTACATATGTATGTATGTATGTAGTATATATTTAGTTTAGTTTGGTTGTGAGAAGCATAACAGTCATATGTATGTACATATGTACATACATACTTATGTAAGTACGTATTCGGCGATTTTCTACTGTGAAAAAAAGTGATCAATGAATTTGCATCAAGTTGTACAAGTGGTACAACAAGCTTTTGAGATGTGAATGATAACGCTCGTCCTGGAAGCTCCATTACATCAAAGTTCGATGAAAATGCTGAAAAGGGTCATAACTGGTGACGAATCATGGGTATAAGTATGGTTATAAACATTGAATCCAAAAACCATTTGTTCCATTGGAAGAGCCACGACCAAAATCGCCGAGCAAGCAAAACACGTCCAACCGTTATAAGTACCTCTCACAAATAAACTAAAATAAACACAAACGAACTCTACTAAGAACATACATACATACCTATGCACATTTGTACTTATGTATGTATGTACATACATACATATGTAAGTATGTTCGAGAAAAGTGTAGTCCGATAACTTTCTGTTTCTTGGGATTTATCAATATTGTTGTCAAATAAAGTAAAATATTCAATTAAAATACATATGTACATACATACATATTTATGTACATACATACATATATGTACATAAGTATGTACATACTTATTTATATACTTATATGCATGTAACATCCAATCCAATCTAATCCAAAAGAAAACAAAGCAATTGTAAAGAAGCAAAATATAAAACATACAGAAAGAAATACTTATGTATGTAACTCTCCAACAAAATATACATATGTACATACATACATACGTAAATACTTATGAACATACATACAATTGTACAAGCTGTACAAACAAACATGCAGTCATATACATACATATGAACTAAACAATATTACATGATGAGACAATAAAAACAAAAACGTAAATGATAAGAAAGACAATTATATACAAATTAAAACAATACAGAATAACAATAATTATAACATGTAAATACAAAAAAGTGCATTTGAGCAGAAATATTGGCGTTTTTTTTCTCACTTGTTGCTTAGCAAGAGCAAATTGCAGTGCTAATCAGCGTTGCCATTATGGTTGTATACATACATACTTACAACCAAAAAATTTGCAGATTTGCACCGATTTGATCACTATATGTAATTCCAATGACTTATAATTTTTACTTCAAAATTATAAACAAGTTTAAGTAGAGAGAAATTTATCAAAAACGAAAAAATCGTTGATATATTTAAATTTTCGACCCTTTTTGTTTATGAAAATACTCGTAAATTTATTCTAGCAGCAAGTCTTTTTAATTAAAAGAAATAAGTTTTAGCTCTATTTTTTCAATATTTCGCAAGAACTTCGATTGGCATCTTCAGGAAAATATAATGTAAATAATTTTATTTTAACTTAATAAAATAATAAAATATATACATACATACATATGTACATACATATGTATGTATTTTAAAGACACTTGCTGCTAGAATAAACGTACGAGTATTTTCAGAAAAAAGAAGTCGCATAAGTCGCGAAATATTATAGAAAATCAAAATAATGTAAGTATAGTATTCAAAAAAAGAACAAATAGCAGAAAAGTTAAACCATATTTACATACATACATACATATATGGAAGAAAAGTTATAAAATCAAGAAAAAGTCATACATTTTGAATGCAGAAAATATTTTCTGTTAGGGATAGCATATTAATTATGCACTTCATATTTAATTATGTATGTATAATGGTAAATATGATACGTCGTAGCCGAAGACTATCTCCGAACATCAGGTCAAAACTTTGGCAATATTCAATTTCAATTCCCTTTCGAAGAAAACAAATATGTACGTACATATTTATGTACATACATATGTATATTGTTCAATATATTTCCCATCAATTTTAAGCCTTCAGACAAACTTTCTATTTTTTAATTTGAAAAAAGGAATAATATATATATATATATATATATATATATATATATATATATATATATATATATATAGAATTGGATGTGTGTATGTATGTATGTATGTATGTATGTAACGTAATGGCTCCAAAACGGCTGGGCCGATTTTGACGCAATTTTCAGGGAACCTTCAGAATACTCGGGCGGGTGACACTGTGAAGTCTGTGGGCGGAGGGGCGTGACAAAATCCAATTTTCATATTGCACCACCAATGACATATACATATATTTAGTTTTTGTGCTTTTTTATTTTATTTTACTTTTTTTTGGAAAGCCGTTGTCATGTTCGGCAAAACGAGATATCAAACTCTTAAATCGGTTATGTAGTTCCGAAGATATTTTGAGCTGACGGTGTCAGCTATATGTACATAAAAATTACGTGTATGTTCGTGATCGCTAAACTCAAAAACTACTGGACCGATTTTGATCAAATTTTATATGCATGCTCTATGGGCCGTGAGGAGTGTTTCTGTGTAGTTTGAAGTTCGTCCGACAGATAGCCCAATATTTTGTTTTTTGTGTTTTACCCAATAGAGATTAGCGCGATAAGCCTATGTTGCGTTTTGCTGAAAGCGTTGGGTCCTTAATCAGCGTGTAGTGGGGTTAATTAGCCCGATACCGGTATTTGAACAATAATTGCTATGTCGATTTAGTACAAATTTTAAGGCAAAACAATGTTTGCCCGGGTTAGTTAGTAAGAAATAAAAAACAACAGTTTAATAACGAATTATAAGTATGTATGTACATACATACTTACATAATATTAAAATAATTATTTATTTCAACTTGTTCAGAAATTCATATAACATTTATGTTTTAGAGATCATCATGTTATAGTAGGAGTATGTTCAGACATACACCTTGATTGAACTCAATTTGTCATACAAGAGCATAATTTATAAATTGAGCAATTAGTACTTAATTGCACTGTATATTGAGTCAAACTCCACATATAACCCTTGTGAAGTATGCTCAGTCAGAGGAAAAATTATGTGCAATTACGAATTTAATTATAATGAAACATATTTTTTTAAATATGTATATAAAAATAGGACTCTTTTAAACAAAATTTTTGTTAAACACTTTAAAAATATATTTGCTATAATTTATGTTTATTTTTATTCAGGCTCTAGGTCATATATTAATTTAAGTAAAACTCCTTTGTTTTATTAAATTTTATTCTTCATTTTTTTATTTTTTATTCAATATTTCTATCACCATTGATTTTCTTCTTTAGGAATTTGTGTAAAGCCGTCCTTTTTTTAAAATTACAAAGCTTTCTGGATTTTAAAATAAAAAGACAGCTTTACTCAAACTCCTGAGGAAGAGAACCGATGGTGAACGAAATATGTAATAAATTAATGAATAATAAAATTTAATAAAACAAAGGAGTTTTACTTAAATAAGTGTATGATCTAGAGCCTGAATAAAAATAAAAATAAATTATATCGTTAATTTTATATCACATACGATTAAAATTCGAACCATCATATACTTGTCACTCTGTAAATAATGTTTTATTAACTCCTCGTGGCCTTTCATCTTCCTTCATTGATCTACAAATAAGGACGTTAACTACTTTCATTAAAGCACTTACAAGGGATATTTTTTATCTATACAAAAAAGAGGAGCAGAATATGCGAATACGAGTAGATACTACAGAAATAAGCAAGGACCATTAGGAAGTCCAACAACTATAAAAAGTAGTGCGGAAAAAACACTTTTTATTATTATTTTTAAAACTTTTTTCTATCTTCAAAATTAAAGAAATCTTAACTACTATCAAGGGTGTTTAAATAAATTACAACGGTATGAGTATACTTAGTACATACATACATACATACATATTTTATGAATGAGACAGACACAGACACACATTAACACAAATATCTCTTGTGTATCTAGAAGGCGGAAGTACGCTTTTTTGTCACTACTTTTAACAGTGAAACATCTCCTGCCACCTCCAACGGTTCATTGCGGCTCAGTAGCAGCACTTTAAATTGGCTATAATGTAGACTGAACTGAAAAGGACAATAGTGTAGTAGTTTGAGACATGTAAGTAGACTGGGAATGTGCTAGTGCTATTGACATGACTTTGGCAATGAGGCTTGATAATGGTTCAATAAACTTAATGAAATAACATTCATTTTTTTGCTTTCTTTCTTTTTTCTTGTATTATTATCATTATTATTCTTTCTGTCGTTGAAGACAAAAATCAAGATGTACATATTTTAAAGCTGGTTGCTGTTTTTATGAAAACTGTTCGCGTGTGTCGGTTCTTTCACTACGTTTATTTTTATATCTATTTGCGATAATATTTTCATCTTTTGTTTCCGTTAATCATGTATCGCCCGACATTAGTGAAAAGTTTGTAAATATGTATGTATACGAAAACTTCTTTATTCTTGTTTATATTTTTTTTAAAGATTATATAAAATTCTATAATAAAAAGAAAAATCTTACGAGTACTTGCATGCATGAGAGTGATCCTCCAAAACAGTTTCAGTTGTAAATCTGTTTATTTTTAGTTCAGTAATGATCATTAGAAAATACTTGATACAAATGCTGGTTCAAGAAATATCATGGTTTCAATACACCCCAGGTTTTGTTAAATATTTTCTAAAGCAGCTAAACGTTTTCTAAAGAAGTTTTCATATAGAAACATTTTTACGATATATGTACAAAGGATACGTTAAGTAAAGATAACTATCGGAATTCCATAAGCCACACATAAGTATGTATGCCTTTTGCTCCATTGAGATACCACGAAAACTCTGCTAATCCGGGACAATCATATAAGAAGTGTTCTATACTCTCTGTAACGCATTATAGCAAAATTCGTTGAGTTCAACTATTAACCTCCATGCCTTATGAAGAGGTAGTGGCTACTCATCAATGATAGCAGTATTGATGATTGTCTTCTATTACTACACAGTGGAGAAGTTGTGTGCTTAGGCGAGTCCATAACTGTTTATCCATACTGCAGGCATTTGAATGTTAAACCTCAATTTAAAATGTTGCTTTATTTTTATTAAATTTTTTGAATTTTTTGTACAAAATCCAAATTTGTAGCTTATACATATACCCTCTAATTAGATAGAATAATTCTCAAGTGTTATAGACCCCGATAGGGAACCCAGCAGCAGCGTTCGTGGTTTGAAGCTAATACATATCAGTAGATAATAATTAATTTTTATGGACACCAGTGTATGTTAATAAAATATTTACTAACAAGAATATTTATTCCGACACTGATTAATATTTTAAATTTTCCAATTTCATAATTTAATAAGTTCCAGCTGCTGGTATAATATATGATTTTTTTAAATTTAATTAATTGATTTACTTTTTGGAAGGGCTCTACTCAAAAAAATTTTTTGTAGGCCGTTTGTATAATAATTATTTCATTTAAATATTTGTGTTACTTTGTCTATTCTTTTTTCAGTGATTATATTTGTAATAAAATCTATTGTTTTACATATTTTTGTAGAAAAAAATCTTTAAATGAAAAATTTGCTTAAAGTTAAAAATTTTTATAAAAGAAAATTTATTTCAAGATACAAGCAATTCAATTTATTATAAAATGTTTAATTTATATTTAAATTTTTAATTTATTTTTAAATTATCGGAGTTGACTAATGCAGGACTTGAACCGGGGCTATATCATTTTTTTTCAAATAACATCTATTTTGCTCGACTAACTCGGGTTCGAGACCACTACGAGTCTAATACTTTTTAATATTATTTTTATTTAAAATTTTTCCATAAAGTATATTGTTTAGTTGAAATTTTAAAAATATCATTAACAATAATAAAAAAAGTAAATGAATAATTGTGCAAAGATTTAATTGTTCGATGAATCGAACGAGTCATTTAGTATTATTTATTTTGTTTATATTATTTTATTAAAAAAATTGAAAAATATTTTTTTTGTAAATATTCGTTATTCCAGGTATTCTTCTAAACAGTTACTTAAAAAAAGTATTATTTTTTGTTGGCTTAGCTGAGTATATGTTTGAAAAACAGTCAAACTCATATATATATATATATATATATATATATATATATATATATATATATATATATATATATATATATATATATATAGAAAAAGCAACAAATATAGAGAATTCCGTAGAATTCAATCATAGTTAGAAAAATATTGTCAAGAACTATGATTATGAAAACTGTTTCCAGTTATTAACTTGAAGAGATTTTTTATACACAGTTATTGTACAAGAGATCGCAATACGTGAATCGATTGATGAGAGAAAAAACGTTATTGGTATAAATGCTATGGTTGCTATTAAAAATACAAAGCAATAAATGAAAACTCTAATTCTTTTGAATATCCTATTCGACCTTCTTGTATAATGGCATTGCAAAAATTAGAAATTGAAAAAAATTAAATAGGTAATACAAAAATTACAAAGAAGTATAAAAATTTAATATTCAATTAAAACAAACAAACAAATATTATTTTTATGAATTATATTGAAAAACAACTCTGCTTTAATAAAGAACTATATTTTCAATGCTTGCAAATGTACTTCCAAGACCTTATATAATTAAAATTATAAAATATCTCTATTTAAATGAAACAAAAGCTTGCACTTACGATCTATCGTTATGGCATTTGCAGATTTTGGTATGTTATTATTTTATTTAGTATCATTACAAAATATACAGATTTTCATCTTCATGTATGAAATAGGTTTCACTGCAATAGAGTATTATTCACTCTTTGTATGCAAAAATAAAAATATGCAACCTAAACATAAGAGAAATTAAGATGCGCATTAAAAAGATATATATATATACATATATATATATATATATATATATATATATATATATATATATATACATATATATATATATATATATATATATATATACATATATACATATATATATATATATATATATATATATATATATATATATATATATATATATATATATATATATATAATATAAAGCCTTTTTGATAAGCAGCTCAGTGTTTGACAATTTTGATTTTTTCAACAAGATTTGCCAATAAAGCCAAAAAAGGAGAATGTTTATACTCGTACACACTTGCATTTGTATGTCTAAAAAGCTAAAAATAGTGCTCCTTAGAATCAGCTGCAAGTGTTGCAAATATGCTACCCATAGTGATTTTAGATTTTTATACTCTAATTGAACAACAAGTTTTTAATTTCCATTACGCACATGAGTTCTATGTCAAGCTGAGTTCTATGAGTTTTTTGAATTATACACCAAGTATTGCAAATAAAGACGTCTACAATTGAACAAATTTGCAATAGAAATCACCTGACATAGTAAATTTTTCAACCTGTAAGTGTTGCAAACATGGTAATTTCGGCTAAAATAATAAAAATTTTAGATTTTTTAAAATCAAATTAAATATTTTTTTGTGTCAAAAAGGGTTGATTTGATTCTTTCCATGTGAGTTTGTGGTTTTCATTTAAATTTGAGCTAAAAAAGTTATTTTTATTGGACCGTGAGTAATTTGTTTTACATTTTTCTAAAATGCATTTAAGTAAGTGCGATGTAGCAATTTTAAAATGTTTATTTTATTTTAATTTATTAATGCAACATATAAAGCTTTTGTAAAAAAATCTATAAATTGTTTTAATCTCATAAATAAATTGACCACAAAATTTACACGTAAAACTAACTTTGTGTCGGTTAACCTCACATAAAATTTTTTGTATGAGTAACAGAAAGACCACTAATATGATGTGATTAAAAAACTTTTTTATATTAAAAGTCGCAAAATTCAATGAAACCAATAAAAATTAATTTTTACCTTTTCTGTGTGTAGATAACCCTTGAATGTATTTGTGTATATTAAATGCAAACTTTTTTTTTAATATTTTCACTTTTATAAATGCGGACACAAATTCCAACAATGTTCGGTCAAAGTTTACTATTTTCATTTGTAATAAATGTTTATAAACTTTTTATTTTCGCCAACTAGTTCACCTGCAAACCATATTTTAAGTTTAATTTTATAACTCTCTAACTCTAATTGCGTACGAGTATGTTTTAAGTATTTGAGCCACACAAACCGCAAAATGCCAAACCATACCAGTATTATTTAAACGTAAAGCTTTCATATATAATTTCAATGTTTGCGTATATTTTCTGGGTGATTTTGAACAGGAAGGCTTAAAGGAGAATGTTTGTATGTATGTGTATATGTGTTTGCTGGAAAGCCATTAAAACATTTTATCCCTCTTTTATGTTTGGCTTAAATAAACGAACCACTAACCAAATTCCTCAATAAATCATGGATATCGTTAATTTCGAAATGTAATTGACACGGAGCATTTAAGAGCACGATGGTGCCATAGTATAAATTACATTTTTATGGTCAAATAATTAAAGTACAATAAATGACTTTACAATCCTTAACCAAATTTATCTTTAGCGAAGTAAGTTTGTTTCCTCCATTGCGATACAGTGGGTGGATGCCATCTGAATGGGATGGCAAGAAAATAGTAATTAATGGCGAAGTTTTAGTGAAGTATTTTGTTTGAAGTGGTAATTTGATCATGAAAGTTTTTTGGTTAATGTACAATTTAGTTTCACCCCTTTTAGACTTTTTTACTTGCAGAACTTTTATTATTGCTGGGAAAAGGAAGGGGAAACGAAAACATATTTTTTTAAATATTTTAAAATACACTTAAAGAAAACACCTTATTCAGACAATAAAATTTTACATCGTCTGTTGTCCTAAATATGACCCTGTTAGTTCTATATCTGAAATATGTTTGGAAATTGATAAATTTAAATTTGAAAAAAATCATATTCTAGTGAAGTTTCTTTGGAAGATTGGTGATCATTTTGGTCAAATATGGAATTGCACACGTACCACACTATATAGGGATGTTAGTCCAAGGGGTCCTAAAAAAGACTCTATTGGTAATATATATGAAATTTTGAAATGGAGAAAACTAAATTATTCAAATTTAAAGACTTCTTAGGACCTCTTGCTCTGTTAAGAGCATAATTAGCTCTGCTAAATATTGTGGTTTGTGTTCCTGCTAATTAACGTCGAAATTATCCTCACACACATAAAAGATATATGCCAAAAATTTTAGTAGAAAATGGAAATATATCGGGGAAGATTCTTTACTGCCTGTGCTTACTGTTTGATTAATAGTTCAAATACTAAACATTAATAAAAACAGCCTTGGAATTATTGCAATTTGTAATTTGAAAACTTTCAGGATTTTCAAATAACATTTTTGTTTTAAAATTTTACTTAAACATATCATTATTATTAGCATGTCCCATGCCGTCATTAAAGAATTCAATCATTTGTTGCCACGGGCCGCCGCACATTAGGCAGGAACTTTATTAATGCAATCTAATATCTTACACTCACCAAGTCGAAATTCATATTATGTTTTCCTCTCTTAAACTTAAAGGCAAAAAGTTTTGAGTTTGACTTTTCTTTTAAATTTTCTTTGCCTTTTTCGTACTTTGAGTAACATATTCCACAAATTAGAAACATGTGAACTGTTTGCAGAACTGTGATATACCAATGTGTACAAGGTGGCGGAAGAGTAACTGGCTGCTATTTTGTTATAAATTTTGTTATAAATGAGAAAAAGAGCTTAAAAAAAAGAAAAAGAGCTTTTTGTCATAAAAGATTTATTTGATACAGAATTAATGACAGTAATTGGAAGAAATTACAAATTGGGAAGGAGTCCAATGCTGGCGATCTGGACGACCAGTTCAAATCTCTAAAACAGGAAATCACTCGATCAGAAATTGGTGTCTTAAAATCTTCATCATTGTCCAAGCTGTATGAGCGTTTGCTTTGTCCTAATGAAATCAAGAATGATTTGGACCCAATAAAACAACTTGCTCCAATGCGTTTCATATGGAATCTCTGTGTTCCAGAAACGAAAATTTTGTTTGTTAATATAACCATTTAAGTGTAAATCGGGTTGGTCGCTCATTGTGATTTTGATAAGAAATTGTTCTCTTCCTGCACCAGAGTATGGAAGTAAGTCAACCTTTTTACGACGGTCAGCAGGCAGCAACTTGTGAAGAGTTTGCACGTTGTAAAGGAACAGTTTAAAATCGTTCACCAAAACTCGTTGCAACGAAAGTCTGCTGATTCCGTATAGAGTGTAGTGTTTCATGAAGAGCTCAGCCAAACGTTTAATTGTTCGAGCACATGTAACACGCTGCGTTAAAACAACAAACTGATGAATTTGTAAATCAAGCAGTAACATTAACTCCACGTTTTTGAGGTGTGTAACGCTCCCTGGCTTTTTGATAATTAATTCTTTATATATCTACTTCATAAATGTCAAAACAACGTGACATTTGGCACCATCTACTAAAATAGTAGCCAATTTAGCAGCCAAATTACTTTGCGCCACCTTCTAATAGTACAACAGTCTCTTATGAACGTAATATTGTTGAAAACTACTCTCAGTCTTAGTACTTTTACTGAGTTCCAAGGCTCAATTTTTTCACAAAAATGCTCAATATGTCGAACTTTGGAACCTTAAGTGACATCTATCGTACTGGTTTGCGTATGCATCCTATAATGTGCAGGCAGTAGCAGCTTAAACACAATAATTTAAGTTAAAATCAAAATTAAAAAAATTCAGATTTTATTTAGAGTATAACATTTATTTGTTCAAATTATAAAAAAAAATCGATTTATCAATGTATTTTAAGCAGCTTAACTTTCTTGCAGAATAACCTGATATTTTTTCTTATTTAAATGGAAAAGAAATGTTGCACTTTTTTAAAGAAAAAAAAACATTAGACTTACCCCTTAATTATGGTGTACAAAAATTAATTTATAAATTAAAGCCGTGTTTTCTCGGAAATGAAGACAATGAAAGATTAAGTTCAGTAAATCTATTTTTATTTCAAGTCGAGTTTGCATAATATTTAATAATTTTTACCCCTAAAACAACAAAATGCTCTTGACGTACTTCAAGGAAGGAGTGATATGCTTAAAAACAGCTACAAACCACTTTTATTACTTTATTAAATAGAATGTTTTTCTAAATGAATACTTCAATTCGTTTGTATGGAAGTAGAAGAAAAATAGAAACATGCTTCAAGAGAGTTTTAAAAGGCTAAAATATAATAAAATCCTTACAAATACATACACTCGTATATAAAAAATTAAATTGTGGTAGTAGAATGTGAACGTTCAGAAGTTTTACAATGTCGCTCAAACACTTTAATCAAAAACCAACCGCACAGAATAGACAAAAAAATTATGCATGTATAGTCGAATAAATGTAGGTAGACTGAAATAGAAAAATTTAAAAGCGCATAAAAACGAATCAGGAAGTACAGTGAAGTAAGTGGCTTCATCTTGCAACTTCCTGCCAACAGCCACTATTTTGTTTCTCTCATTGTCATTGTATGTGTGTTGTTGGCTTTTAAACTTCTTTCATGCATGTCCTTTTAGTATATTTGTGTGTGCGTATAAATATATGTACGTGTGTTCATAAGGGAGTCAGCGATTGTAAATATCCTCTGGATGTGTAAACATTAGTCCCTTCTACATCCCGATTATAGTGGTGATGATGGCTGAACCAGTGAAGAAGCGAACTCCTGATATACATATTTGTTTACTTTCGTTTCTGCTGGCTTCTTTGCATGAGTGCGGGATGATGATAGAATGTATTTATGTATGCTTTCGTATCTGCTGATTGTTTGAATAAAATTCGCTTGTAGTTTTGTATACGATGTAATTTTCTTTGTGTTTCATTTTGATTCCGCACGAAGCAAACTGTGGTCCGTCCTGGGTTTTATCTCAATTTCATGAAGTTAAATATAAAAATTTATACTTTTTATAGAAAATTTTCTATAATTTTCTTAAATATACAAGTCGCTTTTGAAACCCATATGGTGTTACGGAATTCAACTATGGGGCACTGCTTCAGCTTCCAATGTAGAGCGAATACAACGTATGCAAAACAAAATTTTAAGGTTAATAACATCGGCTCCTTGGTACATGAAAAATTCAATTTTACATCGTGATTTAAATATGCCACTTGTGACCGCTGAAATTGCAAAATATGCAGGCAAATATTTAACGAAACTAGAGTCCCATCCTAATCCCCTTGCTCGTAACATCTTGAACTTTCCTGGACACATCCGCTTGAAAAAGAGGGATACTACGTCTTTAGTACGCAACACTCCAGATGAAACTTTTTAAAAATATATTTATGCTAAATACGATTCTAATGTATTATTAATTATTATCACTAAGTTTATGTCTGACACTGGTTGGGCCTAATAATTATTTATATATTTAAGATTTGAATACTTATTGTTAGTTCAGATGTGAAGATACAATAAATAAACATAAGCGTGCAAAAAAAAAAAAAATAATTTTCTTATGGAATTCTTTTGGATTCAATTTCCTTTTAAATATTTTTTTTGCTTTGCAGGAAATTTTTTTATAAAAATTTTTTTTAAGGGTCTTCTCACCTGGAAAAAATTATAGGAAACATTTTCAAGAGAATTTTTCTACGAAATTTTCTTCTAGCAAATGCGTGACGCAGTGATCCTCGAATATTTTTTTATAATTATTTTTTCAATTAATTTATTTCTGGTTGAATTTCACCAATTTTCTTATCAAAACTTTCTGTAAATTTTTGTAAACTACTTTTCCTTGCATGTAAAAAGATGTAATTTTTTAGAAGGATTCCTTTCTAGAAATATGAAGAAGTAATTTTTGGCTTTAATTTTTATTTTCTGATAATACAAATTTTTTATAAACTTTCTCGTTGTTCCTATATTCCTGCAAAAATGATATTCTTATTCCTTAAATTCTTAAAATAAGACTTTTTGTGTGTAAAGCAAAAATTAAATATACACTCGAATAGTACGATTAAAGAAATCCTTAGAGAACTTTTCTTCCCATGCGTAAAATTTTTAATATTAAATTTACTTCAAAATAAATGTTTTAATGTTGGAAATTATATGAAGAAAATTGTCTTAATGGAAACTCTTCTCGGTGTAATTTTTATTGCACAATATTTGCTACTGAGAAATTTTTTTTAAATGAAAATTTTCCCATGAATAATAAAAAAGAAACAAATTATGAATTCGTGGCAACTTTTTTTGCAAAACCATTTTGCTAATCATATATACAAGAAACCTTTCCAGCTTAGAGTCTTTAACTAGTTTGTGCACAGAAAAAAACTCCTTCCAAAATTAAATGTTTCGTTTTTACTTTTAGTAAAGATTATTCTTAAAAATCTAAGTTCGAATAGCATTAAATTTATAGTAAATTAAAAATTTAAAAGCGGTAACAATTTTGTGATTTTATTAACTTTTCACTTCCGATATTTTAATTTAATAGAGGCGTTTTATTACAAACATGTGGTGAACTTAAAAGGCTGAGCTCAAAACCAAAAGAAAAAAATTTAAAATTTAAACTAATAAAAAATTAAAGAAAAAAAAATAATAAATTTAAGTACTGAAAGTTCTAAAATTATGTCTGTTCCTTAATAAAAACAAATCACACCGACTCGTATCGCTTGAAAAACCTGCACAAAGTCATACTTCCTTTCTTTTAAACTCCTTGCCATTGCCTTGACTTGATTTATGTACTAATTAGGTTTCATTCCCGGAGAGTGGAGAAAAAAATTCCCGCTAAATTACAAAATTTTGCACCTGCTGCTTCCTGCGAATTTTCGTCAGAAATACCGGAAATTAAAATATACTACTCGTAATAATGCAACATTGCTTCTGATAGAACGAGTTTTTTCAGTTTCTACAAGTTTTATTTTAAAAAATTAAAACTGCCGTCGGATGATTAGATTAATGCATTAGTGGTTTTGAAATACTATTTTATTTAAAATAGTAGTAAATGAAATGAGACGTGCAATAAAAATCAATCTAAATTTTTCGAAATTACTTAATATTAAAATTTATGATTTTGGGATATTCTCCCCAAATAATCGTTTGAACAATTATGGTTTACAAAATGTATTGTTTGTTGTGGCTTTAGCTGCTTATATGCGTCGTAAAACCAAATCGTCAGTGAACTTTAAGCAGTTTTCAAATGTAGTTTTGAAACAGTTAAGCCTCAACAAACAAGAATTTCAAAAATATGTATATTTTTATATATCGCTGAATTACTTCATTTTATTTTAAATTGACTTTGTTGTGTTGTTTGTATTAGAGCTTTCTAAACCTGATATCGTTATGTAATTTTTAAAGTTTGAAAGTTTTTGTATAATCACTGAAGATTTGTCTTAAGATGGTAGTGATAATATATTTTTCTCTCTGCAAAATCGTGCACATAAAAAGTTGAGTGTGAAGTAAATTTTACACTTTTCTGAATGATAAAAGGTTACATAAATTGAAGCGAATGTAAAAAAAAATAAACGTATTTTAGTAGCAACTGTGATTTGTGTCTAATGATTTGTTAACACAAATATTTGCCCATGATTCAAAGCAATAAAATAAATCACAATGTGAGCTCTCATCTGATGGAAATTACAACTTTGGCTAAGTAACCTTGTTACTTGTTAACATAACTTTCACTTTCACATTGGGACATGTCGAATTTGAGTCATTTGTAAATTGAAGTGCTCTTGTTGCTGGGTTGCTTTAATATATTCCACACAGATACAGGCTAATAGTGGGGGTTTGGTATCAGGCACTATTTCTTGTTTCTTAAGGAAACTGACTAAGAAGGATGAATGCAAATGTAATTGATTCAATAAAAATAAAATATCATGTCGTATATCAAAAATAGAAATGAAGGAGAAAGAAAAATTGTAAGAAAATGCCAACAAAGGCAATAAAATGAATAAAAAATCCACCGAAAAATGTTATCAGAAAAAGCAGTAAGCAAAAAACGTTGGAATAATATTGAAATAGAAATTATATTATATAATGATTATGTATTTATATGGAATCGTATCAGGTAGAAACGGTAGCGTATGTGTGTTTTTGTTTTTTTTTACTTTTTAGTATGGAAATACGAGATGTAACTGTGTTCAGAAGTGTAGGTTTCATAGTTTTTGCTTTATCTAACTTTTTTGTATTGAAAGTTAAAGAGAAGTTTTTGTATGTTAATAGGAATTTATGTTTTCCATTAACAAAGGGTGGTCAAGAAAGGTGTTTTGAATAAAGAAACTTGGTTTCAATTTGCTCATATATAAATTTTGTTTCTTTGTTTGTTTCTTTAGATTTCTTGTATTCATAAGTCGATTTAAAATGTCGTTTTTTTCTTTTTGTAAGGACCTGTTGTTTTATTTTACTTTTTAACTCAATGCCTCGATGTTCGTTGGTTTTATTTTTTTATATTATAAACCGATCAAAATATTTCTGTTTTTAAATGTATGCTTCGAAAAATTTGGCTTTTTTTTTTGAAAATGTATAGAATCATCAACAGACTTGCTAAAACCGTTTTTTGATTTATTCGAAAAACAGGTTTTTATACTTATATTACCCGATCTTTTAAACCTTTATTGTTTTCGGGTTGTTGGAAAAATTGCTTCTTCGTTGCCGAAGTATTCGGCATGTTCGAATATCTTTTTTAAGCTATATCACATGTCTTTTCAAATATATTTTCAAATACAAATTTAAACTCCGTATTCAACACTTTTTGTATGTATATCATCATATCATTATAAAAATACTATTTCAACAAAAATATAATAAAATAGTCAAATCTTGATTTTTCATAATTATATTTTAAATGCACAATCATATCCATACATATATCGCTTATATATTCATTAGTGATGAAACGATATTTGAGAATAAGTAAACGGATATATGAAGCAAATGACGTAAAAACAAATACGTATATTACATATTTTATATACATACATATATTACTATTAAATTTTAAATTTAAGGACTTTTATATCGATTTATGCATCTGCTTTTCACGCTTCGTATTAAAATCATATTATATTGATTACCTGCTGAAGATTGAAGACATTGGCGTGATGGCAGAAACTGTGAATTAAATTTTGCATTTAGCTGTCAAATTTCTTGGCATCGGCTTCAAAGATCGCAGCAGGCAAATCATACATATAGTAATACATTTATTTCGAACCTCCTAAGTTACAAATACTAATTGTAATGTTGCATATGTTCTGCCCTTCCTGCATGTTTGTGTTCTTTTCTAAAAAAAACTATCCTATAGTGCGACAAATATTTTTGTCTATACACGTTGCATAAAATACATGTAAAGGTTTCACACTTTTTGCACTCAACGTTTATCACGTTTTAATTTTTTTAAAAAAGTGCAATCTTTTTTGCTCGATTCATTAAAAAATCAATTTATTGTTATAATTTAAAGAACTCTACTGCCTTACAAGAATGTGTAATAAGTTTAAGCTTTTTAAATAACACTAAATGCCTTTTTATCCTTAAAAGTGACAAGAAATTTACACTATTTTTAGAAACGGAAGTGCCTTTAATTTCAGTGTAAGATACTACCCTTTTTGAACTGTGTCAACCAGTATATACAAATGAAAGTTTCATTTTCTGTCATCTTCGTTTACGTACATACATGTATTTCTTTTTGTGTTAATTTTTAATAAATGGCCAGTAAATATTTCATAAGTAGGGAATTATTACAATCATACTCGGAATCTTTTGAAGAAGGGAAGCTGATTTTATTACATAAATCATCAGTGATGTCAACAGTTTTTTTCAACCACATAATTATGTACATATATGCAGCAAATAGTTCGAACAAAGCAAACATCCTTAATTTTTATTATATATCCTTAACGTCCAATATACAATAATGTTAAATGTAAGATCCAGCAACGGATCTTTTCCTATTGTGAGCTTAAAAATCAGCATCACTTTGTGAGAACGTGGGTAACACACATAAAGCGCGATTTTTAAGCAACCACTGAATACTATGATTGTTTCACCAACCCCCAACCGACATGTTATTTGGCTTATTTATATAATAAATAAATAAATGTGAGCGATATTTTGCCAACTTCATTACTAAGCCAAATTTCTTTACATTGAGGCAGTGTAAAACTATACTAAAGAACATTTTGAAGGCTTTAGAAGGAGGTTTTTCATTCCTTCCATTCCTTTTGAAAATTTTAAGTAACAGTAAAAATTTCGTACTCGTAATTTAATTTTATTTCATTCGCTTGGCTCCCACATATTATGTTAATTTTTTTATTTTACATAAACCCTTTTTAACAACCACAATAGCAAAACGAAAGAAAATTTATAATAAAAAATTCTTGTAAAGCACACAAATTATGCGTGTTTTATATATAAAATATTTATGAGTAACTTAATGGTTTGAACCCAATCCAAAAAAAAGAGCCAGAGGAGCTAAAATTTTCACAAAACAAACACAATATTTCGTGCATAAGTGTGGCACAATTCCAATTGTGTTGAAGGTGAAAATAAATATTTATTCAGTTCATAACTTAAATTTTTTTTGGCATTTACAGAAACGAAATTCGCTTAATGCGGGTGGTTGGGCCTACGAGTTATTACCCGTTTGCTATTTACGTACATACATACATTCATATGTATTTCTACTCGCATATAAACTGTAAAATCTTGAAGCTATTTTGGAGAAATTTCGTTGGAAATTTTATTTCAGGTGGTGTGATACAGACTTTATATGCGGAAAAATGGAAAGGATATACTCTAAGTATATTAAGGTACATTATAACAAAAAAGTCTATCACCGAGTGAGAAATGGGCTTCATCGTTCCAGAAAATCAGCATTGAAAGCCTGTTGCTCTACCAACTAATCAGCATATGTATCTACGGCGTTGTCAATGGTCAGCCCGCTTGAAATCACATCTGTAACGCTTTCAGTTTCTTCAAATTTCCTTATGATCTTGCCAATTCCTTGCACACTAGGTCGATTATGATGACCATAATCAACTCGTATTACTCGACAAGCGCCCACATTTGAACACCCACTTTTGTATTAAGTTTTAATTATTTCTATGCGTTTGTCGGTTTTTAAACTATGCATATTTGTAAATGGCTAACCTTTTACTAAATAAATGACATTTTAAATGACAGATGACAGCCTTGCCAGACTTGCGGTTTAGAAACCACTAAATGGATAACCCGATACAACTTTA
The DNA here is from genome assembly GCA_963681545.1 of Germaria angustata. NCBI lineage: Eukaryota > Metazoa > Arthropoda > Insecta > Diptera > Tachinidae > Germaria > Germaria angustata. The sequence goes on along the minus strand of OY813000.1, from coordinate 41,700,526 downwards.
AAAAAGATTATTTAGATAATGATTCTACTTAACGTTCAGGTGAAGAATACATATATAAAATTCGTCGCAGCAGAATATAGGTCTCCTGTTGATACAAACATTTATTTGTATTATTTTTTTAAGCAATAGGAGTCTTTGCATAAACGATTCATGTATATATGTATAGTGATCTGAAGTTCGAGCGCAGCGGTTGCTTCTTATTAAATACTTAAAAAATAGTTTTGCAAACATTTGAAAACTCCTCCACAGTCGCCAGATATAAGTATGTAAGTATGTAAGTCCTACATAGCATATACATAAGTACATATAGTATTTACTAAAGAAATAATAAGATACCATTAAGTGATGGTTTACATTTCTTGGCAGTGCCTTTCCAGATGAGTTCTATTAAACTCATTTTCTATAAAGAGGAAACCTTTTCTTTTATAAATACATACATACATACTTACATACATATGTGTGTACATATTTGTTTTCGACTGTAATTTTTGTGTTTGATTCTGAAAATATGTAAAAAAAAGTGGGTCATGATCAAGAAATTTTTTTTCAAGGTGATTTGCAAAACAAATTAAAAGCGTAAAAGGGAAAAATATTTTATATTTTCCCGCAAGAATGTGTTACATTTTTCGTTAAAGACTAATTGTGTCTTCTTAAATAAGTGTAAAGGTACCTGTGGACTACACATTATTAGGTTTGTTCCACAAGATCTCGGACAAGTTCGGACTATTGAGAGCAAAATGAAAATTACTCTCTAAATTTGCCAAAGTTACCCAAAATAGCTGCAACGCAAAAAACCATTTTTGTAGTTCCTGAAATACTAATGCTGCTTACTTTTTAAACTAAAATCTATTTAAGTGCTTTTAGACGCTTAAAAGTCATCAAATTATAAAAACAAAGCATTTGCATCATTGTCAATAGCTGTAAAATAATTGAAAAACAAGTGGAAGAAAAACTTAACAATTGCAATTTTTTTAAATATTTATAAATCTTTTAAAATGGAAAGAAAAATTACGTTCGATTTAAATATTTTTAATGCTGTTTCTTTTTTCAACTTCTGCTTTATTATTTATAAAAACTAAACTTTTTCTTTTGCTTGCAAAGTTTCCGATAAACGATAAATCTATCAGTTTCATATGTAAACAAAAAACACATGATTGTTAAATTCTTGTCCGAACTTACCCAAAGAAAAAGTTCGTGCAAATTTGTACAGGAAATTAAAAAAATTACTATCTCAATTTCTCTCTTTTTTGCACAAAAATTGTTATGTGGAACGGTTTTGGGTAACTTTGGGCTAGTTCGGACTGTTTCGTTATGCATGTGGAACAGAGCTATTATTGATCATTTTATTGAATTTAAGTATTATTGTCGTTTTGCCCCACACTACGCAATAAGTTGCTCAATATTTTTAAACAGAATATACTTTGCGATAATTCTTTGTATTTTCTGGTGCGACAACAGATGTTATATTATGGGCCTTATGTCAATTAGTTAAATTTTTCTAGATCAAGCAAAAGCATATTCTTTTATTCTCTGTTTCCATTCTAGTGCAACATGTGTATTCTAAAAAATATATGTATGTATTAATTTTTTAGCTGTTCTGTGAAAATTCTAAGGTAATCTTATCGTCTACTATGCCGGTGTATGTGGCTCAATTCCATATTACATATTTACATACATACATACATATGTACATATGTACATACATATGACATATGTCAAATAACATAAAACATATGTTTCATGTTATTTGACTTATTATTATCTAACTGATAAACTAACGGGAAATCTAACTTAAACTGGTGTCTTTCTAGAAAAATTTAATTATGAATTAATAAAAGTAAGCAAAATTTAATATTTCATTTACCCATTACATAAGTATGTATGTACTTATGTAAGTATATATTAAAGAAGAAATTTAATACTCTATAGTGGTGCGCAAAATACATGCATACGTACATACATATGTATGTATGTACATATGTATTTGCTGACACATTAAGTAAAAATATTGATTGAAGAAAAAATAATAATATTAAGTCTGTGCAAATCGCACATATTTATTACAAAAGTGTTCAACTATCAAACTCCTTATATAAAGTTAACGAAAATTGTGGGGTATATTTTTATATATGTACATACTTATGTACTTACATACTTATGTATGTATAGAGTTTAACAATCATCTTACCTATCACCTTGGCTTGCATAGACCTTATCAATGTTTAAAAATTGCAACTCTAGATTTCTAAACAAAGCAGAAAACACAAAAAAGTACTAAAAGCTACGTGGTGGTATTGCGGTATTTTTTAATGAAAAAGTACTGAAAATATTACAATAGTACTGACATTTCCATCATTGCTGTAAACAATATTAAATAAAAACTAAACAAATCAAGCAACAGTTATTACTGCAAACATAATCAATCAGAAAAAAAACAAACGTTTAACAAAAGAAAAACAAGAATAGTTCCTCAAATTTATCAACAACAAAAGAGAGCAATAGCAATAAAACTCAAAAAGAACTTATTGATCTCTCGATTTTATACATAAGTAGTTAGTTAAGATTTAGGTGTTGTTCGGTTAGCAAGACAAAATAAATTAAGGATTTTTATTTAATGTAGACTAATAAACACAAAATTAACAGTTATCTGTAGTAAAGTGAAGTGAATTTGAATACAATGAGAGTTTGTGAATATAATTACATATGTATGTACATACATATGTAGGAGTAAAAATAAAAGTGTTCAACTAAGAGCCTTCAATTCATTTGGCGTATGGAGAGTGCAAAGTTTAATTCTAAAATGTAGAATCTGACCAAATCAGTGACAGTGTGGGAAAAACTGACAAAATAAGCATATATTTATTCAATTAAAATTTATTTTAAATGTACATAGTATGTAAGCATGTATGTACATACATACTTACATATGTATGTACATAGTAAGTTCATCCATGCATGTAGTATGTAAGTATACTTATATGTAAGTATGTACATAAGTATATGTACATATATACTTTATGTATGTACAGAAGGAAATAAAAGTTGTTTAGATTAAAATGATTTAATAATTGGACAAAAACTTTCAATTTGAAGTTCATAAATCAGTCTCTGATGCCTGTGGAATTAAAGTTGTTGTACTGTAGTTAAATAGGAAGTCATTCGAAGTACATATGTATGAATTTTCATAGCACATACGAGAATATGTCTACATACATATGTATGTACTTATGTAAGTATATATGTACTTACATACTTACATATATATGTACATACATATGCATACACATACATACAAACTATGCATAGTAAATTATGTAAAAAGTTAACTTTAAAGTTAAACTGATATACATATGTACATGCTTATGTATGTACTTATGTATGTACCTACATACATACATATGTACATACATAAGTACATGCTTTTTTCTTTTCTGATATGGAAAAAAATGAATCAAAAAATTTGCATCAAATTTTGTGTAAAAAATTAAATTAAGTGCTCAAAACCACTTGAAATGTTAAGAGTGGAATAATGTGATTGTACTCTGACTCAGAAAAATGTTTACAAGTAGTACAAGCTTTTCACACACGACGTTCGCCCTGGAAGCTCCATTACATCAAAAACCAATCAAATGAGAAAGTGAGGAAAATTGTTATGGAGAATCGTCGCGAATCGTATAATCACTATTAGAGAAGTTATAGAGCATGGTTGCATATCGGTTGGCTCATGCCATAATATTTTTTCGCAAATTTTGGGCATGAAGCGTGTGGCAGCGAAGCTCTTTTCAATGTTGCTGAATTTTAAAAAAAGAAAAAAAAATCATCGCGTTGGAGTCGCACAGGAAATGTTGAATGACGTTAACGACGCTCCAGATTTTCTTAAAAAGTTCATAACTATTAACGAGTCATGTGTATGGTTATGACATCGAAATCAAAGATCAGTCGTCCCAATAGAAGAGCCAAGGAGAGCCGAGACCAAAATCGTTTGTTATGCCCCTCACAAACAAACTAAACTAAACAAACACACTAAAGTTAATAAGTACATATGTTCCAGACAAGTGTGCCAACATAAAAAGAAAAAAACCCTAATCGAATGTAGCCCGAGAAATTTCAAGATGATTGTTTTCTATTGAACATACATACATATGTACATACATACACACAAAAATAAAACTTATCTCGAACATATGCATATGATAAAGTGTGGGCCCGAGATCCAAATTTGTCATACTCCATCCAACAATGCAAAGTTTTTTTTTATTTTTTAAAGTTCTTATGATTAAATACGAAATATAAAAAATCTAATGGAAAAACTTTACACTCCACTATAGAGCCTGACGGGGTTCGAACTCGAGCTCATCTATGAAGGCAAAAAAAAACTAACTTCAATACAAAGAGGAAATCGAACAGATTACAAAATCAAAGAAACTATAGGTTGGCTTAAAGCCCGCTAAATCCATTTCTTATTTTTATATTATTCCCAGGAAAAATTAAAATTCCTTATTAAATAAACAAATATGAAAATAGGTCCATAAATGGTGGAGTTATGTTATTGTAATTATCTCGGGTGGCCCTTTTGTCCGTCCAATTTCCACTTAAATTTCTTTGAAACCAAATTGAAAGCTCCTTTTTCAAATAAAAAAGTTTTTTTTTTCAAAATTGTTTTATAAATGGCGGCAATTTCATAAAATCGTGAGACCAAATTAAGCGAAAATATCTTTTTATAACAAAAAATTAATTGTTCCTTTGAATTACATCTATTATATTTTGTAAGACGGAAAATATTTGATATATTTTATTTGCATTTTTGTTCAGGCTCTAGGTCAATAAAAACAAAAATAAATTACTTACCTTAAGGTCGAAGAAATTAATAAATATATACATATTTGAAATAATTAAAAATTTTTTTTTGATTTTTCTGAATACTGTGATGATGACATTAAGTATAGTAAATGGAAATAAAATAATTCTATCAAATAAATCGACTTCAATAGAAATAGCCAATCGAACAGATTACAAAACCGAAGTAACTATGGCTTTATTTAAAACCCATTAAAATTCATTTCTAGGGTAGAGTGAAATGCATTCTTAAATAAAATGTTTTGAATACAGGTCCATGAATGGCGGAGTTATGTTACATGACTCCTGAACGTACATTTGTATACATAGATATATATGTATATATATATATATATATATATATATATATATATATATATATATATATATATATATATATATATATATATATATATATACTTATATAGTATATACATATGTATATATGATTGGACCTGAGTTCGAATCATATCAGACTCCATTCAATATTGAAATGTTTTTGTTTGTTTTATTTTTTAACGTTGTTATAAATAAAGAAATCAAGCAAAGGTTTAGACGAAAAACAACTTTGCGATGTACCAGGCAGTCTGACGGGACTGGAACTGGCGAAAATGAACATATTTTGCTAGAACCGAGTTCGAAGCCAATTGGACCCCATCGTATATCGTAGTCTTTTTATTTGTTATTTACTGCCTGTTTCACGATGTCGAACGACATCGTTCGTTCGCATAAATACGTTTGAAACAGCAACAAATTTTAAAATGTTGTTTTTGGTTTTAATGTATTTATGCGAACGAACGATGTCGTTCGACATCGTGAAACAGGCAGTTAATGTTCTTTCAAAGGCTTAGAAGAAAAAAATTAATTCTTCAATTGAGTCTGACAGGATTTGAACTCGAACTCAGGTATTCATACAAAAATAAGCCCTGTCAGAAGTCACCTCATAACCTCAATATTTTTTAACATTATTATGATTAAAGAAGATAAGAAAAATATAAATGTAAAAAGTTTTCGTTCTCCCATATAGCCTTATTGGATTTAAACTAGAAATCAGCTATGAATATTGAACCAAAATGTAAGACAACATATATATACATATGTGGCAGGACCTGAGCTCGAATTCTGACATTTCTTAAACCGATATTGCAAAGTTTTTGTTAGTTGTTTTTTTAACGTTCTTATAAGATAAAAAAACTTTGAGTCTGTCGGTATTCGAACTCGAGCTCAGTTATCAATATTAAACAAAAATATAAAAATAAATATATCAGATGGGTAGTGGGTTCAAACCCTGTCAGAATCTATATAAAAATGGATTTTTTTTAATTAGTTTCTTAACGTTCTTATAAATAAAGACGTAGACTTCATGGAAAAAGTTAAAGTGTTTTTATTTGTTTCACTTAGTCATAAGAATTTTAAAAAGCGAAATGAAGAAATTTTGCATTCTCCGTTGGAGTCTGACAGGATTTGAAATCGGGTGCAACTAAATATTTTATATGTACTTAATATTTTTATGTACATATGTACATACTTCAGATGAATTTTTTACTTAACATTTTTACATGTATTTATCTACATACAGTTGAATTTTCAGTTTAACTTTTGCGAATAGTCAATACATTATAGTTCGGCTATAAAAAATTTTAAAATAAATATCTTATAATGCCTCAATTATTTGGCATTCTTACACTAGATCAACTGCTTGGTGAAGATTATGCAAAAAAAAAAAACACTAAATATTGTTCCAAACAGTACTTTAAGTATTACTTTGGTCGTTATAATAGGAAAATGCAACATGATTTATGTGCGGTTTACATAATAAGGACCATCAGTTTGACCTGAAAATTTATATAAAAACCTCTCTATTTCTAAAGAGTGTTCTATGTACACTATATATGTATGTATGTATGTACATATATCGTTGAGTTGAATACCTGACTGTCCCTTGATAACATTTTCGCGATAGGTTAACCTGCGCTGTGTTGCAAAGCAACAAAATAATTACGTATATTGTTTATACTGTGGAGGATCTAAAAAGAACGTAAATATTCTCCAAAGATTTTTCTACCAAAAATAATAAGGTCTAAGATAATCTAATGACACACTAGCTGACGATTCACACGGTTGGCAAATGTCTGCTTGTAATTTATCTATACAGTATTAATAATATTGAAATTTAGTTGTTTAGTTATGCTCATAATAATTTGTATATGTTTAGGAATATTGATCATTCATTACACAACTAAATTTTTTTCTCGAAAAGTGCACAACTTCAAAGGGGCACCAGAAAAAATAATTCGAAAAAGAAAACGAAACTAGCGACGAGTTGTTATGTTTGATTTAACTTGCATTGCAAATAAAGCACCCGACATCATGATCTGTTATGATCTTTGATCTAATAAAGAAAACTCGACCTCGAACACATTTATTATCAAAACATTTATTATCTACCTATTTAAAGCAAAAGTTTTATAAAAATATTAATATATCGATTCGGGAAGGTAGATAAATAGGAGACGAAGTTTTTATATGTAGCAGTGAAAATCCAAAATTTACTCATCTTGTATGATACGAAAATGTTTCTTAATATTTTGAGATTTATATTTATTGACTTATAGTTTAAACTACATTCATAAATTAAATAAATTTTAGTTCCTTATGCATTTAGTAATGAATAGGTTTAGTTCCATAAGACCTAATTAGAACCGTTCTTATGCTAAAATTTCTACACCAAATAGCATACATAATGTTTCTCAGCATGGAAGGTTTATATATTTATATTATTATATATTCATATTATTATATATTTATCCAGCAAAAAAAATGCTTTTAATGAAAATCTAATAATTAATATTTATTTAATAAATTTGCTATTCGAGATATTCTCCAAAAAAAAAAACTATTTAATATTTAATCGTTTGTTGTTGCATTTCATTAGCACTAACCAAATCATTAGTGCTCTTTAGCCAAATCATGTTTGAGAATCTAACAGAACGTAATCACATTTTTCACTTTGTAATTTAAAAAACATATAAATATAATTGCATTAGAAAATTTTTATACAAACACAACACAACAAAGAATTATTATACAGATATCCTTTTCAGGATATTTGAGAATAAGTGATATTTTCTCACTGAAAAGTCCTTGCAACAAGAAGTTAAGGAAAGGAAGTCCGAGGATTTTCAACTAAGTATTCATTGTTCCTAATTTAAAAAAAAATCCTGACATCGTGTCCTCTAATAGGGACCTCCCAACTTTAGTAGTGGTCATATTTGTTGAATCTGTATCTATGGAATTGGCTTTCATGTATTTAGTCTGTTTTTCCAAATCACTATGGTGGAATATGGTATTCAAAGACACGCGGAAATTATAAAATTGTTTTATTACAATGGGAGTTCTGTTCGGGCAACGATCTGTACGGGTTGCGATGAGGCTCATTACTGGAGATTCTAGTACATCTATTAACAAAATTGTCGACTTTGGGACGATACCGATCCACATGACATTCAAGAGCGTCCAATGCATCCCAAAAAAATACTGTTTACTTTGGATTAAGTTTCTGAGATCTCTCTACATACGTAGTATACAAGGACATTGACATGTAACGCATGCAGCCTTTTGACAGTTCAAGCTATGTACTTTTTTTACCAAGAACTACTGGCAGTAACTGTTGCCACAAGTAAATACTAGGGGAGGTTTTCCATATGTTTGTGTAAATAAATGGAGTCTCATAACTGGGTCAGTTTTATATGTAAACGAAACAGAAAAAAAAAAAAAACAGAAAGACAGTAGTGAAATGCAAATGACAAAAGATAGACAAAATGCAGTACATTTAAAGTCTGTAATATTAAAACGCTTCTGACACAAAAAACAACAAAAATGTACATTTATTTTGCTTCGTGCTAAAGTGGTGGTGGGCGAGGATTGCAAAACTGCAGAAACAATAAAGACGTGATGATTTTATAGCCAGGCTTAAAGGAGGAATTAAATTTTGATTTTTCTTTAGATTCCAACTATTTGTGCAGTTTGGATCTTGTTATATTAATAGAAACGGTTTCTTAGCAAAAAAATTATATAATTTGTTTAATTACATGTAATAGTGGCATTCTATAAGTTTTTTATTTTTGCAAAAGGACCTTTCAGTTAGCGGAATACGAGTAATTATTATGAAATGAAATTGTAATCGATTTCAATGGAGCTTCAGCAGCATTTTATCAAAATACGTGCCCACAAAAGTAATTACGCATTTTAATACAAAAATATTTAACATTTTGGAAAAATTGGCATCTATTTATTTACAGAAATAATTCGTTCATTTTTTTTTTACAAAAATATATGTGAAATACCAGAGGAAGTAAATAAAGCTTAATTTTATTAACTATATATTTTATTCAAGCACTGATCTGATATCAATTTCCTTTAAGATTACAAGGCATGGATACTTATACTTTATAAAAAGCTAATTCATTTAATATTGTGACATGTTATGGGCTTAATAGTCTATATACCTGACATTTAGTTGGTGGTAACCAGATCATCAGTAAACTCCAACCTATTTGCAAATAATTTAAGCACGTAGGCTTATTTAAAAACTTCCAAATAGTTGGTTATGACAATATCTCCAATAATTTTAATCAATAAACCTAATTTTAAATTATTTCCCTTGACTATACATTAAAAGCACTAGATATATATATATATATATATATATATATATATATATATATATATATATATATATATATATATATATATATATATATATATATAGATAATGCTTTTGATTATGGTAAATGAATTTGAGTGAAATTGGACAGACGGATAACTTATAGCATGCAATAATACATAGGAAACCCTTTAACATGGTTAAGGACATGTTTTGACTACTTATGAATTATAGACATAATCCCTATATTTACATGTTTGCTAATCACACAAGCATATACGGCCGAACGGATTTGAATAGAATGATTTTATCTCTCTGACATGATATAACCATTTCGGACTAATATAATTTTAAATAATTTTATTACTCTATTGTAGGGACATTTTTCGGACCCCACTCAATCAATAAGTTTTTTCAGAGAAATATTTTTTATTAATACGAACCGGAAGATTCTGTCACTGGTGTATATGCGTATCTGAAGGTGTCGCGAGTGTGTTCAAAAGTAGAGAAGCTCCTTCTAACGTACCCCGTATGCGTATTCAACTTTTTAGTGATTCGGAATCCGATGCTTATGCATTGAAGCTGCTTCAAATTGTTGAATGTTTACCAGAAATATACATAAATGACTAAATTTAGTTTATCAATGATTTGTGCGTGTTAATGCATCGCATCCCAATTATACTCAAAAACTTGCTATTTACATTTAAAGGTATGCAATTTTCCCTAAAGTAGACATTTATTAAACCCATTGATAAGTCCCACGGCCAAGCGAAAGCGATTGAAAGTGGCAGCGTGCCATTTGAGTTCTCCTTGTCTATTACACGCTCAACTTTGTATTAACTTGGTATATGTGTTTACATATATAAGTACGTGAAAATGCAATAAACATTTTTATCCAGTTATTGTTTTAATTATTCAAACTAATTTCTTTTTCGGACTAGTGTCTAACGTATATGTGTAAATATATATTTTTGATTAACGCTATAATATATATTTTTGATACGACAGAATTTTTTATATAATAAATCGCCTTTATGATTAACACACAATTTCTAAGTAAATTTTATCATGATTAGTTTCTTAGAAATATTTTATTTAGAATATTTCTAACTCTAACGTAATGCCTGCATACACTCTTAGACGCCATAACCCGTGATAAATAATTTTTTTAAAGTGACATGATATAACTATTTCGGAATAATTTGAAAGAATTTGCTGAATATCTCTATAATATTGTTAAAATATTTTATGTAATGAAAAGTACTAGAACATAAATGACCCAGTTGTTGTATTTGTCTTTTTTCATCTTCTAAAGTTTTAATTAACACCTACGTCCTGAAACATTTCCAATGATTCAGTCTCATATTTTATACGCATAGAAATATTAAAATTATTATTCGTAATTTTCTTTTTGCACTGCATTTTTATTTATCTTCTTCATTTATATACACAATTCCAAAAGATGAAATTCTGTTTATTTTCATTAATTAAAAAGTTCTTTTGTAAGCAACAACTAAAAGCAAACAAACAAAAATAAAGTAAGTCAATTGGCACTAAATTTATACTCTTGATTCAAGAGTTTTGAATCAGAATATTTTTTTATAGTACATCGAGCATTGAATGCCCAAAAGATATTAGAGTTAAAATTTAATATTTCACTGCTGAATGCCTTTATTAATTATTTATAAAATAGTATCTGGATTTTTCATAAAAAAGGACTTTAAAAAGTTTAGAATCAGAGATAGAGCTTCGGATCACTTTCAATAATCTTAACACCGACTTCGCATTGCTGGATGTTATCTTTTATGACAATTATTCAGCGATTTGGAAACTATTCCCAATATGTTGATAAAAGGAAATTTTTTTTATATATTTCTGCAAAAAAGAATAGTCATATTAAGATGCGATAAGCTATTTACCACTGGAAATAGACTGCATCTGGAAAATGTAAAACTTATTAATGTTTAATAGAGGTCTTTTTCCTCTTCTGGAAAAGTAATAGCCACAATTATTAACTGAAGAAAAATACTGCCTTAGTGTAAATTTGAGGAAGAAATAAAAGATAGATTTTTAGAAGAAATAAAAATTTTTAGTTAAAATATTGTCAACTTAATTTCGTAAAATTACTCACAGATTTCACAATAACATGGAGTATTTTATTGTCTTCACACTACCCAATAAGTTGTTCAATATTTTTAATTTAAAGTAAATATAGCGACATACATATTTCTTAGAAAATTGTAAAATAATTTTTTCGTGAAATATTAAAATTTCAACAATTTAAACAATTTGGCACAAAATAATTAAAAAAAAAAGATAATACTTTCCACTATCTTAATGGGAAATCATTATACAACGTTGTTAACATTTTACAAGATATTCCTTTTTGCGCAATTAATGTACGTAAAAAACTTTTGATTTTATTTAAACCAAATAATAAATTGTGTAATACAATTGTGTAATACAATTTTATTGGACCATTCAAATGATTAAACAATAATATTGTAAATGTATGGGTGCTTTAGGAACTAGGAACAAAATTTGTTAATGGATACTTTGCATGTATTGAAAATGTCGTTCTTCAAAAAATACTTGTTTTTCACTGATGAAGTAATCGCAAACGTCATTCTTGTTTCCCAGTTCAACCTGCACGGCTTAAACTGCAAGGATAAAACCGTCGATGTGTGGCTAAATGTCATCCTGCTTTTTGGCATTCAAAAGCATTTGCTGCAGCTAACAGTCGGTTTCAAACGTTGTTTTTTACTCGTGTTTTTCTTTTCTTCTGAATTCATAGCAACTTTTTTACAGATCATATGTCTATTTGTATCACCAAAATCAATTGAATATATTGCACACAAAATCAAAAACAATCATGATTTAAAAAATTCCAAATGTTCAGAAGAGCAAAAAATATGTTTGATGCTGCACAAGCAGCTCAAAGTAACACTACGATTTTCGAGGTCTTTAGGGATCTATCATGTCAATCTGTTAAGGGAAAAAAGCGATTTGGAAATAATCAGGGTGTCGCATAATGATTTTTCTTTTTTTCTTATTTAGTTAAAGACGACAGGAAGTGTTAATCAAACTATAAACTGTCTACAAATGTGCACATTTCTCGGAGCTAACGTTATGTGATTTGGCGCTCTAAAATATCTAATTATCGAGTACATTTTTCTATAATCATACTAGGAATACTTTTTTAACCAAATGAACATGGTTTTTCTTTATGGGGTCCAGTTCAAATCTCATCAGATTCTATAAGAAAATGATGTTTATTAATCTCAATGTCTTTTGTGATTAGAAATGCCACTTTGACTCAAAGACAAATATATTTCAACATTTAAGAGATGAGCCCTATTCCCTGTGCTACTATTGTGGAGGAATATGATGTGGGGCAGATGATAGAGAGAATAGTCTCTGTAGACATTCTACTTCAAACCATTTATATTGAATGTTATAGGAAAGATGTCTGCAGGAAGATTTTTCCACATTTGAATAGTTCGTTCAAAGAACGAGTTGTCTGTGCAATGTGGAGTGCGATTCCCTGATACAGCGACCACAGATTATTGTGCTCTCGATGAAGAACCAATTGTACGCACAAATGTTCGGGTTTCGGGAATAAGTTTTATGATTTCACAATCCACACCGCGTCTATGCTCCAGTGAGTTAATAGGGGTGGCTACGCTACTTTTACCGATTAGCCTCTTCGACCACCCCTACACCCGTTCGAGCAACTTCAAAATGGACTTTGAAGTACCATCCCATATCGTGAGACCTGTATTTATACATGTTTCAATTTATCTCATAACAAAATCAACAACAAAAATAAATTTTACGTGCAAGAAAGGTTCTCTATTTTTTAACTTAAATATTTCTTCTTACCGTAAAGTTTGTTAGTCTTCTTACCGTAAAATAAATTTTATAAAATGAATGAAAAGTTCGTTTTCTTATCTTTGATTTCTCACAAAACCTAATGCTTGGTCACATTATTGTTTTCCTAATTAAAATTAACAACACAACCTCATTTCTATTTTACTCTCTACTATTCTCGGTACATTTTCTTCTTTAATCGTGTTCTACAAATAATTTGTTCATTTTAATTAAAAAGAGAGGACTAGGAGTATCTTTTGAAAGGATTAAAATTAAATTAAATAAAAGAAACAAGAGAAATATTCTCAAATACAATAAACAACAGCAGTAGCAGCAACAATCCGCACACAGTGCATTATATACCTTTGATACATGCTAAGGCAAATGAAGAAGGGAAACGGATATCCAGAGAAAGGAATGGGTGTATGTACAAACTCAGCAACAGGACTGTCAAAACAAAAGATGACAGAAAATATCTTAAAACTACAAGAACGATTCTTTAAATTTAGAAATGTGTTTGCATTTGGTTTTATTCATATTAGCAGCAAAAAAAAAATAATGGTTTTGCCTGTAAACTAAATGCAACTTGATGTTGCGAATACATTAAAGTAAATAGAACATAATAAATCCAAAACTAACGCATTAAAAATCATTAAATATTAAGAAATTACTCAAATATTATTAAACAAGAACGACAAAAAATTTTCGTGTGAAATTTATCGTTGAAATAATTTTGTTTAATAAAAATTATTCTTTTAAAAAATATTTTTTTTTTTGTAACAAAAATTATTCTAAATATCTATAATTTCTTTTATATAAATTACGGAATATAAAATTTTGTATAGAAATTTTTTTGGTAGAAAAGTACAAATTAATAAAAAATTTTTAAATAAAATCATTTATAACTGCAAATTTTTTTTAAATTCAATTATGAGTAAAACTTTACTGTAAAATTGTGTCGGACAAAAATTTGTTCTCAAAATCAAATGAAGTTCTTTGAAATCAGGAACTCGAAATCGTTCAATTTCCACCAGATGCCTGAATATGTAATTTTTTTCCCATAGAAATTTTATATAAAAGGTTTTTATATTGTAATAAAAAAGTGTGAATTTAACTGAAAATTAGTAAATCTAAATTTAACGTTACAATTACACTACCAGAACGGAACAACACTGTTTTCGATGGTCCCTTCATGTATGTGGCGGCTTCTCGTAGCATTAGGAAATATGTACATATAAGCTATTTAATACGCTTATGCATGATTGAAGAAAGAATATCAGAAGCGAAATGTTTCTTGTATTTTTAAACAACAATACCTAATTGTATTAATTAGTATTTGTCACTCAGCCTTTTCTCAAACTGAATGCTAACATAAAATCAACTCTTCAAAATTACTTCAAATAAAAAAACAAATAAGCTTAAAAGTTTACATATTTACAAGAAATCAAGGACAACAAAATAAAATCCTCCGTAAGATTACTGAAACAGAGGCTTCAAGATATCAATTATAAAGGTCACTCCCCACTTTTCCTCGATGGAGGAAACCTCTTAATCACAGAAGAGATGGTTTTTTCACCTGTCACTGACTGGACATGTTACAGTTAATTAAATTTTGAATTGAAGATTTAATAAAAAAATATTATAAATGAAAAAAGCACTCAATTCAACGTAATTTTTAATTTAAGTCTATTATTTTTATCTCTCTGAATTCTTTTTCTTTATTTTAATTAATTATTATTTTTTGTTTATTTCAGATTGACCGTCATTAAATCGGTAAGTCCTTTCACACATATTTTATCTTATTTTCTTTTTTTATTGATGTTAAAATAAGGACTCAGCATTTTCAGTTATATACATATATAAATATAAACTCGATTTCTTACCAATAAACAAATATTTATTTCGATGGCTGGTCAATGCATTCATTAATTTTTGAATGAAACACTGGTTTTTGTACAAAAAATCATTTTATTTTTTAAAATAGTGTCCTTACACCTAGTTTAAATTTTCTCCAATTTTTTTATTCCTTCCAAAAAATAAGATTTGATGAGGTCATAAAAATAGTTATTTTTTTTTTTTTTTTTGTGAGACGATTTCATCGTTGAAGTTAAATCTCTTTTCACTGAGCCAATTCATCAGGTTTGAAAACAAGAAATAGTCGCTTAGCGATGAATCCGGATAATAGGATGGATGGGGGAGTCAAAAGAACGTTTGCCTTGGCCAAATACGCTATTTTTTAAGTACTCATTAAATCGACGCAATAAGTTGCCATTGAATGTAACCAATTTGGATTATACCATGTGCATCCCAAAAAACGGTCGCCATGACTTTATTAGATGCCAAATCCACTTCTGCGCCGGTTCAAATGTCACACGATTAAGTTTGTGGTCGATTGTGAGCAAACGTGGCGCCCATCTTACGGAAGCTTTTTCATACCCAAGTGATTACTCAAAACTTCAGCCACTGAGCCATGTGGTATGCCTATGACTTCCACAATCCACCTTCAATCTCTGATTGACCAATAACATATCGTTGTTTTTTTTAATTGTTGCGGGTGACCTCAACTGGCCGTCCAGAATGTTCCGTGCTTGTAGGGCCACAACGAAATTAAGTAGCGCACTTTTTTCCGTTCAAATTGGTGGTGTATTTATCAAGCTTAGCCTTGGTTTGAGTGATGGTTTTTTCCGCAAAAAAATAATATTTAATGAGCACGCGTTAATAAATTTTTTACATTTTCTCCTCATATCACGCTTTATTCTGCTATCAGTTGCTGCTAAACACAATCATTGGCGCAGCTAGTTAAAATGTTGACACTGACAGAGGGTTGTTGACAAGAGCAGTGTTGCTACTGCCTTGTATTATTGTTATTTTTGTTACCATTATTATGGTTATTATATATTTTTATTGCTACAATTATCTAAAGGTAAAATAAAGAATTCTATCCGAAGGAAGGATACTTTCATTGCTTTCAGAGTAATGTATTTTCTCCGCTTTTCAGTAAATAAAATTGGCAAATATTTAATTGGAAAATTTAATTTTTTGAAATAATCAACCAACTCTCTTATAACTTGACGTAATATATCTTTTTCACGAAAACATTATTTTCCTACTATTAATACTCTTTACTATTTAAAAAAAAAATTATCGCTCACGCGATAATTACCCATGAATTTACAATGTGATTTAATGCTTATTTGTAGCTTTTGTTGTAAATGCCTTGAAAAAAAGAAATACAGTTCCAGTAAATTTAACGAAAATCTTTGCGACTGTGAGTCGTAAAGCAAATAAGCCAAATGTATTCTACTTTACGTATTTGTGCGAAATGAAAATTACAGAAACATGCAACAATAAAGTTGAAATGAAAATAGCAAAGCCTTAACCAGGCAAGGCAACCAACCAACTTCATAAATCCAACGACATTTTTATCATCGCAAAATGCTGAGGTTGTTGGTTTTGCATATGAGGCTGCCAATACTTCTGTTCTTCTCTAATTCCGGTGTTAGTTAAGACAATAAAAATTTGGAATTTGGGAAACTTAAATGTGACCATTAGTTCGAAATTCATAAAAAAGAAAATTGTTGTTATCCAAGGTAGATGGAATTTCTTAATGCCAGCCAGCTCTTGTGGTTAGTTCACAAAATCTTCATGAGATTGTCAGCTTGTGGGATAAGGATCACAATTTCAGCTGAAATAACATAATACATGAATATGTGTAATTTAAAAAATAAAAATAAATAAATAAACTCTGTCACACATGTAAAACTCTTTTTACTTTGTTCCAAAAATTATTTTTAAATAGAAAAATGTCTGCAGTTAGAAGAATATGTATTAAATACAATGGAATTCTGCAACAGAAATGAAATACAACTTTTCCTATTGTTCATGAAAATTTGAAAAAAGCGACGTACGTATTCTCACATGAGCATGAGTGCATGTACTCGTATGTTAAAAAAATATAATTTTAAATAAAAAAAGCAAAAAAAAAAATATATGTATATAAATAGAAAATGGAAAATTCTACTTCATATTTACATGTTGGTTTGTGGAGAGACACATGCATTTAAAAGAGCATGAAATATACACCGGAAGTGATAGCGACATCATTGTGGCTTCTTGTCTACGAAACCATTTTGTTTGTGTTTTATCTATCTATAGTATTGTATGAGTAAATAATACAAATATATATTTAGGAAAATAAATTTTGTATGCCTTTGCTGTTTTATTGTGCTTTTAAGGACTGCGTTGTATGAATTTTTGAAGTGCACATTTGGTTTTAAGTATAAAAATTTGGATATTGATACACGTCTATAATCATATGCGATTGTTAAAACGAATTCCATTGTATAAAAAATACGTTTTTCACACCATCTCTAACCTTAGCAATTTTTTCTGCATACGGCTGTAATCGAGCTCAATCCTCACATCTTTTTTCAATACAGTCAAAGCTGCACTATGTTGACTATATTGTTGAGCTAAAATAAAAAATTCTCTTATGGATTCGTTTGTACAAATAATAATAATTACGAAAACTAGAAACAATAAACCACATTTTGTAAACTTTGCTCAGAATATTAATATTTGCGTATAACCAGAAGCTTATTTAACCCTTAAGCTGTAAAATGATATAAAATTGTTAAGATTACTCGCAGCTGTTTTATTACTAGAAATAATTTTCATCATGGAATATTTTTATGATATTTTATGGATCGGTCTGAAAAGTTGCAAGAAAACTGTATCCCATTTCTACTTTAGATTAAAACAAATTAAAACAAGAAATAACAAACACCATCAACGCTCAAAGTGGATATTGTAGCTTTCACATAAATAGATTGACCCTTATTTAGCATAATTTAGTTAATTTTGTGTGTACATTTTCTAATTGCGGTTAATTTTTTAGGAAATGTCGATGCATCAAATACAATAGATTGTGCTGATAGTGACATCTTACCACTGAATACACAAAAGCAATCTTTAATGTAATACATTTAGACTTTGAATAAATATGAAATAGTTTCTTTTAATGTTCTTTCTCATTATTACTGTTGATATCTTAAAATTTTCTCCAAATCTTATTTTTATGACAGCAGTGTTATTGTAGCGCCAATTGTGCGATTCAATAACTTTTAAAGATTGGACAAAAGCTAAATTTATCACCAATAACTGTGGTTTGCATTGTGTCATTCACTAACTTCTCGTTATAAACTTAATTATAATTTTATATCAGTTGGTATCTCTGTTAAAATAAGACAAAATCGGAAAGAGGAGCAGGAAATAATAAAATAACAGAATACGTTTCGGCCAAAAAGTGCATAACAAACTTTGTTCAAAAATATCTTTAATTATGATCAACAAAAGTAAAATTGGAAAACTACAACTTTAATCGTTTCAGTAATACCGTAAAAATTATTGACGTTCAGGTAGCGCCAATGATGATTTTGCTATTCAAAAACAATAGCAACATCAATAGCAACAATACTGAATAGCAACATCCTGAATTTTGCTGTTAATTTTTTTATCAACTCAGCAGTCGTTAAGTACTCGTAAAATTAATGAATCGCACTATAGATCTGTTTAATTCAAATAATTATTAATTGTTATTCTATTATGTTCGAATTAAATAGTTCTCAAAAAATTAAACATACATCGACATATTGTTTATAAATACCATATATACGAGTAAACAGTTAAACCCACAATAAATAATTTTAATTATTCAAATGATTAATTTCAACACTAAATAAATATTTCATTGAATTAAACACCTTTTTCATAAAAATAGTGGGCTTGTATGGAAGTTAAGTTTATTTTATAGATAATTTTTTTATATATTTTAAAAATAGAGTTTCAACCAATGGGTGAAGTTTTTGTATACCAGCGGTTATCAAGAAAGTTTACACAACTTATATAACTCCCAAAAATTATAAATTTAACTTTTCTTCATATCTGAAATTGAGTCTAAATAATTGTCTCTTTAACTATATGAATTTATACATTGATTTTTTTCCAGCAGCAATCAATTTGATTTATTTAATTGTTTAAAAACCATATATGTATTGGCGCACTTTTCAATTGCATTTGATATCAATTTCAAAACGAGTACCTGTCATAACAACAAATTTCTAAAAACAAAAACAATATATTTTATTCTTAGTATTAATTTTTTATTTGTTTTTTATGAAAAACATTTTTCAGAAAATTGACTAGCCATGGAAAAAGCTGTAATCAAGACGGCTAAATAATTAACTTGTATATAACTACGGTTTTTGTTTAAGACCATGGCCTGGTATTATGAGATTTTGGGCACTTATAAACTGTTATTATAACGTATACATATCCATTGTCCTTGCAATTTTTGATTGATCTATATTTTGTTTGTGCTGTCCAGCACCAGAAACTCTTAGTAAGACCACAATGGCAAGCGAGGCTTACAATCGCTTACCACCTGCTAATTTAACCACCCGGCCCAACAGACATACATATATTAGTTACCACTTACTTTAGTTTATAAAGTTAGCGATTACGAATTAGTTTCGAAAACCTAAAGCCGTACAATATAACGAATTATACATTTCACTCTGAACCTAATATATTGATAATATCGGAATTTTTGTTTCTATTTTATTACGTTTTTAATAAAAAAAAAACTAAAATGAAATTAATCCTTAAAAACATCAAATAGAATCGCACAAAATTGTAGTTATTCCATACGCCAATAGCCCACAAAATTACAAAAAAATGGCGATTATTTGAGTATTTTTTATGCTTTTGGTTTGGACAGCCTGATCCTTTAGATCATGTCACCAAAGTGAAGTTTATAGGGAAAATAAAAACAACACTTAAAGAATTTATAAAGTTAGTTTTTATTTCTCATAAAAACTCTAAAGGTCACAATATAAATATTTTAAACAGCCTTAAAGTCATTGATAGGTAAAACTGCATTCAAAAACAAATATTATCTAACAATTTTGTAGGAAGCACCTACCTATTTTAAATCTTTTTTAAGTTTACAAATTCAGAGTAAATTTTTTTATTTTCTAGTGTCTCTTTTTAAAACATGATTCATGTTGAATCTTAAATTAAAGCTACATATCTTGTTGAAAGTTTATTATATTTTCACATAATGGAACCTTTATCTAAATTATACAATTCAATTTAAGTGCTTAACAAAATTCAAACATAATAAAAAAGAAATATTATAAAAAATTTGCTCTTTGTGTATGTGAATATAAAGGGCTCGATATTCAAATACTCTCTTCATTCGATTAAAAAAATCTTTTGATTACAATTTTTTTGATATTATTTAATTTTTATGACTTTTTTATCATGATAGAATCGCACAATTTTTGAAACGAACTTATTTTACTTCAAGGTAATAAATAATTTTTACAAATTCAATTACTTGATTAAAATTGTAATAGCGATTACAAAAGCGGTTGGTAAACATGATTGCGTTGCAAATCAAATTCCTTAAATCATAAAATTATTAATGATGTTCTGAATATAATTTCCTACATAGAAAGAAATCCTTAAAATGTTGATTAACTAATGTATATATCAAAGTTATTTTTTAAAAGTGTTTTGATGCGTGAAATAATGCCTAGATTGTATACATCTGTTTGATGAAAAATATTATAAGAAGCAAAAACAATTATATTAAATTCTTTTTTCTTTAATTTTGTTCTTATTCTCCATATAAGTAACGTTATTAAGAAAATTAAGCCCAAGAGCTATACGATTTTCTGTTTCGACTAAGTGTGTGTGAATAAGCGAGAAATGGTGTCAATAGACTCTAATTAATATTCTTGAAGTCCAGGATGTATTTTTGTCTAAACTAATTTCAAATATACATATTTTCAAGATATAAAATTATATGCAACATGAATAATTTCAATTTAAGTTTAAAAAATGGATTTGTGTGTACAAAATTTTATTTTCATATTCATACATACATAGTATGCATGAACATATGTATGTATATAAATGTGCATTTAAAAATGTATTCAAGTTTTAAAAATTTTTAATTCTGAGAAGCCACATAATTTGTATTTTCAGGTCTTTGAAATATGACTCAAATGGTCAAATAGTGCTTTGGAACAATAAAACTTGTTCATATATTTGAATGAAAGTGTTTGGGAAGCAAATGGAATAGAAAAGAGGAGCGCATGAAATATCTTTTATAAATGTTTTAATGTGTTCCTATCAGATGCGCATGCGACAAATTTCATAAAAAATGTCATCGTGTAAATCTAGCCAAACTTGAAACTAATCTTTCTTAATTGCTTTTTTTGCCATTTTTAAATGGAAATTTTCAATCCCTAACGTTGTTAAAGTATGTAATTGTTAAAATTGAACTCTCAATGCAATTTAAATTGGAACAATATTAGATTTGACATGAGCAATTATGTATGTTGTTTATAATTCGATATACATATGTATATACATATATGTATGTATACGGTATAATATATGCATGTGTTGAGTACTAATCATGCAACATAATGTATGACACAATTGTGTTGTATTTTAAACTGCATACAATAAACATGCCAGCAGTTTTGAAAGAAATTAGAATAGATAAATTAAATTTGATAGAAATGATGTTTGCAGTTAGAAACAGAATGCGTGCATAATGGGAACTCTGCAAATTGCAGAATAATTAAAATTTTAGCCAGGGGAAAACATATTGATAGTTGAGTTGATTAACTATAAATTTTTTTATACATTTAATATATTCATATACATATTCATTCCTCACTTATAAGTATGTATATTCTCGTGAGTATGCATGACCATGAACAACTGTATTTATGAATGAATAACAAGTTATACAGCAAAAATTTAAAACATATGAGTAATAAAAAAGTACCTGCATTTATAAATAAAATTTATGACATCGACTAAAGCATCCATCCCTGCGCTGCATATTTGTTTACATTTTGCAGCAGACTGTTTTCCTAAAACTTTAAAAGTATTGTTGACATAAACAGTTTTTTGCAAATATTGAAGCAATTTGCAAATTTCAAGAGGAAAAAACAAGCATTTCTATTTCAACAAACAAGTGGCAATGTAACCAAGAAAAAAAATTATCCCTGGAGTGAAAGACATAAATCAGCACAACTTTTGGCAACATGATTTCACATAAATTATGCACAAGAAAAATATCTGAAAAGGTTACCAGTATGCATAAAAAATATCTTAGAACAATTTACATTGAATATGTGAAACAAAAAGACATTTATTATAAAAATAGAAAGAAGTGTCAATGTATGCATAGAAAAATATACAAAATTAATTTGCTTTCAGAAGTCCAAGATACGAATAAAAAACTTTGCCAAAATACTTTGCTATTATTTAAAAATTTTTTTATATAATGCACTTCCCTAAAAATAAAAAATAAGATCATTTTATTATATACTTAGTTTTCCAGGCCCAAAGGTGTGTTACTACGCTAAATCAAAGTAATAGATCTTTTTTTAATCCGTGCCCTTACCGCGGAAAGAGCTTAAGTAACATATTTTTTGATTTTCACTTTTGAATGAAAACGATTCTGGTGTTTGTCTCTTAAGCTTTTTTTGGCGGTTAGGGCGTGATATTTCTGCATGATAGAAAGAAATCTGTTTTGATTATCAATATTTTTTTTGCTAGTAAAGCTTAATTTTTCTACAGATGTCTTCGTAATTAGTTAAAGAACTCGCATTTTTTCACATACGATTCATATTCTATTATATTTAGTGAACTATGTACGACTATTCAGTTGAACGGTTTCACGAAAAATATTTATTTCTCTTTCCTGTACAAAAGTATTTTATGCACTCATGGTAAAATATTAAAAAATAAAAATAAAACACAACAACTTAATAGCAACGCAACTAGCTTTAAGCACTTTTTATTTAATTATTTTTCACAATAGGAAATTATCAATATTATTATGCTTAATTTGTTTTATTTTTATTTGTTTTATACTCAATTATACTTAATTCTGTTTAAATATGTACGTATGTCTCAGCTTTACTTTTTGATACCACTTTCCTGTACTTTAAATATAATAATAATTGTTGTTGTACAGGAATTGAACATGCAGATTAGACTGGTCCTTATTTTCTGACTTCAAAATTTTTAAAGCAGGACCCTCTTAAAATGTTATTTTTAGCATAAAATTCATTATGTTAAAGTTTCAAATCGATATTTTAATATTAACACGTGCCGCATTCGGATTTAAAGCTACGTACATATGTATGTATTTATGTAAGTATACCTGGCACATGCCTTTGGCATATTCCTGTATCTAGACTATGTTTTGCTTGTTTATAATAAAAGTCTCAATTTGTAAATATGTATATATTTATATTTATTTACTTATGTTTTTATTTTTAAGGGGCAATCATAGCTATTCTCGTATGCTGCGGATATCTCTTTCTGTAGTGTCGCACCATCTGAAAAATTATATGAGAAACTGATTATTCAGAAAAATTAAATTGAAAATATTTTATTCTTTTATTCTTCTGTAAGATAAACTGTTTTTGATTCTCATTTTTAGTGAATGATGTGTTAAAATCTTCCATCAATTTGACTCCCCTTTCAGCGGAGTCATTAACAACATTTATCGACGTTAATATTTCACTTCCTTTTTTGAAATATGCATTGCGAGACTGGCATTGGTTTCAATAAACGATGTGTTTATTGTCATACGTTCAAATAACATCGAGGACTTTTTCGTGATTAAGCTACATGGTAAATCCTTTTCCAAAAAACCATTCAATCCGCTATAGGGTAGCAAATATTTTTTCGGAGTTAAATCGTCATCTTCAATAGCTTCAATTTCTTTACAATTGATTAACTCCCGCAATTTTTTTGGTCTAGGATCTTTTTATTTATATTTATTTAATTTTTTTAGAAGTTGAATGTCGTTCCATGGTGCTTCAGTGCTTTTATTTGCATTAAACCATGGTTTTGTATAATTAACTACAATAAAACCACATATACTACACAATGCTCTTTCCTCATCTTCTGTAATTAGGAATTCTTTTCTTAAGAGAAATATTTTTATTGAATAAATAGCCTTGGCCATTCATCGGCTCTGATGATAAGCGCCGGGCTTCCGCATTTTATTTCCATTTGGAAGAATTCCTCCCAAAAGGATAACAACGAGTTCTAAGAACTTTGTGTAGTCATGACGAGGCACCTGGTCATGTTTAAGGGTTCTAAGGCAGAATAAAAGTGTTACCTGTCGGTTTTCACCAATAAGTCGAACCAGTTCCCTACTCGTGTGCAAGCCCCATTAAATCTGCCGGTGTTCAAAGATGTTGTATCATATACGAAAGCTTGAACTTTTTTCAGCAAGCCCCATTTCTCCAAAGTATCAAAAACCGCACTAGAAATTTCTTTACCCAATCCTGATGGAATATTTGGAACCCCTAAGAGCTGTTCTGTAGAAGGCGTTTTGATAATAACGGGCAAACGATCTTTTTCTCCATTCCTGTCACATTTGGAAGAAGCTTTGTATCCCAATGAACCACACCAAAATCATCATTTAAGTCCATAAACTCGGATTGAATATTTCTCGCTATATCTTCGCGATATTGTTGACGGGCTCTTTTGATTGAAGATCGATTTATAACATAATCCATTGGATTCAAACATAAACTTTCTACGCATGCACTCAGTAGATGAACAGCATCCCTATCGCTTGCTTTACATTCGTCCATAGCAGCTGACAGTCTATGATTCACAATTAACTTTCTGCCCCGGGTAGCTACCGAACTAGATGGCTGTTGAGTAATAGTATAAGAAAGGTCTGAATTGCATGAAATATTAATTTGTTCATCAGAAAGGTGTGTTTCATATTGTTCTGAACTTATATTTCTTTCAACATCCAAGGTTTCTGAATCTATACTGAAAGTTCCCTGTTCTGGAACTAAGAATGAGGAAAAATTATTAGACTTTTATAGTTTTAATATTGAGTGTCTTGCCGTCATTAACATATAATAGATAATCGATACTTTTATAGTTCTTGTGAATGATATTTCATTATGTTTGCTTCTTCCATTTTTTTTTTCTTTCAGCTTTTCGTTTTTCCGCTCCAGTAAGTTTCAAATCGATTCCAATCATACAGCCTTCACGATTTGGCTTTCTCTGCGCAACTAAAAATTCTTTATCCTCTTCAATAGATATTAAATTTAACGCATTTGAATGCGCTATGTCGAACAAGTTATTTAATTCTTTGCCAAACATTAATTTTTTTCAAACAATCACTACGATCTTTTGTTGGAATCCGTGCTTTTGCAAAAAATTAAATACTCGTCTATAACTAAATTAGCTGCTTTCGATAAATTCATATTACCTACGCGCATATTGTAAAATAAAACTCTTAACCAATCTATTTGTGAGCTTCTTGGTAGTAACCAAGAATTTGATTTTTAATTGCACCAATTAAATAAATTTTTTGTCTTCGCATTTTAAATGCGTGTAATCTAACTGACCGCTGTACAAAAAATTAATTTGGATGGTATTTTTATTTTCTTTTTTCATAAAAAAGCTAGTATTATTATTAACTTTGCAAAAACAAACTTTCCCGCCTGCTTTAACACAAATCTAGCAGAAAATATAACGGAATTTTGAATTGTTAGCATAGTAGAACATCTAATGTTTCATACATATGCAAATAAATATTTTAAACCTCAATGCGGCACGTGTTAATTTTAAAATATCGATTTGAAATTTTTACATACTCATATGTTTGGTATAATTAACAATTTAAGAGGGTCCTGCACTAAAAATATTGAAAAAAAAATTTTTAAGCCAGATAAGGACCAGTCTAATGCAGATAAATAAATAATTAAATAAATAAATAAATAAATTAGGAAACACATTGAATTTATTCAAATGCGAATTTAAATTGAAAAATATTTATTTTTATTACTGTATTTTGTGTTCTTAATTTTGGCACAGAAAACTATTTGAACTTTTGCATGCAAGTATTTTTCATAAAATTCAATTTCAATTTTACAATACTTTGTATTCCTAGGCAAAATGAATTAATTAAATTCTATAAAATACCATACATTGGACAAAGGTGTGGAAAAATGTAATAATACTTTTATTCAAATGAATTTTTATTAAACAGACAATAATGGCAAATATACAAAAATTTACTCGTACAGACATACATTTGTGAGTACACGACTATAAACAAATAAAATAAATCCAAAAATAACGTAGTGAAGATTATAAACTAATTTTAAATTGTACCGATTTATTTTAATTGTCACATTAAAAGGTTTATAAATTAAATCATGTACTTAGTTAATCTGCTTTGCTAATCGCTGATGGAAATATCACATAGTATAAAGCAATACCAAACATTAGAAAAAGTTTGCAAATTAAGATTAAATTTGATTTATTGTCGAGTGACAACAATTTTAAGATTTAAAATAATATTGTTGAAATAACCATATTGTAAAGGTGGCATGACTCCATTCAATGATTGTTGTGGTATTGCTAACTTAAGTCCGCCGTAGCAATCAAATTGGTTATTAATTTAAAAATAATATTTTGCTTTAAAATTATAATGTCATTGTATTCGGCTAAGCGCAAGCCGTTTAATATAAAAGGATCACGTAATTTTTATTTTGGATTAATTTCGGAGTACTTGTGTTCGTTTGAGTGAAAAGGTTTTTATTTGTAAAAGCAGAAAATCACATAGAAAAGGCACCGCTCAAAGCTTAAAACCATTATGATTATTACTGTCATTATTATTATTATTATTATTATTATTTTTATTATTATTATTATTATTATTATTATTATTATTATTATTGTTATTATTATTTATAGGATTATATATATATAAAGGCAACTGCACTTTGTTTTCCATAGCCATGCCCTCGTGAATTTTTTATTTCAATTTCTAATTTCTAACAGAAGTTAAGAGATGACTAAATCAAACCTAAATAACGAATCATTCATTTAATTAAAATTTAAAGTTCCAATCTAATTCTTCTTTAGTATTTAAGTGCTAATACAACATTTTTGTGTTCCTCTATCTTTATTTATTTTTATGATGCTTTTATTTCAATTATTTTATTGCAAATCGTTCTTTAAATAAATTACCTTAACATTTCATTAGGGGGCAGTTTGTAGTCTTTCCTGCCATTGAAATAATATTCTATACTCTCACACAACGATAAACTCGGCAGAAACTCCTACCGACATACATACTTGTACCAGAGGTTATTTATCCTTGATTTATGTAAAGCAAGAAAATTATAAAAAAAAGGAAAAGAAAAATACCAGGAATAATATTCATCCTGCTGTTATTAGTCGGAGCATTTCAACATCTATAGATATTTTCCTTAGTTCACTGCCAACGACAGCTGCTCTAAATCGATTATGCATTATTTTTCTACTTCACCGTCGTTTTTATTATTATTTTTGTGTTTGTTGTTATTTTTGTTGAATATCCCTTTATTTAAACTAAAGGCTGCATCAAAGTTGCCGTTTAAGGTTGCGCCATGGATGTAGAAAAAAGTCTAAGAGTTTACAACTAAACTGTGGTGAGAGCAAGAGTGAGATTTTAAAGTGTTTTGCAGTCTAGTGGAGTGTAGTTATAAGTGTACAAGAGTAGGACTATAAAAAGGATTTTATGCCTTTGAGTGCTCGGAATTTATAACGTTCTAACAATTTACATACAGATTTTTATTCCCTTCACCCTAAATTGAAGAAAAGACCATAAATAAGTTTACCATGGCGTTTGTAAAAAAAATATACTTGTATATACCCTTTTAAAATTATATACATATATAAAGATTTTGGATTCTTATAGGTACCCACTAACTGCTTTAATGATTTTCCTTATTTCTAGTTTGTGCATTCCAGGCAATATTAAATAATTCATAATAGCTTTTTTAATAAAGACGGGTTAATGTTGACGACCTACGACAGCAGCGTTGCTATGGTGGCGTCTATGCAATTTATGATTTATTCTGGGTTGCCGTAGTCATATCAATAACGCGTGAAAGTTAAACAGTTTTATAATCAATATGGGTATTAATTATATTAAGCACTAAAAATAAAAATGGTTAAATATAAAATTCAACATTAAAATATGAAATATAACATTAGATTATGGTTTAATGCAGAATAACTGATACTTGGATATGTCTATAATTTTATCCACGCTATAATTTATTTAAAAGTAAAATTTTATTGTGTACATATTGTTAAGCATGGAGTGCGTTTTCAAAGTGAAATCTAGAATGGCATCTTTCTTAATTTAAAAAGCAAAAAAAGCCAAAATAAGCAACTCCAAGTTCACCACAATAAGGAGGGAAATAATTATCCTTGCAGCTCACGAATCATTTTACTACAATATACGCTAAGGAGGACTATAAACAATTCATTCTTATATAGATAGGTATTCATAAAAGGTATTAGAATCAATAAGAACTGTCTAATGGTAAACTCCAAAGGAGATCTAAAAGAATTCTTAACTCCGAAAACTCTCAAATAAAAACAAGAGAATTGGGAAATATTTTGTAAACTTAGCTTTAATTGTAAACATAGCCAAAGTGCGTAATATTGATTTAAGCAAAGAGGTACCTAAATTTGCGAAAATCTACTAAAGTTTAAAAAGATTATAAAATAAAAAAATAATTATATTTACTGAAATAAAACATCGCTGAAAAAGCTCCGAAAAAATTACTCTGAGTTAAGAATAACTAAACGAAAGAGGATTGGTAAAAATTATGGAAAATTGAGCAAATCCAAGTGGAACCGTATACAATTTCCAGAAAGTCCTACTAAGATCAAATTTCTAATTTCAAATAAAATTTAACAATTCGGAATAAAATTTCAAGAGCAATTAGGTCGAAAACCATTGTTGTTAGTACCTATGTATCCCTTATATCGCATAATTAATTATGTGCTATAATTTTTAAATAAAATAAATAATTCAAGAGCAATTAAACCGACGAATAAATTGTTTAAAGGCTATAGATCGAAAAACACACACTAAATTTCGTAACAAAGTTCTAAAATCAAAAAAATACTATGGAAAATATCACTTAAATGTATGAATTTATAAACGTTAAAAAATATCAATAAAACTCGAACGCGAGGGTAAACCTATTGTTTGTAAAAATTAACTCCGAATATTTATTTATTATTTGTCATTTCGTTGAACGGTATACAAAATTCGATACTGCCGAATATAGTGCTTTCATGGAAACGGTTAATGGATATTTGTAAATGTTTTTCCCGACTTGTTCATTTATTTTTACCCAAACATTTTTATAGTAGTTGCCAGTTAAAGCTTTAATCTGTTTTTGTGAAATAATTTCATTTACAAGCTGGAAAAAAAATTATTAAACTAAAAATGTTGCTTCATAAAACTCAAAGGATTTTATTGCCTCTATAATTGAAGCGGAGTGCGAAAGGAAATTATATTAAAGAAACTTTCTTAACTATTCGAAACAATTTGTTTCATATGGCGCTGGGAGTAAACGTGTTTTACGAAAGTACGAAATTATTTGAGGAGAAAATTTAATATGCAGTTGTAGATGTCTCAGTATTTCAAGTAGTTGAAAAAATCTTAAGGCAATATTAATAATTAATATCTTAAGTCACTACCTTATAAAAATATATGCATGTCCATATATGTACATATATTCAGTTGACATTTGCATATGAACAGCTGAGATTATACATGTCAAGGAAATCGCTTAAGCGTCATATTCCTTTAGAGAGCAGGAATATTACCCAAGGCAATCAGTTTAAAAGCTGACTGTTTTTGCCAGCCCAAACAGTGGCCTTTTAGACAACGTAGTACTTCTTTAGTGCAACAAGGTCTATGTCTCAAAAATAAACGTTTTTTTTAGTTATTGTGGCAAAAGTGTACCTTAATATTTTCTTAGGTTAGGTTAGGTTGATTGGAGGGGTGTGATAGCGCATGTCATACGGCATACACTTAAGCCAGTGAAGGCTTGTTGTGCGCTCCCTTTAATTATCAAACACAACTGCCAGAGTTCTGCGGCAGGATTCGAACGTGGGACCTTCGCACTAAGAGTTTAGTACACTACCTATTAGTCTACGAAGGTCAGTTATTTTCTTAAATATGTATAAAAAAATCATATCTAAAGTTAAGTGAAGAATCACTAAAATGTTACGACGTAGAAGGTAACATTTTAAAAGCGTTAACCTTATTTTTTCCAGATTGCCTTTTATTGAGATATAACTATGTTGCGTTAAAGAAGCGATCAGTTTTTTCTTACTTCTACTTGAGCTTAACGCGATCCCTAAAGGATGTTTACCTTGCAGAACTAAATCCTACCTACTCTCTCATTGTGCTACTCTGATTTTTGATCAGCCGCGTATATAAAGGCAAACTATTATAAATCGATATCGTATCAAACTAATTTTGGAACACGTTTGGTCCAGTTATCATTCCAGCAATACATGTTGATACATTTAAGCTCAAGGATAAATTTAAGACTAATATCAGAATGGGCACTACAAGCGGAGATATAATTCTACGCTACAATACACTAAAAAACCAATGCTGATGTTTTCTTGTGTATTCCCTTAAAAGATGTCAGAGTGGGAGCGACGCTCCAAGCGAGTATAAGCTACAAAAAAGTGTAATGGCTTGTAAGGCCTTTGAGATTCTTCTTTTTTGTTTATTTGTTTTTTTTTAAGTTTATTTAAGAATTTTTTTGTATGTACATATGCATTTTGAATACGATTTTTGTCATTATTTTTTCTTTTGCATTTAATTGCTTTTGTTGACATTTTATGTCTGATACAAAACACTTCGTATTAAATGGAAATCGGTACTGCGAAATTAATGAAAAAAATCAGGATATTTTCTTAGTTCATAGCACAACTGAATAAAAACTAAATACCAATTGCTATCAAAAGCAGTTCATCTTAATTTATCATAAACATAGACGCACTCACAAAAAAACTAAAAATTATTAATAATTATAAATAAAAATAACATAAGTATATAAATAAAAAAATTTTTAACTGCAAACCAGGGCATTTCTGGTCGAAAAATTAGAAATATATTTGTTAAAAATTCTATTTCCCGATTTTAATGGATATTTTCAGACCCTAGATTATATTTTATTTTTCATTCCATGGTCTTCCCAAGCTGCTACTGTTT
Source organism: Germaria angustata (assembly GCA_963681545.1). Classification (NCBI taxonomy): domain Eukaryota; kingdom Metazoa; phylum Arthropoda; class Insecta; order Diptera; family Tachinidae; genus Germaria; species Germaria angustata. The sequence continues at coordinate 41,668,994 of OY813000.1, read as the reverse complement.
TCTTTTTAACTAAATGAAATATTCTCAAGATCTTTCTTGTTGTTTCTTTAGAACTTAAACGCCTCGTCTTTGACTTCGATTATAAATTTTCTACAGTAAATAAGGAAATTACTTATCGTGTGTTTCTTTCTTATTTTGTATTTGTTAAGAAGTGTGTATACCGATTTTCTTATAAACTTTTAAAATCTATCTCTTTTAAAATCTTTCATACAGCGCCTGGGTGGCCTTCTCATGCTGCACTTAACTGCAGTTTTGTTATAATTTTCTTTGGGACAGAATTAAATATTTTCAATATTTTTCTTGCTTCCTTGGAACTAACTTTATAACCGTCTTTTTTGTTAAAATCACTAAAAGAGTAATTCTTTCAATTGTTCAATGTCTTTATTTTATTTTTAGCCTCAAATCTTTTGCAGTTCCAACGTTTGAAACACTTTTGTTTATTGTTATTTTTATGAAACTTTTTGAATCATTTTTCTTCTTTGTTCTTAAGCTGCAGCATTGTTAAAGTAGTTTTAATATATTGTTTTGCGTTTAAGCAAAAATATGAATGTCTTAAGTGATTTTTAAATTTAATATTTGTAAATTACAAAAGAAAAAAAGCAGATGTAAGAAATTTATTATTTTATTTTTGCTAAAAATAACAACAGTATTATTTTTCAATGGTAGTATTTTATAAAATTTAATACTTGTATGGGTGTGTGTACATATTAGAGTATTTGTGATCGTGAATTTGTATTTGAGTTTTAGTAGGATGAAGAGGGAAGGCTAATTTTTCCCGCTATCTTGCAAATAATAGGAGCGACTATTTTTTGTAACTATCTTGTAAACTACAAGGGATGTTAATTTTTTGCAAAAAGCTTTTCTAGATCAAACTAATATCTACAATTCCCCTAAATAACAATTCATTGCACATTTTATAATTTTAAAGTGATTAAAAAAAAAAAAAATTCGCTGGGATATTTCTCTTCACAGCGATTTTTACTGATTTGAGCGAAAATTTTATTGGAATCGTTTCCATAGAGTTTCTTTTCACGGATACTGTACATACTTATATCTACACTGAACCAAAAATTCAACTAATTCCAGGTTGGAAAAGAAAAGAAAAGTTGGGTATTTTATGACTACCAAATATCTTATTCAACTCTATTCGTATATTTCATTAAAATGAATTGTTTTAGTATTTTAGTTAAATAGAAAAATTTTCTTCAATTAAATTTAACATATCGTTCTTAAAATGTTTTATATAACGAAGTTTAAGTTAAATTAAATTTATAAATTAAACAAATTAACCTACGAGTTTAGTTAAAATAAAAAATATTCATATTTAATAAAAAATGCAGATAATTTGAATTACTTGTGTTGGTGTGTTTTCAAAATTAACTTGCAAATTTAGGTAATATGAGTAACGTTTTCTTATTTTCATAATTATTTTTCTTTCGTGAAAGGTATTCACTTCAATTTCATATATAAATTTTAAAAAATCTCATAGATATATCGAGAAAATAATTTAATTTTTAATTACATGCATTAAATCAAATCTTTTTTTGTATTTACATAAAAATTTTTCAATATTAATTTATGCTTTTTTTCAGTTTGTCAAATAAAACAATAAAATCTTTTAAAATAAATGCAAAAATTAAAAAAAAAACTTTTTTTGGGAGTTTATTTAAATATTTTTCTGTATCAATTCCTTAACGATCTGTTACTATCACTTTAAATATTGTTTTAATTCAATGAATTTCATTGATTCAAGAATTTTTGAGGAGATTAAAAAATGTTTCTTCACATTATATAAAAATAAATTTTTGTAACGAAAATTGCAGTGTTCGTTAGAAGAAAATTTTACTTAATTCGTTTGGTTAAATTTCATGTTTGACTTCAATAAACATTTACGTTTTAATAATTTTTGTTTGAAAACTATTATCTCTTTCAGCGATGCAATCAAACAAAGAAATTTGAATTGCAAATTTTTCAATTTAATTTTACTGCAACCAAGAACAAATTGTTAACAAATTGTTGTTGAGCTTCTTTCTGAAACGAATATTTTTATAATAAATCTAAATTTTTCGGTAGAGTTTTGTCTGGCAGGTGCCAAAAAGTTTTGCCAAAAACTTAAAATTTCCCTAGATGTTTTACTCTTTTATTTTCATTACTTTATTTACACATTTGAATGAATTGTTAATGCAAAGAAGGCCTTTTATTTATATAATTTTCCTTATTTTTTTTATATCGCTGGAACATGTAAAAATGGTATCAAAAATTATGTAAATTTCTTTTAACAAGAATAATGATAGTACAAATGGAAATTACGAAAAAAGGGAGGAGTGTTTACACAAATATAATTCTCGCAAGTCAGTTCCACCTGAATGCTTTAAATAATCTTTCCTATGAATTTTAAAGTAAGAAGAAAATGTTTATTGTCTCCTTGAAGCAGATGGACATATAAAACAGAGGCACAAAAGTATTAATTAAAATATTCATAAAAAAACTGCATTAAGGCTTTCTTATGCAAAATGTTAATTAAAACTACATTTCATTTATTTACTCATATTATAAAAATCATTTTTCGTTAGAGTAAAATAGCCAATTAAAATAATAAAAAATACAACCTGGCATTTCTAAATATGTTTAACTAACTCTACTTTCGTTATGAAAGTCTTTGTTGATTGTAACTTTTTTATTAGTCCTTCTTTGAATTCTTTTAAGAATTTAAATTAATAATAATAAACTATTACACTAGCTTAAGAGCCAGGATTAAAGGCGTTTTCAAAGTATATCTGCTTGTAAAAGTACGTATATACTTACATGCGTATAGAAAAAAGCATATGCAGGCCAAAATATCCTTTAAACAGGAAACGGCAGGGAAGAAGATAAAATAAAAAATAGCAAATTTGTTCCATGGAACTTAAAATGTAGAAAACAAAATAAATAAATTACAAGAAAAACACATTTCACTGTCAATGTAAACATGTTTGAAAATATTTATATCAGGGATGGAAAATTTACCACTATTATATTTTCTTGAAAAAGCGACGCATTTAGGTATTACTAAAGGATTTTTTTTTTGCTTTTAGAAGCTTAAGAAACTTTTTTTCGAAATATTGAACATGGGAATTTTCAAAAACATTTAGGTTTTCCTCGTATGTATTGATATTTGAAAATACCTCGAAGGAGAGAACAAAGAATTGGCTTGTACTGGTATGGCTCTGTATCGAATTAGAGAATCACCTCTAGACCTCTTAAGTGCAAATTTTTTTTCTTAGTAGTATTTCAGAATTGTTAGTGGAAAGTATGTTAGCAACATGAGCTTGCTCACTAGAAGAAGCGAGTTATTTTCACGAAAATGCATAATAGAGTTCCATCAAATGCATATGTGTAATTGGTTTATGTTGATGCAACTCAACTGATGTTGATATACATTTGTAGCATCGAAAATATATGCTTATTTGCTTGCAATTTTAAACGTAGTGACATTAAAGATAGATAAATTAATACCTAGTTTTTTCAGACTTGGATGATGAGAAGAAATTAAATAAGATTTATTCTCCTTTTTGGTCCTTTTTATTTTATATTCGTAACTTTAAATATTAATTAAGCGTAATGTCATTCTTTGTATTTTTATTTTTATATGAATATTTCGGTATCCGTCAACTACTATCTTCAGGAGATTTGTTCATTGGATATCAAAAGCACCGAAATATATAAAAATAACGACCTCAAGCTTGAATAATAAATAAAGTTTAAAAAAATTAAATAAGACTATGCCATCGACGAGATCGACTAAGCTTAGAAAAAAATTTCTTGCTACAAGAATGCACCAATCAGTTTAGAGATGCACTTTTGAAATTTTAATGATGATTTTAGAACTCAACTAACTTGCAGCATTGCCGGCTGATACATTTTCGAAAGAACGTAATCATAGAGTTACATTTAGAAAAAAGTGCAATAAGAAAACTTAATTTGTAATATTAGGAAATTTGTAATATAAGGAAAAAATAATATTAGGGAAAAGAACGGATATCACTACTATTTGAAAGGCTTTGCTTCCCGTTTCTGAGTTTTCCTAACTCTTTATGGGAGATAGCCATAAATAAACGTAAACAAATCTTAAAGTTGTATAAGAAGAAAGTTTTGTTGTGTACGGTTTTATTTGTGTTTTCCCTCAACGAAAAAACAATGTAAACAAACGCAATGCCCTCTATAGACAGAAGCAGCCAGATAGTGGAGTTTATTTTGTAATATTTTGGTTTCTTTCGTCTACAAATAACTCACCTTGTATCAGTTGTGGAAATTTAACGAGTTTGAGTGTTGGTTTATCCTGTTTTACTTGTCAATTTGTTAAAGATCTAGAAGTAAAAATTATAAGGAATTTATTGAGTTAAGTAGTTTTTATCAAATTATAAAAATTTACGAAGATTTCATTCTCACATTTACATATTAGATCTATTGAAAACAAGAATAAATATATCAAACCACTTTTTGAGCGTAATCGTTCAAACGCAAGTTCCCTTGTCATTTAGAAGAACAATCAGGTACTGTAAATATTATCTCTCAGGTTGATGCAAACATGCGAAAATGTGAAAAAGTGGGTTTTAAGTAGACGATTCTTAAGCTTAGCCTGGCCTTGTAATTTTTAATTTTTTTTAGTTTTTGAAATTATTTTAGTGCAAAAGATTGATTTTGTTTGCTTTTCTATTGATTTTCTATTACATACTACCCTCTTATAAGCATTGAACGTTACGTATGATTAATATTAATGTCATGGGTTAAACCATATAGTACTCATACGCTCCATACTCTAAAACAGTGCTGGCCATCGATAAAATTGAGATGGTAATAGTGGTATTGCACTGAGCAAAATTCATGGCCGTAAGACAATGTCGATATTGAAATAGTTTGTATTGGCTTTGTGTGAATAAATGTAAGAGTATGAATGTTGATATGAATTCATTTAGTTCATTTAAAAAATTACACTCACATTCTTCATGCAACATGATTTCTTTATTTGTTATTCAAATGCTATTTATAAAATATAAGCTTGATTCTAACAAAAAAAATTATGTGTTGTTGTAAATATTCGCTGTGTACTCTTTTAAGAAAACATGGCAATAATTTCGAAAGGCAATGCAAAATAAACCTGTCTTGTTGAAAACTTTCCTAGAACTGAATGAATTTTTTGTTTATTTTTTGCTCTTTGGTGAGTGTTTTTGTTTTCATTTGGCTTTTTTACAATCACAACACAACAAACAATTATAATTGACTTGCGTCTTTTTGTCTTTTCTTTTTACGCCTTTATACAATTAATCGCCTTATAAATACTTTCATTATCACCCAAAGGGCGATTAATTGTATAAAGGCGTAAAAAGAAAAGACAAAAAAACGCAAGTCAATTATAATTGTTTGTTGTGTTGTGATTGTACAAAAGCTTTCTAAAGCTATTTATACTTTTGTGTTTTTGTTAATTACAAATAGAAAAATATGATTGAGTTCTGTTTGAATTCTCATATAGTGTTTGCAGTCTGTGGCATAAGTATACGAGCTTTGAATGCTTTCAATCATGATTTGGCTAAAAGGGTACTGATGATTTGGTTAGCGCCAATGAAATACAGGCATATACCTAGCTAAGCCAACAACAAACAATAGAATATTAAAATTGTTATTTTGGAGAATATCTCGAGTAACGAATTTGATAAATGTTCATAAAAAATTTTATTATCTCCCCGAGGATAAAAAACTTTTTGAGTTGTTGGTAAAGATTTTTGAAAATTTTATTTTTTCATTATATCGCGACTTAAGAAAGATTAGATATTTTTGATATCGTGACATTTGTAAAATAAAGCTTTTTTTATTTCCTAAAATTAGTAAATCTTTGAAGATTTTAGGTTTAAAATTTCGTTTGTTTCGGTATCCATTTGTTTCAGCACATGGAGAAAAAAGTTTCGTGTTACAAATTTCATGGAGACTTTCACCTTGTTAATCTGTCAAAAGTTGTTGTTTGGAAAATTTTTGTATTGAATACATGCTGATCGATATTTTAGATCTCAATTTATATGTCAATATGTCTTGCAAATGAAACTTCCTAACTTCCTACCTACTAACATTTCTAATTTCGTAATATTATACAAAAAGAAAATTTACATATGCAATGTTACCACCCTAATGCTACAACCATTCTTATGATTAACGCTTACAAATGTAATGTTTTTGTTTTTTCTTCTAAATACGTTTTAATACAAAATATATTTATGTACCTACATGTGTACATAGTTTTGTGTGTATTGGAATACATGCATGTTTGTAGGAAAATACATGCATATTCATATAATTTGGATTTATCGTCTACGTTGCACACAAATGCGAGAACAAAGTCTGGTTAAATAAACAAAAACAACAAAAACAACGGTTCAATGTAAAGTGTCAATGTTCTGTAAAGTAGTGGTAGTCTACAAATCCTTGTTTGCTTACGTTTTGCATGTGTGTGAGTGTGTGCTTGAATGTAAAAGGACTTTCATATGCAGGTTTATATGTTGATAAGCGTGCCTCTTCTTTGATGGACTATGTTTGTATGCGTAGGTGTGTTAGTTTTTTGCTTGAAATTATAGATCTTCCCTTTGTTTGTGTTTGTTTTTAGGCTTTTTTACAAATTTCTTTTTAATATAAAATTTTTTATTGAAATTTTAAAAGTGCTGTATCATAAGGTTTTTGTATTCTTTATTGTCTAGAGTCTAGAAATATCTCTTTTATATTTTTAAAGCATAGATTCGAATAATCGCACTTGCAAAGCAGGTGTATTAACGTGAAGGATTGGACTATCGTCTGCTTTCTTAAATTATTTTTATTAAAGTGAAATTACTTTTATGGAATAAACAGTAGAGAAATATTTAATAAAATAGGCATACTTAGGGCCTAATATTCTATATTACCTGGGTAAAGCATTACGTTATCTCAATGTAAATTTTTGTTTTTCTTAATGAAAAGCAAAAGCAGTTTAGTTGAAATAACGCAACGTTTCTTGTTTGTGAAATACAAAAGTAGGACTTTATTTGAACGAGAAGACATTTTTTAAACATTAATGTCCAAAGGGACAGTGTCCAGTTATCAGAGCAATCAGTGTTGAAATATATTTCCTATTTACAGAAAGTAGACATCTGTTGCAGCCTCAGTCTGTTCCAAATCTGGTGGAACCTGTAAGGTTGTGCCATGCCTTCGCCATCTCCTGACAAACTGCATCCAGTGATAGAAGGTTTAAGAACATTGCTAAGGCATTAAATGGGTTGTTGATTATACAGAGTGAGACAAGTCTTTCTATCTTCTGGAATACATAAAAATATATCCGCTTTTTCGCAGCAGGCTGTAATCATGTAAACGATAATAGGATGAACTATAACAGGTAGGTGTCGATTTTTGGAATTCAACTCAACAGCTTTCAACGGAAGTTCAGTAGGAATAAAGTATACGTTTGCTTTCTTTACTTTCTAAAAGACGTTCATATTAAAACTTAGATTTTATTCAAGAATGATACCAAGATATCCTGATATTGATAGTCTGCAGACAGGTATCCTGTACTTCTCCGTACTCTAACTCATTTAGATAAAGGTATGAAGCACCCTTGCGATTCCAGGGTAGCAAAAGAGGGCTAGGCACCAAATCTCACAGGTATGGCCCTCCCCGGTAAACAAAGAAAAATATTAGACCGAGGATATCATTGGCCAAACCACAATTATCGCATCCAGAAAAATGTTTTAACTCCTTTCTCAATGCATAGAAAGCTACCAAAATTTTTTCTCATACAAAGAGGGATTTTTCTTTTATAAATGTAAAAGTTTCGTTTTTAAGAACTAACTCTTTACAAAAAAGCCATTCTTCCATTCGCAAGTGGACACAGTGCTCACGAAACACGTTGTATGTTCTTAAAAGATCTTAAAGTTCAAGCTAAGAAAAGAGTGTTATATTGACAAATCATGATCTATATTCAAAGTTAAGTGCCTAATGATATACACGAATATACATACATATGAAGCTCCTTTAAGTGCATACCAGAAATAATCTAATTTAGTGTATGAAAAACTGGAAAATAAATCGCCAAGTCTTGAATCATTTCATTTCATAAAACGGGCACACTTACTTAAGGAAAAAGTATTACAATATAATTACTGTTAGTGAACGTATTTTTTTTAATTTATTATATTTTTAAAAAATGGAATTTTAAGAAAAGTAATGTTGATGCTTAAAAAATTGTAATATCGTTAAAGAAAAAAAAACGACACATATTTTCATATAAATTTTTTTGTTACAAAATATTTGTTATATGGTAAATATACAACTTTTCAAATAAAAGTATTGTAATATTTATTGTATTCATAATTCGATATATTCTCTAAAATAACTATATAAGAATTTATTGTTAGAAAGCTTTTTAGTCATGATTTGGCTGAAGAGTACTGTTGATTTGCTTAGCGCCAATGAATTGCAGACAAATACTCAGCTAAGCCAGCAATAAACAATAAATAGCTAACAACCATTTTAAGCAATTTAAGAACGCTTACCAAAAAAATTAAGCTTGTTAAAGTGAAAGCTGTTAAAAGGTCTGGCCGTGAAACTTCTTTGGAGTTAGCAGGGCAGTGGTTTGATTCATATAAAAATTCTATTTTGGAAAAAAGAAAGAAATTAAAACATTTTTTATTAACTGAAAAACAAAAATAGGAAAAACATTCTAATGGCCTTATTCATAAAAAATATTGTATGTTTATTAAAGGTTTATTTGACAAATATCCCATAGAAATTTGTCAAATAAGCCTTTAACAAACATACAATAATTTTTATGAATACCGCAGTAAGAGTATAATACAAATTTCATAAGTAGACTTGAAATTGAATTTTCTAGTTTAATTTCAAATCATTATTTATATAAATCAATATTTATATAAATTTTTATTTATATAAGCGATTTCTAAAAGAAGTATTTCATAAAAACGTCGCTGACTGTATAAAATAATCATCTATTGTGTATGGTATTCGAAGTCTAGACACATTTTATTTAGCAGCAAATATCATTATTAAAAATATATAGAAAATATTTTGTCTTTCAATAACAATCCCCAAGTGTAAATGGCAATATGAAAGTTCTAATTAATTTACGTCTGTATAAAAAATATTAATTTATGTCAGGCATGTGCCACAATAAAAGAAAGAGATGAACATGAAAAAAGGATGAAACTTATATAACATTCTAAAGCAGCCAAAGAAAGCCAACATAAATGGACTTTTCGCCCACGAACGATGCTGCAAATCATGAAATACTCACAAATAAACACACACACTTAAGCAAACCTTTTATACTCTCTTTATACCGTATTCCCAAACACTATACTTTATATGCTAAATTATATCTTATTGCCACAAAACAAAAATTCTAAAATTTACTTACATACGAATATATATGTATGCTCTTTTGCATTTATGTATAGACAATTTTGTGGTGTATGTGAGTGTCTGTGTAAATCATTATTTATAATCTGTCTTTTGAAAATAAAGATACAGTTCCAATATGCCGATTACATATTTTTTTCTGAAAAGCAAATATGTATCTACGCATCCCGCAGGTGTTTAAGTACTTCACAACTTCCATAAATGTTGCCTACACATCCAAACCTGTGTACTTATATTTTGAGAATTCGCATATATTATGCAAGTATTGCTATGGACACATTTTATATCCAATTTTATGCAAATGTTTAACATTTAGTCTCTTTGTCGTTGGCAACTAGATTTGAGATTTAATGATGACTTCAATTCTGCAATGATCGATGGAGCCATTGTTGTGTTCATATTATACTTCAGATATATATATATATATATATATATATATATATATATATATATATAAATATATATATATATATATATATATATATATATATATATATATATATATATATATATTTATTATTAATTGCGGGGTTAACATTGTAATCAAAATTTTGTTGGAAATAACCTAATTATCAGTAAACATTAGCCAAATGATATTTGCAAACACGTAGGAATTTAATGCTTTGAAATAAAATTTAATGCTTTGAATTGAAATAAAAAAAGACTTCCAAACATATGAGTATCAAGTGAGTGTGATTTCATGCTCGTTTCATGTTATAACTATAATTATTATTTTGTACATACAACAATATTTTTTCCATTATATAAAATTTAAATTTCTTAATTATAAACTTCTTAATTATAAATTTCTTAATTCTTTTGATAAATTTTAAAATAGTCACGTTTCTGTGAAACTGTCGATTGTCTACAACTTGCAATTTTCAAGACCTAGATATAAATATAGTTTTTTGATGCGCAAACTGCCAAACACTCACGTACGTAGAGAGTGAAAGAAGGCCTATTTTGCTTTCAATCACAGACAGAGAGACGCTAAAAATTGTTTTCCTATTTTTGTATTTTCTTTTCGTTTTTACGAAAATAACCTGACCTCATGAACCTATTATTTGTTAATACAAAACTACACATTGTTACTAACAAGGAATGCAGATATTTGGTTTGAAAGCAAATGAATTAGTTTTAGTTGTGGCAGTGAATATATAAAATACGATTTACATTTTATTAATTTTAGTTTTCTTTTAAGCAGAAATCAAACTTTTTTTGGTACCATTTGGTTCACCACGTTCTGTTTCGTTGTAAGAAATTTGCGAACTTCAGGCTGAAATGAAAAAATTTATTTAACAAACAGAAAATGTTTTTGACCTCTCGCGCTTTTAAATACTCTTGGAAAACCTTCTGTTTTCCCGAATAAAGAATATTAAATTTCCTTGAAATACTTAATTTATTATTTTTTGATATTCTTACCAACCAATTGTTAAAACAATTAAAATTTTACAAAATGTAATGTTTGTTATGGATTTGCCACAACTGACAATACATTTTATTTCCTGGAAATTATATACTCAAAAGCTAAACCTGTGAAACCTGTTAAACTTATTATTTGCAGATACAAAGACCAGGTTATAACCGCTGACTGTCCGCGACAACCAAGGGCAGCTACTGCGCATATCTGCGGGAAGTACCACTGTTCTAAACTATTACGTGTGCGGTAGCACTCAGCTGTGTTTCCCATAAACAGATAATATATGTACAATGTAAAACATAATGGGCTGTATGAATTTATGCCCAAAAAATCATTTGCCATTATTTTATCTGAAAAAAAATTGGCTTTATTTTATTTTATATGGAAATTGTTTCACCTTCATTCTGGCAACCGACTACTCTTTCCACAGTATTTCTACATTTAGAAGGATCTATCTCCTCTAAGCTTTCTACCTAGGCTAAGCTTTCTACCTACACTTTGAAATTATTTGTTGTTTTTAATTTTATTCAATTTAAATTGATTTCATTTATCGCATGGAAGTTGTCTTATTATTTCCCAAAATTGTGGTTTTATTCCAGGTTCTGTGGTATTTATTTCTTTAAGTTAAGATAAGTTTTATTTTTACAAATATCATCTCAAAATCAACTTTAAAATTTCAAGCTAAAACAATCTTACAAAAAGTTCTTACAGGCTCATCTCTCAGACAAACAAAAATGAAAATTCATTATATAAGTGCTCAAGAAAGGAAATGAAAAGGCGAAACAATTCGTTAATTTTAGTTGCAACTGATATAATTTCTTTAGGTCCCAATTTATTTTATTGCGTCCTATTTCGTTTTGCGTTCTTTCATTTAGTCACATAATGTCCTGTCGTGTTGGACGTGATTAAAAGTTAAGTTTTTCTTGCGTATAATTTTTCTATATTGAAAATATAGAAAATGGACTGATATCAATCTGATATCAATCTGGATTAAATCCCTTTGTGTTTTAAATACATAAAACATTAATTCACAGCGGAGTTCGATTATAACGAACTAACTTTTACCAAGTAATTTAGTTTGTTATAGATGAATTTCATTATAACCATAGTACATTTTTATAATTGGTCTTCTCATAGGGAACTCCAAACTTTGACAGTGATAGCCGCCATATTGCTTAAGCTACGTATGTCAGATTGCCTGTCATTTATTCAATATGCGCGGATTTAGTAATACTTACAAAAGATAAAATTTCTTTACCTGTTCATGCAATGTTCCGTTCGCTTTGCTCATTTTACGGATGATACCAATCCACAAGAAATCGCACAGATTTCAATGCATTCAAAAAAGGCCGCTATTTGGTGTTGGTTTTGGACGTCATCAGTAAATGTTTGAGAACGACGTTGGCCAGGACATGTATGACATGTACGCCAACGGCTCTCAAAGCCAACATAATGGTCAAATTCTGTCCAATTTATGCGCCATATTCATGGGAAATTTGACATTTCGGATGCTCGCCACTCAACGAAACCGCGGTACACAATGTAAAATAATAAACACAATGGCTTAATGAAAAGTCAGCAACATTGTAACAAATATTTATTTTCTTCCGATTTGTTCATAACAAATGTAAATCTATTCATCAATTTTTCGTTAAAACCGTAAAAACTTACTTATTAATATTGTTAATATTATTTTTTTTTTGTTTGACAATATACAATCAATATATTTATAAGAGAAACTCACCAGGAGCTGTGAAAATCGTACGAACTATGCCGACATTTGCAAAAAAATGTTATTTTACTATTTACATAAACACAATAGCAAAATATACACATTAGCATTTCATTTGTACTAAATAGAGCTTGGATTATTGCATAATTGTATAATTAAAATAAAGGACACTAATATTATAAATGTGAGCGATTGTATGATTGCTACTCAATCACACAGATACTTTAATGGAGATATAATTTTGCACATTTAATTACTGAACATGATATCACAGCCATGTAAACGCAGTGTCTTCCTATTTTCCCCATTTTTCGCAACAATTGGAAGCTTATTTTGGGAATAATTGAATAACTTGCCGAATGTTGTATTCAAAATATTCAGTCGTCTTTCACATCATCATATAATTAGGTTATATCGTACGATCTTAGTAGACAATCAACAGGACCATTACGTGACATTGTTCGCTCTTTCAATATATTATTTGAGTAAATTGATGGATAAATTAATAAGGTTAGGTTAGGTTAGGTTAGGTTGATTGGAGGGGTGTGATAGCCCATGTCATACGACATACACTTAAGCCAGTGAAGGCTTGTTGTGCGCTCCCTTTAATTATCAGACACAAACTGCCAGAGTTCTGCTTCAGGATTCGAACCTGGGACCTTCGCACTACGAATCTAGTGCGTTTTGCAGGTGTTGTGGTCTGGCCCTCGGTCTATGCATTACAAATTGCCAAATCAGACCAGCCACAAAGCGGCTATCAGCTCCAAAGTGTGAAAGTGTTGAAAGTAAAATCTTTTCAGGATTCTGAACGTGATGATTAAAAGTTTACTGAACGAAATGCGGCGTTAATCTACAATTCTGATAAAATGTTTGTAATCAATATGGAACTTATAAATTATTTAATTTTTTAAAGCTACTCATGTGCCTTATGTATAAAGCTTTGTATAAAAAAAATCTATAACTCGTGACATGACAATATTCACAATTTCCATCTTGCAAAGCTGAGCAGATTAGTTTTATTGAAAATATTGCTTTTGCTGTTGTTGTTGTTGTTTTTGATTTTTCGCCTTATTTACATATATGCAAGTTTGTATGTATTGAGCATTTACATACATAAGTATATTTTTATTTAATTTTTATAATTTTTTGGACACTTCATATCATTTGGCATTTGATATTTGTAGTTAAAGAAGCTTCTATAGGAACTCCCGCTTATAAAAAAATATAATTCATAGTGCTAGTTACTTCCTAAGTACATACGGCAATATGTTTGTATATAAACAAAGTCTATACCTTAAAATATACTACTTTATCTCGTCACACATGCCTGAGTATGACTCTAAAAGTGTTGGTTATTTTTACACGGATGCCGGCATTAAAAGCAACAGCTTTTTGTGTCCCACACTCTCTCACGAACCCTCGCAAGCTGGCAGCCAGAGTCATTCTCATATTCTGCCTGGCTGTCTGTCTAGTGCTTAGAAATGTAAAGCATCTGATACGATTTAGACCTAGTTCACAAGGATGTGTTGGAATAAATGCCAGCATGCATACTAGTGTCTGTGTATGTTTGAGATGAAATGCATGTGTCTCTTCTTGCTCACATGTATTTCCTTTTATCCTTTGGTGTCTGTTTTTCAACCATATTCTAATATTTTAATACATATATGGTACATCTCATAGATATACATATGTATATATGTACATGACCGCATATCTATCGTATGTATACATTGAGTATTTTTGTGTAAATACAATGTGTTTGTGTGCATTTATTGTAAGTAATGTAAGTCAACACATTTGGCCTACATTTGTTAGAAAATTTTTTTCCTTTTGCATTCTGTATTTTTGTAGCTTTTTAATCGACCTAAAATATAAACAAGCATTTCTGCTTTGGCAACATGATGAATTGGACTGCAATGAATGAAAAAAAACACAAAATTACAAAATAGTAGTAGAAGACAAGCTGTAACAATATAGAGGGTAAAGTCTCAACACCCATTTACCCTTCCCATTTTATTTGTAAACAGAAAATAAATGTGAGCTCGTCGTAGCGCGGTATGACAAAAAGTAGGGTATTGTTAGTTAAAGGGGTTTAAAAGATTAAAATGCTATAATGAAAAAATAATAATAAACAGCACACAAAAAGAAAACAGAAAATGAAACACAATACAAGTGCCAACAATGACTTTAAGGCAGACTGTTAAGGAATGAACTATTTTTATAGGAATTGGAACAGGAAAATGTTGACTCGGAGCAGATTTAATTTCTGCATATAGATAATTAAATGAATAAATAGTAAGTAGTGATTTTCTATATTATACAAGTTGGCGCAGAAGTAATGTTATAATTTGGACTGGCTACGATTTTGCTATAAATGAAAAAGATTTATATAAAAGTGTAAAATTGATGACATTAATTTAAAAAAAATTTTTATATCGCTTAAATAGCCACATCCCGAGTTCATGCTCTCGTCTGAGGGCATTTTGAACTGTTGCTTGCAAAATATCTTCAACGTTTGCATTCAAGACTTGTTGTGGTAAACGCAAGATCTTAAAAAGCACCAAATGAAAGAGTCTAATGCTGCTGGATTTGGCGACCTTGAAGACCTGTTCAAATCTCTAAGATGGGAAGTCGCTAGACCTGTAAATTTGTGTCTCAAGATATCCATCGTTGCACAAGCTCTGTTAGCGGTTGCCGCATCCTGTTTACACAGTAATCGGAACCTACTTGCGATAAAAATAACTCATTTGGCATCTGCCTGTAACGCTCACCATTTACAGTTACGGTGGTGCCATCAGCGTCTTCAAAAAAATAAGGGTCAATCACTCACTTCGCTGCAAATGCCGCTCCGAGCAGTCATTTTGAGGGTATGCAATGGCGCTTCATGCATTTTATGTAGATTATCTTTGCCCCAGAAATGCAATTTTTTTTTTGGTAATATGACCACTTAAGTGACCAGAACAGGGCAGTATTTAATTTTGTCCGACCTTCAACAGGCAACAATTTGTGAAAAGTTTGTAATTTGTAGGGAAACATTTTGAAATCTTTCACCAAACTAGGATGCAAGGATAGGTTTTCTGATGCCTAATTGTGTGCATCGTCGTCTCGTTAAAGTTTGTGGAATCTGTCTGATGTCGTTGGCAACAGCAGTGATGTTCTCGGTCGAACGAGTAGTATGAGGTCAGCAACTTCTGTAGTGGACCTAGTATGAATGAGGCTCCCAGCAAAAGACTTAATTGTTGACGCACGTGCAACACGAGCGATAATTCCACTCCATGGCCTTTTGGCAACTAATTCTCTGTATATCTACATCATAAATGTCAAAGCATAGTGACATTTGGCGAAATCTTCAAAAATGGCAGCCATTTAAATTATGACATTACTTTTGTGCCACCTCGCTATATGTTTCTCTATACCTTCTAATCGAATGTTGCTAAAGGTGCAATCGAGCCACTTAGATATAAACAATACAAATTAAGCTGGATAAAGGTAGTGTTGATAATCTTGAATCCAAACGTCATTTGAAATGAAAATTTGACATGATGGTGTCTTCGAAGAGCGTTTGCTTTTCCAATCGTGTGGGCTTAGAGAAACGTGATTTTTGTCAGCTCTAGAAAAGTTTGCCTTGAAATTTTAAATCAGTTCTAGAGTGTCAACACTTATTACAGGAATGCCACGAATAAATAAATGAAGATGGTATCGTTTAAGCCAAGGATCGTAACGGTTATATTTTGTTAAAAAAATATTTTTAACGATTATTTTCCAAGTTTTATTTGTATTGCGACATTAACCTGAAATCAGTTAATAATAATTAATATTTTTCAAACAACAAAAGCTTTACTCAGAAAAAAACTTGCGTCATGATACTGTATTTATTTAAAAAATAATCATTAATTGTATTCCCTGAATTAAACATTTCTCAAATAAGCTTTTTCAAGCTCTAAGAAAATATCTAATGGAATTAAAATAAAATTAGAAGCGTAGAAAAGCCGTTCAAGAGTAAAAAGTACCCGGAACAATAGTGTCTTAGTTCGATATTTTTATCAAAATGCAATAAATAAGATTAAAATGTTGTTTCTTTTTTGTTAAGAGTAAAAATAATAAATGTCCTTATGAAACTTATGAAAGATTCCCAAACAATTGTGAGTCAGCTGGTTTTTCGTTCAGCTGTTAAAACAAAAAACAGAGTTAATATATAAAAAAGCTAACCTCATCAAACAAACTTATGGCTCGATTATGCATGGGAACCGAACTTCAGTTGGGTAGCTATTCGGCAACCACAAATTTGTAGTTGTCAGTCTCAATGTCCAGAAGCCCTCTGCATTGGCATTTGGATGACATGATATTCTATCAGAATATCATGTTCTGCATTATCATTTCGTGTTCCGGACTATCATTTTTAGCAGAGACATAAATGTTTGCCAACTGACAACCGAATTATTCGAGCCATTAAATTTTTTAAAAATGTTGAAAATCGTACGACAGTTTAAAAAGGGGCTTTATGAAAAAAGTTATGCAAGTTTTCCCAATTGCACAATTGGCAAATTAAAGCCGTTTCATGAGAACTTGTAAATAATTTGTGAAGTTCAAAATAGAAAACACAGTTTTCATCGTCGATTCTTACAATTATTTCTAGGTTTTCGAGTAGCAATATGTGTAATTTTCTTATTTCGATTTTTTTGGCAAAAATATTTCATTTTAATTTTCGATTGAAAATAAAAGTTAATTTTTTTATCTTTAGTTAATTTGTTTCCAATATAAATTAAAAAGGGTTTCTGATAAATATTTTACAACAGCTGTGCGCATTCGTATATCAATTTGGTACTGTTAATTAGTATCAAGAATTTGATATTAAAATTTTAAATTCTAAACGTAATAGAAAAAGAGGAACCAATAATTAAAAAATATAAAAATCAACAGGAATAATTATTTTTGAGAAAAATAAAAATAGATAAAAAGATAAAAATTAAAATATAGTAACTATTTCTGCTGGAAAAAAGTCGAAATAAAAAACAACAATTATTTGCATGTAAAAAAATACCTGTTGACTTGTTGCTGTCATTTCTTTTTCCATTTTTTCCTATGCATGTCGTTATGAAATGAATTTAATATCCTTTAAATGTCCAGTAGGGAGTCTTCTGTTCTAGAAATACCGTATTATTTCCAATAAGAATTATTAAAAAACAGGATATGGAACAGTTAAAAGAGCGTATAGTTGTCAACTATTAGACATTTTTATAAAGCAGGGGGTCGAATAGTTTTTAAAATCGTGCTTGTTAAGAAATCCTTAAATATCCGATAAATATATATCATATATTTTTTATATTTTGTATGGTCCTATTAACGAACACAAATCTGCACACATTTCAGTCTCAACATAAAACTTAATTAAATTTCAAATTTAAACCATTCATATATCGCACCTGCTAAAGATACCTCTTATATATTAAAATACGTATTTCGGCTTATCTTCAGATGTAGTACTGATTTTTTTTTACATATAAAGAGATTATCATGGAGCACTTTCTTTCCTTTAAAAATTTTTATATTTTGAGATATGAGGTGCATTTAAGAAAAGCTTATTTTAAAGGTCATACGAGTATCGACACTTTTTGATACAACTTCGGTTTAGCCTCAGATGTTATTCTCAGTGTATTTTGCATTTTCCTTAGTAACTATATATGATCATGTTACGTAAGACAATCGTTTGCTCGTATAGTACGAGTATTTGGCGTTTCGCATGTTTTGCATGTTACAATTGATTTGAAGTTTATTGAAAAATAATGAGCTCGAGATGCTATAAGCCTGTCGTATAAGTTTTAGTAAATAATTTTTTTTTTTTAATTTGTATACAACAACGTCAATACCATATTAACTTTAAATTAATTACAAATCTGAAGAAAAAATACAAAATTCAAAAAACTTCATCAAACTTTCATGTGAAAATAGTTGACAATTCAGGCAAAAGTCATTGCTGGCGTAATAACAGAAGAACATATACTGATTCGGTAGGAAAAAACCTTTACCTCTCGGAGAAATGGTGTCATTCCATTTGGCGAAGGTAATTGTTCTAAGTATTTCTAAAGTGTTTGATATAGTCTGGAATGGCACAGCTCTGTCAAAACTTATTGTCTTTAGTGTTGTGACGACTTTCATCCAATTATATCGAGCTTTAGCAGGCAACACTCTATACGAATTGTTAAGATGGTAGCTCATCAAACGATGTTTCGGCAGTCTCTATTTTTTCTCGTACTCTATTTCTTTGTTTCTTAATCATATTATCTTTCAAACTTCCAACTCTATCTACTTGTTAGGGATGACAACAGTATTTGACATTCATATGCAGTCAACAGCGATGTGAAGCCTCTCGGAGATAAGGCCAAAAGGCAAAACGTGAATAAAACTTTTAAAGTCAATCTCTTAACAATTACTGAATGAGGTCATACGAGTATGGTCTATTTCAATTCTCGTAAGACCCAGTATGGTATGCATACATATGACCGAACATATTGCTTCACCTTTTGCTATAGGCAATATAAATATTGAGGAATCAGAAACTCTGTTGCATGTTGTTTGGACCGATCACAATTTCCTTGTCGGTAAAGAAGTATTCAAATGCCTTCACTTCATATGATATCCTTTTATTTGATGTCTCCATTATACTAATCACATACTCGTACAACATAAAACGGAATACAACTGTCAGGCATGAGCCTGTGCTTCAAAGTCTATTTAATGAATCTAATGAAGTTGAGGAACTTGTTCCCAAAATCTGGTATATGCATGAGCAATACGTTTTCTCTATTATGAGTACTCAAAAAACTATCTAATATTAAGGAAAATTTACTCAATTTGATGGTATAATGACTGTCATAAGGCGCCAAAGCCGTTTTTACTGAGATTCAGTAGATATTTTCTCGCTACTAATAAAACTATTTTACCCAATAACTGAACTTTTTTTTATTAGAGGAAGATGCATTGATAATGGCAATATAATGCTCTTGTTAACTTTATTTAATCCACGAATAAGGAATTATAATCGTATAAAACTCTATTTTATCAACTTACCCTAGTGATGGGCTCAAAACATCAACATTATGTTTAATAGTTCAGCAATCTACCCTCTTGTATATCGGAAATTTTTTGGATTTTTTTTTCTAAATTCTAGGAAAGTATAACTGAATTTGGGGAAAGTTTGAACATAACAACTTTCAAGTATTTCATGTGGTATGAACTATTCGCGAGTAAATCATTTCCTCATCTTAATTTAAAAGGCAATAAGTTTTTCGGCAAATGTGTAAAATTCCTTGTAGGAAAAATTAATTATTTTTAAGTGTAGTTTTTTAAATCAAAAAAAAAACTAATTGTTTCTAACGATTAGTCGGGATATTTTCCCGAATAATAAATTTCAATATTAAATAAATATTTATTTGTACTACTTTTCACATCTATCTTTAATAATATTTTCTTATTTGTTTTCGCTTTGTTTTATGTTTCATTCATTTATTTATTCACTTATGTATTTAGTTACGTACATTAGGATTTGTATAATTTATAATGTTGAATATCGGTTTTATTGTTGTTGTGCTCTATATACTTACATACATACATACACATATACTACAAAAATACATATTTTATTGCAGTTGTTGTCGCATCATATTATATTTCTATTTAAATTAACTTTCAACGTGGCAGCATATTGCAGCTGAGCTTATATCAAGAAAAATTAACTCTCATCTACCATCTATCCGTCCTTTCACCCACACTTTCTGTCTCATTTCTTTGTATTTGCATTCGTATAGAAAATGTTAAGAAAGAAGTGTAAAAATAACATCATAAGTATTGGTGTCACATATACAATGAAGTGTTTGTTAATGTAAACTGAAGTGTGCAAGTCAGAACATGTTTATTATTAGTTTAGACTACAACAATAACGATGTCTCTGTGCAAGTGTGTTTATGTTTACAGTTTTTATTAGACCAAGAAGTACTCGTATAAAAAAAATATACATACATACATATGTACTTATATACATACTTATATAAAAATAAGATGCTGTTACGTTACGTAGTTTTTCTTCTCTTCCTCCCTTGTTTCAATTTTTTTAGAGCGACATCTAATGTCATGTAGACTTTGCTTCTTTTTGTTTGTTTTGTCGAGTTTGTTTGTTGCTAATATTAGAGGGCGTTACATCCTGGTTGTTGCAAGTTAGATATTTAATATAATACTTTTCATGTTTGTAGATATTGTTAAAATGTTATTTAAAAACACATGCACTACAATTTTAATATATGTACATATGTATGTACATACTTGTACATAATATACACATGCATGTGCCTCCATACTATATTAAACCCTAAGGCATTCGGCGAGATACATACATACATACATACATACGTATGCTAAAGCTTGGAATCGGCCGGCAGGATGATGATTCATGTCACATAGATCAATTGGCCACAGATTTACTAATGCTCCATCCCTCAAGGCAATTATATATGCATGTACATATTCACAGCGGACAGACTTTCAAAATACATAAGTATTTAACACATGCGATATTATGCAGCGCTGGATTAGAAAATTTTACATTACCAGGGGAAGGAAGAATTCACTCGGTGTTAAATGCGGATAATGACGCAGATAAAGGATCAACTTGTAGCCTAACTCATAGAATTTTGCACATGTGTGCACCTTTGCATTGTTCTGGTGGATAAGAATTCTTTTCTTGGCCCAATGTGGTCATTTTCATTCAAATCATCATTAAATCGACGCAATCATTGCCATTGATTGTTTTACCCTTTTGAAGGTAATCTATTTGGATTATACCGTGTGCATTCGGAAAAACGATCGCCATAACATTATTGACTGATAAACCTATCTTGGCCTTTTTGGTTTTTGAACAACGCCAAACACAACTTGTCACACGATTCCGTTTGTGAGCACTAATTTTGCAGAAAGTTTTCTCATACCCAAGTGATGGTTTCAAAATTTAAACCACTGAGCTATGTGATATGTCTATGGCTTCCACAATCTCTCGCATTTTCAATCTCCGATCGGCCAATACCATTTCGTTCATTTTTGAATTGATTCGGGTGTAGAAATATCAACCTTGAAATCCCAGCCTTGTTGTAAATGTAAATAATTTTCTGAAGAAATTAGTAAGTTTCAACAGAATAATGGGTCAAAACGCTCATAAAAACTAGTGCGATTAGCATTAAGGAGCTATGAAAAAGAGTGCGGGACATTCGGATATACCCATCGTGACCTATCAAAATCTAGTTAAAAGTATGCCAAAACGTAGGGTTAGCTATATCAATTTGCTTTTTAGTGTTCGCTTTTGTTCCGTTGTGTAAATTATGGGGAAATTAAAATAGACAAAATTTAAAAAAAAATTTTTAATTCCATATGCTGCTGTTTACGCTGTCGGATGTACTTCAATATACCTTCAGTGCAAGAAAAATATAATATCTTAATTCTTCATTAGATGAAAAAAAAAAAAATAATAAAATACTTTGTTTAATAACTTTTGAGGTCACTCTCGTATCTGGTGTATTGAACTTATTTCATTTCCACTCGGTGCCAATGTGATGTTGTTGTTCATTTCTTGTCTAAATTAAAAATAAAATGTTTACATTACTTTTTCGAAAGTATGTTTCTATGAACGTAATACTGACTATCAAGGAAACAGCAAGAATTTCAATAAAAAACCCATCATTGTCACAGAAAAAAGAAAGATAAAAACTGCAAATTCATTGATTAAAATTTGTTCGTTTTCACAAAGTTTTCCTTTTCCTTTTCAATTTTTGTTTTTGTTTTCTTTTACTTATATTGCCCCACTATACTTGATGAAATCTTTGCCATTTTCATTAGTCATCGGTATTAAAGAAATGTGAAAATAATAATATAATATTAGAGAAATGTTTGAAAATATATGAAGAAATATTAAGGGTATTTACATAAATGCAGTGTGATGTATGATATGAACAACTACATACATCTATAGAACTCAAGTTGAAGCTAGAATTTTTGTTATTAATAATCAAACTGAATGTTATTAGCTGTTAAATTACCACTTTAATTTGTTATAAATTCAATTACTTTTTCAAAAGAATCGTAATAATTATATAATACTCTGGTTAAGAACTTCATATTTCTAATTGATAATGATTACCACAAAATAATCAAAAAATTATCGATTTCTTTTCTGATTATTTTTTATTTTTTATTACTTTTAAGGTCATATCCATTATCAAGTCTAAAGATGAATACCATTGTACACAAAAATTCAACCAGTATTTGATATTATTAATTTTTTTATAACCGGCACATAAATTATTGTTTTCTCATTAAATTGAAATATATGTATGTGTTATTACACCCATATGGGAGTTCTTTAATTTTGCGTTTTTAATTATTTTCTGAAAATGGCATTCTCTCACATGGCAAACAATTAATTAGATGATGATTATGGTCCACTTCTGTATATTGTTTTTCAAATTTATTGCCGCTGACTTTTAAAATTTTTCTTTTTTCTTTCATAAGACAACATCGCTTTGTTGTTTTTATTGTCATTATTGGGGAAATCAGGAATATGCTTTAGGATCTCATTCTAAAAAAACTTTAAAAATGACAATGAAAAATTAAAGATGTGCTAAAAACAATGCAATTTTTAATGAAATTTTTAAATTTTATAGCTTAAATAGTTGCAAACATCACCTTTTATTTCGGAATAATATCTTTAAAAAATTTGTATATTAGGCCTTTATGCAAAAAAAAAAAAAATACATGATTGGAGATCAAAATCTTAGGAACTTAAGCCTGAACATGGAAATCGGCTTTCTTAATAATCGTATAGTGTTGCTCAGCGTATTTCAGAAAATATTATCGGTTATTTTAAAATATTCATTGCTGCCAAAATTATATTTAGAAGTGTGGGAAAAAGTCATAAGTAAGGCGTTAATAATATCTACTTCTTTAATAAGGACTATGAAATGCCACAGTGGATTTCGTACCTGAACAGTTTAAAAGTATATGGGTATACTTCGCGCAGATATCACTCCAAAAAAGCAAGTCTCTTTATTTTGGTGCGGTTCGTCAATAGGCCCTCTATGTTAACATAATCCAATATTAGTAAAATTACAGTGTAATTGAAAATTAAATTCCTCGAGACTCTGCTATTGTACGAGGGTGGATAGTGTTATATATGGGCTTCGAAACGAAAAGCAGATCGCTCTATACTCGTATATAGTAAAACTTTCAATTTTTTTATTCTTTTTATTAAAATTCCAAACTCATGTCGACTCTGAAGATAATTGTAGGCGTGGCGAGAGGATGTAAATGAAACGGTATATAACATTTTCACTTTAATTGACCTTGTAATTACATTGTTGCATTCATTTGTTTGATGATGTTGACCAAATATAATCAATATTTAAAGTAAATATTTTTATACAAAATTTTTTTAGGCTTAAAGAAATAAATTTAACACCGTAAAGCGATTTGTCTTAAAGATCCTTTCCTCAAAGAAAATGTTTACACTTTTTCTTCTTTTTTTTAGAGACTCCAAAAGAGTATTTTGTATATTTATTCCACTTTCAAATTGACAAATTAATAGAAATAGGATTTTGTGTATTAAAGTTTTTATTGTTGTCGTTTGTAAATTTTTATTGAGGTATTGAGGTTTTCACAAAAAAACGTTTGTATGAGGTTTGCCAATACTAAACGTTAGACTTAAGTGCTGTGTAACGACAGCCATTAAAAGGCAAGTAGAAAAAAGCTTTTTCTACTTCATCTTCGTCTTCCACTTTTATAACTTCAACTGTTTTTAAATTTGTTAGATTGCAACTGTATCATCTTGATGATTCTTAAAATTGTCACTTTACGAATAGTTCTCTCTCTATACCTTTCTTTTCCTCCTTGTTTCTTTGTACAATTAGAGTTTTAGTATTATTTGATGTATTTAACTGCAAAGACCAACAAGATGTACATGTGTTGCAAAATTTTGGAGACAAAAAATTATCATTTACCTAAAATTGGGGAATGTGATTTCTTTCTAAATTAAGAACACTGTACAACACGGAAAATAATAGTAGTAATAAAGAGGTTCTAACAACTAATTCTTATAGAGGGGATCAAAAAAGGGTTTGTCCTCAATTTAGGTACATATAATTTCCCTTTTACAAATAGTTATAGCAAATCGATATATGAAATCAAAGGAAATCAGTACTTTATTGCAAAGCACTACGAGGATCTCTTATTCTAAAGCCTGTGTTTCATTCCAGAGGTCATGGATTTATTGAGCCACCTTCGGATAATATTAATTAGTCGAAAATTTAGAGCTTAGCTGAGTATTTAAGAAAGTATTTATTTGTTAAATTTTTCTAGAAGTATAAAATTAGTTCCCATCGATTCTATAAGGAGCAAAAGGCCTCAATAAATTGGTTGAACATATTCCTTTCTTGTGCCAACGCTCCGCCCTAGGTTTTACCCATTCTGGCCACTTCTACATCGATTTGCCTTCTCCACATATGAGCTGAACGTCTTCTTCTTCGACTTCCTTGCAGGTTCCAGTCTATGACATTTCTTGCGATGTCGTTCCTTGATCTTCTTAAACTGTGGCCAATCCACCGCCATTTACGTCTTTTTATTTCTGTAGCTATGAGTCGTAGGTTGGATTGTTCCCAAAGCCTATTGTTGGACACCACTTTAGTCCAGAATATTCTCAATATCTTGTGAAGACATTGATTCACAAACACCTGGACCTTCTGTATATCTCGAGGGGCAGCGTTCCATGTCTCGCAACCGTAGAGCAGAGTGGAGTTCATATTTGTGTAAAACATTATTAACTTCGTGTGCTGAGATAGTGAAGACGAATTCCAAATGGGTCTTAAACTCATTTTAAGTTTTGATTTATTTTTGTCGTTCAAGTTATATTTTAACCTTTGGCATATTCAATTAGCTATAGTAAAAATATATGACAATAACTTGTACGGAAGATTTTAGCACGATATATCACTGTGTATGGGAAGATTTTTGCCCTTCTTCAAAGCCAAAGAGAAAAAGAGTTCTCCAAACCCTTCCTAATAATTATCACATCAATATTATGTCTTAAATGCAGTTTCAAACTTAATTTCATAAAAGCATTTTCTCTCAAGCTTGGACGTTTCTGAATGTTGACGAAAATACAAAATACGTACATACATACGAATGTTGTGAAATTTAAATACTCCATTCAATTGCCATTTTTTTATATGAAATTTGCATACAAAACCACTCTTGAGGATTGTGAGAAACACCACAAAAGAATATGGTTCAAGGATTTCATCTACATCTTAAGTTGTTGTGCTCATTTGCCGTCTTATTCTCAATAGAACATACAAATTGCCGTAGTTTAATAAAACAAAAACTAAATGGAATTCCAAGACGCATTCAATTTTCATTTTTCTTATTGCATGAAACAAAAGACAAGTTGCTTTAATGTCTTTTTTAACTCGTTAAAAAACTTTATTTTAAGTATTTATCGATTTAGTTTAAAAGCATTGATACTCTAAATACTGCTTAAAAAGGCAGCCCACAGGAGCAGAAGTAAATGTAATGAATGTGGTTGTAATAATAAAAGACTTTTGTGTGCTGCTTTGGAGAAAGTTTTTTCAGCTCTTCATGGAAATTTTACAAGTGTGGAAATGCTGTTTTTAAGTTCATTTGCATTTAAAAGTGATAATATTTAAAATTTTAATAAATATTACGCAAAATATCTAAGTAAAGGTAGAAGTTTTTTTAATCAAATTTGTTAAAAATAATTGGGTTTAGCTATAGAGAATACTTTGGAACTAAACACGGATATAAAAGATGACGAACCGACAGTAGAAGGAGTCACACTTGCATTTACCAAACTAAAATATAAAGTTGCTGGATCTGTTTTTTAATTGACAAGGAGGTCATACACTTTCACTATACTCTATATGGTTTGTAGAGCAGAAATTGTCTGCAAATGGAAGACGAGAGAAATTACCGCGAAAATTTCTTATAAGGATATTGTGAAGATTGTAGAGGAATAACTAAATAGTCTATGCAAAGTATGGGTAACTCAAATTAAGCACTATATAACAAACATTCAAGCACTATTTAACAGGACTTGTGAATGTGATTAGAGGTGCTATCGAAGAAAAAATATTCTTCTCTTTGACGTTTCCCAGGTCGTTGTTAAAGTATGGCACTGTGAATTGATTAAAAAAATACGTTTTTAAATTTTATTTGGGGGTGAAAAAATGTCTTGGGAGCGTTGTTTATAAATGCGTCTTGTATTTCAATTTAGTTTAAAAAAAGTTAAAAATATATCTGCAATTTTCAATCTTGGCGCTTTAATAATTTTTCTTTACATCTTCCAAATTTAAAAATGCGACTTAGGGAACTTTACGTTTCAATTTTCTATAAACTCTTAACCAGCGCATGCACACATAAACTCCTGTCTTGCCACAAGTAACACAATCAGGATGAACTGAAAAATAATAAAAAACAACAATAAAAATAAATAATAAAAAAGAGAAAATACCATAAACAACGAAAGTGGAGTTAAATGTAATGAATTGAAATGTTAATGGCTCTGTAGCGCTTACAGAATTGAAAAGAAAAACTTCAACAGCAACAACAACAAAATAATACATTACTTTATTATATTTTGCTCTTTCTGAAAATTTTACACAGTCATTTATTTGAAATGCTTTTGTGAATTCGCTCCTTCACTCGTCTATTTAGTGGCATCGAGCATCTTGTGAAAATTTCAATTCATTTAGTATTTTTTTCTTGTTTTTTACTACAGTTTTTCTTCATCTTAAAGTTCCTGTTTTCTATTCTTAACGTTTTTAAGCATTACCGTTTACATATTTGTTTATTTTGTTTAAAGTTGTTTGAAGATGTATGTATAATCATTACAAGGATAAAGCGAATAAAGTGAAATGAGTGAATTAGTGAATAACGAGATGGGTAAAAGGTTCTGCCTGAAACGACGAATGTGAATTTTATTTTATTGTGTTAATTTTTTTGCTCTGTTTGATGCTGTTTTTTAAATGAAACAAAAGTTTTCACAAACAGTTTAATGTGAAATTCTGCACTTGTATTGCAAATGTAGCAACACTTACACACATACTTGATTATTCGTAGCAACCTCCCACTTTTTAATATCCGGGCAGATGGAAAAATATCTTGAAAGTAATATTGTCCGAAAAATTTGGTTAACGTCAGAGAAAATATAAAATTAGAAAAAGATTAAAAAAACTACTTCTCATTATAAAAAGTGTAAAAAGCTCTTCAAAACGTGCTTAAATGTTCCCATGGTCGTATCTTGGAAACTACTGCAACGTCATGCGCTTAAGGAGGACACTGCTGCACTCAGTTGCACATAAGAGACATGTTTGGTTGGCTGTAATAAGAAATTTTCGGATATTTGATTTGAAAACACAAAACTTTCATAAAATATTTCAGACAAATTATATAGAAAAAAATTGGTAGTTCTTGCATCTTTGGAACTTCCCTAATACTTTCAATAAAGGATTAAAACAAAAGATTTACGCCTTTCGACACAGGAGTGTAGAAAGTAGAAAGTAATCGAACTTGGAAAACTGATTCCAGAAGAACATTCGGAATAAGTAAGAAGGGCTGCTTTTGAACATTTCGACAACGATATCTCTCAACAGAATTAACCGATTCCGATCAAATTTGCAGCATTACCAAAATTTCGACTAAAGAGAGACTAAGAGTTATTAAAAAACATCTTTTTCGTAATTCTTCACTTCAAAAAAAGTATGTCTTTTAGACTATAAAGGAGTAGTAGTGAAAAAAAAAACATCTTTAACTAAAAATTGTATTATGCTGCAGAGTTTTCCAGCTTTTCTTGACAGGTTCCATAATATAAGTAAATATAATTCGTCACTTTCAACTAATTTTTCTCTTTATTTTCTCTGTCGATTTAATTGGAATACCAACAATAATTTGTTCCGAAAACTAAAAAAGAAATTTCAGACTACCCTCGTTTGCGCTGCGCAATAGTTTTATTGTCGAAGGATAAAGTTTGGGATGTATTTATACAGTTATTTTGCTAAAAAAAACTCATCAAAATTTTGTCAAACAATAGATTGTTTCATTCATTCGTCTTCCCTGCCACGATTTTTTTTTGTTTTTTCTCTTGCCACATCTACATTTAAGTCTGTATTTAAAGTTCATTTTAGGTTTTTGTTTGTTTCGTTCCTTTTGTTTTTTATATGGATGAATGCGTGTGAAAGAAAACTTGTTAAACAAATGTCATATTTATTTCATATTGCTTTTTTACTAATGAACACACACAGACATAAAGAGAGACTCATTTACAAACGTACTAAACATTTTAATAAACTTTTGTTCACGGGTTCATCCTTCCACTCTAATGCGTACAAAAGATTCATGCAGATTTATTAACACATTCACTTTTTCCAAATTCATAAGTTCACAGTCAAGTTGTTGAAATAAATTTCATTACACGAGTAATTATTTTCCGAGTAAGCGTTTCTTTGTCCTCATTCTGATTGTTTTCTTTTGCCAATTTAATTTCGGGGCTTGCAAGTGTAAGGAAATACATGTATGTGTTTTATTATATAATACTAATAGGAAAAGGAACTTTAAATTAAATCTTCTTTATTTTGAAAGGGTTCTTTTTAACCATGAAGTCTTCAAAGTTTTTAAGAACAAAAAAAATCTTTTTTTATGTTTAGGAGGAGTTGTCAATTTGATGCAACTAATATCCTTTCAGGTGAGATTTTTATGAATTTTTTTCGGTTCTGGATTAATAATTTTTAATCTTATTTTACTTGCTTTATAATTTTATCAGTACCTTAAATGTTTGTATTATTTTGGACTCCCAGCTCTTTACGCTGACTGTAAATTTTATTAAAAGCTTAAATTTGATAAATTTAAGAAGAAATGTTTGGACTTTTTACACAGAAAAAATAATTTCAAACTTTTGATCAAGTAAGTCCCTTAATTAATTATGGGCTTGTTTTGATTAAAAGTTTAAATTATTCAATTAAAATTTTAATTAATTGTTGATTGGAGGGGTGTGATTGCCCATGTCATACGACATACACTTAAGCCAGTAAAGGCTTGTTGTGCGCTCCCTTTAATTATAAAACACAAACTGCCAGAGCTCTGCGGCAGGATTCGAACCTGCGACCTTCGCACTACGAGTCTAGTACACTACCTACTAGTCTACGAAGGCCAGTTAACTATCAGAGTATGTAATATAATTTATCCATCTAGGAAAACGAAAAATACTCGTATCTAGGTGTTATCCTAGACGTAGACTGAACGTTCAATAAAGGCTACTGTGATCTTGTGTATGAATATGTTTGGTCATAATTGGGCTTTAAGTCCTAAAATATTGAAAGAGATGTACCTGACGACCGCATAAAGTGGATTCCATCTGATTATAACCCTTCAACTATGTGATACCTCGGCTAGATATTGATAGATGCTTACAAGACTTCTCCCCACTCAGGGTCGAATCTGGTAGTGAAATATGATGAAATATGATACTCTTTTTGGCTTTGAAACAAAAAGGGTATACTTCACAGAAACAGAAAGGGACAGCAATGCTACAGGCAATAGCCAGACGCCTACTCTGCACCCCACTATAAAGATGTGGTATCGAGATTAGGACCTAAAACTAAGGTCACTTTAATCTGAATTCCTGCACTCTCGTGGTAACGAACGGAAGGATGAACTGCCCTCAATGTCGCAAATATTGTAGCGATCTCAATACTGTTTAAGCTCTATTAGAAACAGTATCTTCAGGCACTACCATCAGAGAGTCGAATACAGATGGCGCATATTGCATGCTTGTAAGGTCATTAGGGAAATGTGACCATATCATAACGACCAATCGGATCCATAGCAATATCTTTTCTTTGCGTTAGGTAGATACGTTAATGTCCTAGCCTCATAACGTATCCCCTTACGTGTTTTATATTTGTTGCTTTCTGCAACAAATCTAAAGAAGTGCACAATGAATAGATAATTTGTCATCATCCGTGCAAATGCACCCTATGACATTCTTCGCAGGTATTAACTGAACAATCTTTCTTTTTATCGAATCGTATGCACAGATGATACCTGCCAATCCATCATAAAACACACCAGCTTTCGAAAAAGTGTATGCAAAGTCAAAGCAACTAGGATCACATCTTTTTTTAAGTATAAGCTTAACTACGAAATAGGATTTTCGATTTTAATACTTTCCATAAGCTTTTACAAAAATTTTCTATTAAATCTACCTCACACGTAGCACAGCAATATTATTTATTTTAGAAATTTTAAATACTTAATCACTCTTAGAAAGCACTGGCTTTTTGGTTTGTTTTTTTGTTTTTTATTTTTTTTTTTTTTTTTTGCTAACAAAACATTTTAATCTTCTTAAAGTCATTTACATGACATGTTTATTTATATAAAATTTACTTAAAGCAAGAATTTCGACCCTCCATTACTTTTCGCATCAAAGTAACGTAATACGAGCACAACAACGCCAAAGATTTTTGAAATGTTTACAATTGATTAATTTTAAATTTCCTGTAGTACTAAATGATTTCCGTTAGTAAACGTATTTTGCCAAGCACACAAAAAGTTCTAAGGGATGAAAAGTTCCAAAACAAATTGTTTAATTCATATTTAATAACGACTATAAAATTATGATAAAATTGTGTAAGCAAAATAAGAAAAACTTTGAATATTGATTTAAATCTCAGCACATTAGAGTACAAATGAATAAGTATGGGCAAAAGCAAATAGACAGCCAAGTTTGAAATTATTGGCTGGCTGGAAAAGTGAATTACAGTGAGTTAAAAAATCAAGGAGATGGTTGTTTGTCATAAATTTGGTTGAAATGTATTCATTTTTAAATAAAATAACATAATTTTTATAATCTCATCAGACTCCATTAGAGAATGTTGTTTTTAATGTGTCAATGAAACATCATTCTTTAATGGATTCTGATGAGATTTGAACTCGAGCCCACAAAGAAAATATTTTTGCTTACGACACACCATAAAAAATTTGGCGCAGAATTAGAACAAATTTCAGGCAACTTAATACCCAACATATAAAATTTTCCTTAATAATTAAATAGGAAAATATCTCAAATAATTTTGCTAAAAGTTACATAGATTTACATAAAGAATCCTTAAAAAAAAGTATTTGTAAAGAAATTTGAGACCGTATTATGCGTGCATATGCCATGTGCAAAAATCAAGTTTTTACATGCTGTTTCCAGTTTCTCTGATTGTTGCAACATATAGTATCAATGCACTGCCTACATAACTCGGAGAGTAAGCCCATCTGAAAGATTTATATGAAAAGCACAAAGTTTATATAATGACAAGTTATCATTTTTCGGATTATTTGCGATAATACACTATATAAAGTCTTAACGATATTTTCAAATAATATAAGACAAGCCTGCTGATATTTCCACAAAAACTATAAAACGGGGCGGGTCGTTCAAATAATTGAGGACACATTTTGTTTTTTCTCAAAATACATTTTTTATAAAGATAATTATGTGAAATCATAATTTTCGACATTATCGTACAATGGATAATATTTTCTTAGTTTTATCGACTGAATTTCATATCATCTAGATGTTCTTAATTGGAATCTTGTAGCTGTATGTTGGGAAAAAAGAATCACGTCATAATCAGATGTTATAAAAAAATTTTTGATGTGGAAACTAAAACTTTAATCGTATTTTGACAAGTTCTTTGTCTTTTTAGATATGTACGTCTATGTTGCGATAAAAGGGAAATATACATTTTCTAGGCAAGTTGAGCGTCTGAGTTGTGTAAAAAAGATTTAAATTCTCCCCAATTGTTCGACTTAATGCTTGTGTTTACATTTCAATTTAATATTTCTGTATTTTGTTTTTCATTCTATCTTGTCAAATTAGTTAAAAAGATTTTACTTTTCACATGCCAACTTATATTTCCTTAATAAATGATAGTTTTTTGTAATCTAAAGAGGGTTCTTCAAAATTTTAATTGTTTTTAGATTTACAATTGTCACCCACTGTAGCTACGTGTGCAAAGTTATACATCGACATGCATTCATATAAATCGTTTGCATTATCAAAGTGTTAGAGTTGCAGGAAATCGTGTAATTTAATTTACACCACATTGCTTCTTATACATATACACACACACGCTGTATGTGCGTGTATACTTATCCAGCCACCAGCAAAAAAATGTTTGGTAATCATGTTAATTACAATCAATATGGCTTCAGTTGTAAAATATTGGCATGAACCATATTGGCCACTATCGCTAAACAGCACATTTTTGGTATTGCTGATATTGTTGTTGTTTTGTTGTGCAGTAACTTTTATATTGTTATTTATTTTATATTACAAATACAAGGTAAACATGTCTGTATATATTTATGTGGTATTTAAAAATGAATTTAAGATGCTGGTGTACGTATTGTTGTTGTTGTTTATTTTTCTGACAGCTCTTTGACTGAGGAATATTTAAATTTAATTAAAAACCCCTAAAATTTCATTGACAAAGTAATGAAATTGGCATTCATTTGTACATAATGACTTTTTCAAGGTATTTGATGAAAGCGGAAATTACTTTTGATAAAATATTTAAAAGTCTTGAATCTACATTAAAATATTAACTTGTCTCCTTTTTTCAGGGCAAGAAAATGCCATTTGTGTTGCAGACTGGCTCGACTGTGTGAAACTGAGAATCGTTATATAATGTAGCATTAGTCCTAGAGTTGGCACCTTGCAACTGACACTAATTAAAGTAGGCTTTTTCTTACTGCCAGTAATTATAATACCATTTAAGACACTAAAAAACTCTTGGTATTTTATGTAGGATATCAATAAATTAGTGAAAAATTTTATTTAACAAATGAAGTTGGACTTGACCTAAATTATTTTATGCCTTTTCTGGAAATTTCTAATATCCGTTTTTATAAATAGAGCCATTTATTTTAAACAAAATTCTCGAGGACAAATAAATCTTAGTAACATACATTATTAAAATGTATCATTTTTCACCATGACCTAAGCTCTCCAAAGCCAAATTAAAAATAAAATCCTTTTTTATTTTTGCTTAAAATGTTTTCTTTTCTATTGTGGACAATATGGCAAAACAAGGACAGTTCAATGCTAAAAATAATAATTATTACAAAAATATATAAAGAATAACATCCAAAAGAAACCTTGGACAATGTACAAGGATGTTTACTTAAAAAAATTATTGTTGCCATCGTTTGCATCCTTTCAGCATACAGGTACGATTTTAATATGCACATGACAATGTCATTGAATTCATATGTGAATAAACAAAAAAAAAACTATTTTCAATAAATTTAATTGAAAATGTGAAAAAAATATTGCTCAATATATTTTTAGAGAAAAAAGATAAAATAACAATGAATACCTTTGAGATTTGACAATGTCACAATAACTTTTAATATCTGTTTGAGTGAATGTTTGTCTTTTATTATGATAAGAAGGCCAAAATGCACAATGGGATGCAATGAAATAAATTACTTTTCAATGTGACAACATTTGAACACTTATAAACGAAATCAATATGTGCGAACGATATATAATATTATATATAGAAAGCTATACAGCGATGTTGATTTTTAAAACTCTTTTTCTACAGTTCCCAAAACATAATCGATATATACCTTAGCGCTTTAAAATTCATAAGAAATTACCCATAAGGTTATAGTCCACAGTAACTTAAGTAAACCTGCTTTGAAATAAATTAAAATAAGGTATGATCCGTAGTCTTTTGCAACACTGTCCGTTGGGATCTGTAATGTGATAGATGGTCACAGTTTTCAGGAAAATCTGTCAAAAAAAGTTTGAAACTTCATAAGTCAGTATTAAAGCAACTTAAGTCTCATTTCTTTTCTAAAAAAAGTGTAACATTTTTTAGAAATTCATTAGTTAAAAAATCAATTAGTTAATAATCATTTATTTATCGCCTTAATGTACAAAAATAAACTTCTTATAAGACTGCTTGCTCTTTTCCAATAATTAATAATTTTTAAAAATTTTATTTACAAAATAGCCGGGCCAGTGTAAAAAAGATCTTTTATTAAGGAATGCTTCCCGAACGAACTACTTCTGTGGACCTCGATTTCAAAAAAATGTACTTACAACAAAATTTATTTATTTTCATTATTTTAATGCAATCAGTATGTGAAAAAATTACTTTCAAATAAGGATTAAGTTATCCTGAGTAGCAGTGCACACTGACTCCAAATCAATTTTTTGCTTAAACTTTTAACAAAGTTTCTCTAGGTAAAAATTAATAGATACATTTACAGACTATGAAATATGCATATACTTCCTTCAAATAATTGTAATTAATCCTAATATTAACACATAAACATACTTAATTTTTTATTTCATTATTTTTCCTAATTTGCAACTTTTTATAAATTTTACAAATTTGCCATTATTTGCTTCCCACAACGAAAACTCTTTATCACGCCCAATCAAGTAACCTACACCTGCATGTTCTTACCCTTTTGCAAGTTCATGCCTAAAAAAACACAACATTTTGTCTATGAAACATATACGAGTATGTAGTTCATGTAGACAAAAAATCAAATAATTGCAAAACTTTATAATAATGACCAAGACCAATAAAGAACAATTTTAATTGTTCACTAGAATCTACTTATATTACGTTTTTATATATTGTAGACCTGTTTAAACAATTTTCTATCCTTATGATTTTATTTCTCTGTGAGGGATTTACTTGCAAGTGCTCAAACTTCGAAGTTTAAAAACGAGGCAAACTGAGAGTTTGGCCATCTCTTCTTTTAAATATAATTTCTGGATAGCTTGGAGTGTTGTCATTAAGCAGATATATCTTATAATTTTTAAAATTTTTCCAATTTTTGCCAAAAATAGTTTGATTCGGGACCAGTGTGCACTGGTAAATAACTAATCGTAATTGAATAAATGTTTTTTACAGAATAAAAAATTTTTTAACATATGGAAGGTACCTTTTAAATGGGTTTATAGGAATTAAAAAAAATAAATTCCTGCATTGACAAGCTTGTCTTAAAATTGTTGCAAATAACTAGAGTTCGCTCTGCTTCCGGATACAAAATAATTAAAGGATTTCTACAATTTTAATTCATTCACGATTTGAATTTGTATGAATTTTAAATACCACTTAATGGTCTCCTTAGAGGACCGTCTGGATAACCAATTCTATATAACTCTCTACTTTTCCATAAAGACTAGTTATCTCTCCGAGATGATATCTATTTTTACAATTGCTCTTTTATATTATTTTGAACGTTTCTTGCATGTCCTTTTATATTCCGTTCTACACCTATGTATACTCCGGAGCACCTAAACGAGAAATGAGCTCTGTTAAAGAAAGTGGTTCTTGTTTCTGATACTTAAATTTAAATTTTTCTTCACACACATTAAGACTGTACACGCTTGCCGAACAAGTATATTCAGAAAATATTAAGAATGTATTGCTCTTGTGGTTATCTCAAGTCTCTTATGATTCTGGTCAGTACTTTTGAATTATATTTATTAAGTTGTAATTTTATTTTATTGAGGAAATGATGGAATCCATTTATTTGAAGACGATCGTTTCGATGAGGTGAGAATATATGACCAAATATTAAATACACACTAACAGACTTGTTTAAATTATTTAATTTTTTTTAATTGAAAGCACTGCTTCCTAAACTGATTTCAGAACAGTTTGAAATTATTATTGTAATCATTTTCTCAATCGATCGAAATTCATCCCAACACTTCAAAACCATAATTTTGAAATCGGTCCATTTCCATCACATGACTACTTATCAAAAGCAACAAAAAGCCTGTAAATCGTTTGAAAGAAAATAATGATACCATACCCAAAATGGTTACGTTTTCATAAATCTTCTAGAAATATGTCAAGACCTTTAGTTTCACATATTTTAGGTACGAACAGCCAAAAATCTGCATTATATTCAGTTGTTATTCAAAAGGCAATACGTTTTGCAGGACGTTCGGTCCCAATACCGCCTTTTTAACTGCTTTATAATTTAAATATTTATAATATAATAAATACAAATTTACTTTAAAAATAAGTCATACGTACGAAAATTATCCACATAGAGATTTTATCGAATCATTAATACTTTTTAAGTAATCGTTCAGTGTGCCACTGTGCTTAAGCAAAAGGTCCAGCTACGCATGAATTCTTTTAACAGCCGTCTTCCCATCAAAAATAAATTATAATAATAAAGGATAAAATACAGAAAATAAAGGATATACTTTAATATATATATGTGTGTGTAAATATGTGGGTGCGAGAATATCCTTTATGATTAAATAAGTAATTAAAACAAACGTGTTTTTAATTACTGAAAAACAATAACGCGCCTTTTCAAATAATTAACAATAACACAAACTTTCAAATAATATCAACAGCAATAAAAGTAATAAAAGGAAAATATGAATCGTTAAATTTATCATGAAAGTTTTTAAAATGTTGAAGCACTTTCACACGCTTTTCAATGGTTGAAGAACTGAAAATATTTTTCTGTTGGTAAACAAGCTTTTTTAATATCTAGGTTCCATTGCATTCGCGACGAATTATGAGCACACTAATGGGTTAAGGCCTCATTTTTGACAACATCAACACAGTGAAGGAGACTTAGAGGCCAGTTATAGAGTAACACCATCTTAAAAATGCAGAATAGTCTTAGATTTATTTGTTTGATATCTTTAATGATGAATTTTGGTTAGTCCACATCTTTCGATACAATGGCCTTTAGACGTCCTAGATGTTTTATTACGCTGCCACTACTCCTTGTGAATGAAAAATATATATTAATACTTCGAATATATAAATTACGATTTTTAATGTTGGAAAGCACGTATTTAAGTAAAACAACGAACTATCTTTAGAGTCCTCTGAACTACCCCAGCAACCAAGGGAAACGTTGGAAAACTAAACTTAAATCAGTGACGGAAAAGTTGTTACGATCGTACTTTTTTTGATACTATTTGATTTGAAAAAATACCGTGTTACTCCTCTGTTACATTTGATACTCTCAGTGATACGTCTTCAATTCATCTGTTTTAGTATAGCTATTGTTTGTTTTTTACATAACTATTAGTTAAAATAGATTGTTTAGTTATAATAATGAATTTGTATTTAAACATATATATATATTTATGTCCTCTGTTAATTTTTTTTTGATTATGTAAAATTTTATATTGGGTATTTTTTAAGGTATAAAACTTTAAATTGAAATAAATCCTAGGTGAATAACGCTACTGGTATAGATTTGGGCTTATTTAATGTGATGGAGGAGGTTTTTTTTGGAAATGGTATTAAAATGTAAGAGAAAATTATTTTCGAAATAAACCCAAATCCATTAAATTGGCGCTATTTATCTAGGGGCTATTTCGGTTTAAAGTGATATACCTTAAAAAGTACAAAATAAATTTTAAAAATGTTTTGTTTATACTATAAACTTTATAGGTAAAATGAACTTTTTATGTATTGATTTATGGTTTTTGTTAACTTTTTGTTTTCATAAAAATTTTTTTACTGTTTAATAAAAATTAAAAAAAATAAGATTTGTTACTCTTGAGGTTAAAAAAGTACTCTCAGAAAAATTTTTTGATACCGAAATGAAAATCTCATTTCCCATCACTGACTTAAATACAGTATGTGGGATTAAAAAAGTATATTTTGTTTACAAGTGCTATTGTCATACGTTAAAAGGCGCTCGGTTACCTTTTCACAGTCACTATGGGCGACTGGTCAGCGGGTAGAGGGTTTCCCTGTACAGAAGGCAGCTTAACGAAGCTATCTAACACTTTAGATTATGTTGCCAAAATTACTTGTGTTTTAGGCGGTAATCGCTTCAATAGCATAGTCCTTCAAAAACCTGTAGTGCTTTCACCACTAGCCAAGTGTATAATTTCTCGTAGAAAATTACTTGGTGTCGTACGTGTGGTGGGGAAATCTATGATTAGGACTTTGACATAATTTCCTATTTCTTTATTGACATCAGTAGTAGGTTTATAATAATGATATTCACTTAGTTAATTATATATGTACATATGTTGGCATCCAAACCCAGTGCTCTTCGCACTGGGTGAATAAATCCATTCACCACCGTCCCCGTCGTCCCTTCCAAGGGTGCGGTTCGACATGTGCCCCTAATAGGGACGACATGGTAGCAAATTATGTACAGGCTGCAGAACCATGTACAGACACCTTGCTAAAGTGCTGGAGCTACTTAACCTCCTACCACCCCAATGGGCCAGCAGTAAGATACCCCCTATCTTAATGGGCACTCACCAACCGCAACCACCAGGGCATCTCTGTCGAATAGCAACAGCACATAGAGATATTTGGCCTGAAGAGAGCATCTACAACCGGTCACTAGCACCGTATTGCAGACACACTCATCCGACCCATAACTCTTTCGGCGTATCTTTGGGTTTTAACCACAGCCACCACGTGATCCCCGAAGGGGCCTCACCAATAACCAGTTTAGGGGCTAGTCGTTCCGGTGGTACCAGATAGGAACTCTGGTCGGTCTTGTGTTAAAAACACCTTTTATTTTAGGTCCCGTGCAAACCTGAGGTATCGGTAGCACCTCTACCCAGACAAGCATAGGCAAAGCTACTTCCTTAATTACTTATATGCACGCCCGTTGCCCTGGTTTCAGGGATTGGGTAGCAACATACAAGTTTTTAGGGGTATCATCAAAAAGGCCTAGGTCCGGAAACCCTATACCCTAGGAAGCACAACACCAAGCCACCAAGACAAGATGTATAATCCGTGCCCCCGGGGGGAACTGTGTAGACTGTTAAGAATTGCTAAATTCGTGTGGTAGTCATTCGGAACGGGCACCACGAACTGGGATGCCATACTGATAAGGCTATTGTCATCAGCTGGTATCGCTAACACTTCTTGAATACTTCTGGTTTATGCGATCATCCAGTGTAATCCAACTTAAACTAGTGTATGTCAAGAAAACAGTGGTGACATTAATAAATTGTTAAAGAAACGACTTTTTTCCATTACATTAATATAGTAATACTCGCAGCACAATTATACTACAAGTCCGCACGGAAAACACATACTCTTACTTAAAACGACTAACGCTCATACATGTATTGGGCGATTGTACTTACGACACTATAATATATTTATACCTTGTGGAGTCACAAATGCCTATTATGGAAATTATGAACCGAATGACTAACCTTTACCAAATCGTGTAATTTACCTTCACTGTTACAATACACTGTGTACATATAGTACGCTAATGACTAAAAACGCAAATTTGCTATACACTTTGTATCAAATATTCGCGTATACCACATTAAATTGAGATATTGTATAGTATTTACTAATATGTTCACTATACGAATACGTATATAAGTTAAACTAAGAACGACTTGGATGCGTATAAGCATAATGCCAACGTGAACTCGTACACACTTACACATATATGATACCGGCTGATTCATTAGTCACCAATTACCTCTCTATGACGCGAATTTTGCATATAAAAATTAAATGATTATACCCATTTGTATACTGTGTGTACATAGATGTAATCTATTCTGACAGGAATGACACAGCGATGACTTATTGTCATTCTCTGATATACATATATGTTTATATGATTCATGAATTGCCAGATAAATATTGCAGATGTTTATAGGTAATGCGATGCTTAAATGGTATAGAAAAGGTTTTTCAGAACTCTTATTGTAGTTCGTCCTACTTGGTACTTTATTTGCCCCAACGATTTCTAACTATCTGTGAAAGGAAAAAGATTTTATGTATTAACTAGAGATGCATTTAAAATTTATTGCAGCTGTTATTTTCAGATGCCACGATTAAAATTTAGGTACTTTAATATTTAAATAAATAAAAATAACAACAAATTACAATTTATAATTTACGTATGAACAAGAAGAGTTCGGTTATTCCACTTTCCAACATCAATTTTACTCACTCATTCATTCGCAGAAATAGAATAAAATTATTGTTTTATTAATAAAACATTTTTGTTAAATGATACTTTAATCCCATACATTATAGTGAATATTAACATGTCATTGATTGGTTGAGTGCGATGCGATATACTTACACTTGTTTGAATTACCACCTCTTTCAATATCGTATAATCACATGTTTATTATTTTAAATTCATATTTTTTGTAATTTATATAAAACTGTTATTGTTTACGGGTATATGCCACACACTCACTTAATTTATTTAAACAAAAACTTTTATATTGCGATTTTCATATTTCTTCCATCACTATTTTTTTAATTCCTTTTCCTGAAAGCAGGGCAGAGCTGGCAGTGTTTAATTTATAATGTTTTTTATTGTTTTAAATTAATTACTATTGTTTATTTAATTTATATACGCTTATATTTTTAAAAGTATTTAAGTGTTTTTTATTTATTTGTTATTATTTTATACAGAAAATGCTGTATTATTATAATGATTGTTATTAATCTTATTTTTTTTACTTAAATATTGAAATGTTTAATATGTTTTATTTTTTACTTCTCTTTCATTAATTTACATAACTTATTAGTTTGTTTTAATTTTTCGGGCATGTTGTTAATTTATGTTTTATATTATTTAATTATTAACTATTTAAATTAAACAAACATGTTTAATATACTATTCTAATTTATTATTTATGCCAACATTTAATTGCAATTTAGATAAAGGATCTGTAAATAAATAAAGAAGTAGAAATACATTCATTAGTTTATTTGACTGTATAAAAATAAAAAAAGTTACAAAGTATTCAAGGTATATGGTTAGAAATAATTTTAAGCTTATAGTCCACTAAAATCATACAAAATAAGGGCAATCCATATAAAATGGTTGTTTCTTGGGCTACACGTGAGGAGTTTCATTTTACCCGCTTTCTAGAAAATGAGGTTACGACTAGCCTTTTGGGAATATGAAAATCTTTCAGTTATATTTCAAATAACTGTTTGCTGTAAATTTTATAAATAAAAATTTATAAACGAAAATTTATTAAAGTTCCATGATTTTTCTCTTCAGAGAGTAATAACTTTCTATTGATTTCTAAGTCCGAACTATTAATTCCGAAAAAAATTTTAACGCTTTTCAAATGAATCAAAAATTAATGTCAAACGGCCGCCAACACTTTTTAAAATCGAACTGAATAGCTTTTCCTAAGGGGAAACATTTTTAGTGAATGGATCCTTTTAAGGCCATCTTAATATATACATATTTAAATTTTTTTAATTTATGACCACATACTCTCAAAGCTGTTTCAAAATGGGATTCATATTTTATGTCACTTCAAATCGTTTTATGTTCAATATTTGCTGCAACTTCATTATTAATTTTTTATTTGAAGGTAAATTCATAAATTTACGTACATCCTTATATGTTCAAAAGCACTTAAATCAATACCATATGCTCCCTAATAGTCACCCAATAAATTTTACAATGCCAACACCCGCGTGCACTCACACTCACATCTTTACTCGTACCCTCAATATGCTAATGATATTAAATTTAGGTACAACAGGAAACAGATTTTGGGTTTTAGTGGTTGATTACAATTGACACTGGCTAATAAACTTTAAGGAATCTCAAATGCCTACATTCAGCAGTTAATGAATTAATGAAGGTGCATAATGCAGCTTTAGCAAATAAAAAATTACAATGTGTTTTTAACCAGGAGGTGAAAAGATAATTTTGTATTGCAAGGAAATATATAGTAGTTTGTTGCAACAATGCTCGTTGCAAATGAAATAAAAGAAAACTTATAAAACTTAGGTAGCAATTAACACTTTCATTTTGTAACTTCTCCCCATAAAGTACCTGGTCTAGTGTAATATCCTGGATAAATAAATATATATTAAATGAAATATATTTTAAAAAGTCAATTCATCACTTTTACATGAGTTTCGAAATATTGCAATTAGCAGTATTTAAATTTCAAAGACATTTTAATAAAAACAAAAATAACAAATTTTATAGAAAACAATATAATGTTTAAACTGCTCAAAAATTTTTAAAGTAAATGAACTTATGCGACCTCCTCTGTTAAGAAAGAGGATAAAAGTTTTAGACTGACAAAATAAAACCAAATATAAATATCCTTGAACTGCCTTTAAAAGCATTTGAAAATATTTTTTTGCATGTGTGTGCAAATTGAATCCCAAAAAAGCACAGAAACACAAATGTAATCAACAACGACAGCGGTCTCAAACTTTTCTTTATGAGTATGAAAAATTGTTAAACAAGAGATGTACTCATACATTTTCGTATCTATGTACATACGTTTCAGTTTTACTTTACTGCAACAATTGCTGTAGCTCATGGAGCTGCTAAATCACTGATCACTCGGAGGTTGGTAATAAAGATGCCACTAGTACTGCCTGGCATAAGCTTTAATTATAGTAGAAATTGAGGTCCACAACCAACAAAATGGTTGCCAAGGCGCATGAAATGCCGTGCATTACCATTTTTAAAGCCCATTTACATATATCATAATGTGTATAAGAACCATTCCCGGTTTTCGGATATAAAATTATTAGAAACAAGTCAGTTGCCGTTTGGTTTCTGTTTTAAAAATATTTACGTATATAAATATATGCTGGGAGATCAAATCTTATTAGTAATAAGCACATGATTATATCCTTGATATGCAAGGCGAGAATCAATATTAAAAAACTATGTTGTCATTGTTATGTTGTAATTGTTGTATAATCGCATCGGGCCACATAATGATCGTTCGCTGAAATGCAAAATAACGTAACTAAATATTTAATTTAATTCCAAGAACAACTAATATCGTATAAAAAATAAAGACAGCGGAAACTCTCCTTCGATTTATAAAAAGGAAGATATCCTTTTATTTAACTCTTTTTCTTGATTTTCTGAAAGAAAAAATATTGAAAATAAAAAATCGTAGGCACAGTTTTACACTGCATCATGGTTAAATGCAGGGAACGGATATATAATTCTGATAAAGTTTTAATATGGTTATAGCAAAGGTATTATTTTCTCCGGAAAAAACCGTACGTTCATGAGAAACAAGTAGATTAAAAATACTGCAAAACTGAATTTAATTATAATAGGCTTATTTATATTTATATCGTAATGTCTAATTTTCAATGTGGTGGTAGAAACATATTATGATCACTCCGAATAATATTATTTTTATGTGATGCATTTCGTTATAAAAGTGGCCTTGTTCTGGTAATAATATGATTCGGTTGTAACTATAGGACTAAATAAATCATAATTTGGTACTCCAAACTGTGATCATCTCAACCATATATTTTCTTTGTGTATAGTTAGAGGTACATTTCGCCGGCTGTATGAAATATCGCCCAAAAAATAAAAAAGCCCAAAAATAAAAATTAATAATTTCCAAAAATGTTCATACATTACTTATATTTTGGAAATAATTTAATGTTTTTAGATGGAATTATTTTATTTTAATGAAGTATTTTAAATCTAATAAAACAAGTTATCTAATATTATTTCATCGGGATAAAAATTTGGGACATTAATTTTATTTGGGGCGTACGAGTGTATATGTATACATGTTCTTTAGTTCATTGTGGTTTTTCAAACCCGGCCTCTATCTTTAAAGTATTTCTGTATTGTTGGCTTTCGACCGGTTTTCTGCAATCCTATCTTGCTATCGACTTATTTCACACCCTTTGTGTTTGAAAGAATATTGCGACTTATTTAGTTTTTTTTTTTTTTTTTTGCATGAGGGTTTTCCACTATAAAAAGTCCCA
Organism: Germaria angustata; assembly: GCA_963681545.1. Taxonomy (NCBI): domain Eukaryota; kingdom Metazoa; phylum Arthropoda; class Insecta; order Diptera; family Tachinidae; genus Germaria; species Germaria angustata. The sequence continues at coordinate 41,624,548 of OY813000.1, read as the reverse complement.
AATTTTGGTGTTATGTAGTTTTCAAATTAACGAATAACTTCGCTTTCTTTGGGATTTATTTCATTTAATTTCGTTTTTTAGACCACATTTCATTGGGCGTTATTTCATTGCGATTTGTTTCGTTGAGTAGTATTTTATTCAGCCCATTACGCCTTATTACCGTTATTGGTGGTAGTAAAAAAGCAACTAATATTTCATTAATAAAACATGTATAATTCCGAGCGCTTCGAGAAAAAGGAAAAATTGTTCATATTCTTATTGCAAATATCTTTCTTTACATCATTTCAAATTAAATGACGTAATGCAAAAGAACTCAAAAGTGAACATGAGTTAATTTTTTTGTTTGGTGTTACACCCCTTTTCGTAGTTAAAATTCGTCCGATAAATGAATGCGAATCGTATTACTAAATACCCATTGACACAAATTTTGCATCACTGTACTGATTTATTTAAATATTCTGTGGCTGGTTTGTAATCTCTTTCTCCATATTTCTACCATTAAAGAATCAATGTTCGTTTTTTCTTTAACAATCGGAAACTCTTTTTATTTCAATAAAAAAATTTTAAATAATGACACAAAATATTTGATCTAAATCCATTTTGTTGAACGATAAAGCACAAAGTCATGCATTTATTAGCAACGATTTGGCTATTAAAGAGTTATTATTTCCCTCTACTTTATATAAACTTCATAACGAAGTTTTTTCTTAAAAAACCCACACCCAATTAGATATTATTTTATTTATGTAAATATAAACACATACACACCCTCATGATGACGATGAAAATTGGGTTATTTTTTCATTTGGATTTAGTATGAGAGTTGCTGTGTCAATGTAAATATGTTTAGTATTGGTTTTTTTTATTCAAGGCCATTTCGTACTTTCACTCACACATTCACATTTATTAACCTGCACATACATGCAAAAACAGTGTTATATTTTTGCAATTTATTATCCATTTATTAGCTTCAACTTGCTTTTATTATTGGCTTATAATTGCTCTAGTTTTTATTACAAATTATTTTTTATCATTATAAAAAAATATATATATGACGTGTTTTCGTATAAATTATTTTTAATACCTTCACCAACATACGGTCTTACTGTTGGCTGTTGCACGAACGAGCGCAAACTTGGAAGTTAATTTTCAATTTACATATGTACGTGTGAGGTACTCTATTTTGTTTGTTATTAAATTTAGGTTTTTTATTTAATTTAGGAAATATTTTTATGCACCATGAATATATTCTTGGACGATTTTTATGCTGAGATAAATGTCTCCCGAAGGATGATTAATTGTAAACGGGGGTAAAATAAACACTACAATAATTATATATGACAGGTAGGATAATATGTTCAAATTGTATGGAATTCTAATATAGTATTTAAGAATTTTTTTCTTTAATAACACGTGTATGAGTTGGTATGCTTTTCAACCATGACTCGGCTAAAGTTACCTGTAATGAAATGCACTCATATATGTACACAGCGAAGCCAAACACTCTATTTTTATATGGATTTTGTATGTTCTTTGAGGCGAACTCATCGCGAATTTTTTCTAATAGTATCCATTGCATAAAAACCGAATTGTATGTGCACATATTTTTTAAATGTTTAGAAATTAAAATTTTTTTAATAGTCACGAAACTAGATTGTATATAATTTTTCTTAATATTAAAAAAATCCTATATCTGATCTATTTAAATTTTTAGTAAGTATTTATTAATTCTTTTTAATTATATATAATAACATGTCAAATGTAACTTAGAATATATTTTTTCTAAAAAGCTTTCACATAAAACATGTAAATATGTTTCACCGTCGCCCCGAAATTACCTTCACGTATCTGTAAAATAGTTTTTTTTTTTTTTTTTTTTTTATTTAATCTTAAGTTGTAACAATTTGTTTTAAGAAATTGGTGCAATAAAGCACTTTTTTCGTCAAATGTAGTGCTTGAAGTTCCTCATCGATTAGCCTAAAAATAACTATCCACAGCCATGGAAGAATTATTCCCTGTTCAAACCCCAAAATTATTTTTTTATTTCACTGTATACGTTTCTTTTTCTAAATGTTTTATATTTATATTATTGTCCTGAAACTATCTCTGCGTACCATTATATACTCGTAAGCCAGACAGTACAGTAGGAAATAGTACAATTAACATATAACGCAGTCGTAAAATTGATGCAGAGAATATTAAGAATCCCAATTTTGATGCCTGTTCATCTTTAGAAATCCATTCCGAAAATTTAGCTCATTCACACTTAAATTTTTTTTAATTTAACATTAGTTTTCCCATCCTTGTAGTGCAATCATATGAAGACAATTCTTGGAAATGGTCCGAAGCATAAATATCTTTGGAGTGACACCTGCTGTACGCCACAAAATAACAACGAAATATTATGGTCAGCTTTCCTCCAATGTTTGTATAAAAAATAATCTGAAATTAATAGTTAAAAAATTAAAGTGATTGACCCTTTCCATGGTGCAATTGACCGGTCCTTAACTATCAATCCATAAAATTAACTTTATAAGTTAATGAACAAACAACGACAGATTTTATAGTTTACTAGCTGACCCGGTTAGCGTTGCTGGCCCTAATCAAACATTAGTGTTATATTACCACACGATTTAAATTGAGCTTTTAACGAAATTTACGTCCTTTAAATAAAAATCCATTGAATACCTATCATAAAGTTTTGGGGTCCATACGTTACATATATATATATATATATATATATATATATATATATATATATATATATATATATATATATATATATATATATATATATATATATATATATATATATATCCTGTTTTATATGTATAGATCTTTAACTTATTGTATAATGTTGCACCTGAGTAAGCGCGGAATATCTTGCGTTATCGAATGATGTAAATATTTTGTAAATAAACCGAAACCTCGGATTTTTTAATGCAACATTTCGAAAGTTTTAAAATTTTGATATTGAATCATTATTAACATAGATTTTTTGTAAATATCTTCGGAACTACATAACCGATTTAAGAGTTTGATATCTCGTTTTAAAAAACATGAAAACGGCTTTCCAAAAACAAGGAAAATAAAATAAAAAAAAGCACAAAAAATAAATATATGTATGTGTTATTGGTGGTTCAATATGAAAATTCAATTTTGCCACGCCCTTCCGCCCACAGACGGAAAAAATCAGACTTCACAGTGTCACCCGCCCGAGTATTCTGAATGTTCCCTGAAAATTTCGTCAAAATCGGCCCAGTTGTTTTGGAGCCATTACGTTACATACATACATACATATACACATCCTATTTTATATATAGATAGATTCGTCTTTGGCAAGTGAATTAAATTTTAAAAAAGTTTCATTCAATAAAATCAAAGTGCTTAAATATTTTAAATTCGATATATTTTCTCTACATAAAAACTCATTAAGTGAAAAATTATTTCAAACGTCAAGCTTGAAAGAATGGGTTTTTTTTATTACAATAAACTTTTAGAAAGAACCAACCAACCTCATGAATATTTTTTTTTTTTCAGAAATGAAAACGCCATTGAATATTTACCATATGTAAAAATAATAATGGAAGTTGTTACTCTTTATGGCACATTCGAAAGTTTCAGATATATCCGATATGATTTTTCACAAAGTATGAGTGTCCTTAACATTTGTTTTTGTGGAAATAAAAAAATATTCCTCGTAAATCAAAAATTAAGTCTTTGCCCGATAACACCGGACGCAGTCTGAACCGCATTCAAAAATTTACGAAACCGTAGCCACTAAAAGTGTATCCTCATCTGTTATTTATTTTTAAATATATTTATTTGGGAAATTCTCAATTCTATATATATATATATATATATATATATATATATATATATATATATATATATATATATATAGTCTATTTAAATTTTTAGTAAGTATTTATTAATTCCTTTTAATTATACATAATAACATGTCAAATGTAATTTACATGATTTTCTCAGAAATATTAATATATACATGTGTACATGTATGTACAAATACAAACATATATATGTTAGTATTTCTTTATCTCAAACTGACTTCTCAGTCCGCCCTTTATAATTGCAGTACTTCGTTGTGGCTCACTTTAGATTTCCTTAAATTTTATTGACATTTTATAGAAGTGCGTGTTACTTAATGACGTATGAAAAATTTAATTGTAGTAACGAAAATGGCAGCACATGCACTCACTCATTAAAACATATACATATACAAACATACGTTTAAACAATCAAACAAACTTTCGTAAATTTAAGTTTTTAAAGCATATTTTTTATATTATATATCTATCAGAAACAAAAAAAAAACAGCAAACGTCCTTAGCCTTATTTTGTTTCAGTACACAGTCACACGTATATGCACACAAGCACACACGCATACTTCTATTCACACACACACACACGAGCATTAAAGTTCATACACATATTGTGTGAGACACCCAATTATTTAAAACTGATACAAGGGCCTGAAAAGCCCATACAGATACGAACTGGGTGCTTTAAGGATATTAAGGAGGCAAGGCAAAAAATTGTTATTCTTAATTCTCACTTACATATATATTTTTTAAATATTATGCAACTTAAATTCTGTAAAATTATTTTATTTTAATTATTTTCTTGCATTATTTTTGTACACTTACTTTATTTTGAATATTATTTCGTTAATATGTACTACATTAAATATTTCTACATTGCTATACTTTAACATTGACGTCAATTTTTTTGCAAAAAAAAAAACACTTATTTTTGGGGCAACTTTTTCAAGGGAGACTTTATTGTATATTTTGTTTGGTTTCTTATTTGTTTTTAACTTTCACTTTTCATTGATTTTTTTTCTTACAACAGACCCATTTGTTTAACCATTTTTTGAAACTAATTTTTTTATAAAGTATATTATATTATATTAAATATATACTTCTTTTTCAAAACACTTTACACGTTAATGCGTTTAATTATTTGCTAATTTATTTTTATAATTTTCTTTAAAATTAAAAAAAGAATTAATTCTATTACACTTAAATTCTCTCGTTTCGAAATTTGTTCCAAACGCTTTAACCACCAAAACTCAACTGATTCTGTAAATATGTGTTAAGTACCTTCTGAAACACATCGACAAAATCTGTAATACCCTCTTTTTATATTCAATTTTTTTTTGCTTTACTGTAGATTTGTGCAAAAACATAATCTCTGCTCAGAACACAGAATTTCCTTTGGAAAAATATAGGGAAATTTTTTGTAGCTTTTGAACATAAACCTGCGCTTTACTCAATACGAAAGGTTCTCTCTGTGTATGATTCTCTTTGCATTTGCTTTCTTTTCTTATTTACTTCCACCACATGCGAGTGTGTACTTGTGACTGTTGAAAATAAAAACAAAGATTTTGTTTATGTTTTGCTTACAAATTGGTTTCAATGTGTTTCATTTTGTTTACTTCTTTACCTTCTTGTTCTTCCTTGTTAGTTATTGTCCTCTGAGCGGGGAGGATGCGACATACATAGTTCTGTCTGTAGAAATACAAGAGCTTCCAAGTAAGTTAATAAAATCCGCAACTTCCCAATAAAATAATCTTCAAAAAAAAATCAATATGGTCGGAAAGTAGTGAAAATTTCATCTTTGCCGATGATTTCAACATAGGATTGTCATAGAAAGATGTTTTTTGGTCCTGTTCATCCAATCTGGGGTCATATTCAAGGTGTTATGAAAAAAATAAGTTTTCGGAAGTACTTAAAATGCTTTTTCATGCAACAGTATGTTTTAGTTCGTAAATTATATGAAAATCATCCTTATTACATGTTTATTTATCTTCATATACTAAACATTTTTAATTGATATTTTTTTCGAATGGCTTTGGACTGGAACTTAGGAATATTAACTGAATTATTTCCTATTCCCAACATACTAAGAAACCTACTATTTTGTTAGCTTTGAGAAAATACTCATAACTTCATATTAAATAACGAATAAACGAAATAATCACTACGAGAAATAGAAATAAGTTTTTTTAATGAATCAAGATTTTTCCAACTTTCTCCATTTGTTTTTTATTTATATAAAGCTTTCAAATATGTATGTCATAGAATTATTAATTAGAGAAAAAGTTAAAATTGAAAAAAAAAATGTCAATACAAAAATTTTACCAACGAATATACATCTAATTATAAAGCTTTTGGACATGCAAATGCCACTAATTACTTTAATATGAATCGAAAGCCGTAAATATGTTTGTGTGTATATACATGTACATGTACATATTTATGTGCAAGTATCGGACTTTCTAGGCGCAGCATAATATGATTCACACACTCAGCTTGCGATTCAAGCAACGATTGAAATCTAGATTTCTATTGTCCATTAAGCTACTATGTTTTAAATCTTGCGTTAGTCTATTATATATAAAAATACGTAAAGTCCACAAATTATTAGCGCTTTCATATATTTAAATTCTTGCATCATGAACTGAACTCTAATGCTCAGATTTGTTGTTACTTGGACTCAGAAACGGAATAAGTTTGAACTTAATTTTTGCTTTATTTGAAACTAAATTTTCAGTTGCAACTAAGACCTTAGTTGCAACTAAGTCGAAACTAAACATTTTGCAAAATAGTTTTACCGATGGCCAAAGATAGTTTAGACTTAAGTCTGAACTAAATGTAAATACGAATATGCGCCAATATATTTTTACTTACATGTATTCTTAATTGATGTTTACTATTTTTAAATAAAGGTTTTATGTAAATTAATTGGATTTTTTCTACCTACATTTACGAGTACATACTATTTAGGTAGTAGTGCATTTCCTACAAGTACAATAAAATAAAAACAACGTGGCTTTTTATTATTATTTTTAGTGCCGGAATGTCAAATAACTATTGGTTTGTTCGGAAAGTAATTTCCTTTAGTTTTATGAAAATGAAAGACTATTTTTATCTTGTATATTATACGGTCAAATTATATACATTTAATCTGTGAGCAATCTCATGAGTTGTTATTTGCCTGCATGCGGCTGAAGTTTATAGTTGGCAGTGGTAAAATAAATAAATAGCAGAGTCAAAAATACTTTTTTTATACATTTTCTTAAACCAAGTATAAAACGCTTGGCTCTAGAATAGATTCGATAAGTGCTAAATTTGGCTTTAACAGACTTGGCGTCCACCACGCATCCCATCCAAAAGCTGTGCATCTCGGCTCCTTATTATCGAATATACATATCTGTTCGTTCTTGGAACAACTTTATAAAATTTGTGTAGTATTTATTATATAGTTTTTTTTCTTTAATTGTTTAAATTTTAATATTTTAATTTTTATATTTTTCTAATATTAATCTCATGTTCATAAACTGAAGCTCTTACCACCTTAGCTGCAGCAGCATTTAAAATATCCGCAACACAAAGTCTTTTAGCACATGATTGGGACTTTTCATGACAAATATTATTCTTTCTTGAATTTTTAACAAGGAGTTTTACTGAAATGAAACGCTGAAATTTATAATAAGCTTCTTCTTTCTGTGTACTTCCTCTAAAATTGTGATTAAGTGATAGAATTTTGTTGGCTTTTCTTAAAGAAAAAGCAAACTTGTTAGTACTTGATTTTAGAATTAGTTCTTTTGCGAGTAAAATAAATCAATCGTGGGGAACACACGCTGTCGCCTGCTTTGCAATATATAAAATTTTTTTCCAATATTCCTAGTATAAAAGAAAACATAAGGTCATAGCAGTTTAACGTGTGAACATGCCTATTATAAAGACTTGTTTTCAATTATGTATCTTAAATTATAGAAATAAATTGCCTAAAAATGAATACAAGTTGCCTTTAATCTCATTCAAAACAATCTCTTCTTTTTCCAGCATTACTTTAAAAAAATAATTAAATCTTTTTATATCCCGTGCCATACAAGAGCACATCAAAAGAGTACAATATTGTATGGAACACAATTTTTAAACTTACTCGTAAGTACTCGTAACAAGCTTGTCTATTAGGAAATGTGTAAAGAAGGAAAAAATGCTTAAACGGAAATTAAATATTTTCCTCTATTAGACACTTTTACAGTTGGCTGTCAAAAGAAATTTTCTTTAGACTTAAGTAGAATTATGAGTTTGTACTTTCTAACAACTCCAGTCTTAGAATATTTTCATCTTTTTTGTTTGTTTTTCTATTTGTTCATTAACGTTTACAATGCCTCTGAACATCATCATCATCTTCATCATAATCTTAAATTAAAATATTCATTTTAACTCCCATTGATGTCCTTGAACTTAAAAAAGGCCCTTTCAATAACCAAACACAAAACAACATGGCCATGTTCATGCAAATGTGGTTGTAAAAGCCCAGGGGCATAACAACCCATCTGCACTTGAAGTGTTCGTAAGAGAGTGCAGTTCGAGAAAGTTTCTCTTTTTGTGTTTTCGTTTGTGCTTTTGGAAAATGTATGTGTTTCTTACTTTTCTAATAAGGCTGTTGGCTGTCTTACCGTCTATTTTCTTTTTGCATTTGTGTTGTTGTTAAGAAATTTTTATGTTTCATTGTTTTAATCTTTATTCTCAATACAATTTTTCTCTTCTGCTGTTTTAAATTTGCTGAATTTTAAATCCTTCAAAATCAAAATCAAAATAATTTTGAAACAATTCAAATAGTCTGCCGTTCATTTTTTAATTCCGTAAAAGACCTCTAATTTCTAATTTTATTATTTATTTTATTATTTTTATATTCTGATTGTGAAAATATAATAAGAAAGTAGTATTAAGCACCGATTTACATATTTTCATATTTTGCTGTGGGTTAAGCTGTATATGTGCCTGCACTTTGTTGGAGCCAACGCCGACTTATCAGTAGACTTTAAGCTTAGTGTTCGAAAAATTTGGCTTTTAAAGAATCTCTCAAATAACTAATGAGAATTACAAAACTATTACCACACTACAAACAACTTTTAATATTTTATTATTCAAAAAACAACTTCCGATTGCCGTTGCACTTTAATATGCGCTTTAAGTTTTTATGTGATAAATTTTTTTACTAAAAGGCCTTAAAGAATATTACAGATGTTATATACATTACATATTTTAATACTGAAATTGGAAATAGGGAAAATTGGTGGGTTTTTATAGTCCACTTTAACAAACACCTTGTCTTATTTTCGTGAACACTACGTACGGTACTCCTAATATGAGTGAAAATTGGGTACACTTTTATATCAAAAAATTATGCAGCGGGAGGAATGATACCAGGGCTGGTCTTATATCACCCCGCTGATTGATTACTGTTGGTCTTACAGAAGATAAAAATACATTATCGGAGAATAAATATCCAAGAAACTTTAGAACCTCATTTTTGTAAAATTTTTAACTTAAAAATATGAATTTCTTTTCATAACTTTTGGAACCTTTCAATTGACTAACAATGTTTTTTACAATAAAGTGCTCATTTAAATGTATAGTATCTTTTTCTCCTTATAATGTAAAATTTTTTTGTTGAATTTCAATGTTTAAAGACAAGATTTAAGAAGAAAATTTTAAGTATCCTTGATATATACGTAAGATGTTCCTAAAGACCCGTCAAGATATTCCTAAGACACTTAATGGAAAGGAGTTTTTGTGTATATCATATACCCTATTATATGATCCTGAAGAGTTAATTATTTCAATTTCAACAGTTTTGAACAAGAACCATTTTGTTGTCATGTGCAATCTTTATATTAGTTGAACATATTTTCTAAACGCTATAGCATTAAGACTATGCCGTGCTGTCCAAACTAATTTCAAATGCACCAATTTTTAAAAATTACCGATTTGTATTCAAAATATTTTGATTTCAAACCAGATTAAATATTTTTTTTTTGGCATTTTAAGCTCACGACATAATCTTAAATTTATTGCATTAAGGTCTTTTCTCAAACCTTAAATAAATTAAACTAGTTTAGGTAATGCAGACATAAAAGCTTCCGGCACAAAGAGGGACTTCAAAATCAGACATTTACGATGAATTAATTCTTTTTAGCGTTCATATTCGTAGGAAAACATTTCTTAATCTAACAAGATGAAAAAAGAAAAGTTCTAGTCGTGAAAAATAAAGAAGACTAATAACTTATTTATGTGAACTTAATAACAGTCAATAATAATAATCAATAAAAAAATTAATAAAATAAAAAAAAAATAGCAACGATTAAAAAACAACGGTGAACTTTGCTCAGAACGAGCTCTGCTGGCACCCTAGAACAGTGTTGGCACTTCGGGTCACAGGGCTTTTATGACCCCGTTCGAGAATGTCATTGTCTATTTATATCATAACCCCTCTACACCTATCAATTTTTGTTTTACTGGTGCCACTTTGTTAGTTGTTGTGTGATTGTTTGGTGATGAAGGTATAAATAATACTCATCACCGGGCAATTAACGCTTCTGGTACAAGTATTACAAATTGAATAGATAGATATTACATTAGATCTTTTCCGCGTTTATTATGGCGGGAAAATTTAGAATAACATATGTAGATTAAGAAAAATTTTTTTCTCCGTTTATGCTCACGTTTGTCATTATCGACCGGGTGTTTTCGCTATTTGTAAAACCTAAGTGTCTGAAAATGCTGAACCGCATATTTTCACATCCTATTTCTTTTAATTTTCACTGGGGTCTTGTGGGCTACATACACAATAAAGGTGCGTACCATTGCCTGCAATCCTTAGGCACATTTGATTCAGAATTCAACTGTCAGGTCACACATTTTGCACTTTGGGTTCCTTTACAGAAGCCCAAACACAGAAAGGTCAAAACCATATACAGGTGCAATGCTTTATCTGATTCCATATCGAAGATCCTCGAGAGTTGCCCGAACAGTGAATCCTAGAACTGGTCTTAAAGCAGTGTTGTTCGATGCTAACTCGTCCATTAGCCAACCTATTCAGTATGTTGTGACATGCTGATGAATTTTAATTTTTTCCCCTAAAAAAGGAGAGGTCAAAGAAATAACCGCCCAATAGCCATAGGTTAACTTTCATCTTGTAAGGTATTTAGAATCCAACATTTTACTAAATGACCACCAGTATGCTTTCCTTAGGAGCCGCTCCACTGGTGACCTATTCACTATTTTGACGAAAGTTAAGTGGTGCTTCTAGATATCTCCAAGGCGTTTGAACAGGTCTGGCATCGTGCAAAACTTGTTGTTTTTGGTGTCGGTAATATTCTCACTCGGTTTATATCAAGCTTCTTCAGGGATCGCACTGTACTAGTTGTTATAGATGGGATCTCATCAGGCGGGTTTAAGATAAATTCAAGGGTACCACAAGGATCCGTTCTCTCTCCTACACTATTTATTATTTTTCTTAATGACCTTCAAGGTAAAACTTCCAACCATATGTACTCCTTTGCAGATGGAGGCAGCATAAGCAATTCCTACTCAATTCACCATGGGCCAAGTCTATTGGAGATTAGGGCGATGAGCCAAAATATTGATATGATCTTTTAATAATGTCTGAATGGGGTCATACGAATCGAGTCGATTTTAATGCTGTATGGTTGCGCTTAAAAGTATCACCGACTTGCTGCTCCATCTGTAATTGTGGAAGATATAAATATTGAAGAATTCAAAGCTCTTCGTGTTCTTGGCATAAAAATTAAATGTGATGTGCGATGGACTGAGCACATTTTTCTTAAGATGGTGTAAGAGATATTTCACTTCTTCTAACGTTCTTTCTATTTCAATATATTATATATTATCTTTATTACAATGGAAGTAAAGGAATATGTTCTCGATACCCTCTCTTTTTTGCGAACAACACGTTCATCATTAAGAGCACATCAGCGAATCGCACTACGCATTACATAAACAATTTGTTCTCTGATCGAAAGGCTCGTATGTAGAACGAGCTCCTGAAATTCCAGAGATAATTTCTTATTACTGCTGAGTTTTTAACTTAACAATTCATAGGTATTGAAACTTTATTTTAAATGTAAGTTAAATCCAATAATTTCAGAACAGTGACCAAATTGAGAAAGCTGATTTAAAAAGAGTATCAGTAATTAGTGAGAAAAACTTTTCTTTCGGAAATTTTTGGCAGCAATGCCTTTCATAAGAATTAACCGATTCCCAGCTACAAAAACTAAGCAAATCAATTAAAATGATTTTGGCTGAGTTATATTAAACACCTTAAAATATAATATATATTTGTACATATAAATAAATTTCAATAATAAATCCATATCCCTATTCAAAAATGAATGAATTAAATGGGCGCAAACGGATCTCTTGGGAAAAAATAAGTTTGCCCAATATTTACGAGTACATTAGGAATTTTTGTTGCAGCAATTCTTAGGCTGCAGGCAATGGAGGTAAGACGGATAGAAACGAGTAGACACATGCATACACCTAAAATTCATGTCCTTTCCCTATTCGCTTTGTTCTTCCATATTAATATAATTGAAAAATTTTACTTGTCCTTACAAATTTTCTTTTTATTAATTATGAAGCTAAACAATTCTGGCGACCCATCCACTCTATTATAATAGTGATTTATGGCATAATACAGCCGTTTCAAGGAATGGAACTTTCGGGTATGCCGTAGTCATATTTTTAATTACACTTTTTCTATAATTTATTTCTATATTCTTAAGCACGTAGATGTCTGATATTAATGACCTCTACAAAAACTAGCGAATCTTATTAATGCCATTTAACTTTCATATATTCGGCATTAATTATATATGTACATATGTATGTATGTATATCTATGTATACAAAATGTATACTTACATGTTTCCTTTATTTGCTATTTTGGCGAAATTTGAATTTTTTACATCTATTTCTTTCCTGCTAATGATAATTTTTCATAGAAGCGAAAAATAAATTGAGAGAGAATAGATGGTAATAAGAAGTATAATTTTGTACGTGTATTATTTTATCTATTGGTTTTTAAAAATGACACTTGATGTGGTTTGGCATCTTAAAGTGTTATAAACTATAGGATAGAAAATGTAGGAAAATTACATTATCCAATTTTTTTCTATTATGAACTCTATGTTGGAATTTTAACGTGCAATATGGAAAGAAGTATTGTAATGCCTCTGACGGTCTGTTTTCATCATTATTAAGAATGTGGATGTGAATGTGGCTGCTGTTATTCAAATGCTTGTAAATGGAAACAGGGAAAAAATTTTATGTATAAAATTACACTACTCGACAGAAAAGCAAGTTTTCTAATGGACTATACACTTTGAATACAAATCTGAAACAATAAAATTTTTTGGTTCAACTATTTTTGTGTTATTGGCGCAGACAAATGACATATCACAAAAGAAAATTAACTAATGAGGAGAGATCACCAAATATTTCTTTGAGTAAATCAATTTATGAATTAATAAATCTTAATAAACCAAACTACAAATAAAGCAATCTTCATATGTCCAAGCAGAGGTCAAATAAAAGTGTGAGCATCTAAAAAAACACCCTCTAGGTAGTTTTACAGACCCTTTTGCGAAAAAAGCCCTTTCTGCATTTAATTTTTTAAGAAACTGACTAAAATTCTTTTCCGTATTGCTTTAATTACATCGGAAGTAATTTTTGAATCATACTCTGATCTTCCATGGATGTTGGTAATTTTCTTATAATTTCCTTTGTTTGTAATTTTTTTCCCTCTTGATTTTAAAATTATATACAAATATAATAAAATGTGTGTAACACAATGCAAAATTTTCATTGTAAAAGCGAATTGTTTTTGTTGTTTCGCTTTATAATTAATGTCATTGTGCCCTCCTTTTTTTAATTTGCGAGAAGATTTCATATCAAAAAATGTTAAAAATGCTGTCATGTCCTCTGTAAAATGATTAATAAAATAATCAAATGAAATTTGTGGATAGTATAAAGAAATAAATTTTTGATTTTGATTTGATTTTTTTATATGATTTTCGACTAACATGGGGTTACAGAACATAGATACTGGATTAGTTTAAATTAAGGACATTGAACTATCATCTGTTCGTCTTTCTCATATTAAGTTGCAAGCTTTTAAAATTGCGAGCATTTTTTAGTTTTCTTTTAAATTTTTTTTTTGAGTAAATAAATTTTATTGCGTTAATTTATTTTATCTCATGTTGGTACACTCGTCGTCCCGATAATATGTTCATAGTTTTAACGTTATACATTTTCAAATACTTAATATTGATATTTATTATTTCATGATATTCTCACCAACTATTTGTTAAAATAATTAGTTTTTGCAAAATGCTTTGTTTGTTGTGGCTTTAGCTGTTCATATGCCGACATTTCATTGGTTGCTAAACCAAATCGTCAGTGAACTTTAAACAATTTGAAAACATTCAACCTGGGATGTTTATGCCATACGAATCACTATGCTTATGTATTTTGGTCTATTTATGGTCAGTGTACCAGAGATAAGTCGTTCTTTAGCCAAACAGTTCGTATGTGGAATAATATTCCTACAGAGGTCTTGCTCGCCACATTTAATGTGGAAAAATTCAAGTCAAATGTCCACAATTATTAGATCCGCTATCCTCCTCCCCAAACACCAACTTTCCTAATGCCAGCACAATGCATTGCATAAATATGTGCTGTGTCTTATCAGAGATTGGAAAGTCATCTGAGGGGAACACCTTGAAAAGAACAACAACAATAATGAGGAGTAAATAATTACTTTTATCTAAAAATAAATAGTCAATTTACTTCTTGAAACTTTGTGGTGGTCGTGGCAATATCATCTATATTTGGGAACTGCCATGACCAGAGTTAAAATGCGTCGATCAGTGTGAATAGTATGAGTTTTATGTGCTTTATGTGAACGCCCTACATGCATACTCGTATCTAGTACATAGTATGTATCTACTTAATGCACGTAGACATGCCATGATGATGATGATGATGATGTGTTAAAGTAGCCAAGTTATAAAAATATTTTATATTACTAATATATTTTATCGTTATTCCATTTCTTCTATTTGATTCATAATATTTATCTATAGTTCATTACAATTAATAGTAGTATTAAAATATTGAATATAGATATAAAATATATTATTCTTTTTTCTTCTTCTTTGAGAGAGAAATCATTTAAAGCTTTATTTAACATTTGCTGTTTTTTATTCACATTAAAGGATTATATTTAAAGTAATTTATTTTTTATTATTATTTTTGGCATTTTTTAAGCGCGCATATATATACATAGATAAAGTTTCTAAAGAGAAAAAGAAATAAAAAATAAAAAAATATATATAAAATTATTTCATATTAGCATGGAAAAAAATTAAATTTTTGTTATTAACTGATAGAAATGTTCATATTATCCGTAATATTAACAGCCTTAAGGATTAAGATAAAATATTTTAACTTAATTTTACTGGCCTTCGTAGACTAGTAGGTAGTGTACTAGACTCGTAGTGCGAAGGTCGCAGGTTCGAATCCTGCCGCAGAACTTTGGCAGTTTGTGTTTGATAATTAAAGGGAGCGCACAACAGGTCTTCAGTGGCTTAAGTGTATGTCGTATGACATGGGCTATCACAACCCTCCAATCAACCTAACCTAACCTAACCTAACCTAACCTAACCTAACCAAATTTTACTTAATGTTTCGAATCGTATTTGGTTTTTAAAGTGATATTAATTAGTCTGTCTGGAGTTCTAGTACTGAATTTGTCTATTTAGATTAATTTTTTTCAGATTATTTATTAAGCCAGAATGGAGTACTGTTTTCGATGGTCATCACATCATAATCATCATCAGTGCTAATGACAGTATTTGAGAACATCATATATGTACGAGTATCTAACACACCGGCGTATGAAGAACGGATACAAGAAGCAAAAATTTCTTGTATTTTTAATAACACCTCCACAATGTTTTAATACGAAATTCTAATTTGGTATGCCGCTTATTCTCTTTTATTCGTTCTTATGGTTGAACACTCGGATTTTTAAGCTTGATTTTTGTTTACGTTTGTTGGTGAATTAGTTCAATTTAATTTAATAGCTCAAAAAATGATTAAACCCCTAAAAATTATATACCAAATTTTTTGTTAAGAGGATCTCTATAAAAAATCTATTTACCACTAGAATAAATGAAAAACGAGTTATTACACTTTGAAGAGAAAAATACCAAAATTTTTTGTTTGCTTCGTCTATGACTTTTTCGTTATAAAATTTACATTTAACATTTGGGGGATTCAAACGGTGTGCTATTAAGTCATATTGTCATAATGTCTTATTATTTTATTATGGTTTAAAAAAATTGTTTTTGTGCTGCAAACAAAAAAGTCATAAAATAATAAGACTTTTTGAGGTACATATGTTTTGTTTGCTTTGTCATAAAATAATGGAAAAAATCTGAGCTCAACGGCCAAAACTCGTTAGATGAGTCCAACTAAAAAATGGAATCTGCTAATAGAGATTTTGGAACCCTAAGGTGGACACTTCTGCGGCTAGTGAGCAAAGTATCAACATTTACAAGGAGATGAATTAAAATTTAAATGGATACATTTTTTCATACTTACTTGGTCTACCCATTATGATGTCCAACATGTAATTTTCACACAAACTGTGTACTATTTTAGTTTTTGCGCTTGTTTTTGGCATTTGCAAACACAATTTTTATAAAGGTTTTAACTTCTTTTCTTTGATGTCAAATATTTATAAACGTTTTATGTTCATATCAGCTGACCGAATTCTGAAATTGCATACTGAGTTATGACGGGTTGTTCATAGCAGTATATATTTTCGTGCAATTATTTTATGACATATGACTTTATGACTATCGTTTGAATCCCCCAATTGATTTCTCAGAGTTGTAGGTAGTATAATTATCCTTTAAAAAGTTTTTACAAAACTTTACTATTTTTGTTTAGAAAAATTTATGGCATGTCGTTGGCTTAGCTGAGTACGAATATATTTGTTATTTTAAAGTACAATAACTTATTTATTAAATTTGTTATTCGAAATATTCTCCAAAATAACTATTTAACAAAAAGAATACATAATATGATTGAGCTCTGTTGGATGATTTACTTTTGCATAGGATTTTGAATGCTTTTCAAACATGATTTGGGTAAAAGGTACTGATTATTTGGTTAGCGCTAATAGTTAAATAGTAAAATAAATTATTTATTTAAAAAAATTACGATTTTCCTTAAAGGTCGATTTAGAACTTTTTTAATTTAGAATGCAATATATTCCAAAAAATATTTTGTTACCAATTTTCTAGCATCGACATCCATAGTGACAATAAAATATGTAACATTCAAAATTTCAAAATAAATTTTTAATCGTCCGACAAGTTTATATTAAAAATTGTAATTAACAATAAATAACATTCACAACTCTTAGACAACAAGTCACGCCACGATAGTCATCTATTTTCTGCAAATAAAGAAAATCAAACATTACTTTCCAGAACATATGAGAATAAGAAATATTATAAATGCCTCAAATGTCCCAAATACTTAACTTTGGATGGTTATGATATGGGACCCATAAATGATATAGGATTGGTTTATCTTTCAGGTAGGATGGGGATATGAATTACATTTTTGATTTGGAATATTTCTCTTACGATAACTTAAACTTAAAAATCGCTTTATTTAAAGACAACAACTTGTTTAATGGAAATATTTAATAACAGTATGTAATTTATATGTTGTCTAAACAAACTGTAGAATAAGGTAATTTCTTTTAAAGTAAAGTTACACATGTATCACTGAAACCACTGTGCACTGCTGCAGTAATTTTATACAAATTAAATGTATTGTAAACATCAACACAGTGACATAAAAACACAAGTGTAGAGAATCAAACATGTGCGCGCAAATTCCTATACACTCTCTCCCAATTCGGACTAAATCATTCTCTCTTTACAACATAAAAACCCAGTATTTTTTAAACACACAATGTACTACTTGCAAGTAACAATTTAATACTCGATAAATTTAATTGTTTTCTTTAACGAAAATCATATACATAAACCACACAACAATAGCAACAAAAATCATTGTTTAAAAAGAAAAACGGTATAGTTGTTAAAAACCCGTTTTCCATTTTAATAACTAATACCTTCAATTAGAAAACTTAAAATCCCTGCAACATTAAGAGCAACTGGAAAATTGGTTTGCAACTGCCATTCAATTATTTTACTAAATTATTAAACAGCAGTAAAGTCTCGCTGCCATGTGATATGGCTGCTGCAAACATTTTAATAGGTCTCTGTGTCAATTCGGCTGAAGTTGAAAGAATATTGATAGTGACTATTTCTATTCCTTTAACTGGGCGGTGGGTTTGTGATTGCATGTAGTATAAATATGTACATTTAGTACACATAGACTTGTATAAATATGTGTATTTGCATGCATATGCATGTGTGTGTATAAACAGTCTACTTCTACTACCACTGTCGCTCATATCAAGTTTGTTTTAATACAACATTTACTGTCGCTTATGACCTTGAAACAGGCTCATGCTATTTACCCAAAAAATATGCTAGACTTCTACACTCATGCACTCATACTCATGCACGAAAGGGATATTTCTTTATGAGCAAAACAAAAACTACGAGGAGAGAGCAGATAATAAAGTGAGAGTGAGAAAGTGGGCAAGAGATAAAGTAAATTGAATATAATTTTGGTGCTACCA
Source organism: Germaria angustata (assembly GCA_963681545.1). NCBI lineage: Eukaryota > Metazoa > Arthropoda > Insecta > Diptera > Tachinidae > Germaria > Germaria angustata. The sequence continues at coordinate 41,605,912 of OY813000.1, read as the reverse complement.
GATTTTTTGCAAAAGTAAAAAGAAATAAAGCAAAGAAATACGAGTACAGGCTCCTTCTGAAAATCCCAAAAAAAAGTTCTGCTCAAGATTTTTGATATAAAATTACTTGCTCCTTATATCAGATACTTTATTTTAAGCTTTATATGTTATTGAAAAAAACACTAGCGGAAATTAGTCAACATTGTATGTTTTCAAACTGCTCGAAGTTCACTGACGATTTGGCTTAGCGATAATAAAATGTCGGCATATGAACAGCTGAAGCCATAACATACAATACATTTTAGTTTTTTTCCATTTTTCAAATGTTTGTTTTCTATTACAGTTAACAATATTAACGTCAAATTGAGTGTGAAAATTCGAATACAAAAGCACTTCGACATGATTTTCCCAAAACAAACAGTTTCGCTAAGAGTAGAAACTATTTGCTTAAATTTTTATCGTGCTATTTTCCCAAATTAATAGTTCACTTATACATTGGAATTAACTCTGAAAGGGTATTGAATCTCTGAACGCATTTCAATAGTCATATAACCAAAAGTTTTTTTTTTTTTTTTTTTTTTTTTTTTTTTGAAATTTAGAGAGATCTTTACACCAAACAGTCAATATTTATTTTTCACAAGAAGTCTGATAAATAAAAATTAATGATCTCTAATTCAGAAATGTTGGTATAATAATTTTTCATGATTTTCGATAATTTAAAGTTGAGAAGTTCGTATTTGGGTTTTCAAATCGTTGCCAAATTGATACCACAAGTTATAGAGTATTTAAAAATTTAGGTGTCTCATGTTAGATTTAGTAGCTTTTAAATTTTACTGGATAAATATTGGAATAATTTATTTTTGTAATGTTCGACCATTAATATTTTATTATAAAATCTATTCATATAGTTGTTAGTTGCATTTTTTTTTCATCGCGATGCTAAAAATGTTGTATAGAAAGTTAGGGCTACAACACAATTTGGAAAGCAGTTTTTTTCTTATTAATATCTATTTTTTTTCATCTTATAAGAGACTTGTAAAAGCATTGCAAATTGTAATGAAATTACAAAAGGACAAAATAAGTGAGAAAACACAGACAGAGAAAACTTATTTCAAGGCTGTATATAAAAGGAAGAAATATGACGTTGAATAAAACAGTCACTGACTGCAGACATCTTAAAACTGCAGACTGTCTGGAGAATAAAACCTCAGTTAAATGAATTTCATATTATGCTACTTTTATTACAAAGACATGTTTATTTGTTAGAAAAAACACTATTTAATTTAATTGATTTATCTTTGTATATTTGGTATTAAGAGTAATTAACTTCGTTTCTAAAAAAATATAAATGTACGTACTTATGTATTTGAAAGATGGAAATGGAAACTTTTTCAGTATATATTGCAAACAAATTTCTAATACATGTTTTAGTCCACTATGAATAGAGATAATTGAAATATGTGATAAAAAAAGAATTTATAGAAATCAAAACATGCAACAAAGAATTATCAATACGATGTCGGTACATGAGATACCTTTGAAAAAGCTTTATATTGGCGTATATTTGTTGTTCAGATTTCCTCCAAAAGATGGTATTTTGTATGCTAGACAATCCTGGAAAGAACAAGGCAGTGGGTGTGTGATGTTCATGTGGCCTAAAATTGGGGGAATTGAATTTTCCCAATAAATTTGTTGGGTTTCTCAAAAACTGAATTTCGTATTAAAATACAAGCGAGAGACAAATGATATTTAAATACGAAGTCGTAAACATGTGAAGACAATCCCATTTTCTTTTGTATACTCATGAAAATACCTTCAACAAGGACAAGGAGCATCTAGCTCCACCGCTCTTCTTAATGCGCTTGTTTTCATAGAGTTAAGCCCACAGCAACAGATTGTGAGATAAACCGATGGCTTAACGCAATATATCAAAAAATATTTTGGTATATTAAGCATTAACATGAATTCAAATACCACCAGAATGCAATCAAACCATGCGTCTTGGTTGTTGCCACCATCATCTCTAACGGAACACTTACCCTAAATCTCACAACAGTAATGAACGCTATAAACAATTATTCATTGAACACTTTAACAAAAGTCACATGACCAACTGGACCCCTATATTTACAGATAGATCTAAAACCAAACACAGAACAACATTTGGGGTAGTGCATAGAAATGGTACACTCATAACAGCCGGATGTCTCCCATTGTACTCTTCTATTCTCACAGCAGAAGCAGTTGCTGTACTGAAAGCCGCAGAATTCCCATCTAAAAACAAAGGAAAGTTTGTTATTTGTACTGACAGCATGTCGTTACTCTCAGCTATTAAAATATCTACAATGAGTTCCTGGGCATAAGGGCATTCCAGGCAACGAGTTTGCCGACAAAGCGGCAAATTTTATCACCCTGTCCAATTTTTAATGCATCACCGAGCAAGGATTTACAAATACTGATAAAAAATCACCTTTGTAATAAAAAACCTCAGACTGGCTTCAGTTTCAACACTTTTTTTTATTCTACCATTAATCGTAAATGTATGAAACCTTATACCCAGCGGAATTATTAAGGAAAGAAATTACCAACTTTATACGACTGAGGCTCGGTCATACATTGATGTCTCATAGCTACCTTTTCCAACGCGACTCACCACCTCTCTGTCCGTATTGTTCAAACAGCTTAACTTTCAAGCATATGTTTGATAACTGTCCAAACTAAGCGACTCTACGTGCAACTAACTTCGATAACACTTCACCATCAACCTTATTAAATGATATTAATCTACAAAACGTTAAAAAAATGTTAAATACATAAATGACATCAAACTAAGCAGTAAAATCTGAACAATTTAAAAATACATTAATTACAATTATATTTATTAATAAGTAAATCATTGTAAATAACTAATCGCACCGTAGGCCGTAGGTAGCTAGTGTGTTTTGTTAATTAGGTTAATATTTTGTATTATTGTAATAAATAATAATAATAATAATAATGAATTCAATAACCTACAACCTAAGAGTCCGAACAACATGTCTGGATTTTTTCAACGATTGCCTCGTTTTTACTTGGTCTGGATCCACTGATAATTTTCTTTAAAAATTTTACGACAATAAGAAAACGTTTAATAAACTTAAATAAAATAAAATTTCACAAACAATTTTATCCCAAAGAGAATTAACCCATTAATAAAGAAAAGTTTCTTTATACTCGTATAATGAAATTCGATTGTATCCTCCGTTTTGCTTCCTCTTCGTTCAAAAATTAATCTCTCCGTTAAAAATAATAATAAGATACTCAAATGATTACGCCCTAAAATGTTTTTCAACTTAGTAAAGTTAATGTCTTAAAACTTTTGACACACACACATAACCTTAAGAACATTTAACACTTGTCTGCTCAAAACAGACACGCATTCCGACTCAACGTACTAGAATGGAAATGTTTGAACTTTTACTTTAAATGAGTATCAAGTACAGCAGTGCGTATGTGTAATGAACTAATTCGAAGTGAATATTGCTCATAATTCCCATAACAAGTGCTAGAGACTTTTGTTGAGAAGAAAGTTCCGAGGAAAACTGTAACAATATTTACAATAAACTGTTTAATTTACTCGTATGATTAACTTTTCATTTACATAAGCCGTTTCAAGTAAGTTTCATTACTTGAAATATTAATGTGGGAAAAAAATTAAGCAACTACTTCAATGTTCGGGTTTTGACGATGACAGGAAACTGAGGAACAATTCGTTCTGGTATTCGTTAGAAAAAGATTTTTAGCGGAACCAATTTCTATGATTACTTCCAAACAGAACCTCCTATGCAAGAGTGACAGGCGTCTTTTAGCTGTCAAAAAATTTCATTCCCATACAATTTCTAGGAGTATGAAGGAAGTCTAAATAACGCGGCGTCAACGCTGATGCGGATTTCACACATGTTTTTTACAATTGACTTTTCTATTCATATCGTGTGAAAGCTTTATTGTTTATTTAAAGTCAGTTTATAAAACTGCAATTAGAGCTAAGCATATGACATCAAGTACTTTGGCACAGGAAAAATTAATCTTGACGAGAAAAATGTAAAGAAAGGATATTAAAAATGAAAATATATATGCCGACATTTCACTACTCACTATGAATGTATTTTGTTTTTCTTGCAACGTGTACAAATGGATCAATCTCGTATTAAATGTTGCAATATTAAACTCACTTTCTCTTGTTTATCGTAAGTAAAGACAATTTAAATAAAAGTATTGAATATTTTTATTAGTATTGAACTTATAAATAAAAATAAATAGTGGTGAACAAAAATTAATATCTGAGTGTGTGTGTTTTATTTTTGAACAATGAAAAGCCATTTTTATAAGAAATTTCTTAACGTTTTTGGCACTTTTAAAGAGAAACAAATAAAATTTACTGTCTGATAAGTCCGAAAGTTAGGAAAAATTCACGCATTCCTCTGTGGGAGTTAATGCTTTTCAATTAGATTATATTGATCAACTAAATTCTAATTTCTTTTTCAAAATAAAATGCAATGAAAGATCCTATAGAAACAAATACGTGCTTTAAAAGCTAAACCTAAAAATATGAACGTACATATGGATACGACAATCTGGTGTGTTTGTCATAAGACGAATTAATTGCAAGGTAACCGATAACAATAATTTTTTCATGTGAACAATTTTACTATTTAAAAATGTAAATTATTCTTTAAAATAAAACAATCATTTTTTATTATTGGCAAAATTGTATGTAATATAGAAGTTTAAGGGCCACAGTTTCTTAGAAACATTTACAAAGGAGGTATTTAAAATACATTATTGCATGAAGATCATGAATAATATGTATGTTGTTTAGTAAAATAGTAATACAATCGCGATAAAATTCAATATTAAGTAAATTATTTTTAATAATAATAATAAATTTAAATTGTTAAATCAAATTGAGAATCCAATTTGCTCATTGAATAACTTGTATGTTAAAATATCCAAGACCCATTTGTAAGGTCTATACGACATCGATTTCGAAATTTTAAAATAACTAAAATACGCCTTGCCCATTGAACTATTTGCAAACGATGCGCTTAACATATTTGTTGGGATCGTCTTTCAGGATATTTCAATATTCCATTTTCGTGGCATATTTTTGAAGTCGGTTAAATTTATCGTCAAAAATTTTTAATTGAATGTTTGTTTATTATACAAAATTATTAGAATTGTTGTGTTTAATTGAACCGAACTAACGCTATTCAGGCATGTGATGGAAGGTGTGATAAAGTTCAGTTGATTTTGAAAATAAATTTTTTACTTAATTTCTAATGTCTTCTAAAATACATTCGATTTATCGAAATGATAGTGCATTTTTTACTTTCATCTCCTAATTTTATAATTTAAAACATTAATCTCAAAATCGATCGAAGTTCATCACTCACACCACTTCAAAGTTATTGTTTTGAGATTTATCAATTTCCATCACTTACTTTACTAAGTTCATTTAAAACAACTTGTATTTGCAGCCTGGTTTATACACAGCCCACAAAATTAGAACCACATTTTACATAAAGCTGAAGCCATCACTGAGAGCACTTCGTAACTGGAAGCTTAATCCAATGTCTAGATTAAATCAATTTCAGCAAGGCTACCTAATGTGATAGTGGTAAGACGACGCCATTTCAACAGGAAGGGCCCCGTACATGTGGCTGACCTCATACATGTGGGTCAATGGGTCAATTGTCCATCACTTACTTGGTTTGCATTCTTTGTTCCTTTTTTGTTCAAAAGAATATTTTTTTTAATTTTGAGAGATTGACAGATCCAAGCAAAAATTTATTTGTTTATTTTATGTAAAGGGAAAAAAACTTTAAATTTTTAAGTCAAAAGTATGATGAACTCAACCATGCGGACGTAGGACGCTCTGAATATTTATCAAATTTTTTTGCGGTTTCAATAGAATTTTCACTAAATCTGATCCTTTTGCTATTATCACTTTGTCGTTTTACCGAACTTCCAGTTCGCTTTCTAACAGAAACCCGTTGAACAAGAAACGCAGATGCTGTTGATATAAAGCAAAATTTGCCACAAATGGCTTTAGAATCGCCTTTAATACGTACCATTCATTGCATAATGACTATATTGTATTCTGTCCATTTTATCTAAAATTGTTGGCTCCCTCAATAAGTCTCTACAATGACACTTTTCTTCCTCATCAATGGATTTTAAATTTTTTAATTTTTTAACGGACTTCAGTTCTTGATGGCGACTACAAGACAAACATGTTTTCTTATTTTGAATTTTTAAGGGTTCAGTCGGAAAGCATCGTATTGATTCCTTCTTCAGGATAGACAGTTGTTGCCTAATGACAACAAAACGTTCTTCCAGATATTTTCTCAGAGCTGGCAATGTCACTCTGTGCAATTTACAGTTTAACATTTCTTGAACTTCCTTCATTGTTTCACGAAAGCCAACTGCTTCCGTTTTCAAAAGCGAACGTAAACATTCAATATCCTTAATCACAAACTCTATACATTTCAATTTAGTTGCATTTTTTTCAGCTACTTGTGTGATATCTCGAAGCTTGTTTTGCATTTGGTCGATTTTATCTTCAAATTCCTGAAAGCGTTCCATCACCAATGGTACCACACGACTACGCAGCTCATTACTGAAGATGACATTCTGGGCCAGTAGGCAAAATTCCTTATTACTTCTCCTATAAAGAGTACACAAATCTTCAGTAGGACTAGAATATAAATCCCATTTATCGGCGGTAAATGTATCTGTTTTATGATAACTACGAATTTGTTCGAAATGCTGTTCCAATTTCGAATGAATTTCTTCATATTTGCTCTCCAATTCTTCCAAAAGCTTGTATTTTTCCTGAAAACCTTTAATGTTTTTCAATTGAAAGTCAAATTGACTGGTGTGTGATTGCTCGCTTAATAATTTTTGTATACACTTCGCTGGAAATCCACCAATACGCACAACTTCATGGTGACAATTAAGCTTTTGCAGCAAAATAGTGAAAATACTTCGAAGGACGCTTAAATGGTCACTATTTAATTCGCTTGCTCCCATTGCGATCTTAGTTAAATCACCCAACGTAAAGGTTTTATTGGTCGCCGCTGTAGACATGATTTCGGTAAAGAGAAGGACAATAGACGATCGGACTAAAATAGGAACAAATTATGAAATATATATTTACTTATGTATGTAATGTATCTGTACTAATATATGAATGTATTTGTGTATACATACATATGTAGTCATATTTCAAATTTTGTTTTATAAAGTGAAAAAAAAGAAATTTGATGTTTAAAGTATAGACGGCTTGAATACAAGTTGTATTTACAAGGTGGCTTCGCTGGTGGCATGATACAATACCCCAGGAAATAACTCCCTTAAAGAAATTTTAAATAAGCTCCCAGAAATGTTGGCACTATTTCACGTATAATAAAGTCACAATTTTTATTTTGAAATAAGGCCTCAACGAAATGAAATAGCACCCCAAACAGAAATGAAATAACAACCCACTATTAGGGATTTATTTTAAATGAATTAAAGTCCCAATATAAGTATATTTAAGATTCTGAAACAAATATAGATTTCAATTTACGAGATAACTATGAAATCTTAATCTAAATGAAAAATGGGCTACACGTAGTCATGCCCAACGAAATTAGAATCGTTAAAATTGGAGCTACCAAATTAAATAAGTCTTAAAAATTAATGAAGTAAATCCCAAAACAAATGAAATTACTCCACAATCTGAATATAGAATTAAAGCCAAATTTGGAGAAAATTTTTCATAATTAAACAACTTCCTTGTGAAAAAGAAATAAGTTCGAATGAAATAACATCCAAAGAAACACGAAATTAGCCCAATATGTAGAAATACCTTAGAAAAGAAGAAGAAAGTTCTGGAGAAATACTTATCTATTTCACTTTATTCAACTCAATAATATCTCATAAAGAAAGAAATATATTCAAACCTGACTTCTGTTTCTAAAGCAGTTTTGCATTGACGCCTTTTGGCCGAGCGAAAGGACTTTTTTTCTCTTTGGTATGTCCGACATCATTTACTAAGTCAGTTGCTTTTTGAATAGTTTAGATATACTTCTTTTGTTCTTCATTCCCACTTGGATTTACATTCCATTTTTTGAACCCTTATGCAAACTAGAATCTTACATATAAATAATTCAATTATATGGTTTAACCCAAATATTTCTCTTCGTTATTTATTTAACATTCGTAAATCAATTGCTGGTAATCATGTTAAAAACCTAATTTTCCCTAAATCCACTGCAGATTTCTTCCTGCAGCGGTGTTTTGTTTCAACATTTAAAAGAAGCCAGTTCCCCCTTTTATCCACTCAACATTATTTATCTTAAATTTAGGCTAAATGTCCTTGACCTCCTTGTCAAGAAAAGTATTTGCTGGTTTACCTACAAATTACGATAAACCAGGAAATCTTAAAAAGTTTTTCATTTTTACATCTCCTTTTTTTACTTTAGTTATTTTAGGTATAAACTGTATATAGAATTTATCTCTTTTATTCTTCTTGGCTTGTTCACTTTAAGTAAAATATCTTTTATACTTGCTGTTCTTTGGCCAACATTTTGCAATTGAAAGTCGAAATGATTGTAAAACTTTCACTGTCAGTATGAAATAAAGAGAAAGAAAAAAAACTGCTGGAAGAAAAATGTATGGAATTGGAAACGAAGGTAGTGTGTGCTAAGCAGTTTACATTTAATGCAAAACTAAAACTTATATAAAAAGAACTAAGAGAATTTATCTTAACCCAGTTTTTTCTTGATAATGCACTGATTCATTTTGCCACTGTTGTTTGTAGGTTTTTGACACAGAAATTTTTAATGGATTTTTTAAATATCCGCAATAAAAGTAGAATAAATTACAACCGCTAAAGTTTATAGCATTAATTTAATACGAACAAACTAAAACATTAAATACGAAACGAACATTGGAAAAATTGCAAAGTTTTTCCAGTAGAAACTAATTACATTGAAGATGGCCGTTAAGAGTTATTTGTTACAAGATTCAAGGCGATTTCTCATCTACTTGTAGTTTTTAGTGCATGTGTCAAGGTAAAAGGCAGAGATTCGCATTGAAATTAATAGTCAATAACTGCGCAAATGTTCTTCTTAAAGATTGTGGGTAACTTCGGTGCTGTAAAATAATAATAAGATGATATTGTTCATCAGTACCACACACAAACAGGACATACATATATTATTACTGTAATTAAGACCGAAACAAATTGTATGATCAACCAACTCCTCTCCTATTCAGAGTGGGATTTGGAAAATAATATTGAAACTATCATGTTTGGAAAAGATCCAGCCTCGTACACTTATATAAAATCCTTCAAATAACAAATGAGAACTACAACACTATTATCACACAACAAGTTACTTATATTATTTTATTATTCAACATAAAATACGCATTGCAGCGTATAACCTTTTGGCTTTTTGGCATAGTTGTGAGATCCTACCTGGAGCTATTTGTTATACAATATTTACAGTGATTTTTTAATTAAAAACTGTCAAAGGAACATTACAGATCTTTTTAAAAAAAGTATACATTGTATATTTTGTTATTGAAATTGCCAATTGAGCCATATGGTGGTTTCCTTAAAGTAAACTTCTTGAACAATCATATTGACTTTCTTTTGGAAAATTGAGGTGATATGAGTGAAAGGTGAGCTGAAGGATTTCATCATAACATAAAAAATATGGAGTAATCGTACCAGAAATACTGTATCGGAAGAAAGCTATTCAAGAAACTTTCCAGAGAAAATAATGATGAAATACAAAGAAAAATCATGTGACATTTATAAAATGTTTAAATCTACAAAAATTTTTCCTAAAATTTTAGGATCTTTCAATAGATTGCACATTTTTTACAACTAGGAACCCATTTAAAAGTCTAGTTCCTGCACACGCTTAAAAGTCAGAAAAAAGGCTTAGAAAAATTAGCCTTAAGTGTCCTTGCAATGCAATTAATATATCCTCAAAAACACAGCAAGACAGTTATCTTGCTTCAAGCGAAAGAAATTTATATAGTCCATACAATATTGTGGACGTTGGGTACCGAAGACCCTTCCTGAAATATTTTAAAGAATATAAAAAATACACATTTAAACTTGAAGAAATAAGAAAAACTGAAAATAATTCTATAATCAACGGATAAAAATACATCAGAATCAATTATTTTTAACTTAATTATTTATTCATTAATTTATGTCTATATGACTCTCATTTTCTTAGTTCCTATACGCATCAGAGGAAAACGAAAATTTAATCAAAGAATAATTCTTGTTCTCATTTCAGCTGTTTTTATAAAACATATCAACTTAAGAACATCTGTATAAATATATTACTTTTCAAACTTGTCATAATATGGACAAAGGTCTACTAATGATTTGGCTTAAGCAGCTAAAAAATGTCAAACATATAGATTATCTTAAAATACAAATCTAATTAAATAAGAATCTTAATAGTTAATAGTGGACTTGTTGATAATTGTTTATTTGATTTCGTAATATTTTGGTAAAATAAAATAAAAATAAAATGCTGATAAATAATTTATGCCCTTAAAGGAAAATGCAGCAGTATTTGATTAAGATAGTAAACAAAAGCAACAATAAAAATGGCAACAAAGGGTGCTGCGTATAACACATACACACATACACACACACACACACACACACGCGCGCGCGCACACAGCTATCTCATATGGATTTGCGTATTATCCACACATATCTTTTGGGTGTTTGTGTCGTCATTAGGTGGGTTTTACATAATGCTCTTATTATTAACGGTTTTTGCTTTTGTAATTTTATATGTATCTGTTTAGGAAATTTATTGTTGGTTTGTGTGCGAAGGTGCTTGTTGCTTTTTTCATCACTCATCGCACATGTAACTTTAAATCCCCAGGATATAATTGTAGTTGAAAATGTTTATAATTAAAGTTTATTTTCGGTAAATATTTCTTTATATTTTCGAGCCCTATAAAGAGAAAATAGAATTGGCTTCTAGTAAATACGCGTTAAAGAAATGGGCGTACACTTAATTTTGTAGCGCACTATTTGCGTTGCTTCCTAAAATCCATTAGTGCACCTTTTTCACTAAGAAGTCAAGTTGACATAATTTTGATAATAAATTACTTCTACGAATTTATAAAAATGTGTTTTCGATTTTGAAAATACTTTTTTTTTCTCCATTCAGATTAATAATTTTTTTAAAAGTTTATTTAGAAAAAGCAATGAGAAACCAATTATTACATATTGTAGTGGCAAAATTACACCCATGAACGCTGATGACGTTGGGATTACCGAAAGCAATACATGTCTGCATAAATCAAAATTTTGATGTCGTACCATGTCCTTTGTCATCGAAACTATTTACTGATTTCAGAGAAATCTTCAGCTTTCATTTGATAAAAAAATGTAGCGGATTCTTATTGAATTTTTATTAAATCTTCAAACCCATAATTTAGAGCGATAACATATATAAAAAGACATTTAAAGCTTGACGGAAAGTTTTTAATAATAAAAAAAAAAATTTTCAATTTGTTCATTTATGTATGTATGTAAAATAAGTTTTCAAAAAATTTTTTCAATTGTCATATTAATAAAAAAATTTCCTGAAGAAGACGCCCAAAGAGGCGTCGAAATATTGAATAAAATTATTATTTTTTAAAAAAAGACCTAACGCTTGATTACAAAAAATTATATATATTAAAACAAAAAAGGTCGAAAAAATAGTGTTAATTAGTTTTTAATGAATTTTAAATAGAACATCTCCCTACAACAACTATATTTCAAAAATTATATTTTTCTTAAATCAGGCCAAGCCAGTGGCTGTTAACTTTGTAATTTAAACGGGATGAATTGCCAGAAATACATTTATATATATATTTATTATTTCATAAGTCAAAAGAGCTTCGCACATCCTTTAAGCTTTCAGCCAACTAAGTCAAATATCCAGCATCGTATTTGGAAGTGCCAAAAGTTGAATTCGAACAAAAAATTCCACATGAGATTGGCGATAGACGAAAAAACTTCATTCTATTTGCCCCTTTAAATTCTTTCAACATATGTTACTTTCATTCAAAAGGATAATGAACAAAGTATTATGAAAGTGAGAATTTCGACAGTATTGTAAACGAACCAGCAGAATAACAAAAATGCAAATGAAAATGAAAAAAGTGCAGAAACAAAAACAACAACTTTCCTTAAACCAAAATCATATAGAATAAAAGGGAAATCTAGTTCATCGTGTTTATTGTAGATTAAGGTTTTTATACAAATAATGATTGCATACATACCCAAACACACACACACATACATGTATATGCATGTGTATGCATATACAAATACAGAAGAGAAGGAATAGAATGCCAACAATAATAATAACAACTTTTGATTTGGCCTGTCCTATTTGGCAGAATTAGAATGTTACTTTCTTGTACATTATAATTTTTTTATTGTTGCTATTTTTCATATACTTAGTAAAATGTTTTAGCTGAATTAGTATTTTGTATCCAAAAAAATAACAGCTGGAGAGAAATAAAAACTTGGTTTTTAAAAGCGAAATTATTAGGAATTGAAAGCACCTGTATATGCAACTAAAGCAAAGCTGTTTAAGTACATTGTTTTGGGATATACTAAATGTAATTTGCAAAAGGGAACGATAAGATATTAACTTCATGATTGCTAAGGGATATTTGTTGGTTAAATTATAACTTTTTTTGCAATAGGGTCCGTTAAAAAACCTTTGGAGTTGTAGATGTTTTTTAAGCTTAAAGCTGAAACAAATTGCTTACTATAAGGCCATAAGAAAACAACATTTACAAGTGAAATCTTACGTTAAAAAAGCCTATTGATTTGACATTTCTTATAAAAAAGGAAATGCCCTCTATGTTCGAGTTATAAACCCTATTTTGAGTCATAGTTAATACTCAGGGCTCGAATTCTAAGGCATGTGTTTTTGGGAAAATAACGAGTCTTCGTCTAGTTATCTATCCGAATCACCAAATTCCAAGTAAAACGACGATTTGTAGTTGCACATTTCGATGGTAAATGCACATTTTTGCATATTTTGATAATAAATGCATATTATCTTAGTTTTAAGCTCATATTTATATAATTATAATTGTATATTTTAAAATTTTCCCTAGAAGAGAATTATGGAACGCTTCGGCTGTTCACGGAGACATGAAAAAACATCACCTACAATACCTTGAATAAATTTCTTTTACACTAAACAGCCATTTTTCCGCTGCAAAAAACAAGGCATCCATAATAAACTTTAAAAAATTTTATGATTATTCAAATTAGTTTTATTAATTGAGTTGTTATGGTTAGGTTAGGTTAGGTTGATTGGAAGGGTGTGATAGCCCATGTCATACGACATACACTTAAGCCAGTGAAGGCTTGTTGTGCGCTCCACAACACAAACTGCCAGAGTTCTGCGGCAGGATTCGAACCTGGGACCTTCGCACTACGAGTCTAGTACACTACCTACAACTATGAGTTGTTATACTAATAAAAAATAAGAAATATTTGCATATTATTTTATTCTTGGCGCATATTTCATGGAATATTGAAAGTTTTTGTGTATATGATTCATTTGTAAGTACATGTTTTAAGTGTTTAAAATTATCAATAAATCGATTGAAAATCCATCTTCTGTTAATGATATTCAAATTGCATTTTAATGAAAAAAAAGGTAAGTATGTATTACTCTATTTACAAGATGACATTTTTTATGGAAATTGTTGCTCATAAATTTTAATTTTATTATTTATAATTTTAATTAATTATCTATTTTAAAAGCTTTTTTGCCTTTGTTTTTTATTTACATGATTTTTTGTTTGTTTAACTTCTTCCTTAAAATGTGGGAAGTTATTGATTTCATTTATACAGAAGTTTTATATATTTGAAACTGCTTCCGAAGCCGCTAAACTTATTTAAATTTTCCAATCGGATCGGAAAAATTCGAAGCAGGTTTTTTTAATTACTACCGAAATTATTCTTTAATTGAGGCCAATATTGTTAAGAAGTTCAAGAAATGAGCTGCAAAGTGAATCGTATCTATAAGTAAAAGTCCTGCCAACAAGACAATTTTAAACAAATAGTACATTTACAGTAAATGACTTTTAACAATTGGGTAAGAACTCCTTTATCTGTTTTCTACGTTTGTTATTACAACCTTCAGTTCATAAACTTAAACGCTCAAACACTGGATATGACTAGTAAAATATTTTTTTTAGAGATATAGATTCATAATTATTGCTTAGTTTGCCCGTATGTGTTTTTCTTCCCAGTTCTATTTTATCGCTTTTTCTTTTTCACTTTTCATATAACTTCCCTGCCATACTTTTGTCGCAGTCAATGTTCCACATTCTTTTTCTGATTACACACTGTTGACACGACTTGAATTCCATTTTAATGAGAAACTATAAGTAGAACTCATAATATTTTTTTCTTTGGCTTTTTGTATCTCTTGCTTTTTTTTATAATAGTGTATATTTATGGCCCGACATGTGTGTGAATTCCTTATTTTCAATAGTGTTTGTGCGCCTGTTTGTGCAAACTGTCAATGTGTGTTGTATGTGAATGGTGCTCAAAGTATTTTTACGTTTTTCAGCCAGTCTTTGTTTTCAATTGGGTCAAATGTGTAGCGAATTGTAAAAGATGAGATGCTCTTTTTTATATGAAAATAATAACGATAATAGAAAAATCTGTATAAGGATAATATTATCCAAAATGATGGCGGTGGTCCATACCAAAATATAACAATTCTCCATTAAAAAACAAATACTTTTTTCAACGCAAATCTTTTATATTTATTGACTTCTATTGATATTTTCAAATAGAATTGCAAAAAAATATGACAACTACTCCTCCCTTTTTAAAATGTAATAATTTTTTTTAAATTTTATGACTGATGCACAGTGGCGTAGAAACTTTTTTAAAATTACTTAATTGCTTGGGAACCACTAAATGTTTATGTGTTCTCATTCAAGTGTGAGCTGAGTCTATGATTTTATTAATAATGTGTCTTCTAATTTTAGTCCAATTTTTCTAATGTTACACCCTGTAACATATTGTACAACAAAACTGCTGTAAAATGTAAGTTTTCGCTAAATTACATACATACATTTTACAGTTGCATTTCAATGCATAAAAAGTTCTATTGGTAGTTGTTGCAATACATCTAATACTTTGATTTACTATGGTGTAGACAATGGTATTTCACTCTGTAAATTATTTACAATGTAAATAGAAATTAATTTCGAATAATGGAAATTTATTACAGTTATTATTATATTTTTTTTGGGAAATTGCAATTTCAATACTATTTTCTATCTATCATTCGGTTTTATATTTATGTACACTGGTAACAAATCCATATAGTAAACATTGAAGTACTTATTTACTCAACTTCCCTTTAAACTTTCAAATTGTCATAAACACCTGCAGTACGTTTTTATATTAAACAGCACAGTGGTCCGAAATATAAAAATTTATTGATTGATTGTTTTGTATTAATCTACCTCTAGCAATTTAGCACCCGAGAAAAGAGCATTTATCCGACGTCCAATATACCATACCTCGCCAGTATTACATTTTAGTCAATAATTCTAAGATTCATTTTATTATTTATTATGAGCTGATGCATTAACAGGATTGTGTAAGGTTCGCTTTGGGCCTAGATACCAGGAGTACAATATGGGAAACACTGAAACCAAGCAGACATAAACAGTATAGTGTAGCAGTAAAGTATGATCTCTCCTGACCCATATCCTTTGGCTTTATTCGCAGCCTAAATTTGTCGTAATGGATCTTAACGT
Source organism: Germaria angustata (assembly GCA_963681545.1). Lineage (NCBI taxonomy): Eukaryota > Metazoa > Arthropoda > Insecta > Diptera > Tachinidae > Germaria > Germaria angustata. The sequence continues at coordinate 41,590,057 of OY813000.1, read as the reverse complement.
CGCAAAAAAGATCCCAGAGGTAGTGTTGCATTAAGACTTAATAAGTAATATGAATATGTGAAGCAGACTATTAAGATTGCTTTCATGAAATTAGTTGTATATCAATCTCGATTAAGGCAACTATTATATATTTTGGCTACTTCTGAAAGTGAGTCACAATTGATTTTGATTTTTTAAAACATGCAATTTCGCAGTTAAAAGCAATTAGCAAAATTAATTAACAAAAAACGTAGACTCGTTCATTAAGAAGGACATTGATGTCGAAAATTGCTGATGTTTATTAACCAGCATAGCCATACAAGGAATACAATTACTTTTTGTGAAATGTATCTTTAACCATTACAGTTAATACCACTAAAAGTTTTAATTCTACTAAAATATAAATTGCAATTGTTACAGATAATTGTATTTACTGCAGCTTAATCTTATACTTAATGCACTTGAAATTTCCACATGCAATTCCACTGTGGTGTACTGCGCTTTGTCTCCACCTTTTGCTGCCTGCTTCCACATACTGTATAAACAATCCCAAAAACAAACACAAATACATATAAATAAATACACAAATCTTTTTATAGCTGTTATTTAAACGATAGAATTTAAATAATACAAAATACATACAAACGATAGACAACATACGAGTATTACAACAACCTATTGCTGGCTCGTATAGCAATAACAACATATTTGAATTGAAAGCATCATCATCAAATAACCACCAGCATTTCTATTTATTGGTATCTGTGTTTTTTCATACATTTGTTCACAGATACATTTGCAAATATGAAAACGTTCATGTGTGTATGTTTGTACTCGTATACGTGCGTGTATCTGTGTTAATATTTGGGTCATTGATTGTCCACAGAAAAGTAAAGACAGATTTTTTTTTACAATTTTGCAAATATTCATGATTCATAATAAATACTCGTCCCGCAAAACAAAATGACCAGTGAATGCTTTCAAAAATATTACACATGTTTCAGAAGACAAGACACGTAGGCATACACACATATAATAATAGGGCAGATCCTAACGATGCTTGACCAATGCTAGTCCCTTAAGCACTAGATCTCATGCTAGTTAAATTGACTATTTTTGAACATAGAACTAGTGCATTTAATGTAAATGAAGTAAATTTTTTGCTCAAAACTGTTGTCATCGCAAGAAATTGTTATGATTGTGAAGGAAAGAAAATTTATATACTTAAAACCAAGAACATAAGGATCTTATTTCGAATAAGACTTCCACGATAAAATTGTTTATGAAATTTGTTGCATGAAAGTTTCCTTAATAGGCAACATGCCCGGTACAATTCTTGAACACCGTTTCATTCCATTTCCATATTTTAGCAAAAAAAACTTGTATTCAAAATTGCAAATTCCATCGAGTAATTCTAGTCGTAATTTCACAAAAAAAAAATATCTGAAAAAGCATAATTGAGAGTCATAATGCAAAAACATATTTTTAAAGTGGTCAAGGAAGACTACACTGAACAAAAAATGATTTTTATACAAACACAAGCAATCATTCCTTATAATGAAATATAATGGTTTTAAGTCGTACCTTCTAACATCAAGATACACTTTTTGAGGTCAGCTCTTTATGATTCTTTAGAATTCAATGATTCTCGTATTCTCTTTTATTTATAAGTCCATCTTTACCTAAAAATTTGCAGTTAATATTTTTAGTAGAGATAAAAACTCCCCATTCTGAATATATTTACTGGACGCTATATGTATTGTCGTTACGGAGAGTTTTTTTCTTAGGATAAAATATTTATATAATGTCCTCATGAAGTACAAATCGCATTATAAAATAACGACCAATTTTTTGGAATATATATGAATTTATTGAAATAATTTTGTATTATTGGAGTTTTTCCATTTCACGTAAATAGTAAAAAAATAAATACGTGTAAATGCAAAATATAAACGTTAAAAAATATTACCGTCTAGTAGGAGAAATACAAGCAAAGGAACAAGGACGAGAGAGTGATATTCATTGATATATTTAGTTAGCCGCATATAAGATAATTAGATATTAATTTGTGTGAGGGAACCCTTGTTCCTATCCACCCAAATTTTTTGGGAACGGCTCACGTTGGTCGGAGAGAGAATCCCTCGCCAAGTTTAAAAATTCTCGCTATTATATTAAGCGACATATAAAATTATTACTTTTACTTCCTATTGGAGGTGCTCCTCTCTGTAGTCCTATCACTAATTGGTTGAAAAGGGAGCAACTCTGAAGCATACCCTTTCATATAAAAAAATACTTTCTAAAATCGGCAAGTGACGAAAAAAATCAAATAACAAAAAACCAAAATATTTTTTGAAGTCGGATAAAGAAATGAGAAAATTTTGGTTATATTTCATCGGAAAAAGTGAGACATATCATTCTACAATATATGAGACTTATTGCTTATTGCACACTTGTTTGCCCAGATCCATGTTTATTTTCTAAATCATTTCGGTCGGACGCAAGAACTTTCTACTGGAGCATTTTATGCATTGCCTGCTTTTAGGATTTTTTCCATATCGCTTTAGCTTTTTTCTACAGCTTATTTCACATTTTTATGGTCTTAATAAATTTTTTCTGCGGAAGATATTTCATTATGAAAAACATATCAAAACTTGAATTTTATTTAATTTTAAGATATAGGAAAAGTTTAATTTTCTTTCGATTTTATTTCAATAAATTTTGTTGGGCTTATTTCAATTATCAAGTTCTGCGTCATTGGAAATCACTTTGATGGGACTTATTTCGTTTGGCGTTATTAAATTCACACAAAATAATGGCACTCGCAGCTATTATATAAATGTAATAGTTAAAAAAAGAATGCTTATTTATCGAATTCGCCTACAATATTGATTGTAAATATTTGTAGACTGTAACCCTAACAAATACTGAAGAAACTTTGATCAAATTAAACAGTATAGGCAGGATTTTAGACATATACGTACATTCCATCGAAACATGAATGAAACATAAAAAAATTCAGTTGCTTGTTTTGAAAACATTAATAAAGAACTCAAATTTGTTTATTGGTTTATAAATAATTCAAGCGAATTTTCTTTTAAATTTGCAAAATCGACCCGTTATCAATAAATTTTATTAAAAAATGCATCTGATGAACGTAAGAGTCCTTTATTTCCCAAAGCCGCCTCTGGCCTTTGGGAGATAAGCCACTGCTGTGTTTGTAATTGCGATAACCTGATAATTTTATTATCCAGCATGACATTGTGCATTTAATTTTTTTATTTCGGTGACTTTTGGAACAAAAATATCATTAAGAAATAATGCGTTTTTATGAATTTTCTGTAAGTTTCGGAAAAGAAGCGATTTACGCAAAATTGGCGCTTTAATCAAACCTAAAGTGAGTGTTATTAATGGTAGTTTGAGGCATGCAGAGAGGTGTTTTGAAAGAACTAAATGCAACCTTGGATTCCTTGTATGGTTCAATAAATAACAACTCCTTCTGCTTGTTGAAATCGCATGTTGTACACATCAATGCCTTGTTTGATTTGTATTTAGATTATTTATAACGCTTTCAAATCATTGAAAACTATTTGTGAAATACACTGTGTGTAATTTTTTAAGTCGTGGCAAAATAACCATATACGGACACCACTACGTGATAAAAGACTAAAAAAAAGACCCGTGTCTCCCAATTTTTCCCAAAGTCATGTACTTTTTTTATGGGCCGCCAAAGATTTGGGGCCTCGGTATCATTTTCGCAAAAAAGTGATCATTTTCTCGGGCTCATATCTTGCAAACCGTTCGAATTTCGATTTACTCTCTGAGGCAAACTTGTAGCTCTTGTCATAAAGAACAAAAATTGCGAACATATAAAATCAAAAAAACTTCACCTTCCAGATAAAAATCGCAAAAAACTTAAAAAAATTCGATTTTTTTTACCTTTTTCTCTTGTTCAGGTCCATAGGTAGCAAACCGTTCAAAATTCAAGGAAACAATCAACTACAAAAATTTACCTAAGATCTCAATAAACAAATTTCTACAACATATAAACTTCCTGGGAATAATTCTGAACACCGTTTAGGTAGCGCGTCACTTTTTTCACTTTTGCGGCTACCTAAGCGCTACCTTAGGTATTTGCACTTAGGTGTTGCACTGTGATATTCATTCTTATGCCGAATAAAATTTCACCCGAAATTTCGCCCGGCAGTTTTGCCTTATTGTTGTGTATTAATGAAATATTACCATTTTTTGTACATGGGAAATAATTCAAGTGGAATATAAGTATGTTCGCTTTTTATCCACGATAAAGTGGTTATCATCATCACCGGACATAAAATATTAATGGCAATCTATTGAGAAGTGTGTGTATTTTAAGGCCCGAAATTTATTCTTTAATTTTAAAAGCGCCAATAAAATCCTGTTCCCTCCAGGCTTGGCTGATTAATTTTTTTATCTTTCTGTTTTGCAATTTTGTGTTAAGAAAAATAAAAAATTATTAAATGTTGAATATTGAATTTTATAATGAAAAATTGTAAGTTATTGTTAATACTTTTCGCTCTCGTCGGAAATGGCTCGAAAGTTAAATTATCGTAAGAAATCTTTTTGCCGCTCCAAGCACTATTTTTTTACACGGCATTTGCTATAGTTCATTGAAATGGCTGTTAGAAACTGTGCTTATTTACCCATTGTCAGCTTAGTAGTTCCCTCAAGGACATTCTCAATTTGATTATTACAGTCGCCCGAACATTTTCATTTGAATTATGTAGGACATCCACAAAAGGTTCCTGATATGAAACACCAAAAAATAGAACTTCAACATATACATAAACATTTTAGAAAACTTGGTTTTGTTACCTCTTCTAAACCATTTTGTTGGTTAATGCTTCTTGTTACAGCAAATTTTCCGCATCTTTATAAAAAATATATTTAATAATTTTTACTTATTCCCTTTTATTTTCAGAATCTCCGTCTTTTAAATTTGAATGAAGAAGAAACCAAACTTTCTATTGGATACTAGAGAGGTAGACAGATAACCAAAGATATCATTATGGCCACGTAATATTAACAAGCTGATAAGTTAATAAACAGTGTCTATTTCATTTTAATCGACTGGCAATTTTTTTACTTTTATTTATTACAGATCTAAAATTTGATAGAAAACATTTTCTTATCGTGTGCGAAATCAGCATCGTGTTGGATTTAGTTTTTAAATAGAAGTTAAAATTTTTATTATTGGAACAAAAATCATGTGCATCATCGAAATAAATTTAATATGCAGCAAAAAATATGTTTCTTATAAAGAAAGCAAAAATTTTAAAAATTACGAATTATTCTTGTCACACTTTCTAAGTATGGAATGAAAGAAATGTCTAATGCAAATTAACAAAAAATATAAAATAAATATAGTCGTAGCAAAATGCGGAATAAATCGGCTCCACATGAAAGACCATTTCCAAAAACCAAAAAGGCAAAAAGTCTGAACCCAATATGCTTGCAAGCTTTCGGGTAGGTAAATTTATTTCAAAATATTTTACCTAAATCCATCTACTACCCCTATAGACGGCCCTTCAAACGTGAAAGAAAGAAGTTAACGTACTTTAAAAAAAGTAACTTCCCAAAACGTCCACTCTTGCCAGTATAAAGTGAAAGTGAATTATGAATTGTCCGAAACAATCCAAAAATATAATACAATATGCCAAATATAATAAAATAATCTAAAATATACTAAAATACGATAAAATATATTATGCATATTTTAGCAAAATTTTGCATATTTTACCATATTTTGCATTAAGCTTAAAAAAATATGTAAGAAGTGAATTTAAAAGGGTTAGACTCGAAGTGTTAAAAACATACTAGAAAAAGTGTTTGTATTGCAACGCAAATTTAATCCAAAAAAAATGGGTGTGGCGAAAATTTCACATGCTCTATCATTCGGCATTCCGAAGCCTACCGTCTTTACCAATTTTAAGCAATTTTCCTAAAAACTCGCAGAGTTAAGCAAAATGCAAATTTAGCTTTCTTTGTAAAATAACAAGACAATAGAAGCTGGTAGCAGGTGGATTTCACTAAAACTTATGCCCCGATTATGGATTACAACACTTAAATGTTGTGTGGTTTCGGCTACAACACAAAGTTAATTTATTTTTTGATTGTGGTTTACAACATCCAGGTGTTGTTTATGATAGAGAGTTGCATTTTATTTGTAGTACATATTCCCGTAAAAATACATACCTGCATGTCAAAAACTTAAAGAATCCTACATTTTAGAAATAAATAAAAGAACAACCAAAAAAAAAACACACAAATGGCACGTATCCGGAAAAGAATTCGAGACAGTTCAAATCTATTGGACTACCTCATATATACTACGTTTATACGCACGTCTTATTTGCAAATAGAACTATTTGCAAATAACTAATTCACTGTTTATACGGGAAATTGCATACAGAACTTATGTTATTATTAGTGATGCCATGTGACGAAAATATGATTGTTTGGTAAGTAAAACACAAAAAACGTTCATGAAGTGGCAACGTCCTACTTTTTATTTGCAAATAGAGTCGTTATTCACGACTTGTTAAGCGAGTTAATAAGTTACAATAAAAAAGTTATACGGCAACATTCTTCTTTTTTATTTGCAAATAAGACGTGCGTATAAACGTAGTAATAGAATAAAAATGTATAATTTTTATAAAACCAAAAGTTATTACAATATCTTAATTACAATAACATAATTTATAGTTTTATAAAAAATTTCCGCATAAACTTTTCTAAAAACTAACTCTGCCATTCTATAATATTTCTAATTGGCTGTTCAGTAAAATGATCCCATTTGTCCTTGAGCTGTATTTTGTTATATCCAAATGACAGCTTACTTCTGCCAATGTCTTGATTAATTTTCATGAGATCAACCAGCTTTGCAATTTGTTTATTTGTAATTTTGCTAAGAAATATTTATTTCATTATTTTATTTTATTTATATTCATCTATTTTTTTTTTTATTTATTACAGTTCTGTATGTTTTGCAATACAAATTTTATGTGTATACTAAATTTTTTTATCTATTTTCGATTTTCAACTTGTAATGTTAATAAAACAACACCTAGTGAGCTGTTGTAGATTTTTGACAGTGCGAACAACACATACTGACAACAGTTGAAAACCATAACCGCATTTTTAGAAATACAACATTAATGTAACAACTGTTGTAAACCATAATCGGGGTATTATTTTTCACAACGCTATCACTGAGGAACGGACGCAGCTATTGGAATGATCCTTTCACCATATGATATATTAGAAATCGGCCCGCCTGGTGGCCCCCTAAAAAATGCGATTTATTCCAATAACCTTTGTATCTTTCGAACTAACAGACCAACGAAGTTCAAATAAAATACATATCATTTTCCTTATCTCATTTACCCAACGTGTGAAGTTTCATTTTCATATCTCTTCAAATTTCGGAGTTATCAACGGACGAAATCGACCATTAAATGCAACTTTGTATGAGTTATATCTCGAAAATCGCTCGGTATTTTTCGATTAATTTTTTGGCAAATAAATGAGCGCAATCGTAGCTTTAACACAAGATCATTTTCTCTGCAGAAAACACAAGAGGGCAGTACATATAACCGATTTATAAACGCGCCCGTTTGCTACCATTATAAAGTGTGCCTGGCAGAAAATTACTTGGAAGTTATTCTCCATTATCACTTGGAAATTGTTCTCCATTATTGGTAACTTTAATAAATTATATATTAAATTTACTATTCTGTTGTGTATTGCCTTCTGTTGGCCTAGTGTTTTGCAAAAACAAAGAATTTTCACTTTTAGGATTTCAGATAAATATTTTTACGCTGAAAAATGCTTTTACGTTTTGTTTAATAACTCTGAATATTTTATTGATGGAAATATACGAGTATACCGTAAAAAGACGGCTTTTTCTTTATTTCTTTAAATATTTACTTTAATGATTCTAATTTATTTTTAATTTTCTTTAATCTTTTATTTGTATTAAAAGCAATTGTTTTATAACTCTATATAAGATGCCATAAAATTGTGATTAACTCTTTTCGACAAATGACATTTTAATGAACTTTGAAATACAAAATTTATGAAGTTCATTAAGAAAAACATGAATAATTATGTTGATTTCAATACGAACAACACAGATAAGGAGATCGATAACATCAATTCTTTTAAATTGAAATTATAACGCAAGACCGTGCTCCATATCAATGTTAAATGAATACGCTGACATATAGAACACAAGACGCTTTAGGAGTTTTAGGCCCTATCCAAAAAAAAAAAAAAGAGAAAGAGATAAAAAAGCTGTCATTCATCAAGTTTTATTCATGGAAAGCAGAATGAATGTTTAAAACAATAAGATTAAAAAACCTCAATCAAAATTCACAGGCTCAACGAAAGGGGATTCAAATACATTTAAGGGATTTTGTAGGTTGCTGTTGTTGTTCAGTTGCTGCTTGTTGAACGAGTTCTAGAAACATAATCATACCCACATTCAGCATGTGCAAGTATCCCCAGAGAAGTCAAGGTTGATTAGCATCGCACCTGGTGTTGAGGTTTATTCTTGTTCGTGTATTCCTTCTTGTACTTTCGAGCTGAGGGCGTTTCAACACATGTTTGTAGTATTGATTCGCTATTTAAGCCACCAAACACATTTTTCATGTATCTCTTGATTATATTTGAAAATACATAGAAGGCATTTCTTTTTGTTCACTTCTCAGTGATTCTAATTTTCATTAGTTAGAACTCTCTATGAGAAATTTACTGTTTATGGATTAGAAATCTGCCTGTCTATCTGCTCACCCGATCTTTTCATGCGCGCGTTTATGTCTAAGTGTTTGTTGAACATTAATTTGGTTTTTTGTTACATTAAAATGTCTAAATTGACTAAATCTTTAAAAGTAAAGCCAATCAATGTTTGGAATTTAAAGGAGATCTGATCTGGGTGGGAATTGGCTTAACATGTAATTCAAACAAAAATACATCATTTGAATAGTGATATAAATTTGCCATAAAATTTTTGCATTTTTAAAAAATTTCTTTAATCCGTCATAATAACAGAAGGATACATTACATTGCATTTGAACTAATAACATTACAAAGATGGCTACTATCAAACAAAGTCGGACGAACAAATAAATTTTGGCATCAGAATTAAAATTTCAATAACAAATAATCAGATGCATGTATTTAAATGCATATATAAATATAAATTAAATTTTGCAAATTTCTTAGATTCTTTTTAGATTAAATAACACAGATTAAATAAAAGAAAACTAAATCAGCTGATATATTCCATTTTTTGGAGTGGAAATTCATAGTAAATGTAACAGAGTAGAGCCAAAGATTGATTTCTGCTAATATAATTGTTGCTAAGTCGGGTTTATATTTATTACATCTAAGCTAGAGCAAAGGATCATATGGAAAATTTGAAAATTTCTTATTTATGGAGTAATTCGAATTCCCATTCACTTATATCCTGTTTGGTCCATATAAATGACAATATAAGTATGTATGTATGTTTTATCTATAAAATTTCACAAAAAAGGCCTTCATCTATATCTAGGTATCGATGTAGTCTTATTCAAAATATATCATTTTACAATAACAACTTAAAATTTGCAGTTCTTTGTTTTTTTCTTTTCACTTCAGTAAAATTTATTATTTTTTATTTCACTAGTAGTTTGAAATTAAATATATTTACATTTTAGGAACTGATGTAATTTAATTCTTTACATTTTTGAAAACATTGTTCCTTCTTCTTTTTAAATATTTATGCTCTTAAAGAGACTAGATTTTATTAACAACTAATTTTTAATATTATTTTAAAATTCTCGTTTTTAATGGAAGATTTTATGTTACGAATTGCATTGAATTTTGCACTCAGTACAAATTGCATTAATTACATTTTGTTCTCAACTAATTATTTTTAAAAATCATAGTACTTAGAAAGTCTAATGTCTAATTTTGTTTGAAAGAAATCGTAATTAGTCCGTCTTCTAATATCCAATCTATTTAATCATTGTATTAACCTTTTAATAAAGTAAACAATTATAACAGTTCCAGAATTAACTGTTGACTAAACAAAACTTTTAATTGTTTCAGTAAACATTTTCCATTTAGATCTTTTTTCGAATAAATTAGAAAAAATTAGTTTAACTGCGTTAAGTTTTCAATGCGAAACTTTGTTTCTAGTTGAATTTTTCCACTAGTACTGAGTGCAAAATTTTCTTCTTCTCTCACCATATTATTTTTGTTAACAATTCAATACCTTAATTCGCTAAATTATATGGAAGAACATTTTTAAATTAAAAATACTTTTTATACAAAGTACACAAAGAGAGAAAATTTTATAATTAATACACTACATCACAGATTTTTAACAAAAAATTAAACATAAAAATTTCAATTTCATTTTCAACTTCTACTCTCAAATCAACAACAACAATAAGATTAAAAAAAATAATAAAAAATTCCTTATACTTGCGCCTGCGTAATCAAATCATCTATGAGGACAATAACTAAAATAAGGAAATAACTTACAATGTAACGAGTAAAATCTACGGGGATCGGTTTTTGTATCAAAACCATCAATTTTAACTACATTCCATTGATTTTTCATAAGAGCGTAGCTAAAGGACACTTGATTTTGATAGGAATCCGGACGTATAAACTCCATGGGCTCCAAATGTGAATGGAAATTGTCGACAACAGTCAGGGGCACTTTTAAAAGATGTTCTGTAAATTGTAAAGAAATGACATGTAATAAATATATATATTTTTTTCTTTTATATTTTTGTGGTTTAACAATATTTCAATCATCGTTTTGTTATTTACCAATAATGAAGCCCATGGTAACATCGTCAGGAAATCTGATTTTATCTCCAATACTTATAAATTTGCCACCACCTGCTATGGGTAACATTTTTAATGTCAGCGCCCGACTTAAACAGAAGCCAGCACCACCTGTTGCAAACCAAAATGTAATCTTTTTATTTAACGAAGTATTTTTCTGCAAAAAAATAAGAAAATGTGACATAAAAACATTAAAATGGTAACAGCAAAAAATTTAAATAAAATAAAATACATTATTTATTAACGGTTTATCAAGATTTATTTCATTTCTTAGGATTTTATTTTTATTGTCGTTTTCCGAAAAAAGAGGAAAGTTTTTAAACAGCATCTGTTTCTTAAAATTAAAGTTAACACTATTCAAACCGATTGTTGAAACTGGAGTGGCAGTTCTGAAAACAATTAAAAATATTAATGCAAAGAAACACTTCTTTTTCAAGACTTATTTGAAGGTCTTTCAGATCAAAAAGAGTTTAAATTTATGGGGGAAATTTGTCATTATTACTACTAGCTGACCTTACAGACGTCGTTCTGTCAAAAACTGTTTGACTGTAGCAGTTCGCCTACGCACCAGGGAAGTCATGAAGTTTTAACAGACGCTAGAATAGATAAGTTTCTCATACCAAACATACTTATATTCACAAATGTGTAGTTTAGACAAAAAATGAAAATAAAACGTAAGTTTATTTATTTTCAAAGGAATGCTTTACATGGTTCACCATATTTTTTTTACAAATCGTACATGTCACCGCACCACATTGCACGAGAAGGGATCGTCTCCTCAGTGTAGATCCACTTAAAATAATCTCGATGGCACAGTTTGTATTTAATTGAGGTATTTGACGTTAATATTTTTCTTGTTTTTGAAATGTTCACAGCTTGGAACAGTTTGTATGGGAAAAATAAACTTGAGGTTCTTACAATTTTTCGGGAAATTATTAAAATATTTCTCCACATGAGAACCTTACACTGACTTCAAGGATAATCCAGAAAAAATAACAAATTAATGACACATTTAGCGATTCATTTTTATTTTAATATGTAGATGTGTAAATGTAAACTGAATTAACGCTATTATTAATTGTAAGGAGGTTTCTTCGGCTGGAGTAGAACTCACCGGAGTCCAGTGTTCTGGTACAAAATTTTAATTATTTCATTATACAAAAAAATTTTTGAATGCTTTAACTTACCAAAAAAGAAAAAAAAACAATTGAATAAATTAGAATTTCAATGAATTCATCATTTCATCCAAACACAATGAATTAAAAGTGTGTAAAAACAAATTGTAGGTTCAATCAATTTCTTCAAAAAATTAAGATGATGGTAGAATGATTGGTAAAGGGTGTGATTTTGAGACTTGCACGTTTTCGAGTATGCAAAAGTTTTATGTTTGACAACCGATTTGTTTTTTGGTTAATGGTTGAAATTTATTAGTTTATTAATTAATTTACACAAGGAAACATTTGATAAATGAATAATTTCTTCTTAAATGGCCATTAATTGCATTTTTTATAAGATCTGACCGACTTTAAAGTCAAATTTGTTTAATGAGTCAAATATTGATGTCATTTGTGATGATTATCATTAAATTTTGAGTAACAAGAACCATTATCAATTTATAATTTTCTATTCATATTCTAATAGTAGCAACTGCCAACTGAAAGTCGAAAAGTTTATTTCTGTATTACTGCTTTGCAGGCAACAACAGCTTCTTGGCTGGAAAAAATCCGACCGAGTGAGTCATTGCCTCTCTTTAAGTAATAATTTTTTAAAGATAAACGTTCCAAGCGTTTAAATTCTATATGAAAAATACAAGAAGGTCGTTTGTTTTGTTTTACAAAATAATTCATATATTTCCTAAGGTAGTATAACAAAACTGTGTATGATATAATTCTCATATTGTATTAGAAAGTTTGTGTATAATGACTGCTAACAAAACGGTTGAAATGAAGACGTGGTTCGCCATCTATGAAGTATCGATATATGAACAACCAATACTAAATTTTGCAAATGTAATTGTATAAGAATAAATTGCAATAACAAATTTAAAAAATAAACCAAAATTAATTGTTTAATGACACCTTAAACGTAAATATATCAGGAAAATTAAGAAATTAACAAAAAATAATTATGACATTATTCAGTTTCTGATGAAACTCTTTATAAGTAAATACTTTTGAGCAACAGACAACTATATCGAGACTGTGCAGGTTACAAAGACTTGCATGCCTATGCGTCACAGGGGCCATGAAATCAACCCCAACGTTGGATATGGAAGCTCTTCTGAACCTTGCACCGCTCAATTTGGCTATACAGGAGGAGGCAGCTATAAGGGCAATCTCTATCTACGGGAAAGAGAACCTTAGGGCGGGCAACCTTACTGATCATTTGGCTATTCTCAGGGGAATCGGGGACATACTTGATATGTCTCAGGCAGGCGACCATATGGACCCGGTATACTGTTTCGACAGGAAATACAGGGTCCTCTTCCCCACAAGGGAAGAATGGTGTGCAAACCCAGGATGGCTAAGAGATGTATCGCAAATGTGGTACACGGACGGCTCAAAAACGCTCCAAGGAGTTGGGGCGGGAATAGTGGGGCCTATAGCACACAGGTCTATAACATTTAGCAGGGATACGACAATTTTCCAGGCGGAACTTTACGCGATACTGGAAACTGTGGGGATCCTATCCGAAAGAGGATACAGGGGAATAAAGGCTAAGATATTCTCGGACAATCGGTTCCTAAGGCCCTGAGTGGCTGTACGTACATGTCCAGATTATTACTGGAATGCCACAACAGGCTCAATGACCTGGCGACTCATAATCAGATTACTCTGATATGGGTACCAGGGCATCAGGGGCATGTCGGGAATGAGATGGCGGACATCTGTGCGAGAAGAGGGGCTGAGGGGAACTTCACTGGACCCACCCCTTATTTTGGGTTCAACAAAAGTCTTCTTAAAGGGGAGATTTCGAAATGGACATCGTCCAGGATTGCACAACATTGGAATGACATCAATGGATTATGTCACTCCAAGAAATTCCTACGCTTTGACGCTGGGAGGGCGGATCTGACTCTAAGACTCGACAGGAAAAGCCTACGGACGCTGGTAGGGGCACTCACAGGCCCTTACACCTGCAAAGCCCACCTGTACATAATGGGCTTATCTGACACGGACATCTGCAGATTTTGCGGTGAAGATGAGGAGTCGATGGAACACTTGATAGCAAATTGTGGGGCATTGTGCCACAGGAGACACAGGACTCTACATGCATATACGCTGATTGAAGAGGATCTGCTAATGATCCCACTGAAGGAGCTGATCCTATTTGCGAACGTGTCAAACTGCTAGGGACAGGGGAAGCACAATAGATCAACAATTGTCGCAGTCCAGAGGGCCATCCTGGGCCAAACCCCCAATACATTACAATTACAAAATTACAATTTGGAAAAATAACTGAAAAATTACATGATGACAGATCTAATCACACTTACCCAAAGTAATATAAAAATTGTATTTTTGGTTTCATTTTCAATAATATTCGGTTTCGATAGTGTTAACCACTGAATATAAAAAATTTAATGGAAAATAAATTGCAGAAACACAAAAAGGGGGAACTCAATTAACCATCAGTCGGTTGGTTGTTTAGCCGACTGATTGTACACGTTGTCCCTTTTCTGAATCTTAAGTGTAATTTAATACAAAAGAAGAAAAAAAGTTTTAAATTACCTGATAAACAACAATTTTAAGAGAAATGAAACAAAAATATTATTATCATCAATATTAAATATTCTTGTTTTTTTTAAGACAAAATTAATTGGCCAGAAAATTATGGCAACAATTACTGAAAAATTGTTTATGTAAATTAAAAAAATTACTTACACTGTCTAAGTGAATTTCCAATGGTGAGGATATGCTGGGTTTACCCAAATACCAATCAACAGAAGGACTGTATTCATCTAAAAGTTTTACTAGACGGGGTATATTTACGTAATTATCATCGTCAAAGTGGCAGAACCATCTAAACGTGAGATCAAGAGAAAATTATTATGTAAGAGAATCATATATAACAAAATAATTAAATAATTAATATACATTTATTTATAAGGCTGCATCAGCCACCTCTTCGGTAGACCACATACCCACGTTTTCAAAAGTTGCTTGCTACAAATATTTCGAATAAATAATTTGAAATTTTGTAAGGGCATAGACCGCAGAGAATTATTATTTTCTTTTTAGAAAAAATTTATTATTTATTGCGAACATTTAATCATGTTTTATAACTTTTTGCACTTTATCAATTTTACAAAAAATTTAAAAAATCTCCTTTTTTGGAGGTTTTTCATAACATTTCAGCGACATACATATATTTAAAAATTACAACTTAAAGAAATATAAAAAAGTTTAGATTTTAGTGGCGGCCGTCCATGTTTTTATTATTAGTTTTTATTTTCACAATAAAAACAGCTCATTGGCACTTTTGCTTTAAAAACGTCAAAGTACATATTGGAATTACGCACTTTAAAATTATAATGGATTGATTATTTCAATAACTTAGTCCTTAAAACGGTTCCCTTGTAGCGTGAAACATCTCCTAAATGTATAACACATGATGGTTGTAATTAGAACCATAATGCACCATTAATTCTCTATTTGAGTCTACATATACCAATAAGGCCAACTTCATCAGTGCGATGAATTAAGATCTAAAAAATTTATACTGGAATATGTTGGGTTTGAGAGCATCGTTTGATGCCTGCAAATTTTTTTAATATTTTTTAGTAAATGTTCTAACTTAAAACTGTAATCTACCGCTGTTGACATACGTCAGTATGTATGTATGTGCATTAACAAAATTTTCTATTTCTATCTATAATATAATAACCAATTTACGAGAATTATTAGCCTCATTTGATATGTGCCCTGTTGTGTAGAAAATATACTTGTCCTAATCACTAGTCTAAGGCTAAATTCGTTACGAGTTTACGACCCGTTCCGTGTGTGCTTGTGGACTTCTCTTCAATTCAAATTGTGATATTCTTAAAAGTTTGCTTTCTGTTTTATAGCTTTTGTGCCCTTTTCTTGCTGCTTTTCATAATTTTTTTTGCTATTATTTTATGCTTCACTTAAGTTCCCTTACATCTCCTTTTTTCGTTTTAATTACTTTCTTAAATTTTTTCGATATCTTAATCTGTCATATCCTTTCAACATCCACCCGTAGTTATTTGATATTTTTTGTAATACGTTTTTTCCTTCTCCTTCTCATTGGGTTTCCTTGTTTAAGTCTTTATATTTTTATGTAAAAACATGAACATCTTTAAAAAAGCTTAAACATTTTATGTTTGAATTTGCTTTTTTAAGAAATTTGAGATTTTTCTATCCTTATATGTACATGTACATGTATATATACTTTTTTAATTTTTTTATATTCGTATTGGGACATTTAAAATTGTTTTAAATTTAAACCAGTTTTGTATTTGTATTTTTTTTTTATTCTCCAAACTAAATGGCCAAAATGTATTGATGTGTACTAATTGATAAATAAACTGAAAAGATTAAATTTAAATTAAACGGAAGCTGGCGAATAAAAATTATTAACATGATAATAAGGCCAAATAAAAATCCTTTAAACTGCCTTAAGCTACAGCTTGCAAAGAAACAGGATCTGTATGATATTTAAACACGAAGATACACAAATAAGATGATTTTTTTATACACTTTTGTACTGAATTTACTGCAAATTGAACATTTTTTGATTTAGAAAAGCATTATTTATTTTATTAAAAAGAGAAATATATTTATCCTTTACGAAAGTTACCACAAATTTCTTTAATATATTTTAACGTATATTGGATTGCTGAGTAATGAGCAAAGTAATTTTCTTCATCACTTTCTAATATATGGTAATGAAGTCATCTAACGTTTTTGGTAGACGTTAATTAATATGAAAATATTTTATTAATACTTAATATGGAAATTCCTTATGTGGGATATTCTCCCCAAGTAATCGTTAGAAACAATTAGAGCTTTTGCAAAATGCATAGAAAAAATCAAAAGTTTGTTGTGGCTTTAGCTCTTCATATGCCGACATTTCATTGGTTGCTAAAACCAAATCGTCAGTGAAGTTTAAGCAGTTTGAAAACATTCAACCTCGGATGTTTATGCCACATAAATCAAATACAATATGAGAATTTCAATATTGCATATAAATTGCAACAAATACATAATCAAACTTTAGATTTTTTCTATGCATTTTGCAAAAGCTCTAATATTTTATTAATATTAATTTAATATTTATAAATAAATAATTAATTGCTGTTTAATGCGTTTTGTATTAAAATTATAAGCAGTTGGAACAATAAGGAATATTCCAGTTTACTTTTCAGTATCAAACTTAATCAAGGCGACTTTAGTTTAATGGCGTTTTCTTTTCAGAAAAAAGTGTAATAGTGCCTTCGTAAACGAGTAGATAGTGTACTCGACTAGTGTGGGAAGGTCGCAGGTTCGAATCCTGCAGCAGACTCCGGCTGTTTCTACATACAAGCCAGGTAGCTTCGTATTATCGTATTTAGTGCCTTTGAATGAGCTTAAGCACAGAATGTAAAATTCAAAAAATCTTAAAAATTAAATTATTTCAAAGCTTGAAAATTATTTGAACAAATCAGAGAAACATATAAGATTACCAAAAACCGGAAACAAATCACGAGAATGACGAAAATTTTAGAAAAATAGCGAAGCATGCTACAAGTAGCATAGGGTATAGTTTTAATTGAAAATGGTTGAGATTGTAAAAAGTAGTCGAATTTCGAGATATATAGTGGCTCAGTTATTAGAATTAGAAAAAGGCTACAGTCGAACATAAGACTTCGTATTATCAAGTACATTTTTTCTTGGTTGTGCAACATTTTATGATATTACATGCCTCGGAGTTCAATTTATTTTTTATTTTATATACATACGTACATATATATTTTTTTGATATTTCAAAGAAAAATTTTTTACAGTTCAACCAAATTAATAATCCCTAGTTTTTTTTGGAAAACTTTTAGTATCTTTCTTCAACAATAATATATGTATGTACATATGTATGACTTGGAAACCAAAATTAAGAACAAGACCCATTTAAAACAACTAATACAAACATACAAAAACGTTTCATTGTCTTTCTAATTTAAACATGTTTGAAACTAAAACACAGTTTAGAAAAAAATAATTCACAGAAAATTATAATAAAGATGATAAAAAAAATAAATGCTGCTGCCTGACAGTGTTTGCGACACATTTGGGCAACGTAAAACATTTTGAAACAAACAGAAAAATGTCATGTTTAGCAAGAGCATTCAT
Organism: Germaria angustata; assembly: GCA_963681545.1. NCBI lineage: Eukaryota > Metazoa > Arthropoda > Insecta > Diptera > Tachinidae > Germaria > Germaria angustata. The sequence continues at coordinate 41,571,851 of OY813000.1, read as the reverse complement.
ACATGAACATTTCATATCTTGTTTTACTTGTCCAATTTTTTTCAAAAGTTTTTAACAAAAAAAAGAAGACTAAATATGTACGAGTAACAGACATATGTACGTGTGTATGTACGATATGTGCATGTGTGTAAAAACAATTTTTTTTAATTGAAATAAACAAATTGTAATAAACGTTTAAATGGAAATATTAAAAATATAATAAAACTACATTTTTATTCTACAACAAGTGACAGAAGCAAAAAAATTAAAAAGAAATACCCAGTAAAAATGGATTAAGGGTACCAAGAATTTGTCATCATTTGCAGTATTGGAAAAAATAATAGAAACACAAAATATTTTCTAAACTTTCATTTATCGTCACATAAATAAATTTAAAAGTAAGCAACAATTTATGCGATATTCAAATTATTTATCATTCTTATTTGTATTGTATTTGTTGATTTATATTCGAATCCAATGGAACATATTTAGCAGGTTCTACATAATGGGATTAAAGCTCTTAAATACTGATGTAAATGTAAATGCGAACAGTGTTTGAGCCAGTATTATAAGTTCAATAAGCCGGGGTTGTGTGGCAACAGGTTATTTTAATGAATGCTAATTTAATAATAATAATAATATTTAGATTTGATAGCAGTTATTAATTAACAAACACAAAATTTATTATTATTTTTTTTTAACTTTTCGGAGTCGCTGTTATTTTTTTTTTTTTGGCAAATTTCATTTTAACAAATTTCACTAAGAGCAGTAGTTTCAATATTTTTCGTGTTGGATATCTTTCTAGCACTACAACGACATGTGAATGTTTTTAATATCGTCAATGTAATTGTTTGTCGCAATGGGTTAATTTTGAAAATCAAATCGTCTAATAGACAAATTAAAAACAATTTTTTTTTTAAATTTTCAATTCGTACATATCGAATGTTGCAATCTGTTTATCTGCTACGAGGCGATATTTTCATTGCGTGCAAAGATTCATTTCGACGCATAGTCTTCCATTTTGGACAATAAATTTATTTTCATAGCTGTAATTTTATTTGTAATATATTCAGGCAAATAGTTATTCCATAATTTTATTTATATGAAGACAGATACAAATTCGCAAAAATATACATTTTTGTTGCAATGCTTCTCCTCGAAGCAAAAAATCACAAAACACTTATATAAGGACTTCTATCAGCTTCAAATAAATTTAGCTAACAAACTATATATTGGATTTAATTACTAATACAAAATAATGAGTCTCTTAAAACAAGTATAAAATATTTTAAACTTACTTTTTGCCACTTTCCAGAAACACATCTAATTCAGCTGACATTTTGCAGCATAGGGCTTTACGGAAATGACCCTGCGAACATTTGGTATTGATCAAGTGGCCATCTGCAAAGAAAAATTCAATAAAATTTTTATAAATATTGACTGATAGGAAGAAGGAAAATTTTACTGCAACATCTATTTTGTAGAGCTACAACATTTACATGCGCATGTCTTCGGTGCCATCTTATAACTCAACAGCACTGAAGTGTAGCACTTGTGCAAATTTTGCTAAAGCGACAACTCCCAATTGGAGTTTAATGGACGTCAAATAACTGAGCAACGCAAAAAAAAATAACGTTTATCTCCTACAGCCTTTTATATGATATTAACAAAATATTAATTCACAAGAGACGCTTTAATGTGTTAATATATGAGGGAAAAACGAAGTATATAAACTTCTTTCAGAAAAAACATATGACTGATGAAAAAAAAAATTAATATAATTAAAAAGATGCTTGAGAGCAGCGAAAACATCACTCACTGAAAAAGACCTCCGTTTTCTACACCAATTACTTTGATCTACTTATTAAAGTTTTTGTTTTTATTCCCCTGCCACATTTTAGGTGACAATATGTTCTAAGCTTTAGGACTCGAGAATATAAAAGAAGAGTAATTTCGCCCTAGTGCAATTGAGAACTTCGCTGCAAATTAAATCAATATTATGATTACTTTACACCATGATACGTACATAATAGTTATTCAATTTGTGTTTAAAAATAAAAATCAGAATCAGAATCGAATTGCAAAAAAGTATCAGTGTTGCGATGATCGTTCACGCAATTGCATTTTATTTTGACATCAGTTACCGCCAAATGGTTGGCAATATTATTATTATTATTTTCTTTCAGTGTTGCGATGATCGTTCACGCAATTGCATTTTATTTTGACATCAGTTACCGCCAAATGGTGGCAATATTATTATTATTATTTGTTTCTTGCTTTTGTGAGTCTTGAAAAGGCTTTTGTATGACACTCTTCACGTACATACATAGTTTGATTCTCTTTGTAATTGATAACAAATTATTCGCTTCTGCTCATTATTAGAAAATAAATAATAAGCAAATAATTTTTCTCATTTAAAATCCTTTAACTTTAATTAGCAAATAATAAAATAGTTTCCTTCAACTGAATCATTAAAATTCTTTTGGAAATAATGTTCTCGTAACCATTGAAATGAAAATAATATCAAAGAAAAGAAATAAATTGATATGAAAAGAAACAGCTCATTATTGAAATATTTTCAAAGTGAAGCCATAAGGATGGAGCTTAAATAAAAACATAAAAACCACAAAGGTGCGCCCTAATGAGACAAAAATTATTGAAATTTTTAAAATAGTTTTATCGCTTTATCAATTTAAGTGAAACACACTTTAAGTTCACACACCAACACTCACACACACTCGTATACGCACGAATATAAAACTTTAAAAGGGAATGAGACGGACGTTATTTAGAAGATAAAAACAGATACAACTAACTCTCTTACACATCTACGCATTTTAGTTATATAATTGGCTACAAAACCCATTAATAAGGCGATTTGACAAACAAAAAACCTTTTTGAATGAAAGGAGCAGGGAAAAGGGGAAGAATCAACATAAATCGTTGGGTGCCTTTTGTGTTCTTAACGGTTTTGGTATTTGGTCCTAATCAAAATTCCAGTAGTCATGTTATGTGTTCGATGATGCCTTTTAAAGAAACGTGCGACAAGAGGATAAATTGCTTTGTGGTATGTTTTCATTTGCTGGCTAAATGCAGCATTAATTTAAATCTAAGCAGGCTTTGCTTTATTTGTTTATAAGTCATGGAGTCTATTTAGGGAATGATCGGTCACACATTTTATTTGACTGTGACTTATTTCATGTTTTATTAATTTAATAGATTTTGTATGATAAGTGTGTGATAAATGAACAACTATGATTAGTAGGAACACCCAAGACCAAAAGGAAAAAGGGTTAGGAGTAGAAATCACTGAGATGATGAAGAAAAAATTTATATATTCAAATATATATTTATTGGTTAGTCGACAAGGACTTATGGGTTAATTAAAAATTTATATAAATTGGTCGTTATCGATCGTTGTTAAAAAATTATATTATTTATTCTTCAAGGGCACACATAAGAACATTTCAACTTTATAAAACTTGTATACACATACATACACTTAATTTCTTTAGCCTTGTAAATAATGCAAATTATTTGAAAAGGACTGACTCAAAGAGATTTTTGGGCACTTAAATGTCTACGAAATTCCATTATTATTTTTTTCCTCAATTTAATCTATATTAAAAAGAAGAAAGAAAAAACTTAGTGTTAATTTCAATATCCATTAAAAAGGGAATCTTCAAAATGGAATTTAATACGTTTTCGTCTGCGGGAACAGCATTTGACAGCTATAAAAATCAAACATAAATCAAAATAAATGCAATATCCTGCTCCAAAAAGCGAACACACTTACACCCTCTCCTTTAACACATGCACACACAACTGCAGAAAATAAAAAGAAACAGAAATGAAAAGGAAAGAATAAAATACGAAATCAGCCGTCTATAGATTTCATACAAAACATTTTTGCATACATTAAAAAAGAATCGATGCCTCTTTGCAATAAAAGGCTCAGAGCTTCAGCACAACAATAATAAATAACAATATTAAAGGCCATAGGGAAAAAATTAAAAAAAAACTTATATTGCGTGTATTTGAGCTTAAATGTTTGGTTTTTGTTTGTTGCTCCCTGTTTATACGTTTTAAGCTGAATATAGAAACGTACATATATAATTTTTTTGGGAGTATTCATCAAAAGACGCTAATTGCTTTCTAAAACTTGAAAATATACACAAGAACGGCTGAGTCCATACGTAGCGGAAAAAATTATTGCATAAAATACAGTAAAAGCTTAATGTTCATGAAGTGGATTGTGCGGTTTGAAATTATAGTACTTTGTTATTGTCAAATAAATCCACAACCATTGTTATTTGTATATTTGATATTTGTATGTTCTTATTTAATCTTGCGGGTATTATATGGCCAAATGTATCATAAGCCTCTGGCTTATATTCCTTGTGATATCAATAGACTCGGAATTTTCCTATTTTCTAGATTAGCATAGTGTTATGAAAATTACTACATATTATATATTCTACATATTAATTGACTTTTTTATAAAAATAGTTGAACTTTACCTCGTGATCATTATGTGATTAATTTTATCATGGCATGATTGCAGCTGATCAAAGTAGGATTTGAAATGTTAATGAATGAATGTTAATACATTTTTTACATTATAGTTATTATTGTAATCATCATGTTTCTAGATACCATGATTAAAAATAATCAACTTATAAACATGCTTTATTACAATATATTTCTCTAATTACATTGATTGACCTACTCTTTACTTAAATTCACATCATGCACATGTTCACTTGCACATGGCAGTTAATAACTGCATCTGTGTGCAGGTGCCCACAGTATTTTTTGGTCGGCTATAACTATTAAAAGCCTAATAATGGTATTTTAACTACTAAATCGTTGCAATCTTGGTTCAAGTTAATGTGGGATGAAGTAGATTATACAGAAATTAAGCAATAAACAAAGTTATTGTCTAAATTAGATAAAATCATCTCTTGAACGATTTAAACAAAGAACTATTAAAAAAGACATATAGCCTCAAAACCTTAAGGAAGAAAAATCATATAAATATAAATATCTATTCATATATATTATTTCATTGCTTTTAAATTTTCCTTCTTTTCCGTTTCTTAAAAAGTTCAGAACCAAAAGCTTAAGCTGGATTCGCATCTGACAAGAACTTTTTTTGATTTCTTTAATTTTAATAAAAAAAGATATTAAAGAAGTTATTATAAGTTCTTTACCGCAATCATAATTTTTTAACCGCTGCAAAGTTCCCAAGTTCTTCAAAATATTTAAATTAAATAATTACAATTATCAATAGTCTTTCTTATTTTCGAAAAGTTATTTATATTCAAATACAATTTATTTTGATCCCCAGATTTACATTTCTGTGGCAAGAAAAGAAATATACCTAAATCTGATTTTAAATACACACACACACACACACACACACACACACACACATATATATATATATATATATATATATATATATATATATATATATATATATATATATATATATATATATATATAATATATATATATAAATATATATAAATATATATATATATATATATATATTTTTTTTTTGTTAATTTACTTCCATAATATAATACATATTGATGGCAGAATATGTTCTGCACTTTAAATACTCATAACTTATCAATTTAACGAGTTATTCACGACAACAAAACCTAAGCGCTTAAATCGACTTAAGCAGTTATTGTTCTTTGCCATGAATTTTATACATACATATAAAATATAATACCATTGTTGTTGTTCTTGTTTTAATTTTCCATACATATACTGTTAACAGTTTATTGTCCCGCTTTTTCAAAATTAAGGCCAAATAATATCTACCAATAATAAATATTAACTTTTTTCTATAAAAGCAGATAAAAGAACGAAATAAGGAACATGTACAATAATGCGCCTTAATATAATGTTTTAAAGAAAAAATCCAATTTAGTGGCACATCAAACCACTCCGCCTACATGACCACCTTCTAGTGGCCACTGTTGCATACGCAGCATGTTTATGATGTTGATTTGAAAACGACTGTTGCTATTTGCCTTAATAATGATAATTATAATGGTAATAATGATGAAACAGAAATCACAAGAACAAACTTAGAGGCATTTAGGATGTGTGTGTGTGTCTATATATGAAAAAATATAAAGTAACAATCACCGTTGTCGTTCGTAAGTTACCACCAAAACCAGCATCAAACATTCAACAAATTGTTGAAACATTCAATAGTTCTTCGTCTATCTCAGTAACTCTTTGAAGGAATATGTACATACATATTTGTTTAAATACGAGTACTGCTGTTAAACTTAACATCAAAAGCTTATGAGTTTTAAATATAATATAACAACAAGCAATAACATCATATAATTAAGCATTCAACATTATCAAGAACAACACAAACAGGAGAAGTCTGTAAGTATTAACAGTAACGAATGATGTTTTGTATCACATCATCATCACCGCTTTTATATTCTCATACGAAGGCTGTTAATCATTCTCAGGCCTTAATACTAAGGGAATGTGTTAATTTTCCAAACCTGAAATTAGGTGTAGAGGAAAATTTTTGGACCGAAAATCTTTTGAAGTAAATGATAATAAGTCCATTACGGATAACAAGCAAACATCAGTGGGGCATGGTCACTTTTGAAATGGCCAGCAATTAGCAATAGTCATAAAATTGATCCATGTTTCAACGCTAATGCAATTACATATGTATGTATATATAAAACAATTAGTTAAAATTCTTGACTATCGTCAAATAATTGTTCCATTAAGCCAACCGCATAGGAATTCTAAATTCTAGTCTAGGTCCAGTCGACAATAATAATCAGTAAAAAAATATAATATTATGTAAATAACAATTATATTATAATAAGAATATTTTTTTTTATACGTTACGATGTATAATATACTGTGGGATGAATAAAAATAGTTTTTCATAACATCATCATTACTTCAGTAATGACAAGCAATGAAAAGACTCCTTCAAAATTATTGCATAAGACCAGAATTTTCACTACTTCAGGATCACATGTTGTGGATCTTAATGACTTCTTAGGAAACACATGAAAAAATTAAAACGCTTTACAAGAATATATTATTTTTCTCCAATCTAAAACTAATACAATAACGTTCACACAAGCAGGGAAGAAGAATTAGTGACCATTTGTGCAAATTTTTACTCTTTCCGGATGTGAAGTTTAATATAAATAATATAAAATTATTGTCTTTGCAAAGAGAATATAAACAGTTCACTTTCCTCAACATAATGGAGATGGTTATCAAGTTCGTGAATAGAGATCAAATACGATAATATATTTCACTGACAAGCCTATGTTGACATTATTATACGTGTAAATAACCTGAACTCGCACTTCTTCCATATCTTCTTCCATGTCAGGAATTTCATGACTGGGTGGTAAATTGCTTAAACAGTGTAATTATCGCTAGAAATGAAAAGTTTTTATTTTAAATTCGTAAATCTAAATATACATTAATGTTAAACTTATCATCATGTAACTATTTCTGTTCTATTGTGAGCTTAAAAAGGCGAATCCTTTTCAGGCTGTGGGTTATATATTAAGACAGCATCTTTTTTAGAAAAGGAAACGCCATATGTATAATACGACCTAACAAACTTCTTATAAGGATAATTGTTAGCTTACAAAAATACATCCTCATCCGCTGCCAAGGTTGATGATCGAAACTAGTTGATTACAGAGTCAACATATGTAGTTAGCCGAGCTATAAAAACGGCAGATAAATATTGCGATTGTCCTGCGTAGAAAAAAATAGCCTCACTATAATATTTGAATTGTTCTTGTGATGGACTTTGGCCAATTTTGTAAAACGGTTGCTGCTTACTTGGTGGCGGACATTGAATAATTAACAAATGCCTTTTTAGATATTTTGATATTCAACAGACGGTGACGGAATTGGATCATAATAAGGGTTTATTTAATAGATGATATCCATGAATATCGACTGACGTTGTCTAAAGATTCAAAAAGGTAAAACAACTCTAACGACCAAGAAATATGTCCCACTCATTATGTTGATATAATTGCATGATCATTTTAGCTACCAATTAAATATATTTAAAGAAAATATTAAGAGGTTTTTTTGGTATCAGTTGTGCTAAAGCACTGCACTTATTACAAAAATATATCTCAATGTAGAGAAAAAAGCAAGCAGGTCATGCGTTACGCTTCTAATATTACTTATCCATCTCAAATGCTAAATATTAGTGGACTGATTCATCAATGGCCATCAATTGACTCAGAATATCGGATTTAAGGACGTATATGAAACATCTTCAATATGATGTTCATGCCCTCTCACTATTTGTGATATTGTTGATTGTGACGATTTTACTCAACTGGGTTAGGCATTTCTTAGAGGATATTCTTTAATAAGTGGCGTGCAACAACTTCCCTAAGAATTTGGCTGTCGAGATTTTTTTGGCTTTTTCAAGTTTACACATGGCGTTGGTATTATAAGGCTTTTTAGTTGAGTTCGTTGAGGATATCAAATAACAAAGTTTCTCACTTGAAGGCGAATCAGGCCGAAGGTCTTTCGATAAAATGTCGATAATAAAGCTAACGGAGATTATGTGGAGACTAAAAAAAAAACAGATCATATCCAAGTTCTATAAACCAAGGTCTATCGCTTTATTTGTATTTCGTTAATGACACTTTCAATTCTGAAAGAAAAAATTTTTTTAATAAATATGGCGAACACACTCTACCTAGACCTTTGTAAAGTGACGTCTTTTGCATGATCACAATAGAACAAAAAAATTGTTTAAAAAAAAAAAGTTCATTAACTTCGCACAAAAACAAATATGTAACTGAGAATAATAAAAAAGTAACTGATATATTCATAGAGAAATTAGTTAACATAGTTCAAAAAGTGGTAGTACGAGTACTTAATCCTGACATAATGTTGAGTGCAAAACATGTTACACACTTACATGTTTTATGTGCAACATGTTTAGTAAAGAACATGTCCGTTTGTGCGTTACTGCTTGTCCTAGAATAGAACTTAACGAAAACGCCCTAAAAGGGTCTATCAAGAAATGATATAATGGCCCTGGGTGCCATTCTGTAAAGAAGATGACTTACAGAAACGCACTGTGGGCATTAGTGAGTTAGAGGACTTATATAAAGTTTTGGAAAAATATAAGTGGTATAAGTATTTGCTTAACATTATATTCACGGCGACTATGCAAGAAATGAATAATTTTACTTTATATTTGTCCTCCTCAGTTTTCCACAGTATTCGTTGGAGCTAAAAAATTGTATTTGCATTCCTACTTGAATAAGCCATCCAGAGGACAATCTGTAGAACGTAATTTTAATTTTTAATTTTAATTTTAATTTTTAATTTATCAAGTCTGTACATGTTGAAGACTACAACTTTTTATTACCCCTAATACACATATTTTTTAATATTGGCTTATTGGATTGTTGATTACTGTTGCTGCCGTTCTGTGGCACAAATACAGACACATTCGCTTAATATTGCTTTTATTCATTATTCCGTTTATCGTATGGCCCATTCAAATTTTAATCTTCCACCGATATTCATTATTAAACAAAAAGAAAAAAGTTATTAAAATAATATGAACGATCCTTTTCACAAAAATGTTTATGTATGTATGTCAATCTGCATGTATATACTTATGTGTGTTAACGTGTTCTTAACATAGTAACGTGGAATAAAAATAACATTTTTTCATTATGGTGATGTTGATGGTGGTGGTGGTGGCAGCAGGTAGACTTTGAACACTGACTCTGACCGTTTGTTGGTTGTTGAACATCGGTGATTGTGTTCAAAAATGTGCTGAATAATGTTACACCCGTATTTTTAATTGAATTGCAGAATGAATTTTTGTTTTTTCCAAACAACTTTAATTTATTTCGTTTTTAGTTTAATTTGGATCTGATTTAAATTAAGTTTTTTGTTTGTAGTTGCTTAGTTTTCACACATTTTTATATTGAGCGTTTTTAATCAGATTCTTTTTCAAATAAAAATAATGTAATTTAAATTAGTTTTGTGATTAAAAGAAAGCTGCAGGGTTTTTGAATTAAATTTGATAATAAAAAGTAATTTATTTTGGACAACGAACGGATTAGAACAGTAACCAAGATCAGGATATTAAATCAAGCGTTTTTAATGTTCGACTTCGGTTAAGCGAAAATGGAAACCATTACTTTTCGCCTAAACAACATTTTCCGATTCTCTTTCTATTGTTTTTGAAGCAAACAAAAAATATGTGATACATCCTATAAGCCAAATAAATGCACCCTAATCCTGAATTCAACTTATTTTATAAACTAGATTTCATCGAGTGCATGTAACAAGATTAAAGCGAACCCTTACCGGAAATGGAAATTCATCGACAGTAAGTAGTTTGAGATTTGTTTGTGAATAACTCAAAGTTTGGGAAGAGCGATGCTATTTTGCAAAGATATTGAATTGGGATTTTAGAAAAAATTTACAAATATATTGAATGTCGAAAACACATACATATATACATATTTCTTAAAGATGATGAACCACTGTAGTACTATAAAACAGAATATAAAATTAAGATTCACATTTAACTTACTTGTCTTTTGTTGATAATATGGGTCATCGGTATCCGTAAAGAACCAAGTCTAAAATTAGAAATAGAACAAACATTTATGTAAGCCAAATTATTGTATTCAAAAATAATTCAGTTTATAAAAAAGGATTTTTTTCTATTCCGGAAAACTTATTTAATTTATTTTCTTATCTTTATTATGACATCATTACAATTGCGAACACTTTTGTAATACTTTATTAACAATTTATTTAACAACTTAATCTATTTATTTATTAAACAACTTATTTTCATAAATATATTGAAACACATTTCATTTACTATAGACTTATAACGCAAATCAACAGAAAAAATTTTATAAATCAAAAAGAAGTTTTTGTCAAATTATTACAAAAGTTTTGCCAATAGCAAGAAAAGAATAAAAGAAGCAAAGTGCCCCAAAAAAATGTTGGGTTTTCAGTTTCAGTTTTTCCTCATCCTGTCAAAATTTTGTTGGTTATATTTTTAACACTGAAGGCATTGGCGAGAAAATTTTATGATTTGGGGTTGAAATTGTGCAGATACTCACAAATACACAGATATATTTTTTTTTTGTATAAAATTGTCAATAAAATTTTGTTCTATTTATGTATATATGTACATATGTATTTTTTCGTCGTTTGTGGCGGATATTTAAAACAGATAATTCTTTGCACATTTTGCTATATGCAGGATATTTTTGCATAGCTTGCTTTAAGGACCATATTTTCTCTGGACTAAATGTTTAAAAATATTTTTGCTTTTTATTATAACTACTAGTTTAAATAAATATAGTCGAAAAATCAAATCAAATCAAAATTGAAAATTATTGTTGATTGTATCAAGTATTTGATGATGCTCATTGGAATCTTGAGAAATTACTACTTTTTTAAGACAATGAAAAGAAAAATAGTGTAATATTATATGAAAAATAGAAAGAAAAATCATAAACAGAGAGCGCTTTTGTGCAAAACACAAACTTCGTTCACAACTAAATATGAATGACGAAATATAAAAATTGATCGTATTCTTTTTTCAATAAATATTAGTTTAGGTAGCAACGACGTTTCTTAAAGAAAACCTGTCCAAAAAGTTTGAATCGAGCACTGATAAGGCGTGGCGCAACACAGAAAACGTGCACATATACCCCCACGTAGAAGTAAAAATTATTAAACATCATTATCTAATAGAATCAATATGTTTTTTTATTTAGAAAATATTAATTTTTAGTTAGATAATATTCATGTGCGTATATACACATAAAATGTTTAATATATCTGTGGTAATAAAGAATAAGTGCTTAAGTCGACTTACATAAGCTCGAAATATGTTAATATCACCATTATGATTTAACACATCAAAAGTACCCCTCAGCAAAATTTCACTCATTTTGTCCAAATTTTTCAAAAAGTTACACCATAATGGATTTCAACATGTCTTTTTGTGGGATGTAAAATTTCATTTTGAAAAAAACTCATAAGATTGCGTGTGTTCACTTGTAAAAATTGTGAGTGATTTATTCCTAATATTAGAGGCTTAGGAGTGAACACATTTTAATAGACTTCAAAATGAAACAATTCACTTTGTGAACACATAACGAAAAACATAGTTCCATTGTAATCATTTAGTGACACGTATAATTGTGACAATAAAATTATTTTTAACCGACTTCGCTAACAGGATTGATCACATATTCGTCAATAAGTCTTTTTGTATGCAAAACCATTTTTTTATCATTTGTAAACCGATTTCGAAAATTCCTTTCTTTATGAAACCAATAATGATGGTACCAGGGTAGGAGTATCTCCCATACGAATTATCAAGAAAAACTGATTGAATAGGAGAAAGGAGAGTGGTACCTTCCCGTATATCTGAATGAGTGAGTGTTCAAACCTGATAAGCTTAGAGGTGGTCGTGATTTGACAATTACGCGAAATGACCAGAAATAGGAAGGGTACCTCCTACGTCGACATTAGAAATAATCTCTAAAGAGTTTAATATAAATGCTTTTTGACATATATTGGACCGACATAAAAATAGGCTCTACAAATAGGCTCATGGATAAAATATTAATATGTACCTTACATACTGAGAAGTTTGAGGACGGTGGCAAGATATATTTTAACGCAACTTTTAATTTATAGCTTTCAGTCATCTTGCGAGGTAATGCACATATTAGGTAATATTTTAGTTAATTATATCTTTTGGTAGCCCTTTTTTGTTTAACCAGTTTATTTTTTCAAACTGGGTACGAGTATTTCAATATAAATAAAGATGATTGTTCCAACAGTAGGGCAATAAACTAACCTGAATCAGTTTTTGAACACATTTTTCGTTGCCCTGCCGTCATATCAGTAAATAAGGGAGTATTTCCGTAGGATCAGATATTCACCTTTGGCATGCCTTCACTCTGATCAATATATACGAGTAGCAGACTCGCATGTGACAACTTTGTCTTTAAATAAAAAAGATGGACTACATTTTAATATTTAAGTCTTTTACATTTCTGCATCTTAGTTTCTCAATATGACAAGTATCTCTTTTATTTGCAAGCATTTTTATATACTGTACATGATTTCATTTTATTAAATATTATGACTAATAAAATTTAAGCAAAAAAGATATAAATATGCTGATAAAAAACTGGGTCACTTTAATTGCATTTTTGTAAAAGTTGCTTAAAAAATGTATTTTTGAAAAAAACCAAACTAAAGTAATTAATCAAAAACAAGTTTAAGTTTCATTTTACAAAATTAAAATTTTCAATAACCGCAACTAAAAATTGCAAAATGTAGAGCAATTTAAGTAAATATTTTAGGTGTGCGCATGTAACTCACTTTGCTATTGAAATTTTTTGTTTTAGAAAACAACTTTTCATTTTTTTTAATTGTCACATTAAAGTGGAAAAGTTAACTTTTTGCTGATATTGGCAGCAGCCTTTAATTAAATTTAGAAAAAATGTAAACCATATAAAATGATTATAATAAGGAAATTATGTGAAATCTTAAAATTAGTTAATTGCAATTGATTAATAATACATACAACGGAGGAGATTTGAAAATAACACAATTGGCGCACGATGGAATTAGCGAAAGCAAAATAAATATCTGAAAAATGCAAATTTACACGAAATTATCTAATTCTGGCTTTAATTTCAGCTTGCAGTTACGATTGCTATACTTTTTATATCTTTATTAAAATTAGTTTGCAATTTGCACAATGATGAGTTTTTTTTGAAATGCATTAGCGGTACTCGACGTTTGCTGCATATGATCTTGGAAAAGCACAAGTGTAAAATATTGTATACTTGATGTTGCAAGTATACAATATTTTGAATCTATAAAACGCAAAGTGATATACGAGCATATATATATATATATATATATATATATATATATATATATATATATATATATATATATATATATATATATATGTATATATATATATATATATATATATATATATATATATATATATATATATATATATATATATATATATATATATATGTATATATATATATATATATATATATATATATATATGTATATATATATATATATATATATATATATATATATGTATATATATATATATATATATATATATATATATATATATATATATATATATATATATATATATATATTCTGAATGTCAATAATAAAGTAAATGAAAAAAAGATGGACTAAATATGGGAATAATGCAAAAATAATAACAATTATATCCTAGTTTCTTGTCTAATGCTGAAAAAATTTGTCCATAACAGGCGCTTTAATATTAAAATATAAGTATGCAAATTTAAGAAAGCTGAATAAGTAGAAGGGGCACATCTTCATAACTAAACAAATATATGAACGAAAATCTGCCAAAGTTTTAAACTCGTGGCGGCACCGAACAACAGCACATGTTTCCCAACTTTTGCTGCCATTTCTAATTAAGAAACAAATTAAAAAATTTATAAACATCATTTCTAATGGCATCTTATTAAATTTTAACTACAAAAAACAAGCTTTATTTCATTATTAATTTAGTTCAACTAAAATGCACTCAGTTGTGAATTTAAGCAAATTGAGCCTGATAAGAACTAATGTTAACTTCTACTATTGAATGTGGACGGGGCAAAATTTTAATTGCAATATTGGCTAATTTGTCAAAAGGTCTAAATTCCTAGAATTGTTTCCATTATTAGAATGTTATAAATATTGCCAAGTTTGCAGATTGTATGGAAATGAGATGGCACCGTGCTGGTGATGTTTAGAACCTTAGGATGGGTTTTTATGATCGCTTTTCAAATAATTCGGCTTTTCAAAATTCTTAATATGTTTTCAGTATCATAGTGTGATGTGAAATGGGGTAAAATATCACTAGCAAGTTATTTTCGAATTACTGATTTAAATATTAAAAATTTATTTAAATTTATGATGATGTTCTAATGTGTTTTTTTTTGCACGTCAAGTTTCCATATTTTACATTCCCATTCTTAAAAGCGGCGAATTTTTTTCTAATTAGTAAAAATAATTTTTTATATTTTTATCTCATACATCAAAATTATAATAAAAACGACTATTTTTGTTTAAATTAACTCTATACACTTTCTGCACAAAGGAAATATTATGAAATAAAATAAAAGGAACTGAAAACTCGAAATGAATAACCACATTTATTGTCATTGTCATGCATGACTGGAACGTGCTCAGAAAACTGTTTTGCTTATATTTATTTTATTTTTTTGTTTGTTTTGCATAAATATACTTTATTTTAAATTTTTTTCTGAAAAAATGTATATTTCTAAAAAAAAATTTTATGTATGTATATACGTAGTCCTCTCTAACTTCTAGATATATTATTTTAAGTTTTATTAGGATTTATGCTCGTAACGAGTTTAAATGTTCGCTTTTGTCTTTTTTAACACAAAAACTCTGTTCACTTTTTTAATACTCCTTTTTACGTTTAGACGTCAAAACAACACTGAATACATAAATCCTGGACGTGCTGTAGCATGTGGTGGAATTTAGTTCTTTCCTTTTTAACACTTTTTTTCTTGGCAAATAAATTCCAAAATATATACAGATTTCCTTTTTGTATTTGTTTTTATATTTGACGAATTTAATGTCTGTTGAGTCAAAAATGGACTTATAATTGACAGTTTTTAATACAAAAGGAATTGAATTGTGTAAACGTGTTAGAAAAGAATATCAAAATATAACAAAGAAATAGTCTTAAGTCGAACACCTCTTGTTTGACTGGTTGAGAGATGGTATTCGGTTAAAAAAAAAATTCTAACACATTTAATTACATAAAGGTTTTGCAACTAATGTTTTGATATTAAGAAAAGGGAAATGAAAAATTTTGGAACTTTCAACAGTCTATATAACGAACATTAATATTTTTACAATTCAAAATGCTTCGAATATTTGTGGAATCGTAGCAGAGCATATATTGTACAGTCGTTGTCGGTCAAAACAGCACCTTTAAATCAAAAAATAAAATAAAAAAGAAACTATACGAATGTAGTATTCGTATTACACATATCTCATTTAAGACTGAAAAGTCTGCTCATAATTGTTAATATAATTTTTTTTTATAACAAACTAAAATAAGAATTGAAAATCTGTTTAAAATGCCACTTAATACCTTCTGCCTTTTTGTTCTGCAAGTAGTTTATTTATAAAATCAGCAAACAAATTTTCATATTTCCATATTCAAAAGTAAACGGAAAAAAACAAATAGCAGCAAAATAAGAAAAAGAAAAACATTAAACGTGACAAATATTCTTAAAAGAAAACACCAAATTAACAACCAACAAAAGAGTCCTTCTGCTTTAAAAGTTTTTGATGCAATATTTGCAAGAAAAACAATCTAAACCTGAATAAGTTAGGGATGGAATCCTGGCTCACATAAAAACGCTAACGTGACATTTAAAGTTCAATCACTTATAAATGGAATCTACACAAAATTCCACATACAAAATTGATAACATAAACTGAACTATACAGCGTTTAAATTCAATCGACATCATGAAAACTTTCATGAGAAAAATAAAAATTCAAATTATTTAAATAATATCTTGAGTTTTACCATCACAAAATGCATTGTAACGATCCAAATTATCAAGAATGTTTTTCAGGCTGCACATCAATGTCGTATCACCTAGATTTCTATTCCAGAATTTTGATTTGCTTTTTCGAACTTTCCAATTTGTAAACATTAACCCTTATCTTCAAATCAGGCTCAAGCCGGACCATTTTTAACTCACGATCACCTCAGCTTTTTTGTTTTAAGGCGAAAAAATCATCTTGTTAAATGGCAACTTACATCAATGACGTAGGCGTTCTCCATCTCTAGTATAAACTACGACACACGTACTCACAACACAATGAAATAAACGACTGTCATGATTATCAACGTCCTTAACAGCTGCTGTTTTAAAACACAATAATGAAATTTCATCCTTTACACATGCACACCTTGGGCCACCAGCAAAGTGGTTAATTTAGAAGATTTTCATCATTTTCGGAGAATGAACAAGAAAATCAAAATATTTCAATTTGGTTATATATCCATTTTGCATTTACATTTTCAATTTAAAACAATTTCTAAATGAATCCAATGCCTGAACGATTATTTATTATGTGTTAGGGTCATACCGTATGTTTGCTTTCTTATATCTAAATTAATTTATTATTTTCGCCATTATTTTTTTTACAATATTTACAAATGCATTGCAGTTTGAAAACTGCCTAAACTTCACTGACGATTTGCTGATTTTTCTAGTTGTCTAATATCAAGAAACTAGAATTTTCTTAGTGGAATATGTTTTCTTTTACATCTTTGCTTCTTGAAAGGCATGAGATGACATGCGAGTGACCTTGGTACAGGCCACCCACCATATACACCTGAATATATAGAGCAATTTTGCAGGATTTTCTCTCATAAGGATATTGGTAATTTTCTATCGTTGATATTTAAGCTTTATTTTGATTATGCACCTTCGAATATTATTTTAAGTGTGTAACAAAGACACATTTTGCAGGCCATTAAGTTGTTATTATATATAGTACATATACATACATAGTACTATACTATAATATTGATAATTCCAATGCCATGATTTTAGGGATTAAAAACTGTACCAGAATATTAACTAATTATGTCTACATATGTAAGTAAGTCTCATATTCTCGCTGAAGAGCTTATAATTTCAAAAAGCTTTATGTTTACTCTATGTTAATTTTTTTAACTCTAATATAAGTTCTCATAATTAGTCCAAAATATTTGCAACTACTTTATCCTTTCAAACATGCAACGGTTTTTAGTTCCCATTCCCCTTCGTTTATACTTAAAAAAATCAAAGAAAATTAGCTTAGAAAATACATTTAGTACATGTAGCGACAATTTAATATAAAAAGTGAAATAAGAAAAATTAAATAAAAAAGGGGAATTAAAACTCGCATTGCCGTGAATATACTAAATAGAAGAAAAACACACCCCTACATATTGTGCAATTAAACAAGTACTTTTTCTTAAAAATAATTAATGAATTTACAGCATTAAACTGAAGAATACTGGATGTGTGTCAGCTCAAGTACCAACCGTCACTTGTACTCGCTACTTACTACTGCTGCTGCCAAAGAGGAGTTTTAAAAATGATATAATTTCATGAATGGCTGCCAATATTTATTTATCTACTTACTTACATGCAGACGACAAGAATTCTATCTTTTCTTCATAATAAATATTTAATAAGAAGAATTTCTTACAGGCAGCAAGAAAAAGGCACCCTCAGGAATTACAAAATTTAAATTTAAATTGTAATAAAACAATAAGGGGGATATTATACTTGTTATGGGAGTTTTATCCAACAGCTGAAATTTTATTGAAATTAATGTGAATATTTGACTGTTGTGGTTGCCTTAAGGCTGTGGGAAAATATTGAGAAAAAATATTAAAAAAGTGCGCAATTGACAGTGCTCTTATTGCTTATACAGGAGTATCCTTTTTGTACTGGTACAAAATTCATTGTGTCTATTGATGAGAATTGTTCACTTTTTTTAGAAGCAGGCTCATTAAAAGGTAAACAATTTGTCCATAATACAGCAATTAATATTATAAATTGATAATAATTCACACTTATTTTAAAAAAAATTTATACATTTGTTATGATGTTTTTAATTTTTATAACAGATGGTTCAAAGCAAGGACAATTTTTAAAGGTTTCTTTCAAGAATAACTACGCATATTCTACATTTATCAGCCCATAATGCGATGCATAAGCTATCGATTACAGTTCCAAAGTTATAGCCATCCAAATTTAGTTAGTAACAATGAACAATTCGTAACTTTGGAATGCATCATCGGGTTTATATAAAATTGAAGTCGTTGAAAAGCAAGGGACTTCCTCTCTTTAAATGCCCAATTTAAATGACCTACCTCTTTGTTGAATCGCTTTTATGTTCTCAAGTATCCTAAAAAAAGGACTTCCTGATTTTTTTACAGAAAATTGTGATATCTATATTGCTAAAAGTTTATTTGCTAACAATTTCAAAGTGTTGGGTTTAACATTTCTTTTGAAATTAATTTCTTGCTATTTGGAGCGACGATACTGAAATTTTTTAAATTTCGAAATAAGACATTGAATGGAGACGTTTATATGAAAATCTTGTATTTTGCTATACGGAAACATTTTGAAACATTTGATTTTCTCATTATCAGAATATATTTTCTGTTAAAAAAAAAGCGAGAGTTCCCCTGCGTGGTACTTGAGAGTAAATTACATTTCCTCATAAAAGAGGTCCTTGCAGCAATAAGGTAAAAGAAGAAGTCCTACGCTTTCCAACGATATTTGAATCAAATGATGCGTTTCAAATATATGAGTGTCTAATGTTTTCTTAACTTCGGAGCCATCACTTATAAGTGATCGGCGGTGAATGCTCGTTTAAACGGTGTAAGTTATGCTGAATATTACACAATTTTCATTCCATGGAACGGTAAGTATACATTAATATAAAGTGCAACATCAAACAAAAATTTTTGTTCTATTGTGAGATTAAACTACGCATCGCTTTACGAGGTTGTGGGTAATGTGAAAAACGCGTTTCCAAAACAGCCATTAGTTTTTTGTAAATTCAAAACTTTAACTAGTTTTCTGTATAATTAATTAATTATTTTTGAAATATGACATTTTGCAGCAAATGAACGACATGAGTTGCGATCATCCATGCAATATTCACGACTAATTCCAATGCAATTTCAAAATAATAATAATAATGAAACAGGAATTTCGAAAGAAAATTCGAAACGTCTTTAACTCACCTGATCTTTGGCCAGCTGAAACCAGGTCTTGACTATCAACGCCAAACGACTGTCATGATAACTTTTCGTTGTCTTTACGCTAATGAAAATATCATCTAGTTCAGTGGTAGGAGGTTTTGGTGTACCTGTCACCGAGCGCTGTGAGAGATCACGTAGTAAATGTTTGTTGCGCAAATAATGAGCCGAAGCAGTCGGCCTTTCGATGGGCAACTCAATATCGGAGAAATTAAAACTGTGTATATCCTTTCGTATGATAACCGTAGTCGGTTGATTAACGGTCGTATGCACAGGATTTGCTATTAGAATAGATGAATATTGTGCTGCTGCCCCTGCGGGCACGGAACTTGATGATGTTGTTGTAAAAGTGGGTGTATTTATTGTAGATGTCTCATATTGTAATAAATGATGATGATCACCAGATTTGTGGTGATATTTCTGTGAGGGATTTTGCGAAATCTGAAATAAAAAAATAGGATAAAAAAATTATCACATTTAGAAAGAAGGAATAAAAAATGTTGCATTAATATGTGAGAAAACACAATTTAACTCTACAGAAAAGTGCAAAGGAAAACCTCATCAACAGGGGGTCGTTGTATTTAACGCGAATAAATGCATTCAAACAGGGTCTCTCTGATATCAGTTTTATATCTTTCGCTTAATATGCTTGTTGTTTTTTTTTTATTCGTATTAAACAAAAGTGTCGTTTTACTGTGAAACACATGCAGGCTGCATGTCATCATTGTCAGCGTCATCATTCGTCGCCACAGCCGTTATCACCGCCATAGTCAACATCCATACTATATGCATCTACTTAGGTATTTCAACGTTTAACATGCTCGCAGCAGTGTAGGTTGGACCATGTATGTTTGTATTCTTTTAAATCTAGATATACATATGTACGAGTATCTACTATATGTACTTACATATGTATTAAACTCTTTATTTGTTTCTTCACATGAAAACTCTGGTTTTTTTTTATCTTCATATGTTCTCATTTTATTTTGGTTATTGTGTCTTTTTAATTTTTATTTTTTACAATTGAACAAGTTATTACATTTTTCACTTTAAAAATGTTTTCCTGCTACTCCTCATAATTATTTTTATTCAGCTTCAAACAGAGCTTTATAGAGAAATATCAAAAGAAGCGGCATGACAACTTTGCAACCGTGTAAGAAGTATGTATTATTTTCATTCCTGGATAAGAAAAGCTACTGAAAAGTACATTTTCAAAAAAAGTACTTGTTTATGAAAGTAAGTTTATGAAATTTAACTTTTAAGAATTTACATTTATTTTCGACAACTACTTTTCTAAATATATTTTACCTAAAAAAATTTACTTTTACAAAAGTACGTTATTAAAATTAACTAGCTTTAAAAAATATCTCACTAACGTCAACCTATTCAAAGAGGAGTCAGTGCAAAAAGTACCTTCAACAAAATTTCCTTTTTTCAAAAGTATTTTCTCAAAAGTGATTTTCATCAAAAGTTATTTTTGAACATAATATATTTTTGTTATAATAATTTTTTACAAGTTGCGTTATCAAATGAAAGTAAGTTTCGGAAAATTTATGTTTTCCCAACATTACTTTTAAAAATGGATCTTTTAAAAGACGGATCTTTTTGAAGGAGAAACTTTCTAAAAAGCAGCTTTTTTAAAAACAACCTTAAGAAAAGGTATCAATTCTAAAATATATATTTTTAAAATTGTATCCTCCTAAAAGGTACCATCTTTTTAAGAAGTACCTTTCTAGTTTAGCACCTTTTGAGCAAAATACTTTTTAAAAAAAGTTTCCTAAAGTTGATTTTCAAAACTCGTTTTTATAAAAGTACGTTTTTTAAAAAGGCCTGTTTTTTAGAAGTATTCTTCTAAAAATTATTTTTTATAATAATTTTTGAATTTTTATAAAAAGTTCATTTTATCAAAAATTACCTTTTTAAGAAAATAACTGTTTAAGAAATCACCCTTTTAAAAAACTAGCAATTTAATGAGCAACCAAAGTACCTTTCGAAATAAGTACCAATGAATGATATATTTACACCTTAAAAAAATTAAAATTTTTTTAAAAATTAAATATTTTTTTCAATTGCACACATATTTTTTTCATTATTTTATTATTATTATTTATTTGTCTAAGAAGATCTTTGCCCAATAAGTGTCTTGAAAAAGGTTACACTTAAAATACCATCCAGCAAACGAATTACGAGTACGTTTTGAAAACATGGAATTAATTCTAAAAGATTATTTTAAAAAAGACAAGGCCCATGGGAAAAAGGCTTTTATAAAAAGGAGTTTTAATTTATGAAATACGTTCATAAGCACCATTTTATAGCCCATCATAAAATACTTTTTAATTTTTTTCAGTAGTATTTTAAAAACTTTTTTTGAAAGGGAACTAATGGAACTGATAATAGCTTAAAATAAACGTTTTAAAAAATTCATTGAAAGGTATCTATGTTAAGAATAGGTCCACAGATAGAGTCGAGAACTATATAATAAGTCCATGGTAGCGTATGACACGAATCACTGTTGATCACTAAATAAGTAAGTATGTATCATTGCCCTCTTTCTCCCCTTTTTTTTCTTTTCTTTTGCTTTTATATAGTTTTGTTTGATAAATTGTACCAGGGATGGAAAGCAGATATTATAAGAAGTAATGAATTTCGGCAGAAGGAAGTTTTTGTAAAAGTAAAATTTTATAATAATAATAATAACTAGCTGAAACTAAAAAGCTAAAAAATAGCAAAAGTGGTAGCTTTTATAAAGGAAAGGTCTTAATTTCGAAGAACGAATTCAAGCAGAACGGAGTAGCATGCTATTTTCGGATGTCGGTGCTTCCCATCATCAACGTACTTTGTGCTTTTATTCCACAGATTTGGATCAGCTTTTTATGAAGACTGACTCCAATAACATTAAAACATGATTATATTAGATTGAGTGTGTGGTGAGTCAAGTCTGAAAACTCCATATTTTTCCATATTATTCATGGCAATAAATTTTTCTTTTGCTTTTATTTTTAAATTTATCAATTGTTCAATAGTAGGCATAGAAAAACATGAATGATGAAATTACAATCGCCTCCTTCCAACACTTTCAACACTGTTTGCCGTAACGAGTCCATCACACAGTATATGCAATAAGTATACACAATAAATAAATATATTTACATACATATAAATATAAACACATACTTCCATATCCCGTTTTTAAAATATTATAGTGAAAAGTCCAACTTGGCAAAGTGGCAAGATATGATTTTGAATTTTTTGTCTACACACACAAAGGAAATTGGGAAACACTTTTCTCAGTAACTAAAAAATTTTAATGTTTTGATATAAATTGCGTTTATGTAGCGATATGTATCTTTCTGATTATTTACTTCATACTTTTTACTTGTTTTTTTATTAGTTTTCTTAATTTTTTTACTTGTTTTTTTTAAATTAAATTTCGTTTTTTATTTTGATTCGTAAATAAAACATTAAATTAATTTTAAATGAAATATGTACTAGGTTGTAGTAAATGTACAATTGTTAGAGCAATCATATTATACATTTTATTATAGTTGAGTTCGGGTAAAAAAGATTAAAATTTTCAGCCCTTGTTTTCGCTTAAGCCATGAATTACATTTTTAAAACGAAAAATAAATATTCAATATTCAATGAATACAAAATAAGTGTTATAATTAATTATAGCCATGTTTTTTTTTTCTTTTTGTGTAAAGAACTTAAAAGAGTGATTAATAGAAATAAAACTTGAAACCGTTAAGAGCCAAATATAAATCGAATTAAATAATTAAATCAATAAAAATATTTGCATTAGTAAGGAATAGGACTTATAATATTAATATTCATAATAGTAATGCGTATAATAATTCTATTATTATCCAAATATGCGAGTAAGGCAAAAAATACTAACAGCAATAATTATATCCATAAAAACGATTTGGCAATGAGAGGCAAAATAACTTTTCATAAAATCTAAAAGTTTTCAATCGTGGAGTTGTAAATACTCGTAAAACTAATTGGAAACCGAGTTAAAAAATTTGTTTCAGTATTTTATTTCGATCTATCATAATTATGACCCATATGTGTTTTAGTGTTATTGCTACAGCGATATATACATCTATGATATGGAGACGATAGGCGAAAAATTTGCTATAGTTGCAAAATTTTCCATCCCTGTATGGTTTCTTATTTTATTTATTGTTATTCATGTATTTGTTTTTTATATAAAAATGTCATCATCACTTTTACGTATAAAATGTAGTTTTTTACTATATATTTTATTGTTATCGTTTTTGTTGTTGTTAAGTATTCCCTGGAAATTTATGTAGTACCGGTGTTGTCAAACAAAAAAACTTTTTTGATGTCGTACACAAACAACCCGTTTTATGAAACGGAAAATAAGAGCACAGGTCACGCGTGATATTAATGTGTAGTTTTATTTTCCTGAAAATATTTTTTTATTATTTTATTTTTTGTTTATGTACTATGTAGAAGGCATACATTTTTATTACAACATCACAAACATGATTATAAGAAGTCTAATAAATAGAAGTCATAGGAATTAAGCTTTAAAAGCTACTGCCATTAACGAAAACACAGTTGAACACAGCAACAAAGCACCACTTAATTATGTTGAATGGTATAAACGTGCCCAGATATTAGAAAATGATCTACACGTAGAGCGAAGTGTGTGTGTTCAAGTGAAGAAATTGCTTTAATAATAAATATTTAGTATGTATGTATTAGAGAGCTGCACAAGCATACGAAAAATGTCTTACAAGCAATTTCGTTAAACTTCAAATAGTGTGTGCTTATTACTCTCTCATTTCAAAACATATACTTCCAAAGATATGTGTTTTGCTTAACAGTAAAAACATTGAAGAATAGAACAAAACCGAAGTAGAACAATGTTGGAACAAAATAAAGCCGAACAGAACAAAGGTTCTATAGAACATTAAAACTGAAGTAGAACATTCAAAACATGCTTGAATGTTTTGATAGTAGACCTAGACCAAAACAAACTCACACATTAAGAAACATTTGCGTTCTGTTGTAAATAAGAAAACTAAAAGAGGTTTTAGTTACAATGAAATAATATACATATGTACATACATACATATCTATGTACATACTTACATACATATGTATGTAAATTGTATGAGAACTACATATAACTTCTTTTAGTTTTTTTATTATTTTTTCTTGAATGTGTTGTGAACGAAAAGAAAAACAAGTTTTTTAACACGCATCATCTACATACTTGTGTGTATGTGTGTGTATGGTTTAATGTGTGTTTTACCATCTCAGTAATTCTTTCAGTAGCCTGAGTAGGAAATGTTCTATTGTACTTGGTGTTTCTGCTATGATTTACCGTATTTTTACTTCATTGTGGGTATTTGTTTGGATATTCTAGTTGTTCTGAAAACACAAGCACTAACAAGCACTGTAGAGAATAACTTTTCAAATGCTGTTTGGTTTGTTTTGGTCAGATTCATGTTTTGTTATTTTTGTGTTGTTATTTAGCGCTACACTGAAATACTGTGTTTGGAAGTGGTGTACAATAGAACACAGAACTTTTAGAATATTTTGTGCAGCTCTCTAGTATGTATGTTAGTTGTGGTGGTTCCTATGACAGCAGGGATATTAGGGGTCATAGTTTTATTCCATTGCCACGATACTTAAATTATTTCCGTAGTAACATTCAATCATCTTACGAAACAACAGAAGGCTGAAACATTTTTAACACGTGTATGTATGTACATATATTGAATCTAGCTAAAAAAATTTTTGGTTAGTACACATTTTAGGCGACAATATATGCATGTACATAAGTGTCATAAAATAAGACTTAAATTAATATATAATATACATATCTGTGGTAGAAGTAAATTTCTGTGCCAAATGATCTTTTGTGTAAAAAAAAGAACGTTATAAGGATATTAAGTTTATCATGTTATTGTATTATTTAAAAAAAATGCACCTGTTTGTTTTTGCTGGATTGTTTAAAAGCACGCATTCAAGTAAACGATGATAATTCTCTGGGTTATAAAAAAATAAATGCTTGTGTGTATGTTTTTTATGATATTTTCCAATGGTATTATTTTGTTTGTATCATGATAAAATAAGCTTTGTTAAAAGTTGAAAAAATTGCATATACACAGATGCACATGTGCCCTATAATTCTGGCTATTTGCACCAAATTGAGCTCCCATCGCACGACACCGCCATACACGTGCAATCAAGTGATTGTGATTCATTCCACATTTAACTTCTTTGTGCAGATATGGCCATTATGTACAACCACAAAGCATATGCAAAAATATTTAAAAAAATGGTTAAATAATTTTATCAACATGCAAAAATGTGATGCATGTAGTTCAGAAAAGACGTATGCCACTGTGGTTTTATACAATTATAATTAATCCGTCAAGGATAGAGATATTGTAAAAGACTGAGACAACTACGACAATCACTTATTGGAACTCGCAATTGAATTTTCTCCAAGTCACACACGTTGCGATCTTGCATACAACTTTGTTGGTGATAAAGTTGTGCGCTTTTTTCACAGCAGCGAGAGCAGCTTCTTTGGAGTAAAACTGTTATTGCCTGTGATTGCAATTGTCTTAATTTTAGAATTATACGAGGTTTAATCTTACAGACAGAGGCAAAATATTTTTCTATTATTTAAACAATAAAAATGTATAAATTAAGTAGCATTTTTATATTAATTGAAAATAAAGCTGAATTGTTTTCATGTGTAGAATTCAACACCTCCGACATACATTTATAAAGTTCAATAAAAGTAAACACTTCTTCTAAGTTTTCCATTTGTTATTGTTTATTTTATTTATGTCGTGCAAAAATAAAACTCACGCACAAATTTTCTTGCACTGTGGAGCCACCACGAAAATAAAGTATAAAATGGAAACATACAATCAAATCTTTCGTACAACCAAGTCTTACAATCAACTCTTAAACGATATAACCATCTTGCACGACCGCAGGCAACCTGCTGATATCGTACACAAGCTTGTACAACAACGTCTATGGCTTCCTTTAGCGCTTTGCCACGATGAGTTTATGTGGCTGGAGCTATTAAATTGTCGCAAGGCTCTAGTACTGCAAACTGATATTCTTTATTACCGAACATAACTTTTAAGTTCTATGTTCTGTGTTAAATATAAGTGACCGCTTCCCAAATATATTTAAATACAATTAAAACCACTTGTATGTCCTATATTGATTATGGTGGCTGGGCATGGCCCCTAGAATTTTTCCCAAATAAGTTATGAAGAAAACAAATAAGAAACTATTTTTTATTAAAAACATACAATTTTACAACTGCTGGGTATTTGCCGAGGCAACTAAATAAACGATATTTTAAATATGTATGTATGTGTATCTGCATTCATAACTATTATATCCATCCAGTCGTTCATTCAAAAACTTAAACAAACCAGGTAGTATTGCATTTTTATACAGACATTTGGTATTTGTTTTTATGATTATTTTTATTTGGTTTTAATATTTGAAGTCATTTTGGTTGCATTTATAGGGATTTTTGGTTTGGCATTTTCTATTTGTTTTTCAATTGATTTTTTTTTGGTAGTAGATGTAATAAATATTAAATTCAATTCCGGCCAATAGCCAAACAAATAAACAAACAAAAAGTGCTCTGAATTATAAACGAAAAGTGTTGTTTCATTGATCACAATATAAAAAAACGCACCATGTTGCTGACAGTGACGATAATGGCAGTGCTGATGATGTTGATAATTTAATTCGGAAAAAAGCCACCAAATGTTCAATATAAAGCGAATTTTTTATATTTATTCTTAAAAAACAACAAACAAAAAAAAAACTATAAAATACAGATACAATGTATTTTTTGACAAAGAGAGTTAATGATTGATTTATTATGGCAATCAATTTTATTATTGATTAATTTTTATTGAATGTCTATGGGCGTAACTTGGTTTTCAAAGAAAATCACCATTGATGACAACTATTTTAGGTCCATTAACATATTCATTCATTTAGACTTAATATGATTATTTGCTGATAAAATTACTCTCTTAATATGATTTAGTTGGAATGCCTTAAGCTAAATAGTTGTTTAATCAAGTCATTAACCTAAATATAATCATCCAAGACTAAGCTTTGAGCTTCTTGTAATTCATTTAATTGTTATCTCAATCATTGTTTGATTGGAGGTTTTAAAACAGTAAGAAGAGATATTTGTTTGTATTTTCAATAGAATTGAAGCAATTTAAATAAAAAACTGTTATAAATAAGTATATGATATATTTAAATAATTATAAAGAAGTGATAAACAAAATCATTCTAGTTAATTAATTTAAGTAAATAAAATAAATTCACTTAAAAATTTCGGGCTCTAGTCGATTCTCATCAAATGTCGGGACATCATTTGTTATGTTGGATAGATAGAATTATTATATATTCATGTTTCTAATACCAAACAAACTTTTTCTTAGCTCCTCGGCCCGAGACACTTTGCCCAACAAAAGAAAACAAATGAAATTAAATCACAAAATCATTTTTTTAACCAAAATGATCACTTTTCAAAAATATATTTTTTTAATTGATTCGTCACAGTTGTTTTGGGCCACTAACAGTATTTGTTTTTATTAATTCTTAATTGTTATCTATTTTAAGGAAAAAATACATAAAAGTTTAAATAATTTTTCACAGCTGTCGCAGCTGGACGATACTGCACTCAGTGGTGGCAGCTTTTTTAAGCCTAAAAAGATTTTTAATATATGTACGTAAAAAGCTTAACGACTGAACAAAATCTTGTTATTTAAATTAACTTTCCCATGATATATTCAAATTTTTAATTTTTAAATTCATTCTATTAAAAACTTGCTGTTGTAAGTTTTTAAAGTCGTTTTATTTACAAAAAATATCAAATAGACATAAAGTAGAATGAAGAAAATAGTAAAAAAAAACACATATAAATGAATTTAAATTAATAATTTCTAATGCTTTCACATAAACCAGATTGTTTCAAGTTTTATCTTTGCCTCACATACAAAACATTATACTAGAGCTTAAAACAGCGGCATTTGTGTTTAATTAACTCATGTATTTATGAGATAAAAATTCTATCATTGAAAACGGTTCCTTGAAATTGAACTATAGTCATGCATGATGACTCTGTTGTTCTTTTTTATACATTTGGAAAATTAACATAATTATTAGATATTTCAAATTAATTTTGAATGGAAGCAAAGGAAAATTTTGAACAACAAAGACGTGAGTAGCTTTTATGTTTACATCGAGTATTAAGTCGGGGCTTTTATATGCACAAACATTAATTTTTTATATTAAACTTTTAATAAACAATTAAGTCAATTTTCATAAATTTTGTGTGTGTTAATTAATTATTAATGAACAAATGCAGTCGGATTCGGATAAGCGCACGCTGTTTAATTAAAAATATCTCTCTCAAATATTTTTAAATGTTATTTTTTAAATTTTTTATTAATTTCAAAAGCACTTTGCATCGCTCAAACAAATACTATTTGGACAAAACACATTTGTGTCGTAAAATTGCAAGATTAAATAGAACAACAGGAAAATTATTCATTTACCGCCGACGAAAAATAATGAAACGGCAACACATTTTCATCGTATTATATGAAATCGATAAATTATTTGTTTATAATAAACTAGCTGACCCGGGCAAACCTTGTTTTGCCTTCAAATTTGCACTAAATCGACATAGCAATTATTGTTCGAATAAAGGTATCGGGCTAATTAACCCCACTATACGCTGGTTAAGGACCCAACGGCTTCAGCAAAATGCAGCATAGGCTTAACGCGCTAATCTCTATTGGGCAAAACACAAAAAACGAAATATTGGGCCATCTGTCGGACGAACCTCAAACAACACAGAAACACTCCGCACGTCCCATAGAACATGTATATAAAGTTTGGCCAAATTCGGTGCAGTAGTGCTTGAGTTACGGTGCAAAAACACACACACAAAACTAAGTATTGCGCCATCTGTCGGACAAACTTCAAACTACACAGAAACACTCCGCACGTCCCATAGAACATGTATATAAAGTTTGGTCGACATCGGTCCAGTACTTTTTGAGTTTAGCGATCACGAACATACACGTAATTTTTATGTACATATAGCTGACACCGTCAGCTCAAAATATCTTTGGAACTACATAACCGATTTAAGAGTTTGATATCTCGTTTTGAAGAACATGACAACGGCTTTCCAAAAAGAAAGTAAAATAAAATAAAAAAAAGCACAAAAAATAAATATATGTATATGTCATTGGTGGTGCAATATGAAAATTGGATTTTGCCACGCCCCTCCGCCCACAGACCGAAAATAAAAAAACGGACTTCACAGTGTCACCCGCCCGAGTATTCTGAAGGTTCCCTGAAAATTTCGTCAAAATCGGCCCAACCGTTTTGGCGCCATTACTTTACATACATACATACATACATACATACATACATACATACATACACACATCCAATTTTATATATATAGATAGATGAATTCAAAGAAAAATTTTAAAAGTTCTTCTAAGCGAAACGGTTTCCATTTATCCAAAGTGCGTTAGTTGAAAATATTGGATAAGCGAAAGACAATTCTGACATTTTTCATTTACGCTTAACCGAATTCGACTGTACATCAGAATTGTTGGATTTATAATTTAATTATACGTAAGTTGTTTGAGTAAGTTTTCTGGCCCACTGTGATTATATTTTTCTCATTTGTTTGTAGATAATTTTTATATAAACAAGCAAAATTTAAGACATTTTAAACATCGCGGTTCAAATAAAGTTTGTATGATGGCTAAAAATATAGATATCGCTATCACCCACACAAAATTCTCGTATCGGTGTAGCAAATGGAGGTTCAATACAAAATAATTTAATTTTAACCCAGTGAAAAAAATTTCAGCAATTATTTTATAATATTTTCTTCGATTAATAATTAATTATTCTTAGTGGTAAATAGGCAACAGTGATTTAATATAAAATTATTAAAAATATAATACAATCGGCAAGGAAGCTCCAAAAGAGAGACGGGCCTGTGATAAAATTGTTTAAAATGATCTAAATTTGCAATATTTCCAAATGTTAGAACTTTTACGATTTTTTTCAACCATAGTTTGAATAATTTAATAATTTTATACATAATTTCAGTTGGATTGCTTAAGATCAGCATCGGCATAACTGAATCTAGAGATAAAGGAATATTTAAGGAATATTAAGGATATTCTTATAACCTCCCATTAGTTATAAACAAATAGAAAAAACAGCATCGGTCCAAGGTAATAGCTGCCAGATAAATCTGGAGTAAGATCGTCAAAGGTTGCAGAAAAATTTGTCAATATATTTAAAATGATTCATCAAAGTCGTCAAAAGGTCGTCATAAAAAATATCATACAATATTTATTTTACATTGTACATAAGTAAATTCAGTACTTATGTACATATGTTAGTTAGTAAATAAAATTAATGGTTAAAAGATTAGATGCAAAACCAAACACAAACAAAAAATTTAACAAGCCCATTGGTAATCTTCAACACATTCAAATTGACAAAAACAAAAAGCAGCAAAAATACAAACTTTGGCAAATTTAGGATATATTGTACTATAAACTGTATATATATATATATATATATATATATATATATATATATATATATATATATATATATATATATATATATATATATATATATATATATATATATATATATATATATATATATATATATATATATTTGCAAAAATATACATAGTTTAAAGATAAATATTATAACTAAACATTCCAATTAAACGATGTACAATTTCGAATTAGACAATAGGGGTTTCAAAACCGAGGTTATTTCTGTATTTTGTTTTGTTTAGATCAATTTGACTAATACTCTTTCTTAATTTTTTGTATAATGTGTTCAAACTATTTTTTATATTCATAAGAGATCAAAACCTCTATTTTTTCTGATTGCCTTTTCCTGTTCTAACAGCTTGTATTTTTCCTAGGGAAAGACTTCTTTATGTTTAATAATATTTATTATCTTAATTCGAGCTCTATATCTTGTCTTTTATGTTCATTCAATGAAATATTGTTTTTGTCGACTATATCGTTCCCTTACTGAAAAATAAAAGTAACATTAAATGATTTTCGATTTCTCAAAATTTTTGATAATCAAAAGTGAAGTTACAAATTTACAAGTAAATCAAATTTGCAGTATTCATACAACTTAAATCAAACGCAGTTAATAAAAGACCCTCTCCAGTAAAATTATGCACTTGTCGCATTCAGGGTCGATATGTTGAGGACTAATTGCGCTTTAAGCTTTAAACTTATCTACAAATTGGAATCTTACTAATATTTGGTCACACAGTTCTATATAATTTTTATCTTTTGACAAGACATAAAAAACTCATCTATTTCTATATAAATTTCTTCGAGGTCTCAGAAATTTCTTTCATCTTTACAATCTATCAAATAAAAATGTTTAGGGTGTAAGAAATCAAACATTAGTTAATGACTCATTCCCAGTAAAATTTGCATTCCATTGTGAAAATTTTGTATTTTCATGGTTCCCCTTAAAAATAATTTCTTTGTACTATTTAAAATTCCAATATATTATTTATAGTTCTAATATAAATTTGCAAAAGCAATAGTTGTTATTTTCCTTTTATTAGACTCATTTTTGTACGAGTATTAAGTTCAAAGTTGATTTAAAAAAATTTATTGTTCACTTTTATTTTCAGATCGAAAATTATCAATTCATCAAAATTTAAAATCGTCTAATGTGGCAGCTATGCCGAAAGTGACTTCCCTTCCAGCACTACAGAAAGTAAATAATTGTTACATATGAATAAGATCACTTTATGCTAAAATCCGTGAGTCCCAGGATTTTTACGAGTAGAAGTACATACATACTTACATACGTATACATATGTTTCACCTTGTCAATGCTTTGCCGAAATCGGTGTTGGCCTTGAAAAAAAAAAACTACCATAAATTGTAATCGTAAATTGAAATAGTTTTGTATTTGTAGAAAATACTTTTTGAAAACACGGAAATATTAAATTAGAAACTTTATTATCAACTGGCCCAGTAGTTTGTCATAATATTTGGATATAATACTCAGAAATTCAATCCACTGTTAAAGCAATGGCAGAATTTATTATTCTTTCCAAATGTTAGAAAAATATCCCCATTTAATCACCATATTTTGGCCAAAATAAATTTGACACCAATTTAACATGAATAGCAACACCTACGATAGCACTGTATCATTCAACATTTTTTTTCCATTTAATAATAAAATTTATATACAGTTTACAAAAAAGTTTGTCTATTCAGTGCAATATAAAAGATATTCAGCCGAGAGCGGATATAATCGTTCGAGTTTTCAAGAGGTAAAATTTTATAATAAAAAAACTGATTTAAAAACTTATTTTTCCAACGTAATGGAAATAACAAATATTCTAGTTCTTGTTTAACATCCTTTGCTAGGAAGAAGAGAACTCTCAATTGGCGATTTTTCACAATAAACTGAATTTTATCTCAACATTTTCTATTATTTAACTGCTATTTCCACGGTATTCGTTTATATTCTCAAAAATTGCTTTTTATAATTTTAGTTTCGAAACGACGAAGAGAACTCAATTGAAATTAGTTCAAGCTAGCTTCTTAAAACTTACTCGTAGCTAAATGATCACTTACGACACAATAAAATTCAATTAAAAATATTTTAGATTTCCTAGATGTTCAGCTCACGCTGAATCAGCATCTGTTTCTTAATTACCAATGAATTTGATATTGAATTTTTTCTTCATCCAAAAACAAAATTACTACCACTTTTTCCAAACAATTGTTCCAATTTGTCATCTAGTATTATGGACTTATAAATCATACTTACTTCAATATTGGGATATCCAAATGAACCTTGGTAACACACCAAAGTTGTGTAGATGACGATAACGGCGAGAGTCATTGCTTGTAATTGGCGCTTATAACGTTGTGGCAATGACAATAAAATAGAGCTCATGCTTTAATAAACATCATGGGAAGATAGTTATTTTTACATGTGTCGTTGTTGATGTTGTTGCTGTTGCAGTTGTTTCTATTACTATTATTATTCCTTGGCTTTGTATTTGTAAAAGATTTAATTTTAATCCTGTTTCCACTAATTGACTGACAAAAGCCAAACAAATTATAGACATACGTGAATGAGGAATGACAATAATAATTTAATCGGATTTCATAAATAATAGGAATTAACTTCTTTTATTTAAATAGAAATTTAAACTTTCGGTTGATTTTTATTTCCACTTATTTGTATTCTTTTGAACAAATATTTTCTCTTCTGAAAGAAACCTTAATTATTATTCATATTTTATTTTACGTATTTTTTTTTTTTTGATTTATTGAATTACACAAAAAATTTTCTCTTGTTTGTTTATTTTTGACACGTTCATTAATTAATTTTTTGTATAGATCTCGGCAACCTTATTTGCATATAGCAAAAAACGTAAGTTGTAGTCACTTGAATCAATCGTAAATTTGAATAACCCAACCGTGGCATAAACAACGCCTTATAAAAGTCAATTTGCGACTGTTCGCTATTGAAACCCTAAAGATACTTTACACGTCGTACAATCAACTCAGTCGCTCAATAATACAAAATTCTCGGCTTGCCTGGAAAGTATCCAGAAGATATTATTCTCTTGTGTGGTAGTTGAATTGAATATCTTTATTTTGACAATGATTTTTGTGATCAACCAACAAGTGGTTGGTTGGAACGAGCGATGATTTGCTCTCAAAAGCAACAGCAAATTTCCAATTAGATCAGTTCCAGGCCAACGTTTGTTTATATTTTAATGTAAGTATCTGTAAGATACAAGTTCTCTTTAGTGAAGGTTGTGTTCTCTCCCTCTCTCTCTTTCTCTCTTTCTCAATCGACAATTTTGTTATTTTTTGTGCATACATTTTTGTTTGACTTTTTTTATATTCTTATATAAAATCATGTGTTGCATTTTAAATTGTTGTGCATTTTTTAGCCGTTGGCTGTTGTTTTTTCTCTTGTTTTGCTTTCGATGTTAACGTTTTGCACCTTTTGTACGCTACACCAGGGATTGGAACTTTAAATTTTGGGAATTTAAATTTTTTTGTATAGAAAAATAAATTGACGGGAAAAACTTTTTAAAGAAGTAAATCAATAAATTTTGCTATTTGTCTATCGCACGAAAACCTTTAATTCAGTGCAATTCAGCTCCAATAACGACTGATGTATTTTGAAGCGATTGACAAAAGAGTGGTCTCAGGGATTGGTATTCAGGACCAGTAAAAAATTTTTTTATTAAATTTAACTCAAGGCTTATCTCTGTCAAAATGTCTATTTATTTCATTAATTGCTTGGAATATTACACTCAACTCAACAGGTTAAGAAAAGTGAAATTGCTGATAAGTAAAAAAACATTAAAAATAATGTTTTCGACTTTAAAAAATATTTTTCGTCCTTTCAAACTGAAAATGGTGAATTTTATGTTATTTGATATAATTCAAACATGGTTCTGTAAAAAAAATATTTTATTCGTTGATTAGGAGTAATATAATAATAAACTTTTCTTAAAAAAGAAAACACTATAACCATAGAGGAAGTTACGTTAATTTTTATCCTGCTAGGTGCCAAACATAGATTTTCTTGTTTCTTTGTTTAAGTTTCTACACTAAAATATTTTTTATTGGGTATAATTTTTAAATTCAGGACTCAAACTGCCATCAGATTATTCTACTCCCTGTTCCACGATCTCGAACGTTATCGATCGTTCGAATTTCAAACGAAAAAAAGTTGAATTGCGGCGAGTTATTTTGTTTATTAATTCATAAATTTATTTATTGAATGAGTTAATAAATAAAACGATTTTTATTAGTGTGGCGTATATCAGCATTTCGTTCGTTTAAAAATCAAAAGAACGATAACGTTCGAGATCGTGGAACAGGCAGTTGCTCTGCCTAGAGTTTTAGTCTTGAAACTGATATTTTTTCTAACTATTTTTATTGCAAAAGAAGTAAGGACGATTTGAATATTGAGCGATTAGGTAAAATAGAGAAAAAGCTGACTAAGAAGTGTATTGGAATTTGTTCTAACGAACTTAGATATATTTTAGCTAAACTTCATAGAAAAATATATTCTGGTACGTTCAACGTGTTGAAAATCGATTTTGAATGCAAAGTGTATTGGAACTTAAACCAACACTTTGATAAGTTCATTTTTTTTTTTTTTTTTTTTTTTTTTTTAATAAACTAGTATGAGTTTAATAAGGTTTATACCAAAACGGTTTGATGAATTTTCCATTTTTTTTTTAATTTTCAATATCTTATTCTGTCATCTGCTTTTTCAAGTGAACAGTTTTAGAATGAGTCAAAAATACGAGTAGTTCCCAAAACCGGAAAAAATTTCTCACACCTTGTAAAAACGTTCATTTTGAAACTGATTCACTTTTATCACACATCTGACGAACAAATACCTTAAAAGTAGTGTAAATGTCATTCTTCAAAACTAATTTTCACTTTTTCATTGGCCACTGAAGGTCATTTGCAAAGGATATTAAAAGTAGAGGTAGCAGTTCGATCATCGGTACGATCACGTTGTTTTGACGGCGACTATCAAACATGATGATTGTTAGATTGTTACCGATACTGAATCACTATTCATACGATTGATGGTAATTATAGTTTTGCCCAGATGAGTTGGTACAGAGAACCATCATCTAACTACCTTAAATAAAAAGAATGCCAAATTCTTTCTAAAATTGCATCACAACTTCTATAAATCCATTACGACAGCGCTACATGCCAGACACACTTTGCCAGAGCAAAATAGAAATATTTTCCTGTAATGAGAAATACCGGATACTTTGATTTATATTATAGAAAGCCATGGACGTAGCTGGGCGTGTCTAACCCATGGCTCAGTACGCACAAGAAAATATTTGGCTGATACCAATTTTATTCTTCATATTATTGAATTTCTAATAAATTGGATCAATTTCCTCTTCAAAACAACTCCATAAGGGTAGACCCTCTTAGAAAGCTTTTTAGCTACTCGTATATAAAAAACAGTATAAGATAATGAAATTCTCGAAAGTTGAAGCGGGAGTGCCTAAAAGAGTTATGGGCTCACGCACAACTCACCATCTTTAATGCTATTGATCGTGCACAGTGATATTATCTACGAAACTCTTAGTGCTGTTAAGAAATCTCCTATTATTTGTTTTAACAACTTTTGCCAGGAAAAAATGCCAAACCTGCAAGGAAAACCTATTGTTGGAAACCTGGTAACTATTTTAACTAAAAAAAACTCTGATATCATCCATAGTTCACTTCTTTAAATCGACCAGTTTTTTCACAATGTTCTACAAAATTTAAAATTGTCTACTTATGCCCACATAAAAAGTGAAGTGGGTTTCACAACACGCTCATATCCTGTGAGGTTACATATATACATAAATACTGAAAATTGAATGTTTGTTTGAATGTCTTGAAGTCTGTAAATACATTTCCATTGTCATCTACGCATTTGCTAGCGACGACCTACACAAATTTAAACAAGATCTGTAAAATTTATGTAAAACTTATTTCTTCTTCTATTTGTCTTTTTCTGCAGGCTAAAATATTTTAAAATTACAATGTGACTTTGTTCATTTTCCTTTTTTGTTTGTTTATTTTTTTCGAAATTTTAAGAGGAATAAATATTTATAGAGGATTCATTTGGTGTTAAATTATACATCAATTAATTTTATTTGCCGGTATTTTTTTTAGTTTTTTGAAAGAAAACTTTGGGTCGTAACAATTTTTGTTTTGTCTATTTATTTACTTGCCATTTTACTCTGGCAACGAACATGACCTTTTCTTTTTTTTTGACCCATGTCAAAAAAAAAGAATAAAGTCGAGACAGGATTCAGAAATGATCTATAATTTCTGAACAATAAAATTACAACTCACAAACGAGAAAAAGCAGAAACCGAAATCATAATTAATTGCAAAATATTTTTACCAGTTTAATTACGATTTTCGCTGTGTAGCAGAAGTGGGAGAGTTTAGTGGTTTTCGGTCATAATTGCGGCCGTATTGATATTATATTGATTTATTTCGAAGTCCCATTGAATTCAAAGTAGCACATACTGATAGACTTTGATTGTTTTTATATTTTTAACTGACTTCAACAATTGAGGCGATTATCAATCCGTCTATATCATTTGTTAACCGATTTACAATTATTTTTTTTTAAGTTTGGTACCAGAATTGTAGGATGCCCTGACGCGTAGAATGCAAAAAGTGGGTCTACTTTCTATTTTTATAAGCGGCGTGCGAACAGGTTAGCAGGTCTTGATAGCGAGGGATGATACTGATATCTTATTTTCAAGGCTAAAGAAAAATCGCGTGTATCTAGAAATTCAGAAAAGCGTAAAATGCTGACGTGAAAGCGCTTTATAATAAACAAGAGTTCAAACTTTGAACTGCAAAGTTTCAACTTCTAACGAAGATGTAATATGATTTTGTCAAACATCACAATATGTTTATGAGGAAATTTCATATATTTATAAGGAACATAATAATATATTTGATAGCATCATTAAGGAAATATTAATGATAGTTTGTAATTGTGATTGTATCAGCTACGTTTTTACTTTGCGTTCAACTTAAAGTATGTAAACAAAAGTTTTGTTTTTACAAATCATGAGTGAATGAAGGCATCGAGGGTTATTTATAATTAAATATTGAAAAATTTCAAAACCAATTTTAGTTTTCAAGTTTATCTACTAAAACTTTCTAATAATAATTAAAAAAAGTCTTATTGAAAATTGTTGTAAAATTTTACTAAGTATAAACGATAAACTAAGACACGTTTGAGACTTCCACTATTATTTCCGCAACTTCTTTAAGTAAACGACTAGTGTAAATTATTTTCATAGTTTATGTTTTTTATAATAAAACCTGACTTGAAACACTTGTAGGTCATGTAATCCTCGAATACACGAATACATACACAACAATAAACACCACGGGTATAAAAATAACAACAACAGTAACAATACTAATGGCAACAACAACAACAATTATTTGATTACAAAAAAATTAAACAAAAGAATGAGGAATTGTGTTTTGAATCTTGAATAAAAGATTTATTAAAGCACTACAAGACTGGAAATTAAATATATTGAAAAAAGCAACAATAACTGCGAGTACGACGCGTCGTACAAATAAGCAAGACACGGTAACAGAAGAAAAACGGTTGCCTTGCGGTTAGGCGTGTCTCCGTAGACGCGAGCCTCAAATTTAGCAACAAAATCGAAAAAGACGACAACGACAACGACGACGACAACCAAAACTACGACTTATTGAAGCATTACAATACGAAACAACAACAGCAACATAAACAAGAAATAAAATAAAAATATTCGTTTATGTTGTTAGTTTATGCCCCAGAGCCGACTTGTGAATATTGGCTATAAAACCATGTTCAGATAGTTTAAGCCAAAAAAAGATCCCCGGTAGCAATGAGTAAACTTGGTTACAACTTGCCTTAATATAAGGCCGACCCTCTATCTATGTGTATATCCATGTGTTTGCCGCCACTTAAATAGAAGACTTGAATAATAGAAGGGTACACGTTGTTGCTGTTGCATAAGACTTCAAGAAAACCAGAACAGCGGCAGCGGCTAGCACAAGAATTGCAGTAAGCAACAACGATCAACTAGTAACGTTGAAATATTTGAATTGTTAGTTCATTTATTGAACTAACTAAAACCACAATGAAACAATAAATTGTTGCAGCTATAAAGCTTACAGTGAGGATAAAAATCTTAAGTATAGTGTTTGTTGATTGCGCCCTGTTTGTATTATTTACTAAAAAGGTACTAGAAGAGTATAACCAGATGACTGGAGTAGTGCGGTTGAAGAATTCTGTCTTCCTCTCATTTTAAGATATGTTGGTTTGTAAGTTAATCGGAATTGACATGGACAACATAAAGGAAGGAAATCACTCAAGAAATGGCCATAATGGTATGTATGCGCTAGGGCATGAAGAAACGTTAAAAATTAAAAAAAAATTACATTTCTGCAATACAATAATGTGCATATTGTAGCCTTTAAAATGGTTAAAAGAAATTTTGACACAAAAAATTCAACAACTAATTTCGACATTTTAATTTATTTATCGTGGGAAATTCTTGAGAGTGAATTTTTATAGTCAAGTAAGCGTGTGTATTAGTTACTATTTTTAATATAGAATGCCCAAATAAGCGCGTGTGAAGAAAAAAATTGAAATTTATAATTCTAGATGAAGATTTTAGTGTTTATGATAACATAGTTCTGTTTGACATTTAAAATGTTGTAATTGTAATGTAATTTGTAATGTAATGGGGGTTTGGCCCAGGATGGCCCTTTGCACTGCGACCATTGTTGATCTATTGTGCTTCCCCTGTCCCTAGCAGTTTAATACGTTCGCAAATAGGATCAGCTCCTTCAGTGGGAGCATTAGCAGATCCTCTTTACTCAGCGTATATGCATGTAGAGTCCAGTGTCTTCTGTGGCACAATGCCCCACAATTTGCTATCAAGTGTTCCATCGACTCCTCATCTTCACCGCAAAATCTGCAGATGTCCGTGTTAGATAAGCCCATTCTGTATGGGTGGGCTTTGCAGGTGTAATGGCCTGTGAGCGCCCCTACCAGCGTCCGTAGGCTTTTCCTGTCCAGTCTTAGAGCCAGATCCGCCCTCCCAGCGTCAAAGCGTAGGAATTTCTTGGAGTGACATAATCCATTGATGGTATTCCAATATTGTGCAATCCTGGACGATGTCCATTTCGAAATCTCCCCTTTAAGGAGTATAAAAATGTTATCACTGCACTTAAAGTAGATTGAAACCACCAGCCTTATGCATAGCGATAAGTTAGCATAAGCCTAACATACAGCTTATTCTTAATACACTTACTAAATTCTGACCAACATATTGATAAGTTCATGTAAGAGTTGTCAAATACTTACCAAAATACGCAAAACATCTGTTCAGTATTAAAGATTTTGTATATACAAGAGAAAAAACTGTGGCTAAAGTATAAATGGAAACTTTATTGGCTTTTCTAGTTGCATGTACAATCTTAAAGTTAACAACTTTTTTAGAATTTGTTTCAATATGGAGGGATAAATAAGGATTTGGTGGTGGCATGCTGTAGTGGTTGAAGTGCTTGCCTACAAAACCAAGTATGCCAGGTTCGTTCCCTGATAGAGGACAAAAAAAATTCACCATGATTTTTTATTTAAGAAACATTAACCAATTTTTTATATATCTAACAGAGCTATGTTATCATACCAACAGTGCTCTGTTAAATATTGAGGTTTCTGTCTGGGCTTATAAATTTTAAAAATCAATTTTCAAACGTATTGCTCATAATGTTGTTTTCTGGTAAATATTTAAGATTTTGTTAATCAATTAATTTAAAAAAAAACTTTATCTATGAATTGCAATTTTAAATTGACTTAGATAAATATATGATCTTTCCTAAAAGTTATTGGACTTTGAGTTTCCTCTTTTTCTCTTTGAAATCAAAAAATTTTACACTTTTTAGAAAAAAACCCTTTATAAAGCATACTGAGAACGCAAAGTCATATTTTATGTATGTGTAATCAAAATAGAATAACTTTGAACTATAATATAGGGCTTTAATATGTTTGGCGAATTCCGCTTACGACTTTGACGTTTTGTACTACATTAAACAAATGTTGCTCGAAATTTTTAATATAGTACAAACTGTCAAATTTGTAGTTGAAAATCGCAAAACATTCAAAAATCGCAAATATTCAAAAATAACACTTAGAATAAAATTTTCTTGTTTTCACCGTTTTTTTATAATTGTTGTCATTTTATAAGGAGTTGTTGTAGTTGTTATAAGGAGTTGTTGTAGGTCTATAACTATGCCCCGCACTATACATTTATGTTCTGTTCTGAAGCACAACTTGCTTATTAACTTTCGTACAAATCGGTTTTAATGGTAAAA
This sequence comes from Germaria angustata, assembly GCA_963681545.1. NCBI lineage: Eukaryota > Metazoa > Arthropoda > Insecta > Diptera > Tachinidae > Germaria > Germaria angustata. The sequence goes on along the minus strand of OY813000.1, from coordinate 41,529,860 downwards.
TGTTTTAAGACTTTATCACAATTATATAATACAATGACGAACATTTCTAGAGTGTTGCTTTTTACAACAACTGACTTTAACAATAGGTGGAGTCCATTGTGTTTTATTTTATTTTTTTGTCTCAATAATCCACAAGTTGCATAGATCAGTTGGCAAATAAGTCGTTTGATTTCAATAAATACAGAGAGGAAAAATAACCAACACCTCGACAGTAAGTAAAACCAGATCTTGGCCACTAAATAAAGTCCAACTATCTATAACAACAACGGACACATTGTAGGTATTTATTTGGTTGATTATGGTTTTTTTATTTAAAGTTTAAACAATTCGAATGTTAAATTAAATACTGGCTCTAACTATAATGATCGCCAATTTTTTTGTTCCTTATATCTTGGCGATACTTTAGTTAGCAGATGACTGAGCTGGCGGAACCAAGGCAGAGAGAAAGAATGACTATAGCCCCCCAGAAGGTGAATTATTTTAATCCATGCAATAATGGATCATAAAACAAACTGGTAGACCGGCGTACACAGCTGGCCAATTCAGTTCATTTATAGTATTTTTTTTTTCTTTCTTTGCAGTTCACTTAGCATTTCATTTTATTTCCAAGTAGTGAACCAAATGCAATTGCGCATTTAATCAAAAGAAACATTTTTCTTAGTCTTTTATTTGCGCAAACGTAAAACGGAAAAAGTGAGCTGCACCAGAATGCAAACGAAAACAATAATAACACAGTTTTAATAGAGTAACAAAGGCGTTTGGCTGGCGATGACATTTTACAGGGTGACAAAATTAAATCGATCATTCCCCCTGGTAGTCAAACATTTTTGAATACATTGAAACCACTTTTCCAAACAGCTTTTACACTTTATACTTTGATTAGGGAACTATCAAAATATGCACTTAAATATTAAGCCTTTTTCAGAAATTGAGAAACGTTCATTATTAAATTAAATATGACATTCTACAAAAATGCCATTAAGTGATAAATTAGGGCTGACTAAGGTGGCCGCCCGTGACGATTCCTGTGACGATTCCATGTAACACGATTAACATGAGACGTCACTGCATTGTCTTTCGCCAGCGGTGAATGAACAATTTGTTTCTCTAACGCGATATTTGTTTAATATTACATTCCTTTCGCTTAAACAGTATTTCGCTTAAGATGGGTTTCTTTTAAGCGAACTAGAGTGCTTTGAAATAAATTAAAACCAGTCGGGAAGAAAATTTGGTTTCAATCAAGCCATTTTTTCCAGTTAAATGGCGTGGGCTTAGGCGAATGCGACTATACTATACAACTAAACCTGCGCAGTTATTTTTTAACAAATACCTTGGGGTGACTTCAAAATTTCCAAGAGTTTTTGGCAGGAATCGCTCAAGTCTAGTACACCACTTACTAGTCTGCTTTATTTATGTTGGAGATTTACACTTCAACTTCGACATTTTGCACTAGATTTAAAACAAAACGAAACATTTTCTTCAGTCTAGTACAACATATGGAAGTTGAATGCGAAATTCACCAACCAACGCCATTATCACAGAAGTTAAAAACTTATTTCTCTTTCATTAAATAATGCAAGGAAATTTGAAGAAAAATTTTTAAAATCAATTATTTTCAAAAAGATGATTAAAAATAATTTATGAATTTATAATTAAATTATAATTGCGAATATTAATTTCGCTTGTTATTATTCGTCGAAATTGCAAAAAGCGCACCACTTGCGGTGGTTCAATTTTGAGTACTCAAATTCCATTAATAAGCGTTTAAAGCAGCTCATAGGACCTTAGATCGGAACTACTGATGATGTAGTTTTCACTGTAGCCAATTAATTAATCGTAATCAAAGAATTATGAACTCCTAAAAAACATATAAGCTTCGATTTATGTCGAATGAAAATTTAGTTATAAATCAAAAAAGATATTTTACAATTACAAAAAAATTGAATATACAGTCGAATCCGCTTTAGCGCAACACGCTTTACTGAAAAAAATCGGATTACTGAAAGCGATACAAATCCCCGCACTGATTTTAAACACAGCTAGTCTTATTCACTTCGCTTTAGCGAAATATCGCTTTACTGAAAATATCGTATTACTGAAAACCAAAAGCAAGCCCACAACTACGTTTTGTACGAAACTTACTTCGCTTTAGTGAAAAAATAAACAATGACAAATTTATTTATTAGAAATCGATTGCATAAAAATTAAAAAAAAAAATTTGACTTAAAGTCAAATTCAAAGTTATTTTAAAAGCAATGCATAATTTTGATTATTAACTGTTATGTTAAATACATATTTAATGCATTGCATTCTGAGACTGAATTCTTATTAATTTATGTTTTTTTTTTAATAGCATGCATACAAATGTAAATACTCAATGCATTGTGAAACTCAATTATGTTAATTTATATTTTAAACTTTTATTTTTTGTTTAAAAAATAATTAAAAAATATGAATATTTTTTTATGAATAATTTTTTAATAAAATTTTTATGACGTAAAAAAAATATACAGATTTGATATAAAAAATATTGTTTTACAAATTTTAAGCAGTACGCTTAACTGTAACAAGTTTCAGTAATCCGAACTACGTTTTAGGGAAAAAATCGGATAACTGAAAAGAAAATTGGGTTTTGGCTGTTTTCAGTAAAGCGGAGTCGACTGTATTCACGTTTAACACCCTGTTTCCAATAGATGCCATATAGACCAAACTAAATACTCGTAACAGTGATTTCCCCCGGCAAACCAACAGTCAGTCAGTCATAGCAAAATTATACTCATTTTATGCCATGAAGAAAGAAAAACACAGCTGCGTTTTTTAATGAAGCCTTTTGCTGCTAATACATGCAATTTGACGTCGTTTTCTGCTAAGAAAACTGCAAGGCAAAAAATGCAGGAAAAATCTCTTAGATCTAGATATCCAAACTCATAACAGCATGTAACAATATACAACACATGTGTCCACCGCACAGTGACCAGTCAACGGTACCAAAGACAAAAACAACAGCCAGGGAACCAACCAACTAATCGCTCAAAAGCATGGTGCATCATAATTTCAGTTTTGCTATTTTATTTTCTTCTGCGTTTTTCATTTATTCATTTAATTTAAATGAAAAAATAGTTTTTTTATCATCTAGTTTTATTTCGACTAAACTTACCTCGACTATTGGATTTAAGGAAATAAAGATAAGCAATTTGGAGTTCTATATTGAGCTACATGAGTGGAAAATATCTTCTTATAAAAAGTTGAATAAACTAATACTCGTATAACATCCTGTAAGAATTGAAATGGTGTAGACTGTTGCAGACAAGTCAATGTAAAACAAAAACTTTTAATAAGTATTAAATGGTTTTGAAATCAGATTTGACGGAACGAGTTAGACCCATATACATATATATGTACCATGAGCTGTGTTTCTGTTCCTCAAAATGCTGGCAACAGTCTGTTGCTGTGGTCTGGTTCAAGGATCTTCGTACCAGTTACTTGTACTGTAGGCGTTTATATCGCTCCAGCTCATAATTGATGATACAAGGTTTCTGCGTGAATCAAGATTTTAGGGGACGATATTTCAAATGAAACAATAGTTTTTTTTTAACCAACTTAAGATCACTTTAAACTTAGAATCACTTTGCTGATGAATTTATATTAAAAAACCCTTCTATGCCATTGAAAATCCAGCTTGAAATTTTCAGCAAATAATAATTTCTGGAAAAAATTTTAAAATCAATTATTCTTTTTCAGGATATTTGAGAATGAAATGTATTTTCTCATATAAAATGTTCTTGCAACAACATTGTATGACATTTAAGTACGTTATTTAAGGAAAGGAAGTCCCTTTCTAACGGCACTTATTCTTAAAAATCGGAGAAGGTCAACCATTCCGCTTTTATCCTTTTTGAAATATATGTGTTATGAATTAAGTAATCATATGTTTTTAAAGTTTGACATTTTTCGAGAAGAAAATATAACTTTTCATTGCTTATTTTTTACAGAAATAAGTTTTTAAAATTTTTTCAAGCATATTTTTTCTTAAACGATGTTGTCAAGCAAACATAGAGGAGAGGTGTAGATTCTAATTTAGAAAACTACCTGCAGTCAAATGTATTTTGTATACTTTAACAAGTGAAATATTATTAGGAAGAAGACGGAAGTCCTGTAAAGGAGTTAAATTTTTTAGACTAGAGCCATATGTCCGAGTATAATTATTGTCACAATTTTATCAAGAAAATTTAACTAATTGTTTTACAAAGCCAATCGCTTTTATACCCCATATTCTGAACAATGTATGTATGTGTTTTGCTATATTCTCATAAAAAGAAAATTATATTTTACTTATTTTGATTTTTAAGTTTTAGCTAAAGTAAAAATAGTGAATATTTTTGCAATTTTTTAATATTTTGAATTCTATCTCTTAAACCATCAATTTTTCCAACTTCTCATAAAAATATTGGCTAAGCCTATAAAGATTAATAAAGACTTGCTGATAACAGCTGTATCTAGTATACACATACACGTATGGATGAATGTGTGTATGAATGCCAAATGTCCGAAGAGTCAAGAATTTTATTTCCGCAGCTGAGAAGGAAATCGTTCTAATAACTTTGAAAAATAAAGAAAGAACAAAAACAAAATAAGTTCACCAACAACAGCTTTAACATGGTTATTTTCAATTTTCATAGGCCACAAATACCAGTTTGAGGATTTTTCAGCATCAACTCCAAACAAATCATATTCACACAACTATTTGTTAGCTATTTGTTGCAGGGGGCACTATGTTGTGCCACAATATTCGTATAAATTTAGAGTATGAATTTAAATGCTGTTGTTGCTTTTGCTGAGCTTAAGGATAATTTATTTAATCATACCTTTTGCTGATTTCCTTCTTTTCTTTCATACAATTCAAAAAGAGAAAAATTTAAAATAATTTATGTTGTTGCACCTCATTTTCGTTTCTAACAAATATTTGTTTGAATTGTCTGGACTTTTCATCTGTTGGTTGGTCATTCGGTCGTTCTTGTAGTTGATGATCGTTTGGATGTTGTTGATTCTTTTGGCTTTTTGGCCATATGTTACTTGTTATTGTTGTTGCAGATATTTCTGGTGTTGGTTGTGTGATTGATATTTCCAACACATTAACCTGACAGTAAGCGGCTTCAGATTAATGTATGAACAAGCATTTATGAATTTGGTTATATTCCGACAAACGCTTACAAACACACATGAAGAAAATACAATTCAGATGTTTACAAACATCCATTGTAATTATTAATATATTTGTGTGTGTGTACTTCTGCAAGGATAAGTAAGAGTTGTAACACACGAATTCAACAGGGAGTTGCAGAATATGATGTAATTTTCAAATAAATGAACTAGAATGTAATTAGTCCCATAAAATCGCACCAAAAAAGGGCCAAGAGTGCTTTTGCGACTCAAAAATAACAAAGATGCAAAAAAAATACTTTAGATTTTCCAAAAAGAAAAAAACTTTGTTTTTCATTAAAGATGTCGTTACTAAAAGACAGGAACACTAAAAAGTTGTGATTTTGTGGCCGATTATAAAAGTACAGTAATACCAAAATACTAATTCAATAATTTTTTTGGATTGTCCACTTTAGATGAATTGGTTCTTTGATTTTGTGACCATGTAGTTATCTTTGAGAATCTAAATCACCCAAAGAATTAAGAAAATCATAGACATATATAACCTATTTTTTTTGTTTTGTTAGAAAACTATCGCTAAAATCAACAGCAACAAAAAGCGAGTTATTACGATTTCTAGTTCCAAATTTCGATTTTTTTATTTTATCATTTATAACTTTTTAATTATAAAATTTACAGCAAACATTTACTTGAGGGAGTTATACATAGTATTAATATCAAAAAAAAACTTTAAACATTTTTTGATATTCCTTCTAGTTCACGAGATATTCCCGTTAGTTATTTTCAAGCGCGAAAAAGATTTCCTTTTCCAATCCGAAAACTCAAATTCAATCATTATGAATTGTGTAACCGCAACAAAATAAAAACTTCCACCTGCATGTCATTTAAAGTGAAATGCTTATTTTACTGTATTAAAGGGTTTTTCTCTGTTTGATGGAACAAATAAGAAGAAAAATGGAATGCACACTTCCTCAGTATTTTTTGTACTATTTAAGTGTCTCTAACTTTTTCTTTAACTGGGGCAATTGCAGTCATTAGTGGCTATTTAGTACTAAATTAAATCAGCCATTTTTAAAATTTAGCTTTTCACCATTATCGAGGTTACTGAATTTCGCTTACCACTTCGATATTTTGTACTGCCTTAAGATAAATTTTTCGATCTCATTGGTATAGCACAAATTGTTGAAGCCGAAAATCATGGGCTGCGAAAAGGAAGTTTATTTCTACTTTTAGGCAAAATGTTATGTATCTTGTTGTTTTCTGATTTGTTTCAATATTTTCAAAGAGAAGTAACTTTAACTGTTACTATATTCATCATTGGACTAAGAATTTCCCCACGTGGAAACAATTTTAGCATAGAAATTTATATTTTCACTGACATTCTTAAGTGTTCATTATAAAAGAAAGATATGAAATAAAAGTAGTTCATTACGAAAGTTTTTAGTATGTAAACGGCACCAAAATTAGTTCATTACTATTAATAATTCGTTATAACCGAGTTTTACTGTACCAAAAAGGCAAACATTTAATTTAGCACTTACTAAAACTAATACAAATTTCTAAGTTCGAAAAAATAATATTTTTGATCACTTGATTACTTAATAAAAACCTGTGACCAATAAATACGATGATGGCAAAAATTTGCCTTCTGTATTCCCATAAAAAACAACAATCCATTAACAGTGACAAATTAACTTGAAAGGACAAATCTTCGAAAGAAGTATTTTGTTGCAACAATTCAATTGCAAAATTATTTTCTTTAATTACTCGTACATACAATTTCCAGAATTATGATTATTAATTACATGTTATTTAATAAAAAGATCTTAAGCTGGAATAATATAGACATTAGACTCAATAGAAAAGGTCTACAAACTAGAACAAATATCAGTGCAAGAATTATTAAAAATTTAAATAATTATACCAACCACTATCCTACCAACATTGAACTGGTACCGAGAGATTAACACACCACGTATCACAACATTTTATTATTTAAAAAAATGTTTTCGATAATATCGCGAGAAAGGATCTAATAAAATTCATCAGGCTAAGATTGGGCCACACAGAGATATCACACTCTCATCCTTTAAATATACCTGTCAAAAATTTGTGTAACTATGAAATTGCACAGCCGAATAATTTAGGCCATATTTTCACATCATGTTCAAAATTTTCTTATCAACGTGAACAGAGTTTTCGAGATATTAAAGCAAAACAATTTTTGTCTACGCGATCGAAAGACAATTTAAAAAAGATTATAAATTTCCTTAAAATTACGAATATATATAACTTAATATAAGAACTTATTTATAATTTTTTATTGCTATACATAAACAAAAATGTTTCCAACATCAATCTCTGTTAATATATGAATTTCGTTTTTATTTATTTTTTATTACTATTTTTTTATATAATAGTTTTTAACTTGTATTTTTGTGAACATATATCTCGATTTTTTAATTTATCGAGCTTATGGACCATGAGGCTCTAGGTATTCTGTAATTGTGTTCTAATTTTAATTATAAGCTAATTAAACAAATAAATGTACCAACCACTAAAAGCAACAAAAACTAGAATAACAGCTAAAACGAATGGCGTTTTTTTTTTTCTAAAGGCATAAAGCAGTATTTCTGATTTGTTACAAATACTCTAGTAAAGTATTGCATGTTTTGTTCTCACAACAGAACACAAAAGTTTTATCGGTAACGTATGCATATTCAGCATTTTGAATGAAAAGTAATTTGCACCATTTAATGGTATTTGAAAAGTCTCAAAACATATTTACGTAGTTAAGAACAATGACAATTTATAACAATAAATTTCATAAATTTACCTACAACGTTCATAATTTGAAATTGATTAATGTTGCATAAACTCAGAAATATAAAAAGCTTATTTGTTTAAATGAAGTAGTTAACACAGAGGACGAAGAATTTTATTACCTTATTGTAAAATAAGTGTGCAATACATGCTACACATTTATATGTTTTTTTGTGCGACATATTTAATAAAGAACATGTTATTTTTGCACTTTTTCTCTCTTTATTTACATATTCGCTAAATATTCTTCTAAATTTGAATGCTTGAGGAAGAACGGTTTGTTGGCCGTAGCGCATTTGCAGATAAAGTCAGAAATTTAATACGAAATACTTAAAATATGTATAGATTTTTTATATCATGCGATAGTTTTTAAAAACATATTTAGTTATGTAGGTGTGTATATCTGCCATACACATTATTTTTAAAAACATAAGTCAAGGAACATATAAAAAATACTTAAAACTTAAGCCTTTTGTTCAAACCTTTAAAATAGTATTTTTTCAATTTTGGTTATATAAAACTAATTTTTATATGTCGGACATCTTATAAAAACCAAATGTGCTTGAACAATGATTAAAAACTTTATTCTATTTGTAGAATGAATACAAGTCAAGACCCAATTAATAATACAAACTATACAAAAAACAAAAGCCAATACCACCACCAAGAATTTGGATAAGAATTTTAAATCACTATTACACTATTCATTAGATGATTAATTAAATCATTTTAATTAAATGAAGTTTTTTTTAGTATTTTAATCTTAAAAAATTGTACCAAAATTTAAGGCTTCTTAATGAAATAATTTCGAAACTATAAACGCCCTCAAATGACACTACCGTTTTCCTTTTTATGTGATTAAAATACTAGTGTTTATCTGGTATCTTTTCTTTTCATCAAGATGAAAAATTACAAGTCATTTGTATTTATTTCTAATCCCAGCCCAACAGCGTCGTAGAATAATTAATAACAATAGAAAAACACATGCCCAAGTAAAACTCAATCTTTCGAAATAAATGTTCGTTAAATACAAGAACGTCAAAAAGAAGAAAGTACAGAACAAAGAAGAATTAATATAGAAGACGTTTAAAAAACAAACTATTTATTTTATTGTACAAAGTTTATTAACTGATTTTCGGGCCCCCACATTAATTTTGGCCTAAACAATTCTTTAAAGGTGGTCGAACGTTTTGTCATTTGGAAGTCTAAACAAACGTTTAAATGAATGACTGGGAGAATTTTAAAAACGCCGATGTTTGGTAAAGAAAATTATAAATTAATATATTAAATAGTTTTTGTAACTGCCATTATAATATGAACATTGAATCCGGAGGAAAATTTCGTTATATTGACAACTAGAAAAGGAAATTTACTTGTTTATTGTTATTATTTTTACTTAATATTGAAATTTATTATTCGGGATATTCTCCCCAACTAATCCTTAATACTATCAGAGCTTTTGCAAAATGCTTAAACTTCACTGACGATTTGATTTAGCGACCAATGAAATGTCGGCATATGAAGAGCTAAAGCCACAACAAACAATGCATTTTGTTATTATTTGTAATAAAAAGTTTAGTTGTTTGTTTTGTTTTTGTTTTCAATATAAATTGTTGGAAGGCTTTCTAAGCATTTAGTGAATTATGCTCATAAAGATCTGTTTCGGAAAAAAGCAATTGTCCACGTAAGAAATGGAAGTAAGACTTTTGGCTAAAACTATAAAATTTCAGGCGATTTGTAATTCATAGTAGAGCATTGTCGTTAAGTAGTTACTAATGAAAGCTCTTAAAAAGCACTGCAGAAAAGACACATGGAAATAATTTAAAGAATGCGGTAAAAATAATATGCGGGATAAAAACAATATACGGGAATATGATATTTTAGAAGAATTTAAGATTGGAAATTCCGAACGTTTAACGAGCTTATCAACACAACTCCTAAATTGAAGAATAAATGGTTAAGCTTCCATAGCAAAATGTTTATATTAATGAAGGATACACAAATATCGACCGATGTCTGCCTCATTTTTTTATGTTAAATATTCTCAATTAATGAATTCCTATTTTCACAAATTTTCGTTTAATTTTTTTTAAATAAATTTTATGTATTTTTAGATTTGGAGAACTTGAGACCCGAAATTATTTAAACTTATTAAATTGATGTTTGGCTTTTCAAATTCAAAACACCCAAAAGGACACTAAATACTTCCCTATTATTGCTGGTAGCAATCCAAACAATACAAAATAGATTTCATTCATTCCATTGAGAAGAAAATGATGACTAAGAATTGATGTGTTTAATACGTTTCGATATCTATTTCAAGCCATAATAAGTGTTTTGTGCGTGACGACAAAAGGTGAAAAATTAACAGAATTAAATGTAATTCAAAAAAGATAAATATTCACCCTTCCTTCATGTACAATTCCAATTATTTTCAATCTTAATACGATTATTATTCAAAGCATTTAGTGTTGCAACACGTTGAAGGTATCGAATAGAATTGAATTGTGCACTTCAGCACGAATAAGAAACAAAAAATAAATAAATAAAAAAAGACTATAAAGTGATTGATTTTTGAACGTTTGTAAATTTTGATGATTTGTTAAAATTCGTTTTCCTTTTGTTGGTATTTAAGCTTAAAAACAATAATAAAGAAGTAGACAAACAACGTGCCTTTAATTCAATTGAGGTATTGAAAGAAAGTAACAGCAACATATTTTCCCCTCTAAAGGGTGACTTTTTAAGAGATTTAAGTTTAGAGAAATATATGAAATCTTTATTTGAGTCGATAGAAAGATCTATATCATTCAAAGATTAAAAATGATTTCATGTAAATGTTGACCGCGGCTACCCCTCAAATGGTTCAATTTTGGGTCCAATTTTGGCATATTAACTCCAACATATCGGCCGTTATCTCACGAATAAATTCTTCAATATTGGCTTCCAGTGCGTCAACCGTTGCGTGCTTGTCCCTATAGAGATGTGCCTTAAAATGGGCTCACAAAAAATAGTCTAAATACGTTAAATCGCGCGATCGAGGTGGCCAATTAACCGGGCCCAAACGTGAAATAAACCGTTCACCGAGCTCGCCTCTCAATTTGGAGATTGTTTCGCGTGCTGTGAGGCATGCGGCACCGTAATGTTGAAACTAACTGTCAGCTCTTCTATTTTGGGCAAAAGAGTGGACGATGCACTTTATTAACCGGGCATGAATTTTTATAATAATATTCAATAATCTGCAAGCGTTGCTCGTATGTAAGTCGATTCATGGTTAAATTATAGACCAAAGTGAACATGTTTATCACTAACATGTCACACGAAAACAGCTGAGCTACCAAAAACGGTGTTGCCAAAAATAAAGTTGCTAAAAATCCACCCTTTATCTATTTCAATGCCATGTGACTTCCGCAATGACATTAATTAGGTATATAAAAGTGTTCTGAAACTCATAAAAGATTTCCATTTGTTATTATTCAACATGACAGGACCAGTGTTGGGCAAAATACATGGTTTGCGGTATATAAAATACAAAATACTTGCTGATCATGTATTTAAAATACAAAATACTTACAAATCTGTATGTATATAAAATACAAAATTCGTATTTGTATTTTAAATACGTATTTCAAATACATGTATTTCAAATACTGCCCAGCCCTGCAGGACACTTATTGGGACATCAACGCGATTTCATATGTAAAAAATTTCATATCAATTGAACTTCATGTACTCTCCAGCGTGTATTTAAGGAATTAACGAAGATTTCATTAATTGAAATTACTAAACACACAGAAAAACTAGAAACGCGTAGAACTGCGGATATGATAATTCGATCCTTTCTGCCTGCTCAGATGAGATATTGATATGAACGATGTAGATTCAACATCACGGTACTCAAATAATTTGACTATAAAATAAATGCTTTCGGTACCAAAGAAGTGGAAGGGAATATAATCAGAAGATGGTTCACTTTTCCATTATAGATTGAGAAATCGCAGATGATGTAATGTAGATAATATTAGTATGTGATTGGTTCCGTCACCCTGGCTACGTAAATTAATTGACGCAATAATGTAAAACTAATTTTGTTTCATTAGGAGCTGCTTAAATTTATTTCTAATCAGGAAGGATCAAAGATACCTGCCTGGATGTATTAGAAGTGATGAGTGCGGACCATTTATGTCAAATACTTTTCACAGACGAGTAGTTACGAACAAGATTTCATTAAACGAATTGAAATTAAATTAAGCTGTACCGCAAAGCCCCCTTCAAATTTCCGTTATATTTTTTATTTTTCCGGACAATACACTCTACCAACGTTCAACTCAATCTACGCTTTTGCAAATTACAGCTGCTTTTGCCATTCATATCTAAGTCATTATCATTCAGTAATTGGTCAAGCCTGTTGGAGATCGGGGTCATGAGGCAAAATATGAATGATAGGTGTACACTTAATAATCTTCGAATGTGTTCATTCGAATATAATAGATCTTCATGCGCGTATGCTTACACATAAACTTATGACCGGATATGCTACTCTATCTGTAATTATTGGCAGGCAAAAGACCTTGTTGTTCTTTTTGTGAAAATCCAGCATGACGTACGATAAATGGAGCATATTTTCGATGACACTAAACAAGTTCACATTCAAGTGTCCGAATTTTTAAAGACCGTAAAAAAGATACTTCACTCCCTCCGATCACAACCTCCCTCCTCCACGACCACATACAAGAGGACAAAGCAGCTCATCCGTGACAGTAGTGTAGCCAACTCTATTGAATCAGTGGAACATCGGCGCAACGTAGGATGCATTTCAATGTTTTATCGTTACTACAATGGAATATCTTCTAATGAAGTTGTTCTCAAACTCCCAACTTTTCACGTGCAACACGCTCTTCATTAAAAGCAAATCAATTCGTTTTCTGTATACCAATGAATCGCACCTCGTATTACAGAGAGAATTCGTTCTTTATCCAAACAATTATTTGGAATAAAATCTCCACTGAGGTCTTTATTGTCACTTTTATCATGAAAAGGTTGAAATAAAATCAAACAAACACTACTTCTTCTAAAGTCATGTCCATATAAAATTTTATTGACTCCAGCACAATGCATTGCATGAGTAGTGGATATCCCCAGAGTATTGGTCCTATCATAAAAATTAATTTATGTATAAAGCAGCAATTTCGTTTCTCAAGTTTAGCTAACCAGCCATGATATCCTTTCAAAACTTTTATGCACATTTAAAAAGCCCCTTATTGGGACGAGACAGTTTTCACAAATGTCAACAGTACTGGTCTCTTAGATGATCCTTTAAATTATTTTTACAGCTGCTTTTATGGCCTAAACTGAGACAAACACTTTATAGCTAATCAGAGAATACCGTCGGTCCACTACTTGTGCGGATTTTAGATCCTTAAATAACGATGAAAATTGTATTCTTTATATTCTGTTTTTGTTTGTTTGTTGTCTAAGGTGAGAGACATTTTTCAATAGTCTTGAAAGATAATGTCCAGAAGACTTTCTCCCTTGAAATGTGCACTAGCTTTAGCCTACAAATAGCTTGATTTTAGCTGAGCACACTACCGATCTAGCAGACATATATGTATGTATATGTACATGTGTTTATTTGATGAATGATGTGATCTAGTTATCCAATACATATACATCTGGTGTAAATATCAAGACGTTTAAAGTCTGGATGTTCACGAGTTTTGCTTATTGTATAGAGATCCGATATCTTATTACTTGCTCACTAATAGACAAGGATTTCTCATATGAATAGCACGTATATCCTGCCGTTTTCTTATCTGACAAAAAAAAATAATAAATATGTTTTACATGTATGTTACCCACACCCTCGCAAAGCGATGTTTTATTTAAGCCCGCAATAGAACAAAAATAGTTACCATAAGTTACTGTTAATATTTAAATATAGAAAGAAAATTGTGCATTTTTCATCATAATTTACATCACTGATATTGCAATCAACTCCCCTCTTTAGAAGAGAACGGATATGTTTACAATAATTGTTTAATTATGGGATATTTGATATCAATATTTTAAAACCTTAATATTAAAATTTATTCAATGGGGTCGCTCCCAATTAATAATATAAATAATTAGGACAAACAAAACTATTTGTCCATTTTTCAAACTTATTAAATTTGTAATAAAATTTTCAATCAAAAACAGGTAAATAAATAAAAAAAAATAAGCCGCTTATTTATAAATGCAATCTAGTTAACACAGTTGAAAAGAGGGTAGTTAGTATCTTACCCTAAAATAAAGTTGAATGCAGGAAATGTTTTATGTGAAAAATATTTACAAAATAACATGTTCTTTGGTACATCGCTGCACGAGGAAAGAGTATTTCGTCAGAAAAAAACCAAATAACAAAAGTGATAAAAATGTGTGTCTCGGTATGATAATTGTGATAAAATATATAAAATCATAGGAAGAAACCTCATGCTGCTTTAAATGTAATAAATCCTCATTTAATATTTAAAATACATTTCAGCAGAAGTACACATTATATGTTCATTGGTTTGGATAGAACAAACTAAGCACATTATACATAAATATGTATAAATAAATAATAAGTTGTACTAATTGTTTGCAACAATAACTAATAAAATTATAGTGAAAATATTTTTCTTCTAACAATAGGTAATAAAAATAATTAATCTAGTTGTAATGGGTGTGATGGTTAAGTTTCAAGTTATTACTTGAAACTTTTTTAATTTTATATAAAATATAATTTACAACGACAAGCCCAAATATTTTATATGTATGTACATACATACATACATAGTTCACAGCAACCTGCCGATCAGTAAATCGAATAGTCGTATCTCTCGATCATTATCGTTGACATCATAAAATGCCCACTTTAAACTCATGCTTTTAAAATTGATTGTTTTGCATTTTTTTCTTTAAAATTAAAAGCTTTAAGATTTCAATTTAAAATAAGAGAGTCTAGAAAACACTAAAGTTTTATAAAACAAAGTCCCAAACACATAATGGCATTAATTTATCATTAACACTGTGGTCATTTATATTGTAAATTCACATTAATCCCCAATAATCAAGTTCTCCAGAAATTTTAAATATTTTTCTTTGTGTTGTTTGGTTTGATTCCCTTGATGTTGTTAAAAAGTTAAATTAACTGTGTTTTATCTTTTGTATTTCGTTTTTTTTTTTTTCTTAAATTTTATTGTCTTTTATTTTTTCCTGAAACTTGATTGGCTCCGTTCATGATGATGATGAAGAAAAAAATTAACTTTTAGCACAATTAACAGGAATTTCTCATATAAATAACAGTCAGCAAATGTTACAACAAACAGCAATAAAAGCAACAACAGCAATAGTAATATTGAATATACCGACACAGTCAGCATAAAACATTAAAAACATTGATCTCCTCTTAACAATCTGTCAATCAGCACAGCAACAACAATCATTTTCGCCCTGTTCGGAGAATGACACAGAGCACAATGGTACGATTCTGGGCACCGATAATCCCATCTTTACGTATTAAAATAATAAAAATTTAATACATTAGAGACATTTTTGAAGTTTATTTAATCATGATCCTCACAATATTCCCTAAAAAGGCACAAAACGAATTGATGTACATACATACATACATATATGTACATAAATACATATTTTATCACAACTTTAAGATAACTTAAAGCTTTGAGGATATGCCCTATATATGTCAGTATTTCCTCCTTTTATTTTCTTTACAATACTTATTCAACTGAAGAACTTTAGCCGCAATATAATAAGGTTGCATCTTGAACAAACAGTTTATGTGATTCTACTTTTATCACTGTTAGAACCACATTAGGTACATATATGATTCAGACGCATCATTCTTATATAGCGGTTAAACTTCATCAGTTGATTCATTCAATTATTGTTGAGGTGACCATAATCTAATACTAAGACATTCCAACAGGTCCCATACGACTATAGTCAAAAAATATTGTTATCAAATTAAGGACGATTGAAGTTTAAATAAGTATATTTCTTCTTATTACTACAATAATGTAATAAATTCAAGCAAAAATATATTTACTCTTATTGCATTTCACGTCCTCATTTCTGAGTCAAAACTTCCACAACACAAATGTTACATTTTCGTATAGTTTTAAGGTGACGATGACTTTTTACAATATTCAAATAACGAAATTTGGTTTACATAAAAGGTGTTCCAACAATAATGAACGATGGTAATTGTGAGTCATACCTTAACATCAAGTTTTTTGCCCAACTTAATTTGACATTTCTTTGTTGCAGTGTTTGACAAATTTAACAATGAAAAGGTACACAACTGAGCAGCGCGTTAAGATTGTTGAAGCCTTTTACGAAAATGGGCGTTAAAATGAATATGCATTTCGTGCACTTTGTGATTTTTGGTCACCTCAGTGGTTTCGTTAACAAGCAGAATTGCTTCATTTGGGCAAATGAGAATCCACGAGTAATTTTTGAAGAGCTGATGCATTCACAAAGAGTGACTGTTTGGCCATACTTCGTAAAATGAGGTAGGCCAAGCAGTTACCGTGAATGCTGTTCGCTATCGCGAGATGATAACGCACTTCTTGTGGCCAGAAAGTGAGGATATGGATATGGTGCCACTTGCGAAACAATGGCTCTTTTACGCGAGAAATTAACATCGTGCATCATGGTTGGACCACCCTTTACATATGGGCTTAAATCAAAATTCAAATTCTTATTTCCTATTCCAATTAAAACAAATATTGATATATAGAGAATTGTTTGGTCACGGAATTTTTAGCATTTCGCTTTTATTATGCCATCTGATTGATTAGATGTTTACTTCTTCGTTTCTTGTTATTGATGGGTATCATAAAAGAAATTCTATAGATACATATGTCTAGAAGATTATTTTACAGTGTAAAATAAATTCAATTCAAAACAGAATCTGATAACAAAACTTTTGCAACCATAAAAAAGCAAGAATATTCAAAATAAAAGGAACGAATATTATACGGAGGAAGTTCACACGATATATGCTGCTAAAGGCGAAGAAGTTCGCAACACTTTTTTGAGTTGTGCAGCTAAGCTTAACTTTTTATATAAAAATTATCTGAAACAAAGTGCACTTAAAAAGGATTTGAAAGAATAAATACATATACCAAAAGATTTGTGCAGCTAAATCAAACTGCAGCTAAAGTCTATATATATTTTTAAAACAGTTTGAAACAAAAGAAAACTTCTGTGCATTTATCTAAAGTATACAAGATGCAAAAAGAAAAGGTAGTTATATTATATTTTCAGGAATGACAACAGAAAATGGAGACTTGGTGCAGTTAAGTGAAAAGCGCTCTTGTACAAAAGGCAACTAAATCATACTGTATGCCGAAATAAGGCAATTAAAAATATTTTAAGATCAGAAAGTTGGAAACTCTATAGTAATAACACATAAATAATTTCGTACATCTAGGTTTTTATAAAGAGAAAATCGCTAAAATCTCATAATGGATTTAGAATCAAATTTAGCAAAATAAGAATTATCTGTTTTAATTAAGCTGAAAACGTGTTTTTTACAAACAACTTTTTTCTGGCACTTCTCTTAAATGTACTTCTAAAGCTGTCCCATTGTGCGGCTCCCGTTTCAAGTCCCTACCATGTATCGGGATTAGAAAAGGTAACCAGAGGGTGAGAGAGATATTAAGAGAGGAAATAAGAGTGTATAAAACATCACACAAAAGTAATTGACAGTTGTTGCACAAACATTGTCCGTCTGTCTGTATGTTCATCTGTCTGTTGTATATATTGTCTGATATGTTTGACTCTTGCTGTGGTTGTAACTATTTTTAGTATTTATATTTCTGACTTTGATTGCAATTTTTACCTCGTTTTTTACTGCTTCAGTCTTTTACCACTTACTTTACATTTTTTGTACATTCAACATTGTAATTGCATGTATTTCCTGATTGCCAGACTGACTGTCAAGTCTACATTTCTTTATTTCAGTTTGTCTTTTTTTACTTCTCCAAATGGTATTCGTATCTTCTTGTTTAGATCACCTTGTTGATCATCATATTTTATATTTCGTACGAGCATGAGTATTTCTTTCATCCAATGGCGAATACACATTGAAACTAGAATTATGATGGAAGCGACATGAAAAGGAATTGGCTTGTAAAAAATGAGAATGTTGGAAGAGAAAATAAGATATTCCATATTAAACTGACAGATCAATGATTTTTCATATGATGTTTTGAAAATGTATTGCACTTTTTCTTATTTGTAGGCACAATGTTACAAATAAAGCTTAATCCTCGTCATATTTTGAAGTGTGTTCTATGGTTCAGTTCATATTAATTACTTTTGTGGGATTTCAAAAGATCGTACTTTTAATGATAAATTTCCTAAATAGAAAGCATAGTTTTTAGATTTTGTAGTTTGATGTTTGTATACGACATACTATTCACATGAATGATCTTAAAAATTGTGAACTTATATAGAATTAATAGAACAGAAGGGATTTCATTTTCGATGAGAAAATTCCGTATTTCTATCGGACTTAAACAGATTTGAAAGGGACGGAAAGGAAAAAGTTGCTCGATCTCTTTGGTGTGGTATAAGCTGATGAAGTGCGAGTCGAAAATCTCCAACCACAATACGGCCGAATATTTTTTGCCGACGAAAAATTGTCGAATTATGCTTAGCAGATACTCCTCCCATGAACTATACTAAAAATTGCTTTAAATTAATACTAACTCGTGTGGAGTAGTAGAGACATATGTACATAGAATGCAAACTCGAACGCGATTATTGCAACATACAAATTGTTGACATTGCTGATTCGTGTAGCCCATCTTTTTTTCAAATAAATGTCAGTTATTGCAACTTTTATTTCTAAGTATCTTCATATTCATTGATTTTTTCCATTATAAAAAAATTATATATGAAAATGCTATAGAGCAGAATAACTTGTAATTAAAAGGTATAATGATTCTTTAAAACCCTTGTGAAGAAATATCGCATAAAATTATAAATATAATTTAAAATTTTCGACTTTCTTAAATAAAGTTATTAATAGAAGTCCGCATGCACAAATTTATCGCTTTTTTTAATGTGAAATTCAATTTAAATTGAAATAACTTTGAAAGTAGGATGGATACACATCTAGAAAATTTTATCCCTGGGTTTCCCCAACAAACTCCATTTCTAAGTTGCGTACAGCAAAGTCATAATGTATACTAAATCTAATTATAAAAGGTTTCAAAATGGTTCACACACACAAACAGGTCTGGGCAAAAATGTTACGCCATCACAAATAGCGGCGTGTGATAATTCAATTCAAGGTAAACTTAATAAAAGCAATAGAAATATTTTTTTTTGTTATATATTGTATTAAAAGAAAAGTTCTTCATTTCATTAACATTTTCCATTTTTTTAATTTTCTGTTATTTGATTTGTTGAAATTTTTCCCCAATTTATTGTAAAATAAATATAAAATTTCTTACTTCTATTATTCGTAACGTTTTTTAATTAAGAAAGTATTAAATCCCGAGGCCATATTCCAAAATAAACAAGGAAAATTATACTGTAGTTCTAACCTACAGAGCAGAACATAACAGCGCTGTTGTCAGAAGCCACCACACTCCTCTATTTAATGCCAATGTGTATTTCATGTTTGTTCTTGACGACTGCTTTTAGGTGGCGATGGTTGTGTGTAATAGAATGCTACTTATGCAAATCCATTAGTGAAAAAGTATAAGAGGATTTATCGAGGTATGTGCTTTTTTCTTTCTTAAGCTTTCGAACTTTTTTATTTGATTTTTAGTTTTTAAGTATATTTGTAAAGCTTAGGCCGGTAGATAATTCGCGTGGTTAATTGATTTAATTCGAGCGTTTTTATGTTCTGCTGAGTTTCTTGATATTAAAGTTTAGTTTTTCTTGTTGTCTTTAAAACATTGCTCCACGATTAAAGCTTTTTTACTAAGAGGTCAAAAGTACTTTAGAATCTAATCAATTATACTTAAATTTGTTTTGATACTAACATTTATAATGAGCCGCCCGAAGAGGCGTATTTCAAGGATAAAAATAAAGTTTTTAAAAATGAGATCGAACTAAAGCTAAATAATAACTTTTTTCAAGTTAAAGCAATTGTTAAATTATAAATTCGAATTTAAATATATGAGTGGTCTTCGATTTCCCACAACAAATTTTTTATGTTTAAGAAAAAAAATATATACAGGAGCCGCTCGGTTATATGAATATCCATTTAAGTAAACTTCCAGAATAGTGAACAACAAAATTTAAACACAGGCGGTTCTAATGAGTGAACACAGCCTATCTCTATTATGTGAACAGCTTTCAGCCGTTGTTTTTTTATGTTTGTTTTATTAGAAGTATGTTTTTCCCCCGAAATAAGTGATTTTTTAATGTTTTCAGTGTTGAGTGATTGTGTTTTGTCTTTTAAGATCAAGGCACTACAGAAGTCTCTTGAAGCAAAAAAAGTACAAAAAAAATATAACCGACTACTTTCATGTACATTAGTTATTAAAAAAAACTTTTCAAAAATAAAAACTTAATGTAATAAAAATGACTTGAATTACTTATTTTATATTCTCTCGATTATGTGAACTTCTCCATTTAGTGAATTAGTTCATATAACCGAGCGACTACCGTATTAGTAAAGGTGTTAGAGTTTGAAAGAGATTTATTAGGTCTCGTCTTACTGAAATATAAGAAACACTCCTTTTTAATAAATGTAAATCAACCGGATTACTGGTTCGATACCTCTGAAGATGAAATTATTTTAAGAACAGTTGCAATAGTTAATTGAAATTTAGGACACTCAGTTGCCAATTGCATCCCACAATATAAAGTTCAGGTACAGGCAGCAGCTCATCTCAGGTACGGTTGACATGCACAATTGGCCCATTAGTTAAATTGAAATATTTAATGATATTTATTTCAGCATTGCATTCTTTCTACGTAGAAAAACTCGTGAACTGAAATTTTAAAAAAATTTTCTTTACTAAATTTTAGATTAAGATGCAATTAAGAAAAATGTAAAAAGTTCTTTCCATATTTCTTAAAAAAATCCATTCTCAAAAATATTAATGGCGTTTTGTTTTCCGAATAAAATTGTAATATTTTTTTTATAAATTTACAAAAAAAATTTATCTAATCGAAAAATTTCAATTCCTGCAGTACCAACTTTTCTACCTTGTTTGTTTCGGTATCCTCACAATCAGTGAATAAAAGAAGTTGCGTGCAACGAATATCACGATGGTGTCTATTAACTACTCTACTTAAAGTGATGGACTCCCTAAAGTTATTGCATGTTATATTCTTATAAGTTGAATTTTATTATAAAACATCAAATTTCCTTTTCCTCTTTGATAGTGCGAAGAGTATATTGCATTGAAGTTTTCATTCATTA
The DNA here is from genome assembly GCA_963681545.1 of Germaria angustata. Classification (NCBI taxonomy): domain Eukaryota; kingdom Metazoa; phylum Arthropoda; class Insecta; order Diptera; family Tachinidae; genus Germaria; species Germaria angustata. The sequence continues at coordinate 41,508,442 of OY813000.1, read as the reverse complement.
TCTATTTGGAGTGAATGCCCTATAAACAAAAATTTAGCAATTGAGAATATTTCTCACTTTATGGCAGAATTCAATTTAATTCTTTTTTCATTTGTATCTACAAAACTTGGAAAGTAATTAATAGTTGCTGTCCCACACAAGAAAAACTTTTCCATAAGCTTTTCTAATAAAAACAATTACAATGAATTATTTATTCCGACGTCTTGAAAGCAATAAAAATCATCATAAAATTATTCTCAGATAAAGACTTCTTCCTCTTCCCAACCCCAAATGAAATGTATAGTTTTCCATCAGGGGGTGTGGGAAAACAAGCACTTGTATGACTCGCAACTCCCCCACAGAGTGTAAAAACGAGACTAATCATTTGAGATGAAAGTTTTAGTAAAAATAAATTGTATGGACATCTCCCTATCTTCTGCTACAGATGATGACAATGATAATAAAGATCATAATTATAGAAGTAAAAACAGACACTACCAGCCAGTGTGTAATTACAATTACAAGTTATTGGGACTGAGTGTTACAGCGATTAAAAATAAAATTATCTTTCATTCCCCCAAAGTTGTTTGAGTCTGTCTGCACAACTGTTTATTCCTGTAAAAACATTTGTTACACATTCAATTCATTCATTCCATTTATTCAAAGCTACATTTTAATTGATTGCGGTGCAAAAGAAACCCGAAACAAAAAAAAAAAAAGGAAATCTGTGTCATTAACTGTGGGATACAGATGCTTGCTGCCTTTAAATTTAGCAGCACATACGCGCTCGTCTATCTGGTTTGTAAGTATGTTTTTGTGAGAGAGTTTGAGTTTTTATATCTTGTAAAATAAATACTCTCGTACTATATACATACACTGATATAAATTGTTTGTAATATTTTATCTAACATACTCATAGCATTAAGTGGTTTTGTCACAAATATGTCTCATGTGGCATCATAGTTCAGTTCTCACGCACAAACAGTTGGAGAAACATTACAAGAAAAACTTCTGTTTATGAAATTTATTGGTGTTGTTGCACAGCTTTTCTTTCGTTTAATTTCAGGGAGTATGTGTCTGTGTATGTGTGTGGAAAATATGTATCTAGCTGTGTCTCGCATCAATTTTAATTATGTGAAAAATTGTCACCACAAACAAAACTTAAAAAACAATTCAGAAATGACAATAAAATTATGTTTCATTGTGGATGGATAGATGGATGAATAAATGGAAAGCAGCAACATTCAAATGATTTTTCTCACAGAAATTGTTTGATAAACTATTTTTAAATGAATTTAATAGCTCGTACGTACGAGCGTACATGTGTCGGTAGCATATAATTACAACAAATATATATTTATAGTTGTGCAAATTAGTCACAACATATTTCAACATCCTTAATAACTTGTTGCGTATTCAAGTTTGCAGAGAGTAAGATTAGTGGATTTTCAACCATTTCCGGGAAACTGATCCTACAATTGTTGTGTTAATCACCATCATCGTCATTTATATCGTCACCTAATATGTATGGGAAACTTTTGATCGTGGTTATAATCACAGCAAATAGAAAATTTAATTTACTAATAATCAGTAAGAACTCGAAATACTAGATATAAATGTGCGAGTAATTACAGTCAGCTCTCGATAATTTGATGCTAAATTTTTGGGTATTTCGATTTGATACTTAAAAAAAATAAAAAGGTGTATACGATTTGCCCGGTCGTTAAATTGAAATAGAAGAAATTGTGCTGGCCATTGTTTTGTAATTTGAAGTCAAAATTTCCAAATCTCTAGCATTTTACATGATTAATTACATGATATATAATAACCAAACAGTGGCTTTATAATTTCAAATAATAAATTATATGTTAATAGATTTCATGAACAGCTGAAACTTTACATTTTGCGTTTAATCTATTGATGAACTTAATAAACTTTTATATGGCTGAGACCCCGATTAAAACCTAATGTCAAAGAAATTACTGCGGTGCAAAATAAGAAAATTAAATTCCTCGCCCAATCATATTTTCCAAATTATAAAAGTATTTCATAATTATTATTAATTTGCAAGCCATAGTAAAAGATTTTGATAAAATCTTTAGCGATTATTTTACAATAGTATGGATGACCAAATTTCCACTTGGCACGGAGGTAGCAAATACCACCAACCAGTTGTCCCAGTCTAATTAATATAGATCACCAGTATAGTTGATATCGAAATTGTAGGATAAAATTTCTTTCTTAATGGCATAGAGACAACCCCGTAGAGGCTGATCGATGTTGTTATCGTTTCATGCAATGGAATCAAAAGAAAGTCAGCTTCTCAGTAAGTAGCTTTTACATTATCCCATGCAGGTATATTAAAAAAAAGCCATACAGAAGGTGTCCCGATTGTGGATGGCAAATGAAGTTCGGTTGTCATACATAATCGAACCGTAAGTTTAAAACAGTGTTGAGCACCACGGCTGGATTTTGCCGTACAGAAGTTGCGAATGAAAACTTTAGAGTAATAAATAAAATGGGTTAAGAAAGGGATGCTTAATGGGCCTAGTCTTTCATTTTCCGTCAAAGTAAATAAAAGTAAAATAAAAGCTATTTTAGTTAATTAAAACTTTCAAAGAAAATAAATATTGTGTTCCGCTATCTTCATCGTAGTTTCGCAAGCTTTTAATTAAGTATAGCACGAAGGATTTAAAGAAAAGTTAAGGTAAAAATACCATTAAGCACTCATAAGTTACTAGAAATCTATTTAAAAAATTTCATAATCCGAAAAGATAATTTCCTGAGCACACCACAGTTGATTGAAACTGGAGTTCCTCATGGCAGATCCAATGTTATACCTAATATGCGCCCTGATATGGCGCTGAAGACACCATGCCAACGTGGAATGCTAGACAGATCAAATTAATTTTATTATTGGATGAGGTTTTACACTCAACCTATATTGCAAATTTCCATTTTACAACTAAGTATATTTTTAAACCCATATTTAATATTGAGAGTAAATCCAAAAACAGCAAAATAAAATCCTTCGATTGATCAGTGCCGCTTTGTGGTATATAAAAACTGTTTCATTCCGAAAGACCAAAACTGGCTAAAACTATGTTTTCCAAACATCACATAAAACACATACAGAAGTTTAAGCTTAAGCTCACTAGCCCGTAGTATTTTAGATTATAAAGGCAACATTCGGCTTAGAATGAAGGGCGGCTTCATTTTTAACCGAATATAAGGTATGTGAAGACAATTATGTAAAACCCCGCAGAAACGAAGTTATTCATCTGAAGCTGGACTTAAACAAATAACATTTTTTTAGAGTTAAGTCTTTAGTTTTTCTTGTTCGTTTAATTTTAATACCGCAGAAACAATAAAAGTTACAGTGAAAAAATTTAATTAAAATATGATAAAGTATGTAAAAAATCTATTCTTAATATAAAAAAATTTATTTGGAAATAGTACATTTTCAATGAGCTTAATTTTTAACATTCATTGTACAATGAACTGTGATCAACATATGCGAAGTAAATAGGTAGAAACTAGTGTTTTTAAGTGTTGCAAGGTGTAGCAAGTCAAATCAGGTAAATTTTGTTAATAAAAATTTTCAAAAATACCATACCATCTTGCCTTATATAAAAATTTCATAACAATCGTTCAATAAAAATATAAACTAAATTCATACTAAATAGATATATTTATATTAAGTGTCATTCCAAAGTTCATGGCAATTAAATTAATCATTATAAATCTATATATATAAAATAGGATGTGTGTATGTATGTATGTATGTATGTATGTATGTATGGCTCCATAACGGCTGGGCCGATTTTGACGAAATTTTCATGGAACCTTCAGAATACTCGGCCGGGTGGCACTGTGAAGTCTGATTTTTGATTTTCGGTCTGTGGGCGGAAGGGCGTGGCAAAATGAAATTTTCATATTGCACCACCAATGACATATACATATATTTAGTTTTTGTGCTTTTTTATTTTATTTTACTTTTTTTTGGAAAGCCGTTGTCATGTTCTGCAAAACGAGATATCAAACTCTTAAATCGGTTATGTAGTTCCGAAGATATTTTGAGCTGACGGTGTCAGCTATATGTACATAAAAATTACGTGTATGTTCGTGATCGCTAAACTCAAAAAATACTGGACCGATTTTGACCAAATTTTATATGCGTGCTCTATGGGCCGTGAGGAGTGTTTCTGTGTAGTTTGAAGTTCGTCCAACAGATGGCGCAATATTTAGTTTTTTGTGTGTTTTCGCACCGTAACTCAAGAACTACTACACCGATTTTGACCAAACTTTATATACATGTTCTATGGGACGTGAGGAGTGTTTCTGTGTAGTTTGAAGTTCGTCCGACAAATGGCCTAATATTTTGTTTTTTGTGTTTTGCCCAATAGAGATTAGCGCGATAAGCCTATGCTGCGTTTTGCTGAAGGCGTTGGGTCCTTAATCAGCGTATAGTGGGGTTATTAGCCCGATACCGGTATTTGAACAATAATTGCTATGTCGATTTAGTGCAAATTTGAAGGCAAAACAACGTTTACCCGGAAATAAGATTTACTATAAAAATACATAGTACTCGTTAGTAATTTTATTTAATAAATATAAGATTACTTTAAAAAACAACTTCAAAATTGGCATTTCTCAATCCTGAAATACGTTGGAATCCTTTTTCGAAGAGTGGGGATGGGAATTTGTGAATCCTGAAAATTTCCAGGACTTAAGGGTTCGGGATTTCGGGGTTGGCAACGCCAGTTAAGATAAATATTCAGATAGATTATATATGTCGAAAATAAGATCGAAATTTCTTATTAGCCATTCGAGTTTTGTAGTTCAAGAAAATAAATTTCATTAACCTTGTTTTCAGGTTGCTGTTCAAAGTCGAATTATTTTTAATAATCCATAAAAATTTCGTTATCTCTACATATATAAAAATTACGTGTATGTTCGTGATCGCTAAACTCAAAAACTACTGGACCAATTTTGACCAAATTTTATATGCATGCTCTATGGGCCGTGAGGAGTGTTTTTTTTTGTGTTTTTGCACCGTAACTCAAGAACTACTGCACCGATTTTGTATTTTGCCCGATAGAGATTAGCGCGATAGGCCTATGCTATGTTTCGCTGAAGGCGTTGGGTCCTTAATCAGCGTGTAGTGGCGTTAATTAGCCCGATACCAGTATTTGAACAATAACTGCTATGTCGATTTAGTGCACCTTTCGTTCTTCTTCGAAATATCCGCCATGACTTTTCAACGAAACCAGACTTGCAGTGAAAATAAAATTTGAAGGCAAAACAACGTTTGCCCGGGTCAGCTAGTGTAAAATAAAAATTTGAATAAATAAAATTAAACAACCACATTGTTGCCAGAGATGTCTTAATTGAATTAGTTAAATTATTCATGCTAATAGCGTAGACAGACGACAGCGTTAATTTGCATTAGCAGTCTTAATTCAAATTAACTTGTGAATTATCCCCATCGCAATGTGTATTAGGTTTGATATAAATGCACGAAATCAGACTGAATTTACACTGAATTTAGCTTTTTCAATATGGCAATGCTATTGCCACTCTCTTATCGAGTGGAATACAAAGCCTCATGTTGGTATTCATCCTCTCCATATTTTGAACTTTTTCACAAACTTTTGGAAAATATTAAACCTACAAATTTCCACAATTGCCTTTCTCTTATTTCAGACTGTCCTCTTGCTATCCCAAGTTGTAGCAACACGTTCAGATTTATGGTTGCTAGTGCATGTACAATTCTTACATTATGGAGCAGTTTCAGCAAAAGTAATTTCAACTTTCTTTCAAATATATAGTGATTTTTCACCAACAGCATAGCTGCTAATCGTACTTTTTGCCTTCTATCCATTTGATTTCGATGTAAATGCCAAAAAAATTAGTTGACAAACAAACAGCTGTTTACTAAATGCAGAAACTGTCGTCTGTCAGCGTTAAATTTTAATTCACATTAGTGAGCTTCTAATGCAAATTAACGCTGTCGTCTGTCTACGCTATAAGATTCTTATGATGATGATGTCATAAATCATGAATTCTATTCAAAATCTAATCGGAAGACTGATCCACATGGCATGTTTTTGGACCAGCCCTTCTCTACTTTCTAACAAAAATTCGTTATTCAAACATTTAAATTCAACTTTAATGTTCAAAACAAAATGGTTTAATAATCGAAACAATGTCAAAATCATCAGCACGCAATATTAATAAATTTAACCTTTTTATTCAGCAGTACAAATGGGAAAAAGAGACCAAATAATAATATAAAAACGATCAGTTAAGACACTTTAAGTAAATGGCAGAGAACAAAACGAACTACAATAAACAGCAAGACCGCTTGATTTTTGTGATAATAAACATTTATTATTATTTTTATTTTTATTCGTATGATTTTTATCTGTGAAAACACATCTGATTGACTACGAACGAGTACAATGTGTTGATGGTTCAAATGAATTATTAAGGCTAAATTATTTTATGTTTTTTGTTTTGTTACTCGTTCAAATTTAAATTGTTTAAATAATAAAACGCTGTACAAAAGTATGAAATCATACTTGAAGGCTTGAAAGATGAATAAATATTTACAACATCAAATAAAAAGTACGCAGACGCGCACTACTGCACGTCCTCAAATAACACGCGCTTAATAATGATAAGGTTTCTTTACTCGTAACATTTAATGTAGCAAGGGAAACACAATTTTAAACTGTGTTTTCTAATTGTCACATAATGCATATTTATTTATAAATAGAATAACATCACGACAGAAACTTTCGCTGATAATCTCACACAACTACTAATGACTTTAGTTCACGTAGTATCACCATTCTTCTTCTTAAAAGAAATATCCTACTCCCGATGCAGAATGCGTAAAATTAGAGACCGAAATCCTGTGCATCTCCGTGGAGGATGGTAATATTATCAGCAGTATGGCAAATTGTGTACCGAGAAGGGATAACCATGAGTATTAGTTGAACTAGTTTTATAACTTTCAAGTGTACAACATGATATGAATGTCATGCATGTAGGTTATGATAGATTAAAATAAAATTTGCGGGTGTAATCGGGGGCAGTAAGGTCCATTGTGATATCCATAAGACTAACTAAATCCTACACATTCCTACGAAATTGTGGAATTAGATCTTCGAGAACCAAAGCCTAATAGATATGTCAATGGCACTTTGGCGAGATATTTCTGGCACTGAAGAAAACTATGCCCTGCAGAGTCGAACAGTCGCATAGAAAATGCTGAACTGAACTTTTCTCTTCATTATCGAAGCACTAATAGGCAACAAAATACTTAAGATCATGCGCGATCAACATGATTTATGCAAGTATATAAGTTATCCCCATCTCTAGTACACATGCTGTATGATAATTTTGGAAATGATTCCTGGGTCGTACACCTTCATTCATCATGTATGTACATATGTATGCATCACCAAAAACATATATTGACCGTATCATTTTAACGCGCATCTTCAGCTCTCATCCACAAATGAATGAATGATCTTGTACATTAAAGAGAATAGTGTTTATTTGTAAAACAAGTTTGTTGTTGTTAGTTGAGTTATAAAATTGTACATCATGTACTTCATGTGTTGTTGTTGTTTAGTTGTTAAATAAAAGAAAATGAACCTGTTATCAATGGTATTTAATCAAACAGAATTTACCTTTTCATTTTTTTGTTGTTCTCTTGTACGTGCTAAGTGTTTGCATTTAAGTGCGTGTGTTTTATGAATGTGTAAATGTGTGTCTGTTTGTATGTACTATTCCTTAGAAATATGAATTTTTTTTAGTTTTTTTTTTAATGTTTGTTTGTTTTACTGATGGCACAGTAAACAAATTTCTTTTGATTTCATTCTTTCCATTTTTATTTTTATGTTCCTTTAATTTCATTTTATTACACTCCTTCACTCACTCACACAAACGATCTGATGATTTTGGTGTCTCTAAATTTGGGTTGATGTTCTTCGGCCTGCCTTCAAAATATCGTTGTCAACGTGACACAACGAACTACATTTTTATTGCAAGTGTTTGACGAATGCGTTTAATGCTGACAAATTTTACAGTGACAAATATGTGATATAAACCGTTTTAACTATTATATAAATGAGTGAATAATTAGATATAAGAATGCATACATAGAGTTGTGATGCTCTAAATATAATTTAAAATACATACATATATACATATTTATGAATTGCTATATAGGAATTTCTTTGAAATGTTCTCTAAAATGACAATGTGACAACGCAAAATATGTAATGAGTGACTAACCTGGGAAAACTAATTTCCTCCAATCTGCAAAAATTGTTGCACTTAAATAATAAATCAAGTTATTCGTGCTTAAATCAAGTCATAGTCTAAAGTATAGACTAACTCAAGTCCTGAGCGCTTGATTCAAAAAGGAATTTTTCCATATGAAAATTCTTAATTTAAGCCTAATTGCGCTTGATTTTAAGCAAGAGAAATTCAATTCAAGGCTTTATTTACATAAGTCAGAGGTGGTATTGAAATGATCACGAATAATTACGACTAGCAGTATAAGTATTGATGAGATTAGAACTCGCCAACAGTGACAATTTGTTTTTTTTCCTGATGTGAGGGTAATAGTTTCCAATTAAAAAGTGAAGAAAAAATACGGATACTTTGGAAGCAATGAAAATGTCATTCCTTAAGAACAATTTCCATTTTTTCACAGGAATAGGAATGTTTTAAAACTACAAAAATTTAGTTAGAAGAAGCCTATATGCTTGGAAAAATTAACTGTCATATAAAAGAAACGGGCATTGCTAGTATGCACGTTGTATACGACATAGAATATTGGTCATGTTTTGAAAGTGCGTTTTAATCGCAGTATTCTGAAGCTTGCATAGTAATTAGAAATCATCCTCACATTCTCAACTTGTTTGTTGCTATTTTGCAAACGTATTTATTACAAAAAGTGACAAAACTTTAAAATTAAATGTGTGGGTAGTTTTGTTTTTTATTTTTATTGTTTTAATTACAAATAATTCCCACGTTTAAATCTTATAAAAATAAGAAGAAACTTCATATTTTCTTTATTGAAATAAGTTCTCAGTTATTTTAACAAATTCAACTGCCAAATAAACAAAATAAAAAGCAGTAGATGCAAACCTTATCACTAAGTTTAATCTCTTCAATCCCCACTTGCAGCATGTAACATACAACAAAAACAAAAGTATAACGTTTACCCATAAAAAAAAGAGCAGCAATATATGGTAAATATTTGCGAAACTTAGAGGACAAAGATGGGTAGACATGACACTTGAGTGATCATGTTTACAGACTATTAAAATTCAAGCAGACTTTTCCATACGATACCCAGCGTACGCTAACAAATGAGAGGAGGTGCACAGTACACAGCAGCATTGCTCAGCAAATATGCTATAGATTAACTGACTTAATTTATGTTAATTAATTCACTCTTAAGGACCAAATATTGCTGAAAATATAAAAACAGAACAACTTGAACGCAAAATCAAAATGTAATGCTTCAACGGAATTCAAAGATGGAAAAAATGATGGGGATGACAAAACAACAACATATATAGTGTTTTTGTGGAAGTATACATAACTACATATGTATATGTATGCCTATTTATGCCTTTTATCTATGTATATCTTTGCAGGATATGTAACTACATATTTCAAAAATACAATTGTTGGTGGGTATAAAATGTAATTTATCAAATTGACCCATTTTAATACTTAGCAGGACGAAGGACGAAGAAATGTATTTAACAACAAATGTTCTTCAACTTTAACAGCAAAAAAACCAACACAAGTATTTATTCAAATTACGTCAGTTATAGTTTCCAAAGTTATATCCGATCTAAATAAATTAATTGTAGTTAAACTTAATTAGGTCAGTCAACTTCTCAAAAATAGAAAAAAATTTTACCGATATAAATTCTGTTAGATGCAGACAAGGCTTATTTCCCATACTTCAAATTGAAAATTTTTAATTTGATTAACTAGACTAGTATAAGTTTTCTCAAAGTAAAAAAATATATATTTATCTGATGTAATCTTTTTCGTAATTTTTGTTAATTTAGATTTTAAATTTTTTTTTATTTTATCAACATTTTAGGAAATACAAGTGCGTTAGCTAGAAACAGTATGATGTAAGTTTTTTGCGTTAAGCTTCAAAACGTTAAACTTAAACAAAGAAGAAAGAAGCAAAATTCAATTTGCATAAAAATATAATGGGGAGGAAGATTTATATCCTTTTTTTGTGCTCATTGCAAAAGTTAGAATTTTTATTAACCTCTGCTAGTATAATTATAATCGTTTTCATTGAAATTTATGATGCAAATACTTGCATCATAGAAGATATTTACTATTGTAAAATCGAAAGATGTTTGGGCAGGATACCCACACTTTCAATGTATTCTATTGAAGTTAACAGACAAAATAATTGCCAAAAAAATTTCAGGCAAACATTTCATCAGAATTAAATTATTTATATTTTCAGTCAAACTTTTCATTGAGGGTGTTAATAATTATTTGTTTGAGTCTTTGGAGTAAAGAAATTTGTTTTTTTTCAGTTAAATTGTTCAAATTTACCAAATTTTTGTAGGTCAAATTTTATACAAAATATTTTGTGATTCAATGAATTTAATTGCTGAAAACGAAATTTTGTTTTTTCTCAGTCAATCAATTTGACTGTAACCTTTCTGACCTGGGTCATCTTTCAAAGAAAAGTTTCCCGAATAAAATTTTGCAAGCCGCCCTTGGCATGTTCGTGCATGCTGTTTACTACTGTGTTCTCTCCAAATACGTCACACACTTTTTTTGGCACCACCACATTATTGTCTTTTCTGGAACTCATGCAGAGAATTATGTCTCAAGTGCACTTCTTCACTTATGGTGACAATTTAACAGGGTTAAACTAACTGAAAAAATGCGAGTAATCGCGTTCTAATGTAACTATTTAAAGTAGTTGGAGTCGCAATAAACGAAACTACTTCAAAACGACAGAACCTTCCTTGTAATAAATAATAAAAAAATTATTTGTGTTTTTGCGGAAACACGTCCCAAAGAACCTATTTTATTGGATTTGATATAACTATCCATGGATGTTTTTATTGCCTGATAAGCTGCAAATTATTCCAAGAAAATACAAAATCGGATTAAATGTACAGAACTTTCCTCATTTATTTTTTTATATATTTGTTAATATATTTCAATTTCCTTCAATTTTTTGATATTAATGAAAATATGTTCATTCTAGCAGCACGACTTTCTTATTTAAAGAAAAATTTTTCATTTTATTTTTTCAACATTTCACCAGCACTTGGAATGGCACCGTCAGGAAAAATTTTATTTGAAGTAATAAATGAAAAAACACAATAAATGAAAATATATAATTTTCTCTGTCATACATATAGAAACTTATAGTTTAATTATAAATATAAAATATGAACAAATTCTTGTCTTCACAGACATTTAACGCGGACTTGTAAAGAAAAATTAAACTCGTATTAACAATAATATATAATAAAATATATTCCATTTCCAATTAACTGGAATTGGAACTCCGTTCTATACTGTCAGTTTACTCTTCTATGTATAACTAACGTACGTATGTTAATTAATTCTAACATCTCTAATATATATCTGCCTCTTTGAACATGTTCCCTGTCTAAATTTAATGTGATTTAAAATTTTCAATAGTGTTTTTTTAAAAGAAAACTATTTGGAAAATAAATCACGTCACCAAAGTGAAATTTATATGTAAAACGAAAATTACAAAATTTATTATCGAATCTTATATAATTAATAAAAAATTAATATATAAAGTATGAAAATAGTAAATCAAAGTTTTTGCTTTCCATATAACGTCTAGTGCCGATTTCTCCATGAACTTAACACTTGAAATTGTTTATTACTACCCGAATAAATAGTTTTGTAAATGTGTCTGTAAAAACTAATTTTTATACACACAAATTCATTAATTTTTAAATAAAACAAAAAAAGTAAACTTTAAAAAATGAACAGGCAACATACTCGTGCAGACGAAATTCCAAAAATTGCGCGGTCAAAATATTATCTGAAGGAACATGCATTTTCCTTTCACTTGATGGAGACAAGTCCCCACTAATGCTTATGACGTGACTCGTGTACTTTTCTGCTCGGTACAGAAAACACAGAATCGCTTGAAAAATTTACCAATTTGAAGTTGCTTAAGTTTCTTGCACGTGAAATTCAGGCGGACTCAAGACTAAGCTTAACAGGCATAACTTGAGTGTTATTATTTAGTGTAGCAGAATATCCTAAGTAAAATTAATTAATATAATTAATTCAATTAATTGATTAATTGATTAATATCTCTATATTTTTGACCTTTTTATAACAATTTGAATCAAAATATTGTTTAAGCTCAAAGTCTTATTTAATAGTTATTTTTGAATATCGATATTAATTGAGTATCATCTTCATCATTTTCTTGGGTTTCTTTAACAAAAAAATACAATATCCTGAAGATTATACTCCATGCGTATTGAAATATCGACATTTAAAGATAAAATAAAGATAAATGGTAATGACACGTTGAGCTTAAATAATATTTTAAATAAAGTTAACTAATTAATTTTTACACGCGTATATTGTAAAATATCATATAAAAATTCAAATAGGAATATATAATTTAAAAATATTTCAAAACATATTATAAAAAAATAATATTACTTCGGAAATTTCACAATATGACTACATTCATGGATAGACTTTGAAAACTTTTTCGTTTATTAAATTATATCTGTAGATGCAAAAAACAGATTTTGGACATGTACATTATGATTTTTGGCCATTTCTGGGTGCAGGATGTACACACACTTCTCCAAAATGTAAAAATTAGTCTTCTTTAAGAAATCTGTTTAAAAATTAAAACAGAATGGACAAACCTTCAAAAAGAGTAATTTTTGAGATTAATTTTAAATTTGGAACGATTTTCCGTCATCCCACGTCAAATTTGGTTTACGAACAGACCGGTTTCGGCTTTGTGCCATCTTCAGTGTTCTCGAATACTAAATACGAATTTAGTATTCGAGAACACTGAAGATGGCACAAAGCCGAAACCGGTCTGTTCATAAACCAAATTTGACGTGGGATGACGGAAAATCGTTCCAAATTCAAACAAACCCCGTCGGAAGAATATCACAAAAAATCGATTAATTTTAAACTTTTGGCATTTATTAGTTAGTCAATGATAAAGTTGTTTTTGTTTAATTTAGAAAAAGAAGTATTTGTCTAACTAATAAAAGTTATATAAGTTAACAGTCGAAAAAATTTATATAAAATTGTTCTCAAATGTCTCTTAACTTATGTTTTTCTATAACATTTCTTAAAAATTAAAACACTAAAATATAAAAAGTTAAAATTTTTTGAAGTCAGTTGATAATTATATAAGTTGTCAAATTTGGCCCACTGTATTGCTCCTTTTAGCCTCTCGATTGATATTTTGACTTTCGTACAACTCTGAGCAACAGTTTATACTTTTCTAACTAAATGCCATTTATTTTCCCAAAGGCCCCACTGTACAACATTAGAGTAAAGTGCAGTAAGGACTATAACATTCCCAGCTGCTACATGAATTTTCACCGAAGGATTGCTTTAGTGATAATTACATCTTTTTACCAAAACCAATCTCCGTTAAGCATACAAAGCGACAGACTAGGGAATTGAATCGATTATTTGTCAGTTATTCTCTAAGGTGTGTTGAAATTGTTAATTATTAAGAGTAGCTATTGAAAAACGCAAAGCCTTGTTTACTTCCTTTTTGGCCGTAAGATAAAAGAAATTCCTTTCACTCCAAACCAATAAAAGACATGCAGCAACTGGGAACAAAAGCATAAAATGCGATACTTACTGTTGACAGTTTTGCTTCATTTTTTAGTTTTAAAAAAGTTTCATTAACTGATTGGTTAAAGCTCTAATTAAAATTAACAAACATCTTGAGGCTTATTCATGAACAATTTTTTAAATGAACGACCAGACCAGACATCCAAACTAAAGTATAAAAGATTCTAGTGCTCGTAGTTAGATTGTTTAGGGTGACTTTAATATACTCGTATCTAAACACTGAAGATTTTATTTTTCAGTTGCCGCATTAGTTGTTGTTGTTGTTTCTTATTTTGTGGCACGATGATGTTTGTAAACATCAATTAAAATTAACAAGAAAATCTTGTTGGTTGTTGAAATTACTCTTTAGTGGTCAAAACGTTAAACTTATCGTAAACATTTACATAAAGATGTGAACGCGTATGTCATGTTTAAGCCACAAAAGAATGTTCACTGGCTCTCTTTCTCTCTCTCGCCCTCTATCCCTCACAACATTTTTTACATGCCACAGAGTAGTAAAGGGAATACACCTTCATCTTGTGTTGGGGCAAGGACTTATTCACTCACTGGCTGATGAAGATGATGATGATGACGATGATGGTGGTTTGTGTTTTGCGATCTGCGATTTGCTAAAGTATGAGTATTTTAGTAATTGTATTTATTATTGTGGGCTCGTAGCCGGCAAGCAATAGAATAAGTCTAACAGTATGATGCTGATGCGGATGGAAAATGGACATTGTCGTGTACGTGAAATAAGAAAAACAAAACACAATATGGACGAAGGAGATGATGATGACGTTGACTACGATAGTAGCAACAAAAGGCTGCCACATATAATCTGCATATTGAGTTAATTGCAAGGAAGTAATGGATTTTATGTTTAAACAAAAATGTTCATCTAAAGTGAGAGAGTCGATGTTTAACATACGTTTAATGAAAACCCAGACGTTGTTAAAAGCAACAACATACAAGCAGCAAGAATGCAACAGCAAGTTTCAGTAGATGCTGGTGGATATTAGAATATGTCGTCGATGATGACGTTGTTGCTGATGAGGTGGATGACGATGTTGCATGGTGTTGATGTGTCCCTATATGTAAAAAGTAACAAAAACCAAAGCTGAGATTCTATCAAATGTTTTTATTTAAACTTTGTATTTTTTCATTTTGTTTCTTTTAGATTTTATAGAACATGATACCGCTGTTGTGTAGCATGCACTTTTTTTTATAAAGATTCTAGACACCTTCTGCGAAAATTAAGTAGAAATATTTAAAGCCATGTAAAATTGTTAACTGGCACGAATACATGGAGAAAAAGTTACAAAATTTCAGTGAATAAAATTTATGAAATTGTCTATAAAAGAGTATATCCATGTGATTTCCTGGTGCATGAACCATATATACATAGTAGTTGGCTAAAATTTATCGCTAAATCACAGCTTTTAGCCAAGATATTTCAGTCATATCTTCTCTTCTCTGGCGTTTAAGCCGCAACTATATATATATATATATATATAATGATACCTTCCAATTGCTAATTATGTCTCTCCGGGCACCTTGTGGGAAAAGTTAGACTTAAGAAATTACTTTAATTAATTAAATATATCCGATTAAAAATATTTGTTTGATAATATCGTTATGGTGGAGTATAGACAACGGGGTACGTCAAAAGAAACTTAAGTTCGTATATAAGAAATTTTTTCATTATTAAAATTACAAGTACAATACAAGTGGACTATATCACAACCTAAAGACTCGAAAAAATTAAATTAAATTTAAAATTTCATGAAGAGATGAATTAAATCTTCTGTCCCAAAGACTTACAATTGTAAAACAAAAACTCGGATTATGCACCAACAATAAGTTTTGTAAAATTATGAAAGGCGAACGGATTTAAGTGAATAGGAAGTAAGTGTATGGTATGTATGTAAGATAGACGGCGTCTTAGAACGTTTATAAACGTTTTTTAAAAGAGCGTGAAAAGTAATAACTTACCCTAGTTTAAATAGGAAAAATATTTGAAATAAGTGTCACAAGTCACTTTCCCTGAAATTGTTCAGTTAATAATAATAAAAAATACTTTAATCTAATAACTAAAATTTTATAGTCAAAAAAATCCTATTATTCCTAATACAATTTTTTGATATTTGTTTGCTATGATTTCTACTAATTTTAGTATTAAAACATTTGCTGCAAATGTCTGTCCTTTATTTTTTTCAGTGTTAAGGTTCATGTTGCATTTCATCTCATATATTTGCGTTTTGGACAAAATGTTGATCGAATGATCGTCGGTAGGTTTTTTCAGATATCAAACTGAAAAATCAGTAGTGTGTCATAGTGGTAGTAGTAGCTGATGTCATTGTTGTTGGCGGTGTTAAGGTACTTTACAGGTAACCAGCATGTTTCCAAGCGTTAATGAGCCACATCTTAAAACAAGATAAAATTTTCATTTCGTTTTTAGTTTTATTCCTTTTTTAACTTTATTCGAAAAAAATTTTAAACGCAAGAGAAAAAAGGCGACCAACTTTAATAATGATTGGCATGTTTCATTAAAAAACATCACTTTCTATATGACACCTTTTATGATTACTTTTTATTTCATGTTTTTTGATTTTTGCATACATATTTTGATTTGGTTAATAATTATGGCGGAAAAAATTTAAGAATGAGAAATAAACATTGTTTTCATTACGACCACAAACTGACAATTGGCTGCGTTGTTCCTGATGTGAGACTCGAGTGAAAAGTATGTTTTTAATCTTTAATGAGAACGTCATTTTAAATTGACACATCTCCTCTTATTTCTTTTTTTCTTGCTCCTTTTTCGTTGCTCCAAAGTGCCTCAACAAGGCTTTGATTTTGGCCGTCTTGAAATCATTAAAAATAAAGTTTCAGCTTGAGAAACCAAACAATACAGTTTTCAAAATTTTGGTTGTCAAAAAAAGTGTCAAATGACACTCTCAAAATGAAAATCAATTCAAATTAAGAAGAAAATAATGTGTTCCCTTAAGAAATAAATAAAAAAATACAAAATTAACAAGATTTTAATGTCTGTTAAAAATATTAAACATGTGTTTGAATTTTATTTATTTCTTATTCGAATTAAGGGGATTTAAGTTATTCAAAATCGACAGAGAAATCGTGTTAATGAAAACGTGAAATAAAAAAGAATTTTGAAAATTTCAAAAAATAATCGTTTTAAATTTGACAAATACATATTTATTAATATTGTACTCGAGTGACTACATTTGCATAATATTTTCTTAAAACTATCACAGTCTGCAAATAAATTATCATTGTTTTGCTGTAAGATTCCAAAATTTGGCCAAAGTATGCTATTGAAACTTTCGTCGTATAGATTATGAATTCATCAGAAATTTATAATAAAATCATCTGATAAAAATAAATTAGTTAGAAGGTAATATACATATATGTACATTATTGTCAGCTTGTAGTTAAAATTAAATTTGTATATCTTTTTTAAACTAATTTAACAATCAGTTATAGCAAAATTTTATTCAAAATTGTATACATAATTTTTCCGAACAGGCCTGTTGATGAAATATATTTAGATATGTATTTCAGTATTTACTTCAGACGTAGCACTGCCCTGTTTGTTAAAAAAAAACCAAAAAAATTAAACCCCAGTCTTGAAGTGTCCACGCAAAATTTTATATTAATAGGTTAAATCAAAAGATCTTTAAAGAGAATATATTTTTTGTGTAAGCGTGGCACAGCCCACTTTTGCAATCATAATGTCGAAAACTCAATGACTTACCCTGTTTTTTAATATTGGTTGTTCGAAAGATTTTTTTGTAGGGGCTAGAACTGTTCATTTAAAAAAAAATCACAAATAAAAAGAAAAATTAAATAATTAGACGAAACTTGAAATATGCAAATGCAGTTTCTTACGAATCGGTTTGGTGAAATAATTAAAAAACTGAATCGACGTAGCATTGCCTACAATACTAATTATAACGATATGTTGCTCTAAAAATTCATTGTATACTCCATATGTCAATCAATAGAGTCACCATTGTAGTTCTTTAAAATTTCCTTCGCGGAACCCTGATAATTGTAAATTTTCTAACCAACATAATATATTCTCTAGAAAATGTTAGTAGGCCTTCTTCTAATTACAGGAAATAGAAACCGAATATCGTCCGTCTATAAGTTGAGTGATTTGAAGTCTTTGATTTCATAATATAAATCTAATGACAGGTTACTTATTTGCACTATTTTTTATTAACTTTTTAGCCTTCAAGGCAGGTCAGGTCGTTCTTTGTATACGACTCAAGGGAAGAGAGCTTCCAAGAAAGTCATCAAAATGCTGAGATTATGAAGAAGTACAAATTTTTTTGGTTGTTATTATTAACTTAAAATGTTCACTGAAGTACTTTGACTGTTTCCTTGATTCTTTCTTTATTTCTTTCATAATGAAGGAGATAAAACAAAATATGATGAACAAAATATGAAGCCCAGAATAAATTCCGAGGACTTTTGGACCGCAGAAGTTGTCCGAAAATTCGTCATAACCGGTGTATGTTGTAACCAGTGTTGCCAGATGATAGACACCAAAATATGCTAATTTCGATGAAAAATATGCGAACATATGCAAAACAGTATGGAAGCAACACTCTTGATGTCCCACGCATTCCTAGAATCGAATGAATTTAAAATACTGCAGTTTATAATTCTTAAAGCGTTCGCAATCGCAAAAAAAGTGTGCGGTTTACATCTGCATACAGATTGTTTCTCACATACTCAATTATATGTAGCGTATTCGAGTCAGTTCTGAATAAAGAATGTATCCAATTACTTAAATAAATCAAAAATTTTGGACTACATACATAAAATGAAATAAAAAATTTATTAAATAAAAATTTAAAAACATTTGTTTGGATCAACCCTTTCGATACAAAGTGCCATCGAATCCTTCAAACAATTCAAAATCTTCACCGGGTTTACGACATTTTGGCAAAAATGATTCTTCACTTCTTTCTTTTCCGATCACTTCTGGTCGTTCGATCTCAACAGCATCTGCAAGATTTAATGCTTTGAACACAAATTTTCTAGACGCCTCCACATCATGGGGAGCACGGCAATATTTTCGTCTTGAAACCTTTGGCGCTCTCATATCGGGCAACATGAATGTCGGTTGCACACCGACATCACTGCAAACTTTGTCCTTACCACATGACAAACAACGTAGCCCTTCCATGATAATGCCAGCGGCACGAGGACATTTTTGCTTATTCTGTAGCTCATTTATGGACCGATCAATCTCATGAAAATTATCTCGCACGTACTTCTTAAATGACGGCATATGAATTTTATCCAATTTGGAGTCCATCATGTCTTGAATCTCTTCCATGGTGAATATAAACTGTTTTCGGTGATCTTTTGTGATGTGACTCAAGTGTTCTATTTCCGCCATACACTTCTCCAGCAAATGTATTTTTAAATATTCCTCTTCAGCACGCTTAATGAATGTTGTAAATGCCTCGTTTAGTTTTTCAATCTTGTCCTCAAAATAAAATATTCGATCAACAATGGGAGCTGACATGCGTCGTAGTAACTTCTTAATGAAATCGGTATTATGCAAAAGCTTGCAGGCCATTTCGTTTTCAGGATCGCAAGTGGTGCAAAGATGATCGCAGCCATAACTTGGCCAATTTTCCCAGTCAATGACAGTTTTGTCAACATTACTTTCTCTATGTGTTTCTTCTAAATGTCTCTCTAGTTTAGCATCTAATTTCTGGACCTTGTCTTGCAAATTTTCCAAGCGATCTAGTTTCTCCGAGACTTTTTCCACACTCTCATCATTGAAAACAAGTGGCGAAGTTTTGGCAGTTTTTAATATGTTCTCCAAATGTTTGGCATCAAAAGCATTCAACGAAACAGTTTCATTTTCACAATTTAGTTTTTTTAATAAAATTTCTATCAGACTTTGCAAAATGGCAATATTCACGTTCGTTAGCAGTGGTGATCCGAGAGCAATATTAACCAGATCCTGTAATTTTATTTCAATTTCTGCCGGCATATTTTAAAAGCTTTGAAATTGCGTATATTTATTAATAGAAAAAAATTAATTTTTTGTTGTTGACTTTTATAAAAATAAGGTTTTCAATTTGAAATTTGTTTTAGAATTCAGGGTACCATTGTCAGAATGCATATTGAAAAAAACAAATGAAATTTTTCATATACGAGTATATAGAGTTTGACAGTAAGGTCGCTGCAGAGATTTATAAGTCTTATAAATCGTCCTTGACAGAAAACAGACTCGTGCCAGACCAAATTGCAATATTTTGCAATTGAAGTTTATTAATTAATAAATTAATTAACTCATACAAACATTTGATGAACAAGTAATTCCACTTAATTATCCCCTTAATTGACCAAATTAAATAGAAAAAAATGAGAACCATTATTCATTTCCAAAATGGGGGCCGAAGGCGAGAAGAAAAGATCATTCTATATCTTTCAAAATCGAACAAGATATTAATTGTTATTATGATGAATGGCACTGTCAATACAAGTCACATCTATGGACAATAATGATATTTTCGTTAACATTATTGGCAGATATTCAATACTATTGCCTTGGATTTTCAAGTGCAATTTTCAAATGATTTTATATTGAAGTGATTCAGTTTTAATCGTTTATTAAGAGCTACCACTAGTTGGTTGGAATATTAACCGTGGGCAGGTGATTCCTTGTCTTCTCCAAAATTATAGGTATGGTGGGTTGTCATAGATCTAAACTAAAATTATTGCAATTATTTAGTTCGTAAGAGCCTTGTGTACAGGATCGCAACTTTAATGTATCGGAATGAAATGTTGATTGTAAAATATTATTTGTTAAATTCTATATTCACTCCAAAAATTATTTTAATGATATTTTGTTGAACCGAATATATTCTTTCAGTCCGCAAGAAGGAATTAATTAAAAATGTTTCGATTTTTTCAACACTACTTTTTTGCTTTATTTAAAGGGTAAGGTGGTGTTTGTTTTCATTATAAGAGCTTTTGCTGCAGTACTGCGCTGCAACCGCAAAGCACACCCTTCCCGCTATACCGATACAAATCAAATCATGCTCTATTAGGATGTGTATTGTACATGACTTGCATTTGACATATTATTTGCCACCATCTACTCTTGCTGTTCAGAACATTTTAATTCATTATTGCATTTACGAACGTGGCCTATATGTATTTGTTTTCCTTAAAATGCGTCTGAAGACATATTCAAATTTACTAGCAGGGACGCAAACTATTTTTAATGCATGTAAATTTCTTAGTTAGCATAGCACTGTTAGGAAAAAGAAATAATTTCAGTGTTTAGAGAATTTGAAAAAGTCATAATTTATTAGGATTTCTTAAGAATATTCTTCCTTTTTAGAACAGCGTCCAGTGCACCATTTCCATATAATGGAATATACCTCCGCTTAATTTTTACATAATGATCACTAATCTTGTCAAAAATACCTGCATTAATTGCATTTTTTTTAACTCTTTTACACATTTTTGCATGTGGTTTTCTCTATGGTGTTTAATATGAGCCTAATCCCAATTCCAAGATTTCTTAGATGCAATAAAATTTTAAATTAGTGATTATTGTGTGATTAGCAGTGCTAAATAAATCAGGGGGGTTACTCTCTATTACGATGCGTAAGCTAGTTCGATGCGTTTGATATTTTGTTAGAGCAAGGATTTTAACATAAGCTTTTGTATTACAGAATTGACTGATGCCAGATTTGCGAAAGTCAAAAAATTAGATGCGAAAGGAAAGCGCGTAAGCGCAATAAAGGGTAGCAATTATCAGATTAGGTACCATTTTTCTTACGCATCGCAGTAGAGAGTAACCCCCCAGAAATGAAAAATGTAAAAAACCGGTTTATGTCTTTGCTAGTTAAATTCACATACAGTCCTTCAAAATGTCTCATGGATTTTTAATGTTGTTTCTCGCCACGATAGAATCAAGCAACATGTGAGTGAAATAAAACATACTAGAAAAATTGTATTTAATCTTTTTAAATAAAATCAAGAAAAATATTTAAAAAATGTAATGATTATTGGGTTGTCAAAAAGTAATTTCGTTTCGAAAAAACGACTAAATTTGATAAATTTTCGGCTCAATTTTTTGTTTCATCTATATGAGATTTTGCGTTATTTCTATTTATATTGTTGTTGTTTTTTTAGCAAAAACAATTATATTAAAATAACGCAGCTATTCATCTTGGTGAAATACAAAATTAGACCGCTGATGTCTACTAAATCTTTTTTTTCCACGCTAATATATATTTATTGTATCTTCAAAACTGAACTAACAACAAGTATTCAAATCTTAAATATATATATAATTATTAGGCCCAACCAGTGTCGGACATAACACTACTAAATCTAATGAACTTTTATTTGCCAGTCTTCGAATGAAGTGTGGCTTCACTAAAAAAATTTAAATTACTTTCCAAACAAGACAGTATTATTTTCTATATTTTATTTTCACATTTCTTTTCTTACAAATATAAATTTATAAAAAAATTGTATTTGTATTCGTAAGTCTCGAGCAAATATTCAAAATAGTCATATGAGATCTCGCTATTACTTAGTAAGAAATGGTACCTTGGTATAAATACGTTTATTTCAATAGAATATCTATAGTAAATGTGACAGCGTCTCCAAAATTATGTCTGACGGAATCTATTTACATTACAAAAGGAAATGTTTTAAAACGTTATTTCATACATTTTTAGATTCTGTTGAGAACTAATTGGAAAACAGTTTTAAAAAAATTATCTTACTCTTTTTTGGCAATAAAAAACAACGACCCCTAGGCGGCTATATACTGGACGATCTTTGCGAATTATCGGAGTTAAAACTAAATGATTTCTTATGATACCTCACAGCAACAGGGTGGATCTAGTACTTCAAATCAGAGGACAAGTACAGGTTCTATCACAACACATCTGACGGACTATGGCCATATTAAAGTGGTGTCATATAGACTCTATTTGACAGTCTGTGCACAGTAAATTACCATGAAAACCAACCAACCAATGAACTTTATTGGTTGAACAAGTAGCATATTTCGTAAAGGCCGCAGCGGGGGCATTAAAGTCAGATTAAATGATAAAGGTACTACTTACGTATCTTGCTATTACCGTACGCAGGTACTCCTGAATTGATTAAACGTTAGAGGTTAAAACTTCTCTCATATATTTGTGCTAATTTTTTGATTTTAAGGATTTGCCTCCTTGTACGTTCGCGTGGTTTTGTTACTGTACGTACACAGTATATGAAACATTCATTTGGAAAATACTATCTTGTTACAATATAGTCTTTAAATAGATTTAAAACTACGAGCATGAGTGTAACTTGAGAAATAGTTTGGTCCTCCAAGTAAAATATATTTTGGATTAAGTATACTTCTGCCTGCATTATGGTTCCTAAATATTCATGAATTGAAATTCAAAACTAATCATAATTGTGATTTGCATATGAAACCCACTATGAACCCGTATAATATCTGCAAATATTTTTAGCAAATTATAAATTCAATGTCAATAAATTTTTGGATTAAAACAGCCACAGGAAAAAAATATATAAAAATACAGACCTGAACAAAGAGTCTTAATACTTCATAAATGTTTTGCGAAATATGAAACTTAAATTTCCTCTTAAATTGTTCCTTTTTTATTTGTTTGCTCAAAGTTTTTTGTTCATTTCTTTAAAAAAATAAGACAAACAAAAAACATTCAAAATGATTTTTTTCAGTCATAAAAGCTTAAAACTTTTTCAAAGGAAGGAGTTGAATAGCAGTAAAGAAACTGAGACATTGATTTGGTTTATTAGCAGCTTTAGTTCTTTTTTTAATGAAGATGCTGCTTCTGCTTTTGATGTCAAGAAATGATTAAAACTCATCATTATTGAAATGCATTAAAGTCGTTTTTTGGCAGTTTTTTTCTGTCTTAAAATGTAATTCCCTTATATGGATGCTATTAATTTCTCTCGTATGAAATGAGTAACTCATTAGAGAAATCCTTTAACCGAATGAATTAAATTTATTTTTTAAGAAAACATACTTCAAGAATTAATTTATAATGGAAAGCCCAACGTGACCAGACCATATTATTGCTAAGTATGAATTAAATTAATTTTTATTAGATACCGATATTTTAAATTTGATAAGAAATAATGTGTTTATATCACAGGGGAATATTAAGGAAAATAAAATTGAAATTTGCACTAATTACAATGGCCAGGGAAAACCTATTATAATGGCTAAAGTAAGTCCACGCGTTCCCAGATTGGTCAAATATTACTCATTAGCATTCATTGGGGAAGTAATACCCCCATCACACGTTGCTCATACCAATTATTACTTATTCTGAATGCTACGCTGTTATCATATTAATATTAATCAAGATAAGAGGTGCTTTTTCGGGTGCAAAGTCTGTAATCATATGGCAAAAAGATGAGGACTCTCGGGTACAGCAAATATCTAGGCCTTCGCAGACCACAAAAGTGGTTGGTAGGAGTTGCATTTAATGCTACAAGAACCAATAAGTATCGGGAACTTATCATGAGGTGGTCAGAGTTCCCAGGTTTTTTTTGCCTCCATCGCCGTAAAAGCAATGGAAAAACATTCAAGATCGCCAATTTTTTTTAGCTTTTCAATGGAAGCATATCTATAAAAATCCCCGGATATATTCCATGCTTAGTTTTTGGACAAAATACATACATATTTAATTTTAATCACAAAACTGATTAGATAAATGTCTAGAAAAAGAATATAAATGAAAAATTAACTGTGTTCTTACTATCACAAAGACATTCCTATACACTCGTACATGTTTAATTTATATAACAATAATTGGGAGTATATATAAACATCTAAGATATTGATATATTATTGGAATAAAATTTTCTGCAAACTATAGCAGCAGGTATAATTAATTATTGTAATTATAGTATATTCAAGGCCAGGAATCTGGTAAATTTTTGGTTTTTTCCTAATTAATGCAGCACATCTTTGATCATTGAAGGTAATATTCCCCTGCCAGGACTTTTCTGCAAAAGTATCTTGAATTACAGAATTTTTTTGCATTTTCTTATTGTAAATTCTTTACAAATTTTAAAAATTTTCATATATTTTTTTAAAAATTGTAATGTGATCTGACGTTAGATCTGAATTTCTTAGTTCACTTTCAATATACAATATTTAACTCCCCCACTACTCCAAAACTTTTATTAGCAGCCCTATTTGGCAACTAAAAAGTTCATTCGACGAGAATCAGAAGTTCATCCGATGACAACGAAAATTCGCCGAATATGTCACCACCTTTTTTTAAGAGTCCCACGACGCCAAATAGAAAATTTGGTATTGTCCATCACCTCTTTCGCGAACTACATATTTGACGGCGACATTTCCCGACAGGTTTACATGAGGAAACTTTCTTTGCGGTTAGAAATCCAAAGCCTTAGAGAAAACGTTTGTTTATAATTTACGTTGTCATACACGTACATTTATGGGCAGTAGTTAATTGTCAATCCATGCGGTAATAGAAACTTAGAGTAAAGCCAACATGATTGGTGAGAAAGTCTTAGGCTCCCAATATGAATTGCTCAAGCTGAAGAAAACAAATTTAGTTAGTTTAAGTCAGAATTTTCACGCGTATGATTACTCTCGTTTGCTAGTTAAGACGCCTCTCGAAAACCTGCTTAGAAACAGTAACCTAGAAACTTTTTCCCACTAGAGAAGGCAGGACTTTGCATCATATAAGAACATAAAAAATCAGAGGAAACGGAAAAAAGTATATATTCCACAGTAAGCGTCCCACAACCACAATGAAATAACATAGAAGACTTATAACAATAATTTTTGGAACTTTTTGTTCCGGATATTTACAACAAAAGAGAAAAATTCCTCACTAATACTTTTCATTTTTCCAAGTGTAAAATATTTTGCTCAAAGAGAGAAAAAAAAACGATTTGCTAAAAAAATGTGACAACAACATTGTGCAACATGGCAAACGCAAAATTGATTTTATGTATAACAAACACCAATCAATGATTTGCAGGTATGATGATTGGAATTTTGATTAACGCAAAAATCGAAAGGGTTCTCTGAATCAAACCAACACGTGTTGGATTTTCAAAAATGTCAGTGTGTGTCGTTGACTGCAGTATTTTTTTCTTCACCAGATTCTTTCATTGCTGCTGCTACTACTGCTCGGATACTGTTGGTGCTTCCCATCCAACATCAAACATAAGCTTAAAGCACAACTTTGGTGTAGTTATTTTGCTGACCATTTGGCTGTCTGTAAACAGAACTTTTTAAACAAAAATTTTTGTAGAGTATTAAACACTGTGTGCTCGTGCAGTGTGGCTATTGGTGACTGCTTTGTTAAAAGAAGAAATAAAAATTCTCAAGCCTAATAAAAGGATACTCCACGAACTACAGTGATCTGGGGGTTTTAAGACGACAAACAAACGTTGCGTAAGTCTTATTTGGCTTTGTATAATACTTTTGACCATTTGATGTGTGTGTATGTGTGTGTTTTTTTTTTGTTGTTGTGAACTGTTGGAGGTTTCTCTTAGCTCAAACCAAAATAAGATTTTAAATTATTTTAAATATTTCAACGATTTTCATCCAATTAAGGTTTATTTTAGAGTGCTTTTCATACCCTGGTTGCACAATCGTACAACCATTTAAGCATTTGGTCGTTGTATCTTGTTTGTTTCGGTAGCTTAATTAAGCTTTTTCGAACCTCAAAGCTACAAGCCGACAAATGCTTTTTAAAATTTTACTTGGACTAGTTTCTGTTTTCTTTTATAATTTTTTTTTATTCTATATGTATTTTTTATTATCTACACATTGTGATCTAATACGAGTATGTGCGTAACTAGAAAATTAATTCATGACTTTTACACTGGCAACAATTCCTATGGTTTCAATATTAGATTTTGGACTATAAGAGGATACTCTTATTGATTTTATATACCAATAAATTTTATTTAGAAATAATGAAATATATTAGTATTAATTTGTGTCTTGGAGAGAATATATTTTTAAATTTGTGTTCGCAATTGTACGCACTTAGATATTTTGTAAATAAATCGAGACTTTTACATACTACGTTTATACGCACGTCTTATTTGCAAATAAAAAAGAAGAATGTTGCCGTATAACTTTTTTATTGTAACTTATTAACTCACTTAAACAAGTCGTGAATAATGACACTATTTGCAAATAAAAGTAAGACGTTGCCACTTCATGAACGTTTTTTGTGTTTTACTTACCAAACAATCATATTTTCGTCACATGGCATCACTAATAATAACATAACTTCTGTATGCAATTTCCCGTATAAACAGTGAATTTGTTATTTGCAAATAGTTATATTTGCAAATAAGACGTGCGTATAAACGTAGTAACAGATAACCGTAAAAAACTTTATATTTCCAAATTTTAACTGTAAAGCATTGCCTCCCCCCGGGGGCACGGTTTATACATCTTGTCATGGTGGCTCGGTGTTGTGCTTCCTGGGGTATAGGGTTATCAGGTTTCCGGACCTAACCATTTTTGCTGATAACCCCTAAAAACTTGTATGTTGCTACCCAATCCCTGAATTAACAGGGCAACGGGCGTGCATATAAGAAATTTAAGGAAGTAGCTCTGCCTATGCTTGTCTGGGTAGAGGTGCTACCGATACCTCAGGTTTGCATGAGACCTAAAATCGGAGGTGTTTTTAACACGCGGCTGACCAGAGTCCCATCTGGTGCCACGGGAACTAGGACTTGTCCCAGACTGGTTATTGGTGAGCCCCCTTCGGGGATCACGTGGTGGCTGTGGTTAAAACCCAAAGATATGCGGGAAGAGTTATGGGTCGGATGAGCGTGTCTGCAATATGGTGCTAGTGAACGATTGTAGATGCTCTCTTCAGGCCATATATCTCTAGGTGTTGTTGCTATTCGACAAAGCTGCCCTGATGGTTGCGGTTGGCGAAGCCCCAGGTAAGACGCGGGGCAATATTTTGATGCCGGGCCATTGGGGTAGTAGGAGGTTAGACAGCTCCAACACTTCAGCAAAGTGTTTGTACATGGTTCTGCAGCCTGTACAGAATTTGCTAACATGTCGTCCCTATTAGGGGCACATGTAGACCGCACCTTGTATGTGCCTCTGGAAGGGACGACGGGGACGGTGGTGAACGGCTTTATTCACCCAGTGCGAAGAGCACCGTCAGGTTAAGTTTATGACAGGTACTGACGTAAAATCTTTGACATATTTTAAAGCACTGCCCCAGCATCTAATATAAAAAATTCAAAGACATCAAAATAAAATTCTCCGTATGATTAGAGGTGCACCCCGATATGTTAAATACTCGCGCATTCATAAAGATCTGGACGTTTCATTGGTTAAAACCGCGGTTGCAAAATAAATGACGGCATATATAAGGAAACTAAAGTATCATTCAAACCCACTAAACGACAATACACTGCATTATAGAGGCTACATTCGGCTAAGAAAGATGGACATTCTAGATCTTAGTTGAACACGCGAGATGTAAAGAAAATACAGAGGAAATCGCAAAAACTTTTGTTTTTGTCTTGCATTGGCTGGACTCATATAATTAATATTAGATTTAAGATTTGAGTCTTATAGTTTGTATTGAAGATTCAATATGTATATAATAAGAGTTGTAAAAAAAACTATCATTTGAATTCGTCAACGTATGATTCATGTCATATGTCATATGTCATTTTGGGTTGAAATGATATGCTGCCCAAGGACCTCATTGTATTACCTTGCAAGCGAATTCACAAATAATGTGTTTTGAAATCAAAATAAAAGTTTTTCAATTTTGGAGAAACTAACAATCTTAATGGCAGCAAATTTGCTTGCATGTTTCAAGTTATTATTCAAATACAAAATAATCGTTTGGAATTAATTTAAAGTGTTTATTTTCAAACTAATTTCAAAAACATTTTTTTCAAATATCAAAGAGTGAATTTTTCAACTTTACCTTTTTATTATTTATATATTTCAGCCAAACAACCATCAATCATTGAAAAGAACTTAACATCTTTTTTAATGGGCGTTTTTGTAGAATTTATAGACTCTACTTAATTTATAGACCCGTACAAATTTTTTAAATATCTAATGCTCCAACGTCCATGCGTTAAAAGTATCAATCCTACTGTGCGCGACATAATTCTGGTTAGAATTGGTCTAGAATAATAACAAAAAAATTAATCATATTTCATTTAAAAAATATATACTTTAAGGTTCTTTTGGAGTTAATAAAAAATATGTGATTATAAATGTTGAAACATGACCGCACCTTTTCGTTGATTTTGTTTTTACAATTTTTTTTTTTTTTTTGCTTTCTGGTGAGAAAATAATTAATCATCTTAATTAAGGAGGATGTAGTTTTTGATGTATCTTTTCAAGCATATGAGAAATGTTATTAATGTTTTTCAAAAGGCACATACGTAATTATTAATGATGTTCAATGTCATTGTTATGTTTCATTGCTATAAACATACTTAATATTTTAGTTTAAAAGTTTATTAATTGAAATATATTTATAGAGTTGTTTTAGCGATCAAGTGATTATAAGCATAAGCCGCAGCCTTAACTTAAGGTGATAGTTTATTGGATTTGGCCAATTGAAGTAAGCGGTGGCTTGCAATGTTATCACGCTGAAAACTAAAATCATTTAGAAAGGGATTTTGAAAAGTCAAGTTGAATACCGAGACTCTCTTTATATTTTATATTTTTCCTGAATGTCTCCCATCTACGTATCCATCACTGAAATATATTATCGAAATTGGATACATCAATCAGAGATAGTACACTATCTCTAACAATCTGAGGTTTGCGGTTCGATTTCTATCAGAGACTACGATGTACTTCACTAGAAATAACACCACGGCCTTTTATGAGGTGATTTTTAATTGTATTTTGTAGAAGCTTAAGCTTCCTTTCAAAAAAGTGGTTATATCTCGTTTTTTGATAACCTTTGAGTAACATCTTAGTAAAATATATTAAATCTAATGGTATTCAATTAAATATATTTTCTACAACAGTTTGCTCTTCGCACTACAATCCCTTTCTAACGTTGACCTTACAAATTAGTTGGTTGCGACTTTGGCCGTTCATATGGCGACTTTCATTGATCGTTAAGCCGACTCGTCAATGAACCTTAAGCAGTTTGAACCTTCAACCTGATATGTTTATGCCGAAACAATCAACTACAATATGAGAATTCACTATCGTATGTATATGAATATTAAAAACACATAATCATAGTAGGCTTATATTGCTTTTATACAAACAGCACTTGCAACTTGTATAATATCGATAAATTTCAATATTTAGTTTCCAACACCTTTAGTAAATACTGTTGTATTACTAACATTTGAAATTTCCTTATCAATGAATTATCAAACATCATCAAACTATTGCAGGGTAGTAAAAGCTACAAGAAATATGAATTTGGCACATGTATTAATAAATAATCGGAGTTAAAACTTAAAGGATTTATCAAAAGGCTAAAAAATTCAGATGTTTTTAATACTGTTGATTTTATATATTTATATTGTAGCAAGTACCATTTTTCGTTCTACTGGCTTTGGTCCACATGTCAGGTATATAAACATTTTCAATGCGCCCCGATAATATTTTAGTTAAAATATTTTCCAAACTAATTATTTTTGGCTGTATGTAAATATCCTTGACATTTTCTTGATATTACACAAACAGGCTCTTCATTCTCTTTTTTTAATTAAATTTCATCCTAAATTCCTAAAGAATTTTAACTGTCGGACATGTAAGCCAAAAAAATCGACGCTTAGGTTAAATTTAAAGAGATTTTTATGTTGGCAAAATATTTTCGTTAATCTCAACAGGCCAAGTTACTTAAAATTTTCATTTATTTTTGCATTTTTATTTTTTTTTTAAATTTTTTATTTACGAGTTTTACGAAAAAAAAAATAAAATAAATAATAAGAAAAAGGCATTGCTTGCTGGCTTTCACTTGACAAACTCTTGATTGCTCTCAATTCACTTAATTATTGTCACATGCAATATTGAAATTTCCTTCAATTGATATTGTTGGGTTGCAAAACTTCGAATGCTCGTTTGAGAGCTGCTTTCGATGTAGTTGGCATTCGTTGCAGCGGCAATGTGTCCAGTTGCACGATAATAAAGTATGCGTAAAATATGCTTTCATGATTTTCATTTAATTGAAAATAGTCATAAAAAATTTGTTTAACTATTGGCACAATTTTCCAAGTACGATTTTATTTTTTTTTTTGCAATTCGACAAGCGTACAAATTAAAATTAATGGAAATATTTATGGGATCAACAAATAGCAGTAACGACATGTGTTGTATCTACAAATGCGTGTCTTCACGATTGTGTACAATGAGTGTGTTCTTTTTTTTAATTTCAACCTAAAGATATTAAAAAATATATTTTTTGCGTCGAGAGTTGACAACCCAACCAATAATTTTTTCTCTTTCACTCCACTACGTGTTTTATCAGAAGCTAATTTTAAGGGCGGCATGAATTAACTCCTCAGAATACAACTCCCCAAAATAAATATGAAATAGTTGGGACATTATTCCATATAAGACACTAACGAAAAGAAGTAACACTGCATTAAGGATTTGTTATATATGAAATAAAGCATCAATTTTAAAAAAGGAATAGCCTTCACTACACATTTAAAATACTGAAACAACGCCATAAAATTGAACAAAGTCAAAAAAAAAACACAGAGGGCAAATGCAATAATTATTAGGGCTTATTTGTTCTCTACTAGTTAAAGAGCGGCTTGAGTTTTCAAAGCATTCCTGCATAAGCGGGCGAAAGCCTTTACTTTTAGGTGACATACACGTATCAGAAATGCTTTCGAAATCGAAGTTTGTTTAGGGCGTATCACAAAAGAGAAAGTCCTTACACTCGTCTGAATGCCAGCAATACAAGAATTCTTTGGAAATGTATCCAGACTTGGACATACGTGTACCATAGAGAAGAAAGTACCGGCGCCTGCCCGAAGGACGGTAACGCAGAAAATCAATATTAATTTGCATAATTGCTACAGAAATTTCACTCTAATGGAAAAACGAATAGGGTGTTATTTCATTATAACTTTCTGACGTGTTATTCGATATCAAATAGTGTATTTGAAATGAGACCCCCCAAAAAAGGAAATAAACCCCTTTACATTCAATGCCTCTACAATTATTCAATGGCTTCTTCCAAAAGATAATTTTTAAGTATATGGTATATGAACGCTTAACTTATAACATTTTTTTGTTGTTGTTGCAAAAAGAGGGTATATTTACTAAAATAACTCTGCTTAAAACTAGGTTTTTTAAGAAGATATATTTCCAAAAAGCTACTTTATTAAAAAATCTAATTTAATTTAATTTTCTTCTTAAAAGTACCCATTTAAAAGTATTTTTTAGGAATACTATCTTATGCACTGTTTTTTTTTTCAAAAAGGTTGTTTTAAGACTGATATTTGAAAACAGCTGCTTTGTAAAAAATTTAGTTTTTGATATACGATAGATATAAATTTGAGAAAAGATATTTCACACAAATTTCTAAATAGGAAAGTTTTTGATCTGAGTGATTTGAGTGTCTATTTACAATGGTATCTTTTTTGAAAAAATTTATTTTTAAATAAAATACTTTTTTGAAAAAGCTACTCTTGTTAAAAGCAACTTTTGAGCAACTCCTTCAAAAAACACTTTCTTAAATAGTTTTTTAAGGTACTTTAGAAATAATTAGTTTTTAAAAAGGTACTTTTGAAAACGGCACATTTAAATATAAATTTTCAAATCAGTATTATTTAAAACGGTTCATTTTAAAAACTGCGCCTTATATAAGGACACATTTTTAAAAAGTTACTCTATCGATACAGTACTTTTGAAAAAGGTATTTTCCGAATACCTTTTTTATTAAAAAAATACCTTTTTTAAAATGTTATTATTAGAAAAGTATTATTTTTTAAATAAGTACTTCATTTAAAAAGCATTTCATTATAAAGCGATACTTTTTGGAGGAATTTTCTTGAAAAGATACTTTTAAAAAAAAGCATGTTTTTTAAAACGTACTACCTCAGAAAGTACTTTTTGCTCCTTTAGCAAATTACTTAAAATAGTCAATTTTGGAAGGGCAGTATCAAAATAAGTTACTTTTGTTAAAACTACTGTTTTTTAAAGTACTTTTTAAAATCTATTTTTGTAAAAAGTACTACTTCAGAGGTACTTTTTTAAAAGTACTACTTCAGAGGGACTTTTTTAAAAGATAATGCTTTGAGGCGATACTTTTTGCAATAATATTATTTCGAAAAGATAATATTTCAGAAAGACATTTTTTTAAATACATAATCATTTTTTCAAAAAGTAACGTTCTTGATAAAAAAAAACGAAGTTTTTTTTCTTTTCAAAAAATTTACTTTTTATAAATTGATATATTTACAGAATAAAAAAATTTGCTGTGGTTACTCTTGCGACAAACAATAAATGTATGATAATTTCAATTAAAAGAAAAACTACATACAACAACAAGACAGATCAACATAAAAAGTCATACAGACACAAATTATTTGATGAAACCACAATCACACAAGTATTGAATTTTCAAATACAATAGATTTCGGTAGGTTATAACTACACCGATTATAAGGAATTACCGCCTACAACGAAAAAGGCCTCTGGTCCCATCAATTTTGTACAAAAAAGAGGTCTGCTTTCATAATAAGATTATTTGAAAGTGTAAAATTCATGAAACTGACTGGAAAAATTATATCACTAAAACGGCCACATCCCGAACTGATGTATAAATGCGCTCGTTTTACAGTATTTTGATTTGTTGCTCGCAAAACATCTGGCTCCAAATTGGCAATTTCTTCTTCAACGTTAGATTTCAAGACTTGCAAGGTTAGTTGTTTGTTTTGGCTTATTGGAGATTTTGGAAAGCCCCAAAGGAAGAAGTCTGGTATTGTTAAATCTGGTGATCTGGGCGGCAAGTTTAAATCTCCAAAACTCACCACTTCCGGTTCCTGTGGTACGATCGGAAAAATATAAATATTTATGCCGGTTATAACGAACTATATGGACTGGTCAGATTTTATTCGTTATAATCAAACTCCACTGCACTCGTAAGTGGTTGCAGAAGAATATGAGGATGAATAAAGTTGAAGAATTTAACGATCGTTGCACAAATCTATAAATGCACTAACAAATATTGGCAATTGGCGAACGGTAAGATGCCGATGGTGTTATAAAATAGTTTTAATACGATTGGAGCAACTATGGACAAGCTCGTAAATTGTAAATGTTTGTCATTAAAAGTGATGTGGCATGTATTTTATGACTTTTGATTTGCTCTGATATAAAATCATTAACTTGTTGAATCGGTTAACAAATTCATTAAATGACTGACTGTATTTAACAGAATTGTGAGAGGCAACCAAAAAAAAAAAAGGATTTAGAAAGAAACTTATTTTTGTAACCATTATAAAAAAAATAAATTTAATTGATATTAAAAAAAACTCTCCTTTTTTATTGCTAAAAAGATGGAAGTGGCGAACTTATGGCGTTTTTTTTCCTAAAAAATGAAAAATGTTTATCTTTAAGGAGAAAATTCAAAAAAAAAGTATAAAATATTTTACGAGATGAAAGCTTTTTGAACTTCTGAGCTTGAGAACGTTAAACTGATTTTTATTTTGGCAACTATATATAAAAATGTTACACTTTTTCTAACAAAGAAAACGGCACTAATATTTAATTTTAGTATCGTTATAATAATGGAAATTTAATAACTGTGACTGAGTTGGGAATTTTCAACAAAATATACAGTGTTCAAAAGTAAAATAAATTTATCTTTCTTTAATTCAAACTTTATTTTAAACGGAAATTAGTTTCTTTGCATAGTTTTTTGTTCAGTTTTTAAATCATTTTTGTTTCATTCGAAAAATTGTGCACATAAATCTTGGATTTCTTAAGACTGCATTTTAAAACAGTGCTGGAGCACTTGGTTCTTTCTTATACATATTTAATTTTGTGATTTTAAACAAAAAGCGTACCTAAAACTGTTAGCGGATCATTGTCTTGGTTAGGAGCAAAAATCATTTTCAATATTTTAATATAATGTCTTGAGAAATCTTCACTTTTAATTATAATCGAAAAACATTTAATTCAACATTACAAGTTCCAGATGAAATCAAGTTTTATTGAATTCTTCATAAAAAATTTTATTCTTTTATGTCCTTAAATTGCCAGAGGGATAAATAAAGTTGAACCACAACTTTTCGGCAAAATCGTATTTTCTTAGCCGTCACACATGTGGCAATACTTAACAGAATCCTTCAGAGTTTTTACCACGGCGTAGCGTGGATCCAGATAAAGGTATGGAAGAAAATGTTTTAAGAGAAAAAATATTTTGAAAATTTTGCTTTAGCAACACAAAATAATTGGTATATGCTCTTAACTTTTTGGGAACTAAATATCCTTTACCACTTTCCTTAAATACTTGATCTTGCAACAAATAGAGAAACAGTGAAGTGTTTAACTGACAGATTTTATTAAAAATTTTGCACATAAAAATTTGTATAAGCCCAAATTCGGCATACCCTTGTTCTCCAGTAGGTAGGCCAACGAGAATGGGCTGAATTAGAATTGTTGATGACCATGGTGAATGGTCCTGTCTACAAACTAAAATAGTCTGGCACTTTGTTTATTTTACGGCCATAGGAGAGTCCATACCGGATAATGTTGCAAATGACCGCATACCGGGGACTAGACTAGAGGCCAACTGCGGAACATTGATCCCCGACATCCATTCCTGGTTGACCGACCCTTGGAACCAGATCCCCATGGGGCTTCATTGTTACACGGATGGATCAAGGTCGAGAGGGAAAACGGGACTTGGTGTTTATATAGAAAACACCACAGAACTGTTTTTCCGCCTGCCGGACTATTGCACAGTTTTGCAGGCGGAAGTTCGGGCGATAACGGAGTGTATCAGGGAACTCAACGTAATGGGGAGGTCAGGACTTGTGAATATATTCACAGATAGTCAGATGGCCATTAGAGCAATCTCAAAGGAACGCACTAAATCACGTACAGTTTGGGATTGCAAAAACGTTATTAACAGTTACTCGACACATGGTGAAGTGCGCATCATATGGGTGCCAGGGCAAGCGGGGATAACTGGAAATGAAAGGGCAAACTCACTTGCTTCTAGGGCAATAGAGTTAGGTAATATAAGCTTGGAATGCGCGAAACCTTTCGATGCAGTTAAATCCGAGCTAAAGACTTGGGCACATAGGGCCCATTCAACTCTCTGGAATAACGGAACCATGGGAATTAATACAAAAATTCTATGGGGAGATCCAGACGAGAGAAGAACGAGGGAGCTGCTAAAACTTAGTAAGCTCGAACTAAGTAGAATAATGGGAGTTGTCACAGGGCACTCTCAACTACTGGCACATCTTAAACTCGTCGGAATAGCGGGAGGAGATGAATGTAGAGCATGTGGGGAGGAGAGCGAAACATTGGAACACTATTTGTGCCAATGCCCCGCCTTCTCACAAATAAGATCCCGATATCTTGGGGGTGACATCTTACCGGCCGATTACGGGGAATATGCTGGAGGAAACTAAGGAACTTTGTGAGTGACACGGAGTTTCTCTAGGCCTTTGGGTCAATATATTATGGTTAAATTTAAAGGAGCGCACAACAAGCCTTCACTGGCTTAGGTGTATGTCGTGTGACATGGGCTGACATACCCCTCCAATCAACCTAACCTAACCTAACCTAACCTTGTTTATTTGCAAAAAATATAAAAAATTATAATAATCAAGACAACGCTTTTGCTTCTGTCCAACAAAATTTTTAAATTTGTTTTCCTTTAAATTTATTTTGAAATATTAAACTTATGTTTTTGTTTTATTTTTTCTTACTTAAACGTTTTATTTTCCATAAGTATGAATGACACTCAACGCTCTGGAGGCGATTGTGTATATTCGTGGTCGATTTTTTCATTCTTTGTATGGCACATGATGCCTGATTATGGTGGCATAATGCTTGATATTGTGTTGCTGTGGCTTCATTTCGTTTCGATTTAGTTGAGCAAAGACACATACACAAACTTTTAAAAAAGGGTCCTTTTTATATTAAAAAAAAAAACAATCTTTGAACTGAACCGCAACTCAAAATGTAGTGGAAAAGAGTTTAAGAAAAAAAGTTTAACACACATGAAAGCTTAAAACCAAATTAAATGCGAAATTTTATACTTAATCGGATTTGTCTCTTAAATGAGGTGTATAAAGAAATATTAAGCTTTGTCTTACTTTTTTAATTCACTTTTCGTGCTTCGAACATGAATAAGTTAAACAAAATTGCGCTTTATGGCTGCTTTTTTTAAAGCATATCGCTTCCTTTTTTAAATCATATTTTTAAGATTTAAAAATTAAATTAATAATGTAAAAATAGCAAATAAAGTTCGCATTATTCCAATTGCTTTTACTATTTTCCATTTAGCATTAATTTCTTTTAATTTAGTTCACATCCCTTCAACAATTTGCTAGAGCCACAGTCGTTTGACTAACTGCCTAGTGAAAAAAATGTTGTTGGATAATTTAACATCCAGACACTTGTTGTTGTAGCTATACTTTATAATAGAATGCATATTTACATAAATTAATTGCTTGAATTCGCAGTGGCAGTAAAAGCAGTATAAATTAACACGATTACCAAGACAAATATATAGAAAACAAAAAGCTGATGGACTAGACTCTTTAATTTATGTTCTAATATATGCCACATAATCTTTTCGGTGTTACCAAATGCCAAATATGCATATGCGGCTAAATTTGTAATTTTTTGTACTTGTAATTTTTTTATACGAAGGATTTACATCACGAATAATTACAATTACTAAAACCATAGCAAGAAAACAAAACTGACATTGCTTAAACTTTCCGCTAAAAAATAATTAACTAATTAAAACTAATTCGGCATAGTTTTTAATCCCCAAAGAAGTGTTCGAGTCTAGGACTGGTTCGCCTATTTTCTATGCATCACTACATCTACTCTTATAAACCTTTTAATGCTGTGCAATTCTGTAATTTTTTAATTTTTAACATTAAGTCGGTCATCGACGTTAAAAATAGTAAGAAAACGTTTTTTTATTTCAAAATAAATATTGATTCCAACAGTTTATAAGAAAAAAATATTAAAAGTTAGTCATATAAATAGAGAAAGTGTTGCATTTTCCATCAAAACTACTTTTATTTGAATCAGATGGCACGCTCCAAAGTTATGCTGTGGTTGAATTCACTAATTTTTTAAAAAAGTTACCGACATGTCCAACTTAGCGGGGATATAAAAATGAACCTATAAGTGTTATATGGCTGGCCCATGCATAATAAAATGCGGACAAGAGTAGTTTATAGACCAGATTTAGTAAAAACCACAATTCAAAAAAATATTGTTTGTTGTTGGCTTATTTTTATATATTCTGGCATTTCATTGACACAAGCTAAATCATCAGTACACTTTAGCCAAATCATGTTTGGAAAGCATATACACAGACACCAACAACCAACAATATATTTTTGTATAAATTTATCCCGAATGGTTTAAAATAGATAATAAAAATTTTAAAATATCAAGTTTTATTTTGGGGTCGAAAAAATTTCAAGTTGCTAATACACTTTGTCGGAAACTTCATTTTCAAAAAATCTCAATACTGGTAGAGTGGAGTCATGTTCATACGATATGTATGTAACTTGCGGACTTTGTCAGAAAAACATTATTTATGATGTAGTGACTCTCGAAAATCGCGGTGAATCAATTAGATATTAAATAAATTTGCAGCAAATAGTACCTAATGCCAGCGAAAAGAGATTCAAATCCCATATAAAAAACGATTCAATGGAAAAAAAGAAATAAGAATATTTATAAAATTTGGTTGTATTATCATCAGCTGTTACTGCATTTTCAAGCAGTATTGTAAAGTGAACAATTAATGATAAGACTGCCGTAAACAACTAACTAAAATCAAATTATCGTCTAATCTTTCTGACTTTCAAAGAATCTAAGATTTCCGACTGTAAAATCGATGGTCAGTTTGTAACTCTTTTACACATTCGTATTTTACTAACCTCAACAAAAAATTTGTACAGCACCTGCGTTTAATAAAATAAAATCAATAAATAAACATCTCCATTTTCAAATTGTTGTTGAAAATTTTTTCTAGATGACAGGGTGGCGCAAGAGTAATGTCATAATTTACTAATATCACAACATTGAAAATACTTTGGCTACTTTAATTAAAATAAAAAATAAAAAAGCTTAAAAATATATACATTCGTATGTGCATAAAAATATACAATATGTCATAAACATTAGCATGAAAAAGTATCCAATCGCTGTTACTGTTAAGTGACCTGTGATATATACCTTCATTCAAGATGATATATAATTCGTGCCCCCGGGGGGAATACGAGTATGTAAGAAGGTAACCAACCTAAAAGAAATTGTTTAAATAAAATTGCGTTTGATTTACACACGTAAATCAGAATTTATTTATATATTTATGTGCCGTTGCTCCATACTGTTGAAAGTATAAGTTTTCTAGTCCAGTTATTTCTAATCTTGAAAGGAGAGACGCATTGGGCATGGATTAATAGCTTTCGCCGTCCTTTGTGGTCGATTGATGCCGGTTTTTCGAAAAAGTAAAACCAAATGAAATAGCATACTAACTATAAACGGGTCGAATGAATCTTGATAGGTAACACGCGGATTTTTGGTGTACCAGAAGCGATAATTTAATTTATGCATACTTTCGCAAATGAAAAAGGTCTCTTGGCTATCTATTATTTTGGAATTGAAATTGTCTTAATAGTGGTCTAAATCCCCTATGGCTTCAGCTTAGGTTACACGCATTTGAGCGCGAACAGTCTAAAATTGATACACTGTCTGCATTTTTTAATTAATTCACCAAAATTATATTATTACCGCCAATTTATGCCCATGTCGTCTGGTCGAGGATTTGCCGTGGCATCTTTCGCCACAGTCGCAATATTCTTAGCAGGTCGGCAATTTCAGTATTGGTCCGCTACTCTTCAAGGGAAGCGGAAAGCCCGCACATTGAAAATCATCATATCTTGCATCACCATTAATGGCGTTTTCTTTTCTGTAAAAGTATGGTATTTTGCCGATCAGTCAACAAAAAATTTTATTTATTGCTTTACTTAAAAAATTAACTCCCTTAGAGGATTGCGAGTTCTTTCTTCATAATTTTGCTCTTATTTAAAAACACTAATTTTCCTTATTTATTTTAGACCGGTAAACGTTTATTTACACTTTTAAAAGAGAAAACGAAAGTTCTGAGCGTCATTAGCTTGGTTGGGTATTTTTCTTTTATTCGAAAAGGGTACAATTATGACCATCATTTTTGGTTTATCACCTTACAAAGTGAAATCTATTAATTTGGTTTTATTTGTCACCAAAATGGGCCAGGGGTGTAATGATAAGGCAAAACTTCTGATTGGTTCTACTTGGTGAATCCAGAGTGATCCTTATCAATTACATTTCAAGTCTACTCACAAACCTCCACGTGGTGATCCCTGGGCGATATTCCTGACACCCGTTAAACATCGGCGAATTGTAAGAGGCTCCTGCAACGTCTGTTCTCCTAGTTGGGGCGGTTGCAAGCGGACGTCTGTTCTTATACTAAGCGGTTCGCTATATAAAATGTATTTTACACTCAGCCAGTCTGTTGGCTTAGATGGCAGC
The DNA here is from genome assembly GCA_963681545.1 of Germaria angustata. Lineage (NCBI taxonomy): Eukaryota > Metazoa > Arthropoda > Insecta > Diptera > Tachinidae > Germaria > Germaria angustata. The sequence goes on along the minus strand of OY813000.1, from coordinate 41,467,737 downwards.
CCCATCATCAGACTAGGATGCAGTAGACTAATCATTTGCTCATCCGAAATATAATGATTAACGAAACCTCAAACAATATAAATCTATCGATGACGACATTTAGCATGAAAATAAGGACACGATTTGGATCCTGGAATGTACGATCGCTTTTGGAACCATCACGATTAGCACAGCTCTGTAAAGAAGTACATGATTACAACCTTCTTTTTGTAGGAATCTGCAAAACTCGTTGGCCTGGAGTGGGCGAACACCCAACATCTATCTGGGTCACCTTTCCACACTCGGGCAAACCTGAAAACCTTCCCAGATCAAATAGTGTTTTATTGAGGCCCTATGCTCCTTATATATTTTCCACCAAAATATTTCACAGAACAAAAATATACTTACATAGATATTAAAGCGATTTTTATGATAAGCTTTTAAAGTTTTATTAGAAACATAAACAAATTGAAAAAAATTTATATTTGTTTTTGTTTTCCATACATACAACTTCACTTTTGAGACGTAAAATACAAAATTAGAACCTTTATAACAAAGCCCATCCCACAGCGAAATAATTTATTGGGGCACCAAATTTTTTGTTCTTTATTTGCATATGTTCTTCTTTAAGTCTGGCAGCATTGTTAAAACAAACTGCTCCTGGAATTGCAAAAAAATCGTGAAAAAATTCTTCCCAAACCACAATTCTACTTACAATTTGTAAATGGTTGTTGAGCTCGTTGTGTATTTGTTCGCTGGTTTTTTAATAAAACATTAAGGGAAAAATGCCATCTTGTTTTGCAAACAGTTGATTAATTTGCTTTTAGCACTTCTTTCTTTCTTTTCTACTTTTTTTTGTATTCCGCTTTCCAAAACTTTTTTGATGCAGTTTTGTCGCATTTATCAACCGATCACTTGGTGAATAAGAAGATTTAAATTCCCTTAAACAAACACTTACACGAGTACGAGATTGTGTGCCCTCTCTCCGTTTTGCTGTAAAACGGATGGTTAGACTAAAACTAAGTGAGACACAAAAACAACAGCTCAAATTAATGTTAATGACTGCAATTAAATACGTTGTAAAAAAAATTAAAAAAAAACATGCCAACAACAGCAACAACAATAAAAATTAAGGGTAAATAATCAGAGGAAATCTGTTGTCTGAATTGTTGAAAAATGAATCATTCATTAGAACGGGTACGAATAATAAGTTTTTTGTTTTTTTTTTTTTGTAATTTTAAAAACAGTTTTTTGTTTATACTCGTATGCGGCATCAATTAAGTAAAAACTGCTCTAATATTTTACAGTTTGATTTTTTAATTCGCTTATAAATATGGTAGTTTTACGTAAAAGAAGTTTAGCTCGCGAATGTATGACATCATTCGAGTGGGCAGATTTATTATTTCAAGACTGTTGATTAAACATTATGAAATAAATACTTATGTACATATGTCAAAAGGTTGTTTGACACTCCCCAGTGAAGAAAATTGAAATAATTTTTGAAGCTGCCTACACACTTATGATTTGTGCGTGTGTTTTTAGGCAAACCATTTCTCCACACACGTCAAACAAATTACATTAATCTTAAACGTGAACAAAGTATACATACATACATATGTAAGTATAAGAAGCGGATAATAGAACAACTTCACTTTCTACTTACTTACTTGTATGTGAGTATGTGCGCAACAAAAGTTGCTAAAAGTTTTTCCAACTTTATGTCAGATGGGATTTTCATCTTTTTGAATTTAAATAAATTCTATGAAAAATTGTTTTCTACACTTTGAAGTTTCGTAGTAAACTTAACTTAATTTCACCATTTACTTGCAACAAGACGTAGGGAATGAACAAATTACACGAATAAATTCACAACTGTCGGCACCATAAGGAAGGAAATTTGCGTTGCTTCCAAAAACTCATTCGTAAATATTTTTAAACTACTTTTTATAGACATACATACATACATATGTATTTATTTCTTGAAGTCCCCGTGAAAATATTATTTTTCTTCAATCAGTAATTAATATACATATGTAATTACTTTCACGTACGATAATCCAATCATTACTATTGGGAAGCTTACAAACTTTACAGACGAAAAGTCTATTTCAGGTGGTAAATAACCAATCGTAATTTCATATTGAATAAATTTCTTTACAACAATGTCTCCCAAGATATTGAAGTCAATTACCCAATAAGAAAACAGCCTGCAATAATAAGTTTACATGATACGCATTTCGGGAGTATAAACTCCGGATTTTTGTGTCATTTTTAGAACCTTTTTTTATTGGGATCTTCAACAAAATAAACAAAAGTCTGCCATCATATGTACAAATCTATTTCGATCTAAGTATGCCGCCACAATATTGCAGTGATGAAATTTTTATAGATTTGTGTATGATTTGTGTTGTTTCTAACAACAATTTGAAGAAAATCTTCATTAGCCACAAAATATATGTATAAATATTTATATTATTACAAAACAAAACTGACGACAATAGTATGGCATTATGGCGATATGGCATTAAAATTAAGTTATTCTTAAATGCAACATAGTCATACCTTGAAAAACTGGATATTTTTAAGTTACTGAGGAAAACTTCTTCCTCAGTATCATTCTTCGATGCATACGAAAAATTAGAATTACATACATATAAGTATGTATGTATGTACAGCTTGAGATCTAAACAGAAGTTATACCAAATGTGATGTGAAAACCAAAACATTAAATGCATTTTTTCAAGTTGATTGTTTTTCCAGATGTGTCTATGTTGATTTGAAAAAAGGATATGTCGTCGGCAAATTAGCAAAGTCGTATTCTCGGTATTGAGAAAGGAATACTGTCGTGTCCAACTGCGAACTTTGCGAGTGTTGAGTTAAGGCTGGGGCACATAGAATCCGTCATCCGTCATCCGTCGACTTTTTCAACTGACAGCTAAATTAAAATACAGGTTTTGTTATGAGCTTGGTTACATACAGTACGTCTCCTTCAACGCAACGGATGAAAGTTGGGCAACTTTTAACTTTTGGCGTACGTTGAGTACTTTGACAACTATCAGTTGATTTTTTGGTATGTTTTGTTTTAATTAACAGTTGATTTTTTGGGTCTGACCAAAAATCTTCGACTTTTATCTATTATATCAAGACAGCTTGAGCTTTATAAAGCAAAATTATAATTAAAATAAACTCCGTAATTTCTTCAAAATCCATGGAAAATTTTTACTCTTTAATAAAAAGAAATGTTGCAAACATGTAAAAAAAACCAACTGATTTTCTACACGTTAACAAAGTACTCATTGTGCCAACCTCATCCGTCATTGCGTTAACGTCAGTTGAAAAAGTCGAAGGATGACGGATGACGGATTCTATGTGCCCCAGCCTTTAAACGTTTAAGAACAGATTTGTCAATATATTAAAATGTTATATAAAAGTTATCGTCCTTTTTTTTGATATTTAAAAAACGTATCTACATATGTATGTACATATAAACACATAAATTTGTGTGTTTAGAAGAAATAATCTTCCTTATTCTAATTGTCGTCATCGTCGACACATTAAGCCGACATTTCTGTACTTGTTGTAGACCATAATTGAGTATTATTGGCAGTCTCTTACCTTTTTATAATCTTTAGTAGTATGTAACATACATAAGTACATATAATCGTTGCCGACAATAATCCTTAAATTACTAAAGCATTGGTGTCAACTTCGTCTAACGTCTACGACTATAAATCGAACAATGGGTAATAATACAAGAAAAAAATTACCTCTTAGTTTCACGTATAGTTTTATAAATTAAACAATTTAATTTTACTGAGTACTTGCATGAATTTTCTTTTACTTTTCACTTAAAAGATGCATCACCGATTTTAACAATTAGAAGAAAAACAATAAACACTATTCATTTTAGGAACAACCTTTACACACATTTTACCTTCAAAGTTCTTGAAGAACGAATTGCATACGCCAAAACTTTATTTATTTTTTTTTATAAAATGATATAGTTTTTTTTTTTTTAAATTATAAACTTTTCAGCAATAATATTTGTATTTCAATAAAAAAATATTTTAAATATTTTAAACCTGCTTGTCGCCATTTAACGAAGATAAGTAACTAAAGAAGCCGAAAACCCGAAGTTACCACGTGACTTTATGTATTTATGTATGTATGTACATTTTAGTTCGACATGCACTGTTATGATATGAGGACAAAAGTTCGATAACAGCAGCTGTCGATAACAAGAAAAAAGGTAATGAAAGCAAATAAATTATAAATTTGTTTAAAAAAATTAAATTAAATTCTCTCAACAAATTAACAAACCCCTTGCAAGTCGGTGAATAAGTTTAAGAAAAAGAATTAAACTGAATTTGCGCTACCTTCGGCTCATAATCTCATTATTTTCATGATTTTTTAAAGTTCTAAATTACTGGGTTCTTAAAAATTCCAAATCCTTACACTAAAGTGAACATCAACTCATGTCTATTTTAGAGTTACATACATGACCGTGTACAATAGAGAGCAGATAGTCGTGTAGCCAACTATATTCCCTAATTGGTGTCCTCTTTCCTCTTCGTTACTAGAATGGAAAGTGCTCTAATGAAATCGAGGCATATATTACCGCACTTCGCCCTTTTTTGCGAACGACATGTTCTTCATTAAGAAAAATTGTAATCGAGTTGCCAAAAAATCGCACTTCGCCTTACAAGGCAAATTATTGATTATTGTGGTCCATCTTATAGTGCCCTTCATGAGTAAGCTGTATAAGCTGTACAATATATGTACATAAGTATGTATAACCGATACAACAGTAAGAACGGCCATGTAATTTATTCCCTAAATAGCGAATGAAATCTATCTTTTAGAACAATTATAGCAACAATTGCTATAATTTTCATTTGTCTTGAAATGATTTCTTCGAAACAACACATTCATTTCTGCTCAAGCTCTCCAACTCCCATTTTTACAAATCTGCTTAAACGAGAAAATGTATTAATTAAATATGAATTTCCTGGAAAATATACTTTACATACGAACGTATCAACGTTAGCAAATGAGTTTTGTTCTCTTTCAAAATATTTATTATGGTCATTCGTTTTTTAATTTCCTTTTAAACAAATGTCCATCATAAAACTAAATACATATAAGCAATCAAGTCGAACAGCAGTTAAAATCAAAAAAGGAACGCAAACTGACTGACTGGATGACTGAGTGATACAACAAGATGAACAGAAAGAGATACGAATTTTTAGTCAAATGGACAACTGCATACACAACACTAACCTGGCACTATTGGTTTGAGTGATTACAGATATAAATCTAGAGCTGCTTAATGTCAAGTAAATGCATTTTATACATCAATCTAAAAGACGCAATAAAAAAATCCAACTAAAGAAAACCAATTCCAATTTAAGTGATCGCACACACACAAAGTAAAAGAGCACTAATGGACAGGATTAGGTGATGGAAAGACCAACACAACCATTCAACATTAGCCAAATCAAACCAAATACAATAATCATCATAATGAAAATCCATAAAAGTGAACTGCAAGACTGAAAAGAAAAACGATTATTGTTTGGACTTACAAGTGCGCATGCTCAACTGCTGTTGCGGCTGCTGTTGATTCAACCAACTAGTACAAGAACAACAAAACAAAAAAAGAGTCACAAGTTGTTCTTACATTCAAATACATGCTATGAATGGGGTTTATGGTCTGAAGTTGGGTGATGGCGGTGATATGTGGCTGCCACAATCTATATAATAGGCGAGTGTAAAACCAGTTTATGTATATATGTATACTCCATTTTAAGCTTTTGCTTTACATTCTTGATTTTGAAGCCACTTATTTAAATGCACGTACGAGGTTAGTACTCCACAAACTAACGACAGGAAGACATAAAACATTTTTGTAAAATGATTTGCTAGTCAGAGGAAAAAATAAGATCTTAAGAAATTATAAAAAATTAAAAAATGATTTCTGATTTGTAATGAACAGAACACAGCACAACAGAAAACTTATTAAAAGCACCACAATAATTCCAATGTAAATCTTCTAAACGTAACAGAACACAAGTTTAATTTGCAGCTGCCAGGAGGACGCAATGGAGCATGAGCACACAGTTCTAGTACAAAAACAAAAAAGAAAATGGAAAGGCTAAAGTTAAATAATAAAGGAATAAAACGGGAAAATAGATTAGAATAATTCACCTTCTGGGCGGCTAAATGATTTAAACAGCTGCGCAACAGCAACAACAACAGGAAAATAGTGTAAGTTATTTCAAGAACAACGTATTTTTGTGTCGCTTTTTCTTTTCTTGCCACAAATGTGCCTCAGAGTTCAATGAGAGCACGACAGGCAGAAGGTAATGAAGGCAGCAATAAGCAGACTGTAAGCACGCGCTTAACTTGTAATCATCATCACGATGTCTTGAAACTAAAATAAGTTCGCAAAAGAGGAAATATAGAAATACATATACGCGATTATCAGTTAATATACGAGGTATGGTACAAATACCGACCGCAAAGAAAGTACATGGTTAATACAATCACAATAATGTGAACTATCGTTAAGGTATGCCTTAATGTTTTTATAATTCCAATTATTTGATACAATTTTTCGAACTATATTGATTGAAATTCAAACTTAATTTAGATGGCTCGAGTTCGAGTCCAGAACTCTAGACTCTTCATGGTTCTGATGGTCAAATGGCCTTCTCTAAAGTAGCGTATTATACTGTAGATGCTCTATTTAAGGAAGAGATGGTATTCCGTCTTCTATGAAAATGGCAATTATCAGAGATTAGTCAAGGTGATCTTATTAAAAATCTTTACGGTACGGTGTGGGTCTAGTATCGTTCTCCACATCTGGTTCTGGACACTGACAGTTTGATTCGGACGTGTAGTGTTTTTTCTTTGCCAAAACGAATAACTTGATTGTACTTGATTACTCTTTCTTTTTTTTGGAGGTAAGCACATAAGCTGACTAACTAACCAGCAAATACCTAAGTCGACCAGATCTCTTAGAAGTATATTACCCCTCGTATATATCCATATACTAAAACATAATGCACTCTTACACAGAACGTACTGAAGTATGTAAGAGAGTTAATTTATTTTTATTTAAGTAGAATTTATTGACTACTTTTTCAACAAAATTTAATGGAAAATTTTCAGCAGGTACACATTTTAAGCGTGATAGAATTTTTGCTCCAGAGATCGGTCTAGGATTCGATTATAGATGACAACAGATAGGCCCGTTGCTAAAAAAATATTATGCAAGTACCAAAATGATAAAGTAGGTGCCAACTACAAATTTGTGGTATCCGCTTGGCAACTGTTCCTTTGTAATTCATAATAGAGCCATTACTTGAACATGCAAACCTTTGTTTGGACCAAAAAATGGATAAATAAATCAATCAATTAATTTTCTTTTCACATTGAGATTTCCTACAATGGGAGAAAGCGTTTTTCGACAGCGACTAAAAAGGAACTGTATTGTTTTCGCTGTAATGACCATCGGTCCATCTATATGTCCGTCCGTCTGGCAAATGCTTTTCTATCTTTGAACCGTAATAGGAATAGACCTGAAGTCTGAAGACTTAACACAAGTTATATAATTTTCATATTGAGCTGTATGTTGTAAATAGTAATAGTGAACAATTATATTGTGTATCAGATTGTGATTTTCTGATATTTTCTTTTCTAAAATAAGTGTAATATTTTCTGCTCTTTCAAGAAATAAATTTTTAATTGTTAATAAATGCAAATTTGCTAAGAAAGAAAGCCTTCCTGGACAAGAATGTTGAACAGATTTTTCTTGCCTAAAAAATATAATAAAAATATTAAACTTTGTTCAGCGAAAATCGTTTTTAGACATTAGGAGCACGTAGGGAGCACTACGGGGTTGAATGGTAATTGGCCGGTTTTTATTATTTTTCCCCTAAAATTTTACTGCCATCTAGTTAGTAAAATGTTAAGATGATAAGCATTATATGCTCCTCGTACATTTCTGGAATTTTCTTATAGAAAAAAATTAAAGATTTTGGTTTTTTTTAAATTCAGCACAGAACAGAAATCCGGCAAGGATGTTAAATAAGAGCGCTTCATGAATTTTTTATATCAATTGATCAGTACAAATTTCCATTTTTTATCATAAGTAATAGTTGTTTTATAAACGATCATGATTTGGATTTTATGGAAATTTTTATTTTTTCAAATAGTTCTTTTACAGATCTGCAGGACAAAATACTATACGGATGTCGATATAAAAACACAGCGCTCTGGTTTTGACGCATTCGTTTTATGGACTTATAATGTTGGTTATTTGTCGTCGTCCTTGTTGTTGTTGTGGTAGGCCTAGCCCAACAAACGATACAACGAACAGAGCCACAACTCAGCCAGGCAGTCAGCTAGACAACAATTGTTAAAATAATAAAAATCCTCAAAAGCTTTTCAAATTACTAAAATCCATAAATATTTAAAGTTGAACCACTGTAATTGGTAAAATGTATTCAATTTTCCCGTTCCCCTTGGTGCGCTTTATCACGCAGCACTTTCTGGATTATTTTGTTTTACACGATTCCAACATGTTTAGCCATTGCTACTGGCAAAAATTCATTTTCAGATATTGCAGTTAAAGCCAAACACAGTAGGTGATAGAAAAAGTAGGTATAGTTGAAAGTGGCAAATCCTGGGAAACACCGAAAACGCTGCTGCAATATCGAGCTGCTGTCCATGGTAGTCCATGATATTTTCCACATTTCGAACTCTTTCAATTTTCTTTCATCCGAGGCTCTAACTGTCCAAACTTCTACCCCATGTAATAGCACAGACCAAATGTAGAATTTTATGGAGCATACCTTTGTTGCTACGTTAATGTCGTGACTAGTTAACACTTTGTTGTATTTATAAAAGGTATCTCTTGCCATCGCTATGCGGCATTTAATTTCCCTTGATGGGTCCCACTGGTCATTTATTAACAATCTCAGATATCTAAAACTCCGTACTGGTTCTGTTTCTATATTTTGTATCTCCAACGTTGCGTTGGGAAGGACATTTTTTTATTTATTGATTTTTAATCAATACCTCTCACTTATACATGCCCGTTTTTTCATCAGCTTCTGTAGACCAGGTATACTATCAGGTAGTAGTGTGGTATCATGAGCATATTTTATATTATTGATGTATTTCACATTTACTTTTATCTCTACTTCAAGTGTTCCTTGGAATATTTTTTTCAGAATATATATATTGAAAAATAATGGTACTGTCTGACTCCTCTTGGGATGGCAACTTCATCACTTTCTTCTCCACAGACATCAATTCGTGCCGTCTGGTTCCAATATAGGTTTTTAATGCAGCGTAGCTCTTTCTCATGTATTCCAGTAAAGGTTAGAATTTCCGTTAGTGTTTGTCATGATTGACCATATCGAAAGCTTTCTCATAACCGACAAAACACACAAAAACATCTTTCTGGGCATCTCGACAGCTATGAATTCATATTTGAACAAAGAATAACGCTTCTCGTGTACCCATACATTTTCTCCCATAGCAGCTACACATTCGGTATAAATCCTTTCCTGGATAATTTTTAGAAATATTTTTAATGAATGACTTTTCAGGCTAATTAGTCTGTATTCGCTGCATTTCTTTGCATTATTTTCCTATGGTATGGCGACGAATGTTGATTTTAACCAATCTTCTGGATGAAGACCTGCGTCGTATATTGAATACTTTGGCTGGAAGCTGTACGTTATTGCTGTCTATTAGTTTCATAACTTTAGAGGGGATTACGTATTCATGTTCCACTTCGTTTCTTGTTATTGCTGCTCCTCTCATTAGGCTATCAGTGAAACGCTTTGCTACATATTCCTTCCAAATCAGTCTTTTACCCGCCAAATCGAATACGGTTTCATTTAGCAACTTTTTCATTGAGTGCACATTTGTAATATAAAATAATATTTTCGTGATGTACTTATTAATGCTTCCCAATACTGTAGTTTTTGGATTATATGTTTAAGGTTAGATAATCATGTACTCTATAGATTTTTATGTTGTTCTGCATTTCAATGACTATAAATTATGTTGCACACATGAATATTTATTTATATATATGTGTGTGTGTGTGCATTTCTTAAGTTATTTAACGATCATATAGAGAACTCTTAGTTGAAACTTTACCTTAAGTCGAACTTGTGGCTTTAGTATTTCTTATTGATTAAATTAAAGAAAAAGTAAATCTTTTATTTTATCGAACCTCTAATTAATTCATAACGCAAGACTCTCTAAATACAAGAACTTGCACCATTAAAAAAGCTGTTGAAAATTAATCTAGGTTTATGACGTTTTCTTTTTTAGTGTATTATATTGTGGAAAGAATATATATTAAAAATTTTTAAAAATTTAATTCCCTTGCAAGATTGAGTGTTTCTCCCCTGTACAAGAATAATGAAATTATTCTGAAGAAATGATATTTTCTCTGCATTTTTCCAACTTCTTAAGAAGTCAAGTTGGCAAAATTATGATTAAATATATTAATTACTTTTAAAAATTTGAAAATACTTTATTATTTTATTAATAATCCTTATTCCTTTAAATCTATGTATATGAAAATGTGACTTTTCTTCAATCAATAAATGAAAATTTCCTACACATAAGGAAAACGAAATCGTAAATACGTTCAAATTTGTACGCCTTCCAGACGTGAGGTTTACTCCTTTTTTAATACAAAATTGTTTTCTTCTAATTCTGGATCCCAGCATTATCATTACTTTTTTGGAAGCTCCTTTTTTACTGGTACCTAAAAAGTTTGCTGTTCTTAATAAAGTACATTAATTCTGTTTTATCTCGTCGCAAGGGTAAAAATTTTAGCTTTTATTAGCCTTTAGCACAAAATTTCCACTAAGAAAAATTTACATATATAAATATATATAATACATATATAAATAGAACTTACCCTTAATTTGAAAATTTAACGCCAAGTATTTATGTGTTGAAGATTTGAAGTAAAATGTTGTTAACCTGAAATAATATAATGAACAATTAGATATAATTTCTGTTGAAAAAAATATAACGAAAATAAATTAAAATTTAACCAAAATCCATTTTGCAAATATTCCAAACAAAAATAAAAATTAAAAAATGAAACAACTTTTTATATGTTGCAAGAGCAGGATACACGAACAACACGTGCATTAAACGGCGTCATTGAAATGGGTTTTAAGTGTGTCTTAAAGTTTAAATTAAAAGCAATAATTTATGAGCGACCACTTTCAACTCAACTCGTTTACAAAGCCAAGAACAGCTACGCCAAGCGAAAAAATCCAAGAAGTCCAACTCGAAAAAACAATACAAGACAAACATTAAAAACAATATTCGAGTATCAAACTGTGGCGGCAAAAATCTTTTTAAAAAATGTTGGCAGGCTACCGTAAGGTTAAATAGTTTCGTGCTTATTTAGGAGGCCAACTGATTTTGTATATTTCTGGCTTAACAGAAATGTGGATTAGAAAAAAGTCAGTAAAAACATATGGGAATGTTATTAATAACTGACGTCCACACTCACACCTTAAATCAGAAAACTTACATTTGAATCATGAGGATCAAATAGACTGAACTTTATTAATCCAAAATGAAAATATGTATGTTCATTGTGATAACCGAATTACTCACGAATCGAATTTTGTCAGTTCTAAAAAATAATAAAAAAAATCATGTTCCATTCGTCAAGGACATTGTATAGCATTGCTCCTTACAACAATTGCTTTCTGGATTTCTTCTATTGAAAAGAAAATTACATCATTATGTAATTGCTCCCTAGAGGAGTGAAAGGAAAACAAAAGCAATTTTTCAATGGATAAAAAATTTATATTTATGGTAATTTCGTTTCTGGCCCTAATTTTGATCTAAATATGGCCGAAATTTTTGAAGTAGCCTGACCTTATGTTTTTGTGCAGATAGAAAATTTTAATTTCCGGATCGTCAGTAAGACGCAAAGAACATTCAAAAATAAAAAAATCGCACTATTCTTTGACATTTATAATTCAGATTTAAATATATATATATATATATATATATATATATATATATATATATATATATATAGTTTATGCCAAATTCTTTTGATAATAAAAATAAATAAAGTATTTATCAATTCGAAAGAAATTCATTAAACTCAATTGTTAAAAATATATTTTTTTTCCTACAATGACTTATGACAGGAAACATTCACTTATTCGGTCCTCTCTTTCAAACGATTTGAAGCCATTTTTCAAAGGGATTTTTTTATCAAATAAGAAAAAAAAACAATAATAAAAACAAGAACAACTAAAAACGCTTTCGCTAGTGTTTATAACACTTAACTGTTTTTAGTTGTTAAATTGTTAAAGGAGTTTCGTTGAATGCCAACGATTTAGCCGTTGTTTTTATATTTTAGCAGCAGCAGCATCAGCAACGGCCACGGCATGACTACGTTAATAGTGAGTGCATTCAATTGGAAATAAGCGATTGTTGAACAATTCTTTTAGTTTAGTATTTTTTTGTAATGGAAATAGTTTGAAAAATTCGGAATTTTTTAAGCTTAAACTATGGTTTATTTCTATTTTTAGATCCTTCTATTTAAACTAAGTGCACTTCGAATAACAAATGAATTGAAAATGCACAAAAACACAAAGATTTTGTTACACAGCTGCACCTTTTCTTGTTCGTTTTGGAACAACAGAAGTTGCAACAAAATTTTTTTCAAAAGAGAATCATTGGCGGTCAGTAACCGTTTTCAATGGATCACCGAAAATCCAACAATTGTTGGCTTAAACAATTGATATTGTGTTGAGTAAATATTATTTAAACTGAAGGAAAAACCTAGATTGCAACAAGAGAAAAAACAGTTTGGCAAATATCATAGACGTACAATATTTTTTTGCAGAAGGGGGTGTAATTACAGGCAATTCATGCACGCATAGAAAATATCGCTCCTGTAATGCATTTTTTTATAAATACATATAAATTTTATATTGAAGAATACTTTTTCGTGGGTGGTTTTTTAATTGTGAGTTTTTGAGGTTCGATTAAGTTACATTTAAGAATTGCTTAATTTGAAGGCCATATCGAAACTTTTTGGTATCAATGCAGTTAAGCTTTAGATATAATTGGTATACGTGACTATTCCCACACATGAAGAGCAATCAAGTAAAATGGAAAGATGCCGTTTTGACATAGCCATTACTCGTCCGAGTCAACGGCATAGCCCGAAGATTACGTTCCTAATAGAGCCTATCGGTATTGTGGCCGATAGCCCATCAGCAACATCCAGGACGAAACCAGACAAATATGAGTAACTTCGGCTTACCGCTCTACTCTGGAGAGCACATCCTTACATTAGCCTAACAGAATTGAAGACACGTAGTAGATTTTAGCCACAATATTGCTGCCTGGCTTTCAATAAAAATGCCGAACTTCCCGCAAAGATTCCTATCCGTCAGTACTTTTACCGCCTATCTAATGGACAGTAATTCGCTCTAACATACATTTTCTTCATTAGAAAAGAAGAACGACTACTCTATGCCAACATTTTCCGAGAAAATATAAAAAAAAAATTAAAAAAAATTCAGCATAAAATTAACTCCTCTTTTGCTGCCTTCGTCAGGGAAGGTATTGTATAACAATTACATATTGAAATTTGTTCTTAAAATGAATATGAAATTTTTTTCATAAAGATGAAAGGAGAAAACATTACAAAACTGTCATTTTAAAGAAACTAAAAACTTTTATATCAATAAAATAACAAAACTTTATTTCTGTTCTAATTATTTGGACTAACTTTTCAATTAAATTCCTGTAGTTTTGAGCAACACGTCTGTATCTGTATCAGTTTCATAATTTATTATTATTATAATATTATGCAATATTGCTTAATATTATATGTTATTATTGACAACGATAATATGGACGTTTTATTAACTAATTTTAAACATGACAATTTCTTTGTTGTTTGGGCCATGAATTAGAGTCATATATTGGAAAATTAAAAACGTCAGTAAAGTGTAAAATTAAATGAACTTGATATAAGAAATTATTGCATTAATTTCATAATGAGATTAATTAATAATCAATTAAAACGAAAAAAGAAAAATAATTCCAAATGCACAAGCAATAAACTAAGATTTTTGAGCAAAACGTTTTGATATCTTGATAATTTGCAAATTTAGTATTTAACTATTCTATACATACGAGTAAAACAATTATATAAATATTTATAATACATACACAGAAATAAATAATTTTGTTTTCAGGAAGCAAATGCTTTGTTTGAATCATGTAATATTTTGTGTGAATGCGGACCTACAGACAATTTCATAAATATAGACCACAATTTTGCAGATATTTAAATAAATAAAACCCATATTTACTTGTATTTAAAAACAGCAACTAATAATTGAAAGCGACAGTAAAAAATTTAACGAAATGAACATGTTTGTTTGAAATTTTCAGGCAATAATTTTTTCTGTGTACAAGTACATATCCTGTATAAATTATTGGCTTGAAGTAATAAACATTTTTTTTTAACTGACATTGTAGACCTTGAACATGTGTTTTAACCAACTCAATTTCGTCGAAACGAATATACGCAACCGATTACAACTGGAAATGGCTATTTGAATTTTGGCCATTAGTTAGCTATTCAAATTCTTTCCGCAAAAAAAAAACACAGCCATTTAAATTCTTTCCGAATGATTACCCAATAATCTAGGCAGATTGGATCTAATGAATGCAATAATAAAAATTATTTTCAATATAATTTTAGAGATAAAAATATCGTCATTACGTCATATTTTGAAAACTTTGCAAGCACTTGAAAAATACTCTTTTCGAAATGTAATTAATTATGATGTAAACTTTTAACCATTTTTGGACTTACATACAAGTAAATACATATGAGTAAATACATATAAGTATATTCATTCATGTGTCTATGCTCTATGATTAAAATCCTTGTGGATTTTATTATTTACTTATTTCCAATTTTTTATATATTATGTTCTTAAGCTAATAAAAGGGTTTTATCATGGCATATTTGTTAGGAAATTTTGGCAGATTTTTAGCGTATTTATCAACAAAATCTACCACATTCTTTTGGTGATCAACTTCTACCAACAGTGCTTGTAGCCTACAGCAATTAACTAATTAAAAATTTTAATAACAATAATAATTACAATAATTGTGCTAACAATCTAAAATCTATTTTTAACACTTTATGCTTACGCATAAACGTATGACCGTATGGCTCCATCTGTGATTATGGGTGACATAAATATTGAGGAATCAAAAGCTCTTGATGTTATTGGATTGAAAATTCAGTGTGATGTTCGACGGACTGAGCAAATTTTTCATATTACTAAAGAATCATTCAAGTGCCTCGGTTTGTTAAGACGGTGTAAGAGATACTTCACCCCTTTTGATATTTATACCACCTACATCCGGCCGAAAATGGAATACAACTCTCATGTATGGGCCGGTGCTTCAAAGACTATTTTGAAGCTACTGGACCGAGTACAGGAGAGGGCGAAAAGACTCATTGGTGACAATAGTGTAGCCAGCTCTATTGACTCACTGGAGCATCATCGTCGCAACTTGGGATGTGTTACGCTGTTTTATCGTTACTTCAATGGAATGTGCTCTAATGAATTAAGTGAACATATTCCCTAGACACGCTCTAACTTACGAGCAACACGTTCCTCATTAAGATGACATCGATTTGCGGTCGATATAACAGCGAATCGCACTGTGCATCACAGAAACAATTCGTTCTTTGATCGAACGGCTCGTATGTGGAGCGAGCTCTCTGCATATGTCTTTCCTGCCATACCCAGCCTTGAGAGGTTCAAATCGAATGTCCTAGCTCGAGCACAATGCACTGCATAAACAGGGGTCATCCCCTGAGTATCTGTTGGGGAAGAATGCCCAACCGAGAATAAATTAAGCCTCTTCTAGTTTAAACAGCAAAGTTAATGCAAAAATTTACGAAAGGGAGAGGAAATATGTGCCGTGCCTGACCCTAAGATACGTGGATGAGCGCACCGCTAGATATATATCATAAACCGAAATTTCTAAATCTTGAGATAAATATTATAAATATATAGCAGTCGCAATTTTTTTTGTCCTTTATTCAAATTTCGCCGGTTGATGGATTTTTACAAAATTAGGGCCCAAGTGCCTTAATTTTCCATACAAAATTCAGTCTACGCTCCTGTTCAATATATTTTATTTGTTATTTATTATAGTTGTTGGTGTTTATTAAAGTTTAGTTTTGTTTGTTTTATTGAAATGCAGACTTGAAATTAATTTTCAAAACTATTAATTTTGGTAGTAACACCAAATAATAGTGAACAACAACAAAACCGAAACAAAAATAATACAACTACAATAGAAAAGGTTTTTGCGCAAAAAAATAAAAAATAAATAGAAATGTAAAAAAAATTAAAAAAATATTTATATAAAATACAAAAATTATAACCCAACCCACCCAACTACTAAATAGAGCTTAAGTTTTAGCAGAACCAGGTGTTAGACATTGGTAAGGACAAGCCGACAATGGGAAACTAAGTTCAATTATGCACTTTAATTCACAAAAATATTAAAGTTATACAAATTATACATTCAGTTTGACTCTGGCTTTTCAAGAGATTAAAAATGATCCCAGTGTAGTCGAAAATTAGTTTTACTTTAAATTAGGCCCTGATAATATATGATAATAAACTGAAAAATATAACACTAACATGTATGTGCATATATCTTCACCAGTACCTAACTATATGAAGATTATAAATGTGTATATACATGCAACAAAGTCAACAGCAGACAATAAATTTCTTAGCGAATTAATGGGACATGTCCTTCATAAAACGCAATATACCAGGGAGCGATATTAACGCGTATTTCGATTCGAAAAAATTTGAATAATTCGCACTGTGTAGCACGACTGTATGGAAGTTTTTTGTACTCTTTCTAAAAAAATTCATTTAAAAAATATAAAAATCCCTATCAAAGTTCTATATTACGAATACAAGCACGAGTTGTAAATCATAAATAATCCCAAGGAATTTAGTACCTTCGGAAAAACTTTTTCTCAAGAAGAAATTCTACGAATTTAAGTTCCCTGGAAATGGAGAAAAATGGAGAGAGAAATCGAGTCGGGTGTTTTGCGTAATCCTTCGGGAGCACGGTTTATGCATCTTGTTTTGACTTATAACTTGATGCGGCTCCTTCTGGGAAAAAAGGTTATTCGGATTTTTCCGATTTGGCGATTACCCATTAAAAGTTATTGTGTTACTGCCAGATCCTTAAAATAAGAGGGCAAAGGATGTGCTTATATGTAAGTGTTTAGTGGGAGTAGGACTACCTGCATACATTAGTCTGCACAGAGCTGTTAGGTTGTGGGACCCTAAAATGGGTTAGCAGACGGCTAACCAGAGATTTATCTGGTGAGACGGATCAGTAGCCCTTGGACTTGGACTAGATCCTCTTCTGTCCGATTGATGAATGGCCTACTATAAGGCATTAGCTTAATGATATTTAGTGCCTCCTCAGCTTCCAACTTTTATAAGCTGGGCAGTAGTGGAAGCATTAAGAAGTTAAGATGCCACGTAGTGACAGGTATCGTCGTTAATCTCAGAAAATTCCGCCTTCCTTAAAATAAGAAACGTGCGCTAAGAATAATACTTTCACAATTAGAATAGTTATTCAACGATTTGATTCTTGTTTTTATAAATTTCACTCGTTCGTTTCATCGAACATTTTTATTTAAAGCGACGATATAAACTTCAATATTGTTTTATTTTCCATATGAATATGCGAACGAATGAATTAACGAAATAGAATAGAAAGCGGCAGTTAATATATCATGGAGATTTCAGATCAGTAAATGAATAAAAATCAACAGTCTTGACAAAGATGTCACTTAAGAAGTTGAGTGAAAGCTTCCTGCTTATAGCGGAAAATTTGGCTAGGATGATGGTATTACATCCTGCTGCCAATATCATGGTTTTCAATGGACCCATATTTGAAAGACTTTATTTAAGGCTATTGGGTGTTTTTAATAACAAAGAGTTCTTTGTTCAAAAAGCACCCGGTGGAAATCGCCATCGTGAATTATCCCCCACTTATTTGTTCTTCAAGATGATCAACTGGCCACCTTGCAATTTGCAGGTCATAGGAAAGGAGTTTGTTCCTGGTGTGTGAAAGTGGTAGTTCAAATTGATTTCACCTGGTGGAAAAAAAACTGCCTGATAGGCGCTCTAGTAAATACGTATACTAGCGTGGTACAGTCGACTTAAAAGTAAAAGTAAAAATTCGTATCGATTGCTTCAACGAAATATCGTTTCAACGAAACACATTTTATTTGTAAAAGTGTAAAATCATACTATGTTTAAAAAAATAAATTTATTTACCGCTGACAAAACACCATCGAATCATTTTAATCGTACGAGTATTATATGTAACCGATAAAATTTCAATTTACAAAATAAATTTCAATTCAAATTCGGAATTCTATAATATTCTCTCTTTCGGTTCAAAGAATAATTTTTGAAGTGCAGAATACGTTCGTTAAAGCGAAATGGTTTTCTTTTATCCAAAGTCCATTTAAACGAAAATTTTCCCTAAACGAGAAACAATTATTGAAAATTTCGAAAACTGAAAACTTATAACAAACACTAAAAATTGTAAGGCATTAGAAACAGCGGCAAAAGAGACAAGCAAACGATTTTATTTAATCCGTTCTGTTACAGAAATTTTTTTATGTTATTTGATTTCTGATTCGGCATTTACACCCAAAGTTGTTTTTAGGTTGCACGTGTTATTGTCATCATGAACGCGCTATATGCTGTTGCTGCTGTCGTAGTTGTTGTTAAATTGGTTAAAAACCTGATGTTGCTACATTTCGTAGCGATATAGTAAAAGCTGTAACTTTGGCACATGTACACCCCCTGACTAAATTTAGTTTTATTTCATTTCGGGCCACAATCAAAGTAGTGGCACTTTTAAAAGTTTGTGTTTGATTCCGTTTTAAGCAACACACCGAGCGACCATTCAAACATATTTATTTAAATGGAAATAGAAAAACAAACGGGGGCAATCGAAGGTGGAGAAGGACTGCCAGCTCGACAGTGGTAAAGGGAATATAACCGTATACTCGTATGTAACTATTGTCTGTGTGTTGCATGTATGCAATTGTCTACCAAAACATGTTGCAATTGTGCAATTGTGAAAGAAAGAAAACTAAAAGCAAAATTCGACAAGCAGTTGAAATGTTTGGGCGTTTCTCTAATCTATTGGCGCCAAATGTTTGTCCAATCGATACTCGCACACACGTACATGCACTGAGTGAGCAACATATATTGCCCGCATGCAGCTTTGGAAAAAATGAACTTTAGGAAAAAATTTATCAACAAAATTTAGACAAATAAAGAAATACATACATTTTGGGATTTGGGATTGTTGTCAGCTGCTGCTGCCGTTGTTGTAGCCCGGAACTGTACAAATTTAATTTTTTAACAATTGCTCATTCGTGCGTTTAATTTTGGCAGTTTCTTTTTTCTTTGAATTTTTTTGCATTGCATTTACGGTCATGTTTAATTTTTAGAAAAATATTTAACTTTTTGCATGTTCTTTTTTTGCATCTGCTGTATGCAGATTAAAGATTTGTGGCCGATTTGCACACTTGATGGCTGTTTGTTTGAGTTAATAAATATCTATTGGTTTTTAAAATTTGAACTAGTTTAGAATGACCGTTGATCCCTTAAGTTTAGGTTTTAGTTATTGTTTGTGAAACGATTTTTTACTATCAAAGGTTTTCTTTCTATCAGCATGTTTGTATACGCCCAAAAAATAAGCCATAAATTAAAATAGTTTCGTACATGACTAAAAACAGATCATGAATTCGATGTTTTTACTTTCAAAATAAACTAAATAAATGTGTATTATATGGTGAGAAATTATAATAAATTATTTCATGATATAAAATTTTTAAGTGACTTTAAACAACAATTATTCATCATATCATTCGGAAACTTTTTGTAGAAATAAATGAAAAAGGAGTGATTTTAAAATTTGCTGGACGAACATCACAGGACGAAAACGCTCGATATTTTTGTTATTTAAAGTAAAAAAAACACTTGCAAAAATATTAAATGCAAATCCATTGATATACCTGTTCAAAACTAATAGAAATCCTTTTAAATAATAAAAATTATATACAGAAATGGGTTTAAACTGTCCAACGCTTATCGCATATAAATTTTTATTATTTTTTTAATGAACCAACACTTAAGAGATGACCCCTACTCATGCATAACGACCATTAATGGATGCATTCTCCATGAAAACCACGCAGTTTGTAAAAATGAGCGGGTTTCGGGATGCAGTTCTTTAATCTCATTAGAGCAGAGTGCATTGAAGTAAAAACAAAGTAACGAAACTCCCCAATTTGTGACGATGCTCGGAAAATAGAATTTGGAAAAAGGGGATGGAGCAAGTAGTGTCTGTGTACATTCGATTTGAACCTTTGTACGCTGAAAGTGCCAGGATAGACCACTGCAGGCAGGTCATTCAACATACCAATTGCTCTGGCAAAGAACGAATTTTATCTGCATTTCGTAGTGCAATTCGCTTGCACATCGACCTCGAATGTATGCGCTCTCAATGCAAAACGTGTAGATCTTAAACACGAGCGGGTTTCGGCAACCAGTTTCCTAATATCACACACCATTGCAGTAGAGACCAAAAAAAATAATGACACCCAACATTGCGACGATGCTCCAGTGAGTAGCTACACTACTGTCATCAATGCGCTTCTCCTGTACTGGTCGTGTAACTTCAAAAGAGAAAGATGTGTATTCCACCTTCGGACACATATAGGTGGTACAATTGGTAAGGAAATAAAAATGAGTGAAATATCTCTTAGCCAATTACTGAGTAGGCTCTAGACTCTGGGGATTCCCTCCAGACAATTAATAATGATTTACCTTTATTCTCATCCTCGGAGCCATAGTAATAATTCAAATTTAGGACTGACCACATCTAAACTGTGACAGTACAGTCTAATAAAATACAACACAATATTAAAATTTTCAAATATATGCAATACCGGCTAGAAATTACGAAAGCACCCTAATGAAAATTTCGGTCATAAAGCTTTAAATTTCTGTTTCAAGTAGCACTCAGCATAATATACTCCTATTACCTGCTACTTGAACACCGTTATATTTTTCCTATTTTCTATTGTCTTTCGCCACATTTCAAATCTTGGAAATTCCAACCACTTCGAAATCATGCTTCTGATCTCATCATTTTGCAGTTCTATTATGTTTCATTCATCCTCCTTTTCTAGGTTTTCCAAAAATGTCATCTTTAAGCCGACTTCGATTCCTAGCACATCTATCTGCTGAGCTGGCTTAATGTTTCATCTCGTAAGCCCTATGCTGCTTAAAGTAAATCATCTCATCCTTATCTCAAAATCTGGGAATTGTGTTTGAGTCCGTATAATAAAATCATTGTGTAACGTACATCTGATGTGGTATTTCTCGATTAGTTTTTCTAATTGGAATTGCGATTATTGTCAGTCGACTGAATTCTATCTATTATCCATCTATAGGTATATTTATTGCCTTTTTTTAACTGACCTTCGTAGACTAGTAGGTAGTGTACTAGATTCGTAGTGCGAAGGTCCCAGGATCGAATCCTGCCGCATAACTCTGGCAGTTTGTGTCTGATAATTAAAAGGGAGCGCACAACAAGCCTTCACTGGCTTAAGTGTATGTCGTATGACATGGGCTGTCTAATCAACTTAACCTAACCTAAACTATTGCCTTTTTTCCTTGGTTGACTAAATCTAATTTTCAATATTGCTTGATTGTTGTGTATACGACTGGGGTCAATAAAAATGTCCTAAATACATAACATTAACTTTAACACCCACAGCACAGTGCATGACCTTGATGTTAAATACACAATTTACCTTGCTCTACCATGACTTTGGCAACCAACCGTTTTTTTTTTCTCAAACACATCATTAGTACACCCGTACTACCATTTAGATACAAACTCATTTAATTGATGAAACACTTAAGAGTCAAAGGAGCCCTTTAACTAATTAATGTTCATTTTACATAATAACAAATTACTATTAAATTACCATTTAAGGTGAACATGTACACACTGATGGCAATCGTTTTACAGCAAGATGAATGCAACATTGTGCACATACGATGACAACAACAAAAGCACTTGTTATACATTTTGAGGTGGCTTGTAATCAAACAATGTTAAAGTAAAGAAATGGGCTGCACTAGTAAATGTCAAAGACTGTGTATCAAAAAGAAAAATCTCTTTCTTACAAGTTTTGCAATAGTCCTAGAAACAAAAATCTTACTATCAAAATGATAGTAAAGAGTAACTCACTTCATGCGAAATTTCGAAAGTCGAGGTTTTCTCAGAACTAGTCGTTTAAAATCGGTTGAAATTATTCCTGTTGTGATGCCCGCATTGCAATAGGTATGTATATGTGTGTATATCTAATGGTGTTTCCTTTTAACAACGAAATGTGTAAAAGGGAATTTAGTCCGCTTATGAGGAAAAAGCTAAAGGAAATTTGTAATACACATGATGTAGTATATACATGGATACACCATGATAGATTTTTGAATTCTTAGAAAAATTTATTTTTTAAATAAATTTTAAACCAGAAGCAAACAATGATGTTAATTTCTTGAAAGCGATTGACTTGTACGCTGTCGAAATGATTTCATTGCTTGTAAAACCAAATTTTTGTTTTAATTGTTCGAAAACTGCGATTTTTTCTAAATCGCTGCAGGTATTCTGCCATTTTTTTTTTCTTTTAAAACTTTGTGGAATGCCGTAAATTTCATCCAAGTCAGTTCGTTCGGAAGATATCACTGTCGAAAAAAGTTCTCTTATTTTAATTACTCCGAAAATTCTGCTAAAATCTAGTCTGAATGGCCTTCAAGGTCGAAAATAGTTTCTATCACACGTTTTATTTTTGTTTTTGAAAATAAAACATTTTTGACATTTTGGACCAGCTGGGAATTTTTTACGGAGTTCACATAATAGTTGTCCTAAAGTATTTTTTTGCGTTTTTAACGCTAATTTACACTTAAGCGTCTATTTCAAAATAAATATTTTGAGATTTCAATTTAATAAGAATTAATTTTTCGGTATTACCAATTATTTTTTGAGAAACTTCGCATGCTTTTTTTGATTTCCAATCAAATTCTTTTTTGAGTGATGTTAGCAATCAAAATTGTATATAATTTGCGAAATCTCGTAAAAATAGCATATTATTTTGAAAATATCGAGAAGGACATGATAACGACACACGAATGAGCGAAATAATAATGAAAATTCAATATTCTTTACACAAAGCAATTATCATTTGTTGTTTGAAAGCAAAAGTACAATAAAAAAATAAATCACAATCATATTTAAACTTAAAATGTCTTGTTTAATACATAATGCAATTTCCCAACACCGTTTCCAATATGAATACGAAAATGAATAAAGTATTCCTTATTATCCTTTATATGTGAAATTTATGCCATCTACAAGAATATGTGAAATTTTGCTTATATATCTGAGTAGTAAAAGAATCACTCAAATTTGCATTTTAATTTATCATGAAAAATACAAATTTGAGAGCACCTCATAATGAATTAACAATTTTTTAATCAATTAATTTTATAAAAAAATATGAATTGAATTAAGATTTGAATTAATTCATTATATACATATTATATATACAAATTGTTTAAAGAAAAAAAATTTCAACCTTTTTAAAAATTTGTTTTTCTAATATAATTATTTTAATTAAATAGACACATGGAAATTCAGGCTTTGTTTTGTCTATAGAAGTTTTCAGAATTTGTGTAAGAAACGAAAACAAATTTTTAACATTTAAATTTAGTTTCTGCCTTAAAAGATTTTTAGTGTATAATAAATTATATCAAAGTTTAATGCAATTTATATATTTTGAAAAATAAACGAATAAAAAATATTAATTCATAAAGAATTCATTTAAATTATAATATAATTCAAATTTTTGTATAAAATGAGTTCATTAGAAAACTGTTACATTACGAATGAATTCGACTAATTCAAATCTAACTCACTTTTTTGTGAAGAGAATGCATTCAAAACATTACAATTCATTGATTCAATGATGACTTAATGAATCGCCGTTTCATTCAAAAAAGAATTAGCTCGTTTACAGCTCTGATGGGTAAATTTATCTTTTAATGGTGCAGGGAAAAGATACCCATATAAAAAAAATTATTAATTATTCTATATCGAATGAGCTACAACAGACAGACCCTCCAAATTTTATGTTCGCAATAGCATGGAAGTAGAAGAGGTGCAGACTGGTACCCCACACACAAAGAAGTAATTAAAAATTCTTTATCTGGATAACTGAAATCGTGAGAGTTGCAATTGGATGCAAATAACTCTGACAATAAATTGTTTTTTTTTTTTTCACCAAAACTGGTGGTACAGTGGAGGGGGACGGGTCGGTCCCCTCTTAAGTAATTATTAGTTATGCTATATTTAAGGAAATACCAGACTGAGTCATACAATTTCGAAGGATTAGATAATCAGACAGAAAGCTCTTTGAATAGAAGGGGGGGGGGATTAACCCTCTTGAATAAAATTATTGGTATTCTTTTATTCAACGACGCACAGTGGCTGAAAATCGTTTTTCATTGGCCAAAAGTCAAATTTTTTTTTGTCACCGATTTTTAAAATTTTTACGCCATTTTGGAGCTAATATATCCATATTAAGGTAGCCAAAAAATTAGGTTAAACTATTGATAATTGTGGGCGTGGCATGCTGTCAAACTCAACTGTTTTTTGTTATTTCAGTAAAAGGTGTTTTTTATCAGTTTTTTGTCAAAAATAAATGGTCACTACTCGCAAGCTATCATCGATAATGGCCTGCGGTCTTTTTTATAATATTGGTAGGATTATAGTCTTTAGTTGTTGTAAGTGGTTACCGCTCTAGCGTTTAATATTAGAGGTGTTATGAAATATTTATGAAACTACTATATTTTTCTAAAATTTAAACTTTAGTGGAATAGAACTTCTAGGGAACAAAAGGGAACAAGAAACGTATACCACCCGAAAAAAGGCGAAGGTGTCTTCTTTCACCCCATATATACTTTTGCACCCGCCACGACCCGCCGGTAGAACACTTTTTTAATTTTAATGAAATTACTCCAAAAAAAATCAAATTACTCTAATATAAACAGCCCTATAATTACTCGTATACAATGGTGTATTAAATTTTCACTTTTTTGCCTGAAGGTTTATGTTTTTTACTTTAGACTACCTAAAACTAAAATAATTAAATATAATACCTGCGAAAGGGTTTTATGGCTTAGTTGTGATCAGCAAAAAATCAGTAATAAAAATATCACAATAGGTTCTACAGTAAACATATGATCTCTTTCTAATATAACTGTTAGGGTCAGCCAAAGTCATAAACAATTTTATAATAATAATCGCGACATTAAACGACTAAAGATAAAAAGAACCCCATATTGGCGAGATACTAATTAGTTTTACCTGATATTAAGGTCTGGATAACACGTGCAATTTTGTTCAATTTAAGTACTACCTGCTATGAAATTGAAGATCAATGTGTGAATAACATGTATGTAAAAATATATAAAACTACGGATTCAATAAGGGATTACACAATAAGTTAATCCTTTACGTGTACGTACGTATATTTGCAAGTGATAAATCATAACAGACTCAAATAAAAATATTCAGAAAAATATGGAGAGCTTCGGTTATAAAGAACTGGCCGAACAGTATTTTAGAAATAAAAACCAGGAAGATGTTCTTACTTACGTTAAAATAAAATTAAGCTTAAATTCGTGTAGCACCGAAATACAAGAGCAATTATCTAATTTTGTAAAAGTACTAAAAAAACGCTACAAAGAAGTTAGCTACAGTAAACAAAAGTTTTATATAAAAAGTGAAAAGTGTTTAGAAGTGGTCGCTGCAGAAACAGCAAAGCAAGATAAGGTTGGAAGACCACGCAAATCATTGGACAACTGCAGCGATAAATCTAAGAGGCGGAAACTTAAAGATGTTAACGATGCAATTGGTTGTACAAATATAAAAGAATCTTTCCTACATCAATTACGATCACAGAACCAATTAACAAAAGTGGATATCATTGAAAAAGTTATTAAAGCTAGTCCAGTGAGAACAAAACGAATTCTTAAAAGTATACCAACTCCGAGCGATGCAAAACAGTGCACAAATGAGGAGGCATTAGCCTTATTTCTGGATTTGAAATTAACAAAACAGCAATATATTAAGCTCAGATTGCGTGCGATTAAAATGGCTCAAATATCTATCCAGCATATCATCACATAACTGCTACTAAAATGGACTGTTTTCCATCAAAGGATACTAACCAAACACACCAATTTCGGCAGAGGTACAACTACAATCTCTACTTGATCACACAGCCGAACGCTTGCTACAATCAATACCAGGAAATGCGTTAAAGAAATATGGAAACACAAAGCTAATTCTTTTTTGCAAGTGGGGATGTGATGGTTCTTCGGGACATAACCAATACAAACAAGTTGTATGTGAAAATATTTCGGACTCGGATATGTTCATGGTATCAATTGTACCATTGCGATTGAAAAAGATTTTGGAAGATTCAGAGCCTTCGACTAGTACAATGCAAACAATGGATATTTGGAAAAATGAGACACCATCTTCTACGAAATACTGCAGGCCAATCAAATTTGAATTCAAAGAAGAAACTCGTGATGCCATTAACAAAGAAATTAGTGATATCAAGGCCCAAATTGCAACACTACCATTAGCCATTACAATTACAGTTAGATGGGCAGCAAATTGAAGTAAGCTACCAATTAGTCCTTACAATGATAAATGGAAATGTAGGTCAGGCTTTGACTAACACGAAGGCTGCATCCAGCTGCATTATATGCCAAGCAGCATAAACCCAATTAAACCAAGTTCCGACAAAATCATTAGATAATACCGATGCATATGAATTTAGATTATCACCACTACATGCAAGAATACGACTTATGGAACATATACTAAAAATCAATTATGATTTATATTTCGGGTCTTCAGGATCCATAAGAAACAATAAAACCAACAAAGAGTTAAGAAGTTCAAAAAAGAAACATGTTCAAGATGAATATCGCAAAATTGGATTGATTATAGATCAGCCAAAACAAGGGTCAGGCAATACAAATGATGGCAATACCGCACGAAGATTCTTTTCAGATCCAGAAACAGCATCTGAAAGAACAGGAGTGGATTTAAACCTTGTTTCCAGTTAATTTTAAAATTTTTTTTGAGTGTAAAAATTTTTTTGAGTGTAAAAAATTTTTTTCAGTGTAAAAAATTTTTTTGAGTGTAACATTAAAAAAATTCCATTATCACAAAAAATAATTATAATTATTATTAAGATCAAAATATAAAATTTTTTAATATGCAAATAAAAAAAATAAACCCATATTTCACTCCAAAAGTTAAAAAAAAATCAAAAGTTTAACTTTGACCTAGAAGTCCTTAAGAAGTACTCAATCAATTTCAATGTAATTAAAACTGAGTCAAGCTGAATTAAATATCTATCCATTAAAAAAAGAATTACTTCAATATTTTGATCGGTTCAAAAGTTACAGAATTTTGGCCAATGAAAAACGTTTTTCAGCCACTGTGCGACGAAAAAAATCTATTTATTGCTCTAATTTAAAAAGTTTAATACTCTTAGTAATTTATGATGCTCTTATGAAAGAACAATAATTCGCTTAGAAATGGCAAACAAAATTTATGCTTTTTCTTGGAAAAGATAATGCCAATAGATGTGTACATCATACTGTCATGCGGATGGGATGGACGGGAGGGTAAACTTACCGGCAGAATTCTTCGATAATAATAAAAATAAGAAAATACTTAATTTAGTGTAATATTATTTTTACCTGATTAAGGTATTTATAAAAAAAATAATGAGAGTTATTCATTTGCTTCCGTTCTACTCAAACATCAATCGTTAACTAACAATTATCAATAAGGCTTCCCCGCGACTGACCCTTTCTAGCCAACAAAGTACATGTATATAACGGATAAGGAGAACAGTTATTCCACCGCTTTAGCGGTTGGTTGCAAAATCATTAATTGCTCATCATCTAATCAAATCGCTGAGAAACAACGTTAGGCGGAAGAGCTTAATTTTGACGCCATTTAAATTTATGAGATTTTCTTATTTTTTATTTTTTTCAAGGAGATACAAAGGATTAAACTGTTTGGATATTTACCTTAAAAAGGAGTATCCAATGCCTTAAAACTTTTTAAATGGCATGAAAAATTAATTTTATTTTTATTTTTTGCAAATGTAGATAAAGCCATTACACCTTTTTTAGAAAATGGCATTATTGCAAACTTTTTTTTCACTTCAGTAACTATTTTTTTTCGACTGCTATCCAGAGGTGGCGCCACTCATATGTATTTCATAGTGGCATGTTATACTAGTTAGTCCGAATACGCTAATCTCACTTCACGGTCTTCAAAAAGGGAGTAATGCTTACTGACCAGAGGAACTAAAAAGCCACCAGAATCTTATACTGGACACGTTAATCAGCAAAATGTTAAACTATGATTTAAACAAAAATCATATTGGCATTAAAAATTATAGAGTTTTCCTATCTGAAAAAGTATGTAACATTTTGTTGATCCTTTTATAAAAATAAAAATGTTAATATTCCTTTAATTTAATAAATTTCACTCTGTTACAGCATTATGTGCTCTTTACTGATTAAATAACACTAAATTTCTCTTTTCCTCTTTTAAAGGGCGATAAATGTTAGTCTTTTTCTTTGAAAGGATAACGCCATTAGATACGTTAACTAAAATGTTGGTGTTTGCGTTAGTAACGAATACCAGCCACTAATCAAGAGAGTCAGTTTGTGCTGCGAGAGGTTATATAGCTACAGCTTCTTCCTAAATAATTTGAGCGTGATGTACATACCGATGTACAAAAAGGACTACATTTGCGTCACGCTGACAGGAGGCAGTTTAGCTGGTAACAGGACATGTCTTAACCCAATATGTCAGGTATTAATAACAAATCTTTATTTATTCAAGTGACGTTGAAGAATTATCTAGTGCTATCGAGTGCGGTTCTTGATATGCTACTAAGGTCATATCATCAAAAGTACGCCAATTCCTCACAGTGATAGCTAGATCTGCTCTGGATAATAATCCAGCATTGCCCTGGTATGGGACAACAGTATTTTTCCAATAGGAGTGTCGGCGTATCCCACACGAGGTACTTAGTGAAGAAATTGAGTTTTTTGATTTCAAAAAAATCTCATTTATATTTTCGTCTTCTAAATATCTCTAGGAAACGCTATTATTTTGTCCAATAAACATAAAAAAGTTCAATAAAAACGTTATTTTTTATGGTTGTCTGAAAATCTGTTATTAATTTTTTGTTATCAATTTTTTCCTAACAGACTGTCTAACTATTTATTAGTTTAAGATTCTGCTTCCATCCGTCCAACTGTTTGTCCAACAAAACAATATTTTTTTCTCCCTATTTTTCAGATAGATCCTTTCCATGTAGCCGTAATAGCACAAATGGAATGAGCTGCAAGAGTTACAGACGTGTTACGAATGAAAAATTAATTTTCTTAAGAAAGAAAGAAAAGGC
Organism: Germaria angustata; assembly: GCA_963681545.1. Taxonomy (NCBI): domain Eukaryota; kingdom Metazoa; phylum Arthropoda; class Insecta; order Diptera; family Tachinidae; genus Germaria; species Germaria angustata. The sequence continues at coordinate 41,437,982 of OY813000.1, read as the reverse complement.
ATTGAAGATGAGGAGCCACAAGAAGTGGAAGACATACAACAGCGACAGCACAAATACCGGCAACAACAAGAAAGCAAAATAAAAGCTTTACCGTCGAATGATGCAAGAATAGAGGAGGCAAATCAAACTATTTAAAGATGCTAAACAGCTGCAAAAATGAAATTTGATCGAGAGATAACGATGCATCGACAAATGTATGCAAATGGTATGACATGATAAATGGTTGCATTTCTGACAAACTAGATGAATAAATAAAGGCGAATGTTTTTGGTTTGAGAGATGCACACGTACAAAGAATTTATCGAATGGAAATGCAAAGTGTGGTTAAAGCAAATGATGTTAAAGTAAATGTCTAACTAATAAAATAAATTTGATTAGTAGCAAGAAGAGGATAATTTTATTTCGTATGCAAAATGCATTTTAAGTTGTCAAAATTTTACGAACTTTTGCGGAGGAGAGAATTTGGGATTTACGACAAATGAAATTCGTGATTAATTTAGAATAAATGAAATGATTCTGATATGAGTAGTAAAATGTTTGAACTAAATTTTTAAGCCTTTAAAATTTTCTTAGACATATTTTGTCGAACGAAAACAAAATTCTTTTTGCTTAGTTGTGTATATTGAAAACAACAATGGAAACTCAAATTTGTTCTCAATAAAAATAACGAGTTTACTTCTCGTTTTACAATACGTTTTATGTACAATACCACTGGGATATATTAGCGAAAAAAATTGCCCACCAGTAAACTTATCCCGCCTCAAATATCGTTGACGATCTACATTACAATGTAGCAGGAAACAGGGTCGAATTACTTGTAATCGTAGGTCCAACAGATGTTTCTTGCTAAAATATGAGTTTTATTTATTTTTTATTTTTATTTTTTTATGTTACCTTAGTTAGAAATGGGGGATACGTTTCAAAATGTACCCACAATATCACCAAGTCATGGTTTTTTTAAGCGTACAATAAAACAAAACCTTGCTAGATGTCACATAAAAAAAAATATATATATATATATATATACATATATATATATATATATATATATATATATATATATATATATATATATATATATATATATATATATATATATATAGAAAAAATCAAAAAATATTTCTTGTGGCTTTAGCTCTTCATATGCCGACATTTCATTGGTTGCTAAAACCAAATCGTCAGTGAAGTTTAAGCAGTTTGTTTCTAACGATTAGTTTGGAAGAATATCCCAAATAATAAATTTCAATAATAAATTTCAATATATATATATATATATATATATATATATATATATATATATATATATATATATATATATATATATATAGCGATTGGAATATAGAATACAAATTTTTTAAATATTTACACTTTTCCGTCAATCTCTTATCACTGATCATTTGTGAGTATGTACGAGTATAATAATAAAATAAACTTTTTATCTTCATCAAATGCAATAGTTCTCTAATTTTTAAATAGTTTATGTCCGTACATTGAACTTTCTTAGTTTTTTTTTAAACTTTTCACACATAAACAAATCCATCAACGAAAATCCTTATCTATTGTGTATGAATATTACAAAAGACGTGATCATAGATTAGAATGATTAGAATGATTAAATACAAACTGCACAACAAACATTTTATACTCGATATAAGTGTGGTTTATTCTTCTTGCAAAATGTACACAACATGTAAAATAGACTCATGTCGAGTACAACCCGAAAACAGTTTATGAGCTACAATATAGAAAACAAATTAAATTTAAAAGGTTTAAACAATAAAAAAATTCAAGGATATTTATTTAAAACTTAGTTTTTTCTATTAATTACTGTATGAGTGCATGAAGGGAAAATAATTTTAATCGAAAATTTCCTACAAAATAGTATTTGATTGCTGCGAAAACTGTAAGTACAAAATCATTCTTCAAAAACCTGGTTTTGTGGGAAATTTCAATTTTAATTTTGAATAAGTACGAAATTAGTCCTCACATTTGACCTATTTTTAGCGTAGTTAGAGACTTATAGTTGAGTATTGTGACAAATATTTTATATGTTTTAAGGACATTTTAACTCCTCTCTAAGCAATGGAACAAAGAAGCCTATACTTTCTATAGATAGAGAGTTAAACTGCTACATAGATCTGATAAATATATCCTACACATAAAATGTAAGATTTACAAGGTTTCATATGCCAATTCAGCACAATACTACAGACAATGAGGAAATTGCAACCAGCTCTAAAAAAAACTTTAAAGTAAAATTGAAAAATGATCCAATTCCAGTATGTTTTTTGGTGCATCTGATAGGATCTGTTGAAGGAATCTTGTTTTGGTACAGTTTGGAGCTTTTTAAAATAGTTTGGACTAAAGTTTATTAAAATTTATCACTACATTTGAAAATAACAATAAGAAACTCAAATTTTTTTTGTTTTCAATACAAATAATCGAAAACTATTTTCGTTTCGTTTTACGAAATGTGGCCCGTTAGCTTTTACAAAGTTTAAAAGTGCTATATCTAAATTTAGTATAATATGTTTAGAATTACTATGACTGCCATGAACTGCACAAGAGATCGTACACTATCCCCACAAGTAATGCAGCAATGGGATCAATCTTAAAATCAGTAATGAGAAATTAGAAATTTTTTAAACTATTAAAAATTTTACAAGTTAAACAAATTAATTTTCAGTTGTGCCTTTACTAACATTTTTTCTGACGGAACAAAATTTCTTAAAATTACCAGCTAAACCCTGTTCGATGACATTTTTGATTACGTACAATTTTACCAAAGGGAATTTCATTTATCCCAAATATTGCAAAAATATTCTCATATTCAATTTAATACCATTCTAGTATCAATATTTGTATGTAATTGTTCATGCATTTGTGCATAAATAAATATTCGTGTTCATTTTCATGTTCATTACTTGACATCCATTGATTTTAACATGTGTTCGAAGAGACACACGTGTATTGTTGGGTACATTTGACTGGCCAAAAATAAGCCGAAGAATATGTTTTTTTTTTTGCTTGTTTACTTTTATTAAATATTTATTTAACAATATTTCATTGTTAGTCCGTTCGATTGTTTTGCATCTTCTGTATTTTATTTAACGTGTCAAAATACATTTTACACGATACCTGAGTGGTGGTGGTCTTCAGCATCATCATTATTGCCTTCAGCGACATGTTTGCTTGTCGGTCTGCTAAAGTCTGGTGTTACAGTTGTCATCTGTCATTATCTGTAAGGCATACAAATAATTTTTTCGCAAATTTAAATTGACATGTAATAGAGCTGCCAGATTTTAAAAAGTTGAGAATATATCAACAGCTCCATGTCAACGTTAGGTTACTTGCCTTGCGTCAGCTTTCTCTTATCGTTCCTACTTTTAGTATATGTTGTCTTTAGTATATGTTATTTTTAGTATATGCTATTTTAGTATACGTATGTTATATTTCTGAGTTGACTTAAAATCTTTTGGTAAAAAGCTATTATCCCCCGAAATAATAAAAGCATTTAGTTAATGGAATTATAGGCTCTTTTTTGTCAAATTATTTTTCATAACGGGAGAATTATAGGGATTTTCTAAGCTTCAAAACTGGATAGGACAGAAATAATTATCTGACATCTCCAATTGTATGTTTTTGTAAAAATATTTGCAAAAATTCATTCCGTATCCGAACACAGAAGCAATATTTATTGTATAAATATTTACAATTTTTTAATACATTTTCTTTTATTTTGGGATAAATAATATTGCAGTAATATTTCTGTATACAATTATATAATTATATTTAAATAAAATCAATAATATTGTGAAATATATATTTATAATATGTCTATTCTACGTCTATTCTATTTAAGAATTTAGGAAAATTGAAAAGGTACACAATTTCATTTATTTTTATTTTATTTGTCATACAGGTATGTGAGACCTATAACTTTAAAAATGTTTTAAGCTATAATCCCGACAGAAAATCTTCACTTTTTTAAACATGATCAATACAAGTTAAATTTTACAACTAAATAAAAATAATATATATATATATATATATATATATATATATATATATATATATATATATATATATATATATATATATATATATATATATAACTCAAAGACAAGTGCTTATTTTTCATTACAACAATTCAGAAGATACTGCTCCTTTATTATATCCATTAAATAAAACTACTAGTCGGAAGGCATGCTGGCTTGAAATTAAATGTTTATTTTTCCTTTATAAATGCTTTTCAAAATTGCAACAATCTATTCTAATATATGAAATGATCCTGATGTATATGAAATGAAATGAGAATGAACTAATAGTTAAAGGAATTATAAACAAAAAATTCCACACTTAAAAATTTCATAATTTTATTAAAGGTTGCCTTTTCTATTAAATTATTAAACTATTTATTTTTTTAATATTCTTCTTCATTAAGAGAAATAGCATTGTACAATGTGAAAAATGAGACAACATTATCATTGACTTCAACATACATACTATTGAAATACATTCTTACTAGAATTAATGATGAAACAATGGCTATCACACTTTTACATAAATAAATCCGATATAATATATATGTACATATATGTGCATATACCTTCGTTTTTAAACGTTATTTACATACTTCTGTTTTAATGCGACATAAATATGCCAGCTTCCACATACACACTTTTTTGGTATAATATTCTGTTAACTTTATACATAACAATTTGCCTATATGTAAAAAGGATATTGAGAAATACTTTTTCATCAGTAACTTAAAAATTTTGATTTTTCCAGATATGAGCGAATTAATAAATGATTATTCTTGTTTCATCGACCTTCTTCTTATTATTATTTTCATTAAAATATTCAGGCTCAAGTTCCAAGAACACAACCAAGTACAAGGTTAATTAATTCCAATATTTTGCTATATCAGTGCATAGCCATGAAGGTAGTCCCCCAACTCTCTCTAGTTAACATACCTGCGGTGAGTAATGTCTGCTAAAATGTCACCGGCAAAAAAATCGAAATCTCGCCTGTACAAAAGCTGGGAAATGACTAAAGAAACTTGTTCTCTGTTTCGGTGTCCTTCCTCATGCCCTGCATTCATCATCCTCCATAGCGCCTATTCGGTGTAGATGTGCTCCGTAAGTTAGAGTGTTCAGCCACGATGATAAAAAATATCTCGTATTATTATCGTCTGGGTCGTTCCACAGTAATCTGGTCGTATTGACCACAGTTCCCTCATTCCAACCTGGCCTCCGCAGCTTCAAAAGGCTTTACATTGACCAGGGCCACTGCCCTAAATTCTCCGGCCTTGATAACCATACTGTTCGCATGGTCACTGGCGTCTTATGCACGGGATTCCACCTAGAATACCGTATTATGGCCAGGCGCACGGAAATAACTTTTTATCCTTGATTTTTGCAGAATAAAAATCGATTAATTAATGAGATTTAGAATTCCTTAACCCTCCTATCACTAAATATAAAAACACAAAGTATGAGCGAGATGTCACTGAAATTTTTTACTAATTTGAAATTCTTGTCAATGCCATTGTGCCCTCTCTTCTTTCATCCTTTTCGACAAAAATGCAACACTTTAAGTAGTAGACACCAATTACCTGAATGTTACTTCTCTTTAAAAAAATTTTTAAATATAACATCGTGTACCCAAAATTTTCAATTTCCCATCACTATCGCGCATAAATAAAGCTTAATTTTACCGATGGCATCGATTATTCTCAGCGACTAGTTCACATCACGTCCATGTGAGAAGACCATGCCCTCAAATCGCTTGTGCAAAATACCCAATGTGGCATGAGTTGTCTGTTTTAATATGTCGTTGCTGTCCATAATATCATCCAATTCAGGTCAAAAGAAGTTGGTAGTCATCGATCTCTATACTCAATCTCCCCATTGATGGTAATGGCCAGGCCAATGTCATAATCAAAAAAATATGGGCCGATGATGCCGTCAGCCCAAAATCCGCACCGAACACCGACTTCCTCGGAATACATTCAACATCGTTCTAAACTCATCGCTAAAGATAATTTTTTCTATGTTGGTTTACCTTCAGCTGGCGATCAGTTGAATTTTGTATGGAGGAAAATACCATGGATGTACATGTTAGATCGCTTTACATCAGTATGTACTTTTTTCATTCAAATTTCTTTCGTCTCCCACCCTTATTGAAAATAAATTTTAAGAAATTTATAATAACATCAATAAATTATTTTCACAAATATTCTTTTTCTAGAATTTTAACCGTTTTAAACTGTTATTTTGCAACAAAAAAAAACATAAATCTCAGCTTTCTATCCGTCATCAGGTTCTTCACTTCTGGGAAGTATTTCTTAACTTTCAACAAATCCAATGAGGTTCAATTAAAAATTAGTTTAATTTTACTTCAAAACTTCACCATAAATCCAATAACAATAAAAAATAAACAACGCACTCGTCCAGAGAAACAGTCAACAATGAACGGCTGACTGACTGATTGTACTCGAACAATGGCAAACGCAAAAGTTGGCTTGAGCAGCGATAATTTTTCTAAAAAGGCGGATGAGTGCGTAGTTCTCTAGGGAGACGATAAGCAGGTACAGACTACTAATGTGCATGCGTAAGATGCTATTGAATAATGCATTCATCTGCTGTGTTTGGTAGCAACCAGCCACATTCACCTCAGTAGATCATTTCCAAATGCAAACTCATTACGGTACCGGTTTGTCACCCTATGAAAACTGAAACCAAACAAAACACATAAACTTATATAAATTGAAGAAAATGTAGTCGGCTGGATGCTTTTTTCTACTGCCTGGGGATTGTATGTTTATCTGGCTGTTGGATAAGACTGTAAAAGGAGCAAACTCTTTATACGACAAACTCCAACAAGATGACAACAGCGGCACAATAATAAGGAAAAAGGCCAAAATAGTACAGGGTTGGGCTGAACTTGTTATTGTTTCTTTCGTTTATTTATTTACTTTTTTAACATCTTTTGTTTGCTTACTTTCTGAAAAGCCTGCCTAATCGATTGCCATGCTTTTTATTACAATTTTTGCAAAGAAGAAAAGCGAGAGAGTGGAAATCAGCCAGCAACTGTCAATATAAAGGCAAAATATGAATTTAAAAAAAATGAAAAGAAGAATTGGATGTAAAAAATGTATCATCATGCAAAAAGTATTGAAAAAATTGAAAAGAAAATGTCGACAGATAACCGCAGAAAAAAAAACTACACTAAAAAATACATTATTATTTACTAAATAAAAAGTAGGGTGGTATGAGTTTAAATGGGCAATGAAGTCAACGGAGAAAATCTAATATTACATAGATCGAAAATAAAAAAGTACGTACATTAAATCCCTATCAAATACAATTTTCTAAAGAAAATTAACGCCATTTATGATTATTAATATTTATTAATTTATGTGTATTACAATTAAGTAATAACTTTAAGTTTGTATAAAAAGGTATACCTTCTTAATTCTGATAATATACATTTAATGAGAAACCTTTCTTTTAAACTTAAGAATCGGAGTGGCCTTAATGTGCACTATATCTGAAAGCCACTTTTTTCTCATTGTTGTTTGGTTTCGAAGCATCTCTGATCTGTTGCCGATAATAACAATGGCTTTTTGTTGATTGCACAAACAAAGCAGAATAAGAGCAACAATAACAATAATAATAGAGGGCATTGCATCATAATAAAACGTAGTTGTTTTCAAAACATTTATATGGCGCGTAATCTACTGAATTTGTGAATTTAAATAAAATTGCCAACCACTCAAACCCCATCCGGCTGCCAGCCAATCAGCAGCCGAACAGGCAGACAGGGCGACAGACAAGGTGCCACAATGAGAAAGCGAGATTTTGAGGACAATCATGAAAAAACCGATAATAATTGGTAGTTTTTTTCTTTATGAACCGACAAAACTAAACAGCAAAACAAACAACAATTTAAGTCAAAATAACAAAAACAATAACAATAAATGTTCGAGAGAGTCCTATTGTATAAGTCTTACGAGCAGCGCGTGCATAATTAAAACACAATATGACAGTAGCAGCAAGCGATACAATTAATCGTAATAATGACAGAAGACAGACAATTGAAATATATATATATATATATATATATATATATATATATATATATATATATATATATATATATATATATATATATATATATATAAGTATAGAGCACTGGGCAGAGCATGCAGCCAATGTAATGACAACAATAGCGAAAATCGTCAATGGCAGTTACAATTGTCAATTGTAACTGTGAATGACAAAAGCTCCACTAGACTTTAATTGAAATGTACTAAATAGCAAAATGTTACTTTTAAATAAGAGTTTATGGATGTATGTACATAGACACGTACATTAGTGTGTATGTGGTAGTAAGAAAAATATGTATTCTCGTACTTTAACATTTTTTGTTGTCAGCAAAAAGTTAATGCAATATTTTACGTAAATATTTACTCGTATAAGCTGTAGAATAAACCAAAATTCTTTAGAAATTAAAAACAAATAATAATAAAGAGTCTTGATAGGAAAGACTTTCAAAATTCTTTTTTCAGTCCTAAAAGTCTGTGTCGAAAAGCAACCCGCCATCGCCTCATTACGATCACACTACGGGATGTTTTAAAATCTTTTGATTTTGGAAGTAGTTCCATATCTCCTGAAGCATGCAAATAATTTTAATGAAATTTCACATGGCAGAATTGATCTGTTGTGTAATCGACATGCATGTCTGGGTCTGCAGGTAAGGGGATCGAGGACCCACCATCCAAAGTTGTTTAATTTGTATTTGCCAAAAATACTTCTATAACCCGAATGAAAATATTTTTCATATTGAATTATTCCATTCAAATATCTACAGTACGAGTATCTTGTTTCGTTTTGCAGATAATTTCGTTCGAAATTTTATTTTCAAATTTTAGGCAATATTAGTAAGTGTTTTTCTTTAGAGGGCGCACCGACGACGATAAAAAATAGACTAAAATGATGACAGATTTTAGTCAGATCTTTATTTTTTCAACAGTTACACGCCTTGAAATATGGAAAGAGTAAGAGATAAAAATATTCGCGGTTTTTATGGAAAAGTTATTATATAAAAAAAAAATTCTTCTCAGCATGTCAATGTTTTGAAAGTTTTAAGACCACAACTTATTAGGAATGTTTGTAAGGGAAAAATCTGATGGATAGGAGTTATGGTCTCTCCTCCAGCACTATCATAGTACTTGGAAAAATAGATTAAAATTGTAGTAGATTAAAATAACAGTTGGAAAAAAGTATTTGAAATTTTTTTTATTATTATTTTCAATTCATTATTAGGAATATTTTTCATTATTGGGCAAAGTTTAACTTAATATAAACTCATATTTTTTAATTAAATATTTGGAGAAATTAACTTTTTTTAAAAGTTACTAAATATTTTCACTTAACTTTGATATTATTTGGATTTGGAAAGTATTGTTTTTAAAAACTCCTACACCTGAGTAGGGTAGTGTTTAGTATTCTGGTCCATTAGTTCAGGAGTTGTGCAAAGGAATGGGAGTAATGAATGAGAGCGAATTTTGTAAAAAATAACTTTTAATATAATTTGTATGATATATGCATGGTATGTATTTTTCACTCTGGGCTGTAATTTCGAACCGTATAAATTGATTGAAATGATAACTAAGAAGCCGTACACCTCTTACAATATCCCAAAACATCGTCCGTGGAGGGAATTTAATATGAAATTCATATTCGCAAAAGTTTCTGTGTCCTCTTAATGTTAGCTTTTATACATATACATATATATATATATATATATATATATATATATATATATATATATATATATATATATATATATATATATATATATATATATATATATATATATATATATATATATTTGTTCCTTTTAACTTTTACAAGGAGCTCAGTGCTGTTGGCTTATATTCTTTACAAAAATTTGTATAATTACTGCTTTAATTTAATGTTGTACAGGACCTAAGGAGAAGATCTAAAATTTACAATGTGGCACCTTAGGAAGTCGTCGACGCATTACTTAATGTGTTAAATGGAGCTGTGACAGAGCATTCATTCTAAAAATTTAAAGGAAAGGGAAAGCAATGCAGTTGGAGCCTAAACTCTAGAAGTAAATAGTTGAATTGCGCCAAAAATTAGTGCAATTTTTTGCGAAGATTAAAAATGTTCAATTGAATTACTTTCATCAAGGATAGGTCATAATGACCAAGGGTACGCCAATCATATTTCATGTCAAGAAATATTGGAAAAAATTAAGATTCCATGTAAGTCCACAGTGTTCTTTCATAAACATCTTGCTAACGCTACAGAATGTTTTAAATTATCTATATTTTTATGTCTGAATTCAATACGAGTATGTCAGCACATTATTTCCTTTTTCTAAATTGTTTTCTTCATTTTGTTTTTGTCATTGGTTGGGTGAGATTTTTGACGGAATTACGTTTGAGTTCATGCGGATGGTTGCTAATTTGCAACAATTAATTAAAATTTGTGGTTTAAGTTTTGCTATTTCATTGAGACATTTTGTACAAATTTTAACGATTAACATTTTTAAGGGTCGGCTTTAAATTACTTTTCACTGGGTTCATCTTTTATTTCTGGCTTATTTTTTGGTTTCCGCTTTCGTTTAATATCACTTGCTCTGTTGTGGCTGCTATTTGGAATTAAAAACAAAATGTTTAAAAGAAATTTCAATTTGAAATATTTTTTCCTCCTCTTGAATATTATAGAACATATGTTAAAATATAAATTTTGAGTACGTTAATTAATAACTAAGATGAAAAAGAAAAAATTCGTGAACTCTTGTGTGTAAAAAAATAAAAGCTGTAAATATGTAAACATTATAAAAATAAAAAACAATCAATTAATTTTAAATATAGCCCTTGAAAAATTCGAAATAAATATAATATTAGTATATGTGCTGCCTTCAGATATCTTTGAAACCGCTGCCAATATGGCAAAATCTCTGAATTGAGTTTCCCATTCAGTTGTCAAGTTTCTTGGCACCAGCTTCAATTCAACATCATTGTATGTAACACATATGATATTTCGAAGTTTTTAGAGGATTTATCTGAAGTCGAATGAATTCTTTGTTGTAGCTTTTATTTTACATCTTTTATAGATTATTTTTGAAGTCGGCAAGGTACCTTTCTCCTCCTTTCACACATTGGTGCAAACACGATCACCTCTTTAGCATGCCCACTTTGAACAATCTCACTGTTATCGTTACCCAGATATAAGATAATTAGATATTAATTTATATGAAGGTACCATTACTCCTGCTACTATCCAGTCAGTTTTTCTCGAGACCACGTATACTGGCCAGTCGCACTGGTACCCTTCGGTACCCTTCCCATCAGGCGTATCATACATTGAATGAAATTACAGCATCTTTTGAGCATACCCTTTTATATATAAAAAATTCAAAATTGGTCTGCAAATAACGAAGAAATTGTTGTACATCTAAAACTAAAAATATTGTATTGAATCTTTTTTTTTCTTAAATCAGTTAAAAATTTAAAAATACTTGAGAGACCAATCTAAAATATACTATTAGAAGAGAGCTTCATGTGGAAAAGATTGTATATATATTAAGAAAAATAATAAATTATCTAACATAAAATATTTCCAAATTGTAAAACACAAAAAGCTTTTAACGAATTCCTCAAGAAAATGTCGTAGATATTGTAAGTTTTTAATCTTCTGGTATTACGCAAATCAAACTTATCTGATTAAATTAAATGAGAAAATTAAACAAAAACAATAACATAAATTAAACTTGACACTTTTCTTAAAAAGGTCAGCACAAAGTGATACATTTACAGTGAAATTCTTCTACCAACAATACGGGAAGGTTTCATACTCCTTAAAGGTTATGACGATGGATATACATAAATAAATAAAAAAAATTCATTACAAAATTTCATTGGCAAATAAATCATTAAAAATTATTTAATTTTGTGCTTATTGAAAATTGAAAATAAGTCAAACGCACAAAACGCAGAAATAAAAAATAAATCGATTTCTTCTTTTAGAAAAGTTCATTAAAATGAATTTTGTATCCGTTTGAAAATGTCTGTCACACAATGTGATTTATAACAACTGCCCACACAGCGACACAAATTGACAAGAAATTTAGTTAAAAGACAACTTGTAGCAAATAACCAGCCATTAAAATAAAATGGAAAAACGAAACAAATTTAACCAGCCAACCAATAAACAACCAACTTTATAAAAATGGTAACGAATGTTTTTTTAGGTATAACGAAAAATGTTTATTCCTATAGATAGAGTAAAAAAAGACGTTTATCAACAAAATAGGAACAAGACATTGGAAAATTTACATTAAAAAATGAAAAGTTCCATTTCCTTACAAACAAATGTTTACTACTGCTAATGCTGCAATTGTTCTTTTTGTTGTAGTCCGTCGAATGATCACCAATTTATAAATTGAACTCCATGCAAGGAAATAGCTGTACAAAAGTTGTTATTACAAGTTGACATATCGTTAGTCAAGTCTTAGCAAAGAAATTAAGTATGCCTATACTGAATTTAATAGAATTTTTATTTTGATTAATCAGATTTTCTTTAAAAAGTGTAACAGTTTGTATATTAATTTATAAAAAACAAAATTAATTAATTATTTCTTTAGTTTAAAGAGAAAAAAAAATCCTTCACTGGATTATTTCCGCTTATTAAGAATCTCTAATAATAAAAAATATTGTCATTAAAATGAGAAACATATTTTACATATTACAGGCAACCCTCGCAAAATGATGCCTTATTCATGCTAAGAATGAAACAAAAGTAGTTGCTTAAAATATTTATTTATTCAAAGTCCATATAAAGAAATTTATATTTTTTAAATAAAATTTCGACTTACAAAAAAAAGTACATTTGTGAACGATAACAGAATGGAAGCAGTTAAAGCATAATTCCTACATGTTTTATGTGAAACATATGTACTTATTTAGAATTCAATATGCAATTTCTGCACTACTGCTTATTTATCTAGAACATAACACAAACATGCAGGACGGGCCAAAATACGATTATGTGCAGCTTTTTTGTTAGAAATGATAATGTCACCTACGAGTACTCTCGAAAAATTTTCTATTTTTATAGAAATAAAGCGCCCTAAAGCTTACATTGCTCTATATTTTAAAGGGGAAAACATAGAATTTAACCACTCTTACAAATAAAGACATTATCAGTTTCCATTAAAGGATATTGTAATGTTTTTCTTTTCAACACAAAAACCAGTTTTTATTGAAAGACCCTTTAAACATGCCGTAATATCTATTGAATGTGCATCTTGTGCCGTTTAAAGCAAATCTACAGTTTTAAACATCAAAATTGGAAAAAAATACTTAATGACATGTACGTATATTCGTAATTATTCATTTTTTAAACGAAAATGTTCTTTTCTTTTTTCATGCAAAAATTCAATTTGGAGACAGTAACGTGGGAGCCCACAGACGCACGTTTTGTAGTTAATGATTTTCTCCTTTGACGAGAATAAAGTTAAAACAACCATTTATATTTGTATGTAAATTAAACTTGCAAAAAAAGTTGTGCATGTTGAAAGCTTCTCAATCTATCAAATGTCATCATTAATCTGTCAAGAGATACCGTTATGTGTTGGCTGCAGAGCTTATACATATATGGAAGTCATTTGTTCAATTCAAAATTGTATTTTTCGAAAGAGTATTTTACTAGTACAAAATGTAAATATTTTTGAAAAATTTTAAAAATAGGAAAATCAGTATGATCTGAAGAAAATTCCAGTTTAGAAAATCGGTGACTTACATCCCGACAATAGGAAATATGTGTAAAAAATTCCCTATACTTTCCGTTTTAAGTGCATACCACCAAACAAATAATCACTTGAGAAATTTAGAAACCTCAATTTCTTTAACTTTTTTTACAAACAGTCCGCATGGAAACATGAAATTTGGACAGAAATCTCTATTTCTAAGCTTTATAGTATATAACAATTATAAAAATGCCTTGCAACCTAAAAAACTCATAAGGCATAAATCTACGAAAATAAAGCATGAAGTTAAAAGAATTGGGAAAAAGACAACAAAAATCCATACTATTCACAATACGCTTCATAGTCGTTCATACTCCATCAGCTGGTAACAACATTTACTTCATAATATGAACTGAGTAACCATTTTTAACATGTCGGGTGAAAAGTTGAAAATTAAGGAACTTTTTGCGGTAAATGCGTTGCACACTTTTTTATGTACCTCGTTATTTGAAAATATTCTAGTTCAATTTTTTTACAGAAGTCTACAACGCGCTGAAGCGTGTTATATACCTCCACCTTTAGTTCTTTGTGACGTTGAGCTTTGCCTAGTTGGTCATTATTCCCTGACTGATCTTTCTCTCCAGTACTGTTTGAAGATGCTATATTATACACTTGGCTGGAAATCGTGAGGTACAAGAGCAAAGTTAACAGCTTGAGAGATACGACAAAACCAATATTTCAGCAAACTGTTTAACAATACGCTCTGGAAAGCCTTAAAACACTGTTGCTTCAATAACTTTAACATTGAACGACCCTGAATTCCCGTATTATTTATAGAACTTTTTGATAAAAATTTTTACAAAATAAAAAGTAAATAAATAATTCTAACGAAAACAATTTGTGTGCTCTGTAATAAAAGAGCTGGAAATTATATGGGGGAAATTTATGTATTTGTTGTTTTGTGTAACAAGGCCAATGTCTTAAAAGAACACAAAGTTGCGTGGAGTGCAATTTAGAGGAAATTTGCTCCGCACGAAGTTCGAACCATGTTTTTAATTTGTGCAGATAAGTGTAATTTTTTGTATGAAAATTTTCTAAAACCGCCAGGTATGTATATAAAGTAAATAAGAAGGTATACAATGTGCACTTAAAAAAGAAATTTGAAGAATAGTTAAAAAACATAGTTCTACGAGGTCTGATCAATAGAAAAGGTGAATTTTGAAATTGCTCGAACTATGTGTATAAGATTAGCAATTTTTGTTTGTTGGCACACTTGTCTCGAACATATGTTCTTAGTTGAGTTTGTTTGTATTTAGTTTAGCTTTTTTGTGAGAGGCGTGTTTTACTTGTTCGGCGATTTTCTGCTGTGGAAAAAAAGGATAAACGAACTTTCATCAAATTTTGTGTAAAAAATGAAATTAGGTGCTTAAAACACTTAAAATTTTGATAGTGGCATATGGTAATTACACATTTAAGTCAGAAAAATTTTTACAAGTTGTACAAGCTCTCCGAAGAAGGTTGAGGAACTTAGGAAAACTGTTGTGGAGAATTTTCGAATTACGTTAAGAGAAGTTGCAGAGAATGTTGGCATATCGGTTGGCTCATGCCATACAATTTATTCGCAAATTTTGAGTATGAAGCGTGTGGTAGCAAAACTTGTTATAAAATTGCTAAATTTCGAACAAAAATCCGTCGGATTGGAATCGCTCAGGAATTGTTGAATGACGCCAACGAAGATTCAGATTTCATTAAAAGGGTCATAGCTGGTGACGAGTCATGGGTATATGGTTATGACATCGAAACCGAAGACCAATCGTACCAATGGAAGAACCAAGAGGAGTCAAGACCAAAAACACCATGCCAAGTTCAATCAAATGTCACAATTTTTCTCACTGTTTTCTTCGATTACCGTGGCGTAGTGCATCATGAGTTCTTGCCACAAGGTCGCACGGTTAATAAAAAGCATTATCTTGAAGTTATGCCCCGCTTGCGAGAAGCAATACGAAAAAGACCCCGGGATTGTGGAGAAACAATTCATGGCTGTTGCATCACGATGCGAGTTTTTTTGGCTGAAAAGAATACCGTAATTATTCTTCAGCCACAATATTCATCAGACTTTGTCCCCTGCGATTTTTTCCCTTTTCCCAAAAATTGAAGAGACCCATGAAAGGACGGAGTTTTAGGGAGATAAAAACCGAATCGCTAAGAGAGCTCAAGGCCGTACCAAAAAGTGGGTTTTGTGCAGTTAAAACAAAAATGCTCTTAAATCAAAATCACTGTATCATTAAATGAGCAAACGTTTGTAAGAAATTATTTCTTTTATAACGTCGAACTATGAACGTGTAAATTAATTTTTAAAAATTATTTGAAACGTCTTTTTGCAATTTGTGGTATTCTGCTGTGTACTCGTAGAATAGTCTTTATATCTAAAATTCAGCTCATCACGAATTTTCAAAAAATGAATTTCTGGTTTTGTTAAATTAAATTTCGGTTATTACAAAGGGACCGAATTATGAACCCACGTGAACGCAAGCTACATGTTGAAGCTGACTATTAATTTATGTTTTTGTTATTCTCATTCCAAAACTTTCATTAATTTCAATATACCTTTTATACATCTATAAGTAAAGTTAATTTTAGATAATTTTAATAATGATTTTACAGCTCATTTGTACAATGACTGTGATATGAAAAGCATTTTTATCCATTTATATGTAATTGCAATTTAAAAATACATGTTTTTTGGGCAGTAATTTTTGTTACTTTCACAATTGAAATTGTTTAATTTTCTAGTTGAGTTATCATGACCCTGATCTTGAAACCAAAGTAAATGTGTACTACCAACGTGCAGCTTAAAAATTTTTCTGCTTTTGAACTTGGTCGCAGCAGCAGCCGTCAAATTTTAAAAGAAATACACAATATATTTGCAGCAGCACACCAAGAAGGAATCGAATTAAAATTGGATGCACAATTACTTTTTCCTATGTTGCAAAAGCAATATATATATATATATATATATATATATATATATATATATATATATATATATATATATATATATATATATACATATATATATATATATATATATATATATATATATATATATATATATATATATATATATATACTTATATTATATATATATATATATATATATATATATATATATATATATATATATATATATATATATATATATATATATATATATGTAGCGAAATCACCCAGCCAACTAGAAACATGATTCAAATTCTCTATGAAGCACTTTTGTAATTTCAACTGTAAGAATTTTTAGAAATTGTGTCATTACAAACTCCTCGCATACAAACAGACATACGTTCATATATTTAATAGCAAAACGTATTTGTTCTCGGTTAGTGGACACAATTACTGGCCAACGAACAGATGTATAACGTACTAACGTACATTTGGTATTTGTGGCATGCAACCACAATTTCAGAGATAAAACTAAAACATATTGTGGGTTCTTAATACAAACATATACAAGCACTAGAACTTGTACATTCGCTTACGTTTAATATGGAATACGTCTTTTCATTCAGATTCTAAAAAAATTTTTTAACTTTGAAAAAAATAAAATAAAATTAAGTCAATGTTGTTTCATTTGCAAACAAATAGAACGAGATTAAAGTTGATTTTTCTACTATTTTAATATCACAAAATGTTTTTTTAATTTAACTGATACATTAAAGTCAATACAACTTTTTTAGAGGTCATCTAGTAGTGTGGGTGAAAAATATAGGCAATGTAGAGTACAAGTTCCAACTTCAGATATGTATACCAGCTTAAAATATACAATAATAAATATATATTTTCAAGTTGCGGGAACATACCAAACAATCTTCATATATAATTACTTGACAGATCTTGCTAAAACTACATTTTTATACCATATTTTTTATATATTAAGATTTAAAAATCCTAGATGCACTGCATTATACGCTAAATTAGCAAAAGTGCTTAAGAAATAAAGACAAAAGAATTAATTTCTTTAGAGGCCATCTTACAGTGTTGATTCAAAATATAGCAGTATAAGTACAAGAGCCGAACATGATTTTGAATACATTTAAATATCGCGAGAACAATTCAAAATATCTCATGTGAAGAGTTTAAAGATTAATGAATACATTAATTGATTTGATTACAAGTATTAAATAAAATTTCGTACCCACTAAGTTTGCATATTTTTTCTGATTACCCACCCTTTTTAAAAGAATAAGTATAAAAACTGAATTAAATAGTTAATTGAAGTAAATAATTAGTTAATTGACGTAAATAAAAATTGCGTGAAAACAACAATAAAAATCTGTCTTGTTTTTTAAATATTCTTATTAAAATTAATGATATTATTCGACCTTTATTTTGATTAATTTTTTTAATTAGTTTTTGAGTTTGAGGTCAGAATATATTTATTTTGAATTATTCAGAAAACTCAGGTGTCTTCTTCAGGAAACTCATATTATTTAACAAAACACAATAAAAAGAAATATTTTCATATATTTTCAATAAAAAAAATTAGGAAATGAGAAAGCGAACGAATTTCAAAATAGATACAGATAACTTGGCTCAAAGTTATTGATATTTAATTTACAAAAGTAGAAAAGGACTCTGAAAGAAAAAAATATTTTATTAATAATTATTTAAAATTTTATAATTTTTTTATGTAGGAAATTTATAAATGTTTATTCATTTCCACATTTATCAATTTTTTGTATTAAAAATATTTCAAAATTGTTCTTTTCGTTGTGTTTGAAATTTTGTCAATAATTTCAATTTCCTTAAGAAGACACCCACAGGGTGTAAAAATACTAAATAATTAAAAATAAAAATATACTGTTTAAAAAAAACTCAAACTCAAAAAATAATTCAATAAATTATTCTAATTAAAATTTAATGAAAAATTATCTCATTTACCTTAATAAAAAATGTTATTATTATTAATTTATAAACTATTAGGTTCTGGACTAGAATGTAAGTCTTACGGTCCGTGAGACCAATTCCTGCCAGAGCCTCTGGGTTTTTCCTCAGACAAGCCATTATAGTTTTGCAGTTTGTGGTTTATTTACTGAGAGGAAATCTTTAGATTCTCTTTAAATCTTTAAATAGTATTTATTTATTCATTAATATTCATGTTTAAGTAATCGTCCTCAGATATTTCTTCATTGAATCATTTAAGCGCTTCCGATAATCACTTTTACCTACAGGTTTCAGTACTTTAAGCGATGCAGTCTATCCCTTCAATTACTGCAAGGTACCGTCCACCATTTTTAGGAATGGAAAAGTTTACACCATATGATCGTGGTGTTCTTTTTGGACGATGTGGTGCAATTGAGTTAAATTGTAGTGTTTACAACAAGATCCCATATAGTACAGTTACGGACCATATTATCTTCAAATGCTACACGGTCCACTCACCGTGTACGTGAAATAGCTTTGGGACTAGTCTGACCTAAAACATCGTAATGTCCCATGTTTAGATCACATATTTGGATTAATTTGCAAGGTTTTAGGTGATGCTGAAACATTGAAACACGGAATGGCATACATATGTTCGTTACAAGTATACCAACATAAAATTAAAATTAAAGCAGTCGAATACAGTTATCGTGAACAGTTCAAAAACTAACCTCACTTTTTGTGCAGAAAGAAGCATGGGGTACAAATCTCAGTAAAATTTTTAATTGATTTTTTTATAGAATTCGATTTAAATTTTTTCCATGATACAAATAAGTTGTGCAACCAATTTTAGCAAAAACCATTGTTTCATTTTGTGATAATGAAGACAACTTGAAGGATGAGGAAACTTTGGCAGAGTACACAAACTTCGTTAATGAGTGAAAAATTCTCGTATTCTTATTCAGCGAATATAAGGCTATTTCAATACTAAACAATAAAAAATAAATTGCCATGTTCGCTTCTAAATATGTTTCACATAAAATATGTAAATATGCTATGAAGACTTGCATTAAATTTCATTTCAAAATTGCGGCGTTTTCTTTCCAAAAAAAGTGCAAAAGTTTTTTTTGGCCTTTAAATAAGAAAAAGGAAATCTAGCAACTAGTGTTCTTCGACTGTGGGCTTAAAAAAGCATCACTTGACAGGGGTGTCGGTAATATGTAAGATGTGTTCACCACTTTTATGACAACGTATTTTTTAGAAACGAAAATACCATCAATTTAAAGAAGTAATGATGTTTGAACAATTTCTACCCAAATGATTGGAAGTGTGGAGCTAGTAGCCAAATAACATTTACTGTTTTTGTAATGATGGAAAACGACAAGAAGTAAATTTACATAATTCTCTAATGGAGTATGTTTGTATTTAAGCTCGAGCTCACAAAAAAATATACTTTTCAATTGAAAATAGAATTAAAAGCATGGAATATTTCATAAGTGATAATTGAGGGTCACCTAGCGGACATGTTCTTCAGTACCCTATCTATCCTTAGTTTGAAAAGGTCAGAGTTTCACTACAAAATTCAGATTTACCACATGTGATTATAAATTATCTTATATGAAAATTAACTAAAACTTAGAGGGAGAGCGTTTTATGCTTTTAGTGGCAAACAAATGGAAATTTTTAAAACAGAAGAGATAATTCAATTCCTAAGTGAATTAGAGTGAAAAAGCATACAAAAACAGGACGCCGCAGAGGGTAAAAAAATTATTTTATCCAACCGGAGCCTACATGAAAATATTTTAATTTTTTTCTGGTTTGCTTCGTCACACCTGAATATTGCAGCTCTGAATTCTTAGGTCTTTTATTTACATTTTATTTAATAGAGTTTTTTTTTTTGGAATTCGTATTTACGTTGGAGTGTCCCCCGTATTTACATTGGAGTGCCCCCCTTTATTAAAAAATATGTGCATCTCATTTATTTATATTTTTTTATTAATTTTATGATTGAATATGCTAATTTTGTGTTAAACATAAAAAATATAAAAATATATACAAAGTTTGCACAGTCTAAACTAATGTTAATCGCTCACTAACACTCTCACCACCCTTGTCACTTATCACGTTGACCAATGGCATTATCTTCATTATTTCATATATTGGATAGACATCATAAAATTGGTTAGCGTTAGAATTATTTATATGCCACTTTTGCTGTGCGTTTTTACTCTAAATACATTTTTATATGATTGGGGAATAACGACTTTGCAGAACTAAAAAAGGGGATTTGGTGGATTTTCTATAGAAATCAATAAAATTTTAACATACTAAATAATATATTTTTTAATAAAACAACAAGAAGAAAAGAAGAGGTTGAAACTCAAACACGTAATACTGTTTAGTCTGAATCAGTGTGTGTGCGTATGTTCCTTTTCCTTTCATAAAAAACATCTCATAAAAATATTTTATGTTTGCATAATGACACCAACTTAATCATTCAAGTTAATAATGAGTAACATGGGTTCATATTAAAATTAAAATAAAATAAAATAGAAAAATGTTATTAAAAATTTTTATTTTTTATTTTGTATTTGAATGTGGCTGTGTGGCTGCGGCTGTGGCTGTACGAGTAAAAGCTAATTTAATATTTATTTTTTTGGGATCTCAATAGATTTTTATCAAAAATTTGAGGGGTTTGTGTAAAGAAATACACTACGAGTAGACGACGAGAAAACGCCAATGAAGTTATTTGCTCAATACACATGTTGTAGATGGTATATTATAAAAAAATTAAACTACGACAGTTGTGAACAGGAAGTTGTAACGTTCCGGTGCTAAACTTAAAAACGTCAAACTATTAGGAGGATAAACGCATAGTTATGTGGAGGACTTATTGGATAAAAGGAAAGTTGCAAAACGCATGACCGAAACTTAAAATATATTTGAGGTAAAACTGTTGCGAGTTTATGAGGGCTTTACAAAGAGTTATTGTATTAAGGGATATATTCTTCCAAAGTTTCTGATACTAATACCTAATTAACAATACAACCACTTTAAATTGTCAAGAATATAATATTAGTACACGATATTGTATTATAAATGATAGCACTGGATTATAAAGCTTACGAAAAGGTGAACATTTAAGACACAGAACAGTATTTCTAGCAAGTGGACGTGCTTTTCTTTCGCAGAATAAATCATATAAATGACATAAATTATAATTCTTTCTTTATTTAAGTGGTCCCTTTTTAGTCTGGAGGATTACGAGTGTCGTATTTTGAATTAGAATTTTTATACTAATTTAACTATACGAGGGCATGAAAATAAGTTAGTCCTTTTTGAATTTCCCGCTTCTCAACTGAAAGGGGAACACTGTTTCTGTCAAGAGGCATCTTTCAGTTGATTCCAGCCAATATACCGCGTGAATTGATGAGAACATGCAAAAAAGTATGCGACGTTTCGCCATTGTGGACGAAACGTGGATCCACCAAAATATACCGTAGACTAAACGGCAGTAAAAACATGGGTTTTCTCGGTGCGAAACGGCGATAGAGAATAATAAAGTGGGTTGATCAACTAATAAAATCATTTTTGGAATGCACGCAGTATAATCCATATTGAATACTTTTAAAAGGATATAGGAATCAATGGCGAATATTATGACAACTTGTGTCGATTTGAGAATTTGGAAAAAATGCGGAATGTATTTGAATTATGAATTATGGTACGAATTACTGGCTCGGCGTATTACAACTTTAGCAGAAGTAAAAGAAAGGACCCAACCATGTTCAATTTGTAAAAGCTACCGCCTAGATGTCCTTAAATTTTAAGCTATCGATCAATTGTCGCTTATTGGCATAGATTGAAGGATATATGTAGGTTTGCGGAGTAATATTGTGCTATTTTTAGTGACCAGATTATTTGCACATAATGCCCATTAATTCTTTCGCTGTAAGTCACCTAAGATTGTCACATCTATACTGCTTAACTCCAAGCCATATTGAATCGTCAATAATATCGTATTCAAAGAAATGTGGAGTAATGAGTGAACCGCACTCAATAATAACTATCTATGCATTGTGGCAAAAATAATATGAATACAACCAAAATTGTGATCCCCTTCAACGACCCATGGAGGAATATTTCCTAACTGCTGCAAGTATGGATAAGCGAAAAAATAAGGTTGCGCTTGATCATTGACAACTTTTTGTAGAGAGAGAAAAATTACCCACGACATCTTTTGCAAGCATAAGTTACAAACTATTTGTTGCTTAAGCATTTCCTTTCGCTGGCGGCCTTAATTGTGTTTTATTAACATACAAAGTCACATTAACAAAACACATTTTTTTCAAATTAAAAAAAAAACAATTTAAAATAAAAAATATACGTTCAAAGTGAAGGCGCGAATTCAACATGTTGCTCATAAATTTTTTAATGTCACAGTAATAAAAAACAAAATGAAACTACTCAAAAATCTTTTTTGTCACACTCATCATGTTGATTTCGGCAGAACAAAAAAGAAATGGGAAGAATAATTAAACCAACGAAAATTGAAATAAAAAACTATCATTAGTTTTAAATTTGTTTCCTTTTTTTTAGTTGCTATATAAACCCAATTGGCCTATTTTAAGTAGATGACGTCTTCTTTGATTAATAGATGATTTAGTATGATGATTTTATTAAAGGAATATTTAAAAGAAAAGGAAACGTTCATGGAAATATGGACAATAAGGTGTTCTCTGTTAAAATACTTTGATGATAACATTGCCAATAATTATTATTGTTTGTAAGGCAGCAGAAATATGTCATGGATGCTTTGTCCTAGCTATCCATTACATGTCGTCAATGAATGAGGATGGCAGTGCACCCATCATTAGGGAAGTTTCAAATTCATGGTCAACTGGGTATGTATTTATAATACATATGCATGGATGTGCCAGAATATGTCTTCTTTGTTAGAATTCGGAGAAGATTTTAACGATTTACAGAAAACTCCAAAATAAACAAAAGTGATATACAAAATTTAATCACTTACGGAAGCTTTCAAACGTGAATCGAAATGGTGAAAGAGGAGGAAACTGGCCTCATTAAAATGCACATCAAATTGAGGGGAAAACTTTTGAAAAAATTTTATGGACACGTGCTATAAAAAATTAGTGGAATAAGTTCATATGAATGCAAATTTTTAAAGAGGAAGTCTGTATAAATTTTAATCGCATTGAAAAAATAGGACGAGTTCTAAAGAATGATTTTCACATGTTTGTTCCATCATATTTCTAGGTTTTTTTTAAATTTATTTAAGTACTCACACGTCATCATTTGATGAGTCAATTTTGAAAAGGAAATATTTTTCAAATAACTATAATATATCCATTACTGATAAATTTTGACGGATAAGTACGATCAAAATTATGGCATGTTTTTTGGGAAATTTTTCCCCCATTCATATATAAAAACTAGAATTTAGAAATCTTTTATAAGCACAATCTTATAAGGAAAAGTTAGTTATTTTTTTTTCAATTAGAGCCATAAAGATTTTTTTTAGAAAAAAATGCTACAGAGCTTATTAAGTGCATTAAGGATTTCATTAGCGTTACTATAAGCAGGGAGCTTCTACAAATTTAAAAAATATCGTATACGCGATGTGCCCAAAATAAATCGTTTCTATTATCATTCAGAAAGAGGATGTTACCTGTGACAATTAGGACCAAATATCCCATTGATAGTAATTTTTAGAGCAAAATAAAACAAAATTTTGGAAATGTGCACTAGTAGGACAATATGTCCTGATAAAACTAAACAAGCAAAATCTACTAATATTTAAAACCTGCAATTAAGAAAATAAGAATATATATGAAATAATATATACAAAATATATTGTTGCCTATTTATTTGATTGTTATACAAAACACTCATATTTCTTTAAAAAAAAATAACTATACGCAAAAGAACTACTTGAATTTCTTTGCGATTTGGAAAACACGAGAGTATCTCATGGAGGAGGTTGTCAACTGTTGTAATAATAAAAAAACATACCCATATATGCTTAGTATAACTAACGATGCCAATGACATATTATCTTGTTCAAATACAATGTGAATTACATTATTGGCGATTTTTTTAAATATCTGCTGGGATGCATGATCCACATGGTAGTGAAAGGGTTAAGATTGCAGCCAAATTATTTTCTTTTTTTACAAATCCTTTATAAAAATAATTTGTTAAGAAACTTTAACCATCAGCTAGATAATGTGATAATGAACTGTAAATTATCTTAAACAATCCAATAGATTGTGGGAATGTTGGGGTTTTTCTTTATCTCTAAAAAGAATTAGTAAAGAGCAAATATTACACTTGAAGAAAAGTTAACTTTTTTACATGCGGATAGAAAATCTCCTGCACCACTATTGAGTTCAACTTCATATGGCTTAAACAGCAGCTAAAAGAAAAAGTTTTAACCGACTTTCTTTTACCAAAATGCCAGCCAACAGTAGTAGACAAAAACACATTTACACATGTTACTAAACATTTTTGTAACAAAATATCAGAATTACTTTAAGACAGATAGTAAAGCAGAATTTAAAAGATATAAAAAATGCACTAGCATTTTCAAATATAGAAAAAGTTGTTGAAACATACTCGCACACCAAGCATGTGGAAAATAATTGCATTTTGGCTTAAAGAGAATTAAAGGAAGTTTAAGCAGAGTAAATAAATACAGAATAAAAAAACATTACCATGCAATTTCAAATTAATGCGTGAAAAGAAAATTGCATATTGACATTGCAAACGAGTTTGTGTTGCATGCAGTTCATGTTCGAACAGCATGCGTAAATTCTCTTCAACATATTGAGAACATAAAATTGCTATAAACTGATTGTTTTGAAATACTCGTAAGCAGAACCATATTTTATATCAAAATACTGCAGTTTTTTCTTTGCTCGCATTAAAGCTTACATTTACAGTGACATTTTGAAAAAGTGCACGCCATTTTTTCCAATGTTGTTAGTATGAGAATATTTTTCAATTGAAGCCCATTACTTAAAAAAAAATCAATAAAATAGTTTAATTAATTCAATTAGCTTTTTACCTACACACAGAGCTTAAACAATTCTTGTTTCTTTCATCTGCAACATGAATTTGCAACACTATTGAAGATGCAATAGAAATAAAATTTGTGGAGTCTCCAATAAAAGATAGATATGACGAGTTAAATGTGTTTAAAAGTAAAATTTAAAATAAATGTCTAATATATTTCTAATTGCTAGATATGACAAAAGTACTTAAATACGCTGTATGTTGTATATTTAAGTAATGTACATACTTATACTCGTAATGTACATACTTTTCACGACGTATATTTTAATGTCGAAAGGTAATCACATATACTTCTCTACAATAGACTTATTTAGTTTTACATAAAAAGGGGTAATATTTTAATTTTGAATTGCCTAAAACTAAAATCAGTTTCACGTTATTGTTACGAAATTTGTGTGCAATTTTTGACAAAAAGCGACACTAATGCAAAATGGTGCACAATAGAGCAAAAATAAAATTTGCTAGTTCTTTGTCACTGCCATTAAAAATTATATTAAATCTTTTATTAAAGGAAGGTTTCTTTATTCAAAAGTGAAAGTTTACTACAATTGTTCCAGTTCTGAAATCTGGGAATAGGAACTTAGTTACAAACTACAGACCACTTGCTAAATTAGCAAATATTGCTAAAGATTTTGAGCATATCGTGTATGAAAAAATATTTTTTAATTTGAAAAGAAATTTTACTCCTTCCCAGCATGGCTTTATTTCAGGTACACAGATTTTGCTAAATCGTTTAATCGCGTTCCGCATGATTTGCTACTACTAAAATTATGTAAAATTGGTTTCCACTCTCAAATGCTTAGATGGCATTATCAAATTAATAGACTTTGTATAGTCTCTTTTGTGGTCTGTGCTCTGATCCTTTTATTCCTGCTTCAGGTATTCTTCAAGGTAGTGTTTTAGGTCCGTTACTTTTTAATATTTCCACCACTATAAATGTCTTCTGTATGCTGATTACTTAAAGATTTTTAAACCTATTTTTGTGTTTGTGATTTAAAGGATTTGCAGGAAGATGTTGGTTGAGTTGTAGTCTGGTCTGAATTAAATTGTTTTCCATTTAATATTAAAAAATGCAGGCATTTGACTTTTTATAGATGCCGCCACACTATGAATACTTCTTATCTTACGAACGATCATTGGAATATCATTGGAATATGCACCTTTTATTTGGAGCCCTAATACCAGGATACACACACCTATGTCGTCTGGAAAAAGTTCAAATTAAGTTTCTAAAGTTTGTGTTTTTTTCTTTGTATTTTTCAACTCCTTTAACTTCTTATGAGCATAGATTTATATGAATTTCAATGAAATCCTTAGAAATCCTTATAAAAAATCTCTGTTTTCTTATACCTTCATGGAATTGTCAATAGTATTGACTGTGTTTAATAACTTGTCATTATAAAAATATCCGTATAAAAATATCCGTATAACTATATTATTAAAGCAAGTCTTTCTGTTCAAGGACTGAAGTACATAAAATATCACCCAACATAATATCGCTCGGATTATAAGGCAAAAATCTAATACTTTTACTAACGTTTTGGATTATTTTAGGTACGAATGACTGAACTTTTTTAGTGCAGGAAAAATAAAAACATTCATATTGAATTTTATTTAAGAGTCGTGTTTGTCTTTTATGTTTTTCAAACGACCACATTTATTTTTTGTAATTCTAATACGTTCTTTAATGCAAACATGAGAGGTTAACCACTTGTCAAACCTGAAGGAGGAAGATTTATTGATGATATTCAGGAAATTCACTCATATATACACCACCTAACCGATAACAACAGCACAGTTTTATTCTATAACAATATTTATTAAAATTCAGGATATTCTCTCGAATAAAAATCATTTGAAAAATCTGATTGATTATAAATTTAAATAATAAAAATCAAAATCTATAAACTTCAGTCTACAATTTTTTTATTATTTAATCGAAAATAAGTTTCATATATGTACATATGTGTGCACAAAAAACCACTTTAATCCCCAAGTGTCAGAGTTGTGGCATCTTGGCCATATCGACGATGTAACCTCAACTTAAAAAAATACAAATATATAGCAACAATTTTTCTACACCGACTACTGATTTTTAACATAAACTACAAAGCAATTCGCTTTGTTTTAATTTCTCTCAAATCCTACAATTGCATCACCTCACAAATCTTTGCATTAGTCTTAAGCTTCCAATAACAAAGAGGATAGAAAACTAACACCAGAGGAGATCTATGTTTCTATTTCTTCTTTAACAACCTCAAAATGCAATGCAAGCAGCAACTCTGCAATCGTATACCACAAGTTGCAGCATTAAAAGAGAACTAGCTCATTATATGGAACTGATAATTTGCTGCAAATTACATTTGTAGTTTTCTTTAGTGATAATTTGAAGGAAAAAAACCAGCACATAAGAAGTGGCAACAGCAAAAAAAATTCCGAGACATGGACATGCCAATATATTGGCAATATTTCTATGACCATATACAGACCAACAAAACCAATTCCAAGCAAATCGTCATCACCATCATCATCTGGCATTGTTGCTGCCCAGATTGCAAAGTGAATGCTTGATGCTCTACTTTTCTACTAAAGGCGCTGCTGCTACGATTTCTATTTTATTATTATTATTTTTTTTTTTCTTCCAATTTTCTATAAGTATATTATCATTTATTTTGATAGAAAATTGGTTGCTTTAGAAATATTTTAGAGAAGAAATAAGCAAAGCAACAACAAGAGTTCCATGGTAGGAAACGACACCAGACCATATTTTTTTTTATAAAACAGCAAACATCATCCAACACCATCACTTGCAACATAAACCAGCACCAGTATTTCAAAAACATATTGCCACCACAAAACATTCAACCATTCATACTAGTAACCAGTTCATTTACAGCTTCTATAAATTTTCTTTCAGTAATTTTCTAGTTTCAAATAAAATCCGCTCAAAAAGACCGCAAAATTGTCAACTAAAAGAGGGTATTGCAACATTTTACTTAAACATATAGAGCATGCAGAATTGACAAATGTAGTTTCGATTCCATTATTACGGGGAAAGTTCAATAGGAATAGTGAAAAGTTGTTACTGGAATGAAAATATAACTTTTTTAATTAGCGTTTCTTTAATGGCCTAAAGTTGTTATTGACCTTGTATAATTATTTAACTGATTGATTTATGTGAATTTTAGAAACGATGTTTTTCGTATGCAGCCTTGAAATTATTCCACTTTTGGAACATTAAACAATAGTTAAAAGTGTTGTTTATATTCATACTAAAAGGCTTAAAAATTTTCACGTAAGAATACTCATACCTTCCATATATTATTTTTAGAAAAATTATGCTAAATTTCCTAAAATTTAGTTTAATTAGTGAAAATATTTGCCTTATATCATCAACTAGTTTGAACTACCGCATATCTGTTTTTGAAAATTTATGATTCCAGTGCTAAAAGTCGCAAAATGTATTTTATGAATTGTGTACCCTTTTTTTAATCGCAGCAAGGATATGTATACTTTCAACGTATTCCTTATGAGAAATTTTATGTATGGGCTTCGGTAGCTTCTTTCTTTATGTGGTCTTAAAAAATCTATTTATCGCTTGAATTTCAAAAAATTTAATTCCCTTGCCATGGGATACCATGGTTCTCTGCTATATATATATATATATATATATATATATATATATATATATATATATATATATATATATATATATATATATATATATATATATATATATATAGTATATATATATTTATTTATTTATTTATTTATTTATTTTTTGGATTTTGGGGATTTTGTAAAATTCCGATACTGGAATCACAAATTTATCATATTATATGTATTTATATTAATTAATTAATAATTATAATAAATTTAAAACAACTTTTATTCTTTAAAAAATTTCTCATTACATAACGTGGCCTTACCGTGGTCTTACGACATTTCTACTACAATTTGTTTCATTTGGACTTATTGCAAAGATAATTAATTTAATTAACCCCTAAAAAATTAAAGATCCTTCACGAGGCGACAAGAGAACTCACAATCCTCACATTAAGAATAAATTGACATGCAGCAGCCTCCATTAGCCAATAAAACTTCTGACGCACCTAATTCCAAGGAAGGAAAATAATTTTCCGCAAACCGTTACCACTTTCACTATTGGCTCATTTACATTATACGTCTTAGTAATATAGATTATCTCATCTAACAGATTGAATTATCCACAGTTTTCCAAAATTTTTATTTTAAAATGCAACTTAGCCACCCTACATAAGCAATCACTTGTTAAGAGTTAAAAAAAGTTGATGAAAAACAAGCCATAAACTGCAAACAGCAAACAGCAGTAACATCAAAATGTACTTGCAACACCAAAACGATACATTCAAAAGGCACTCAACTCCTTTAGTAACTGTTAAGATGACTGTCAATTATTTTAGCTTAAAAATATTGAAAATATTGGTAGTGGTACTGCCATACTGGCAGTGATGACTTGTTGCCTTGTGTTAACACTTTCCGTTCGTAAATCATATGAAAGTTAATTTGAAAAATCAGCACAAACATTTACCATGAAATTTAAGCAGACATCCCACATGAAAACATCGACATACATATTCTTTTCATTTATTATTATAATTCATTATAATTATATCAGACAACACTATCAGCCACATTACATTGCAAAAAAAATAAATAAGTGTCCACTCAAAAAAGGATGTCTTTTAAATTATGCAGACAGGAGGCACTTTGCAAACTCAAACTCAACCAAGCAAATACTTGGTTGACCATATTGTACTTTCTGAAGCAGTTTTCCTTTTCTACTTCCTTTTTGTATACTTTTATTTATTACAAAATCATCTTATTAGTCTTAGGGGTTTCTTGTAGTTGTTGTATGGTGTTAACAACCCAATGACGTAGACACAACGTTGTCATAGACAGCAGGTCTGGGTAAAAAACAAAATAAAAAGAAAAATATTGTTATTGTATTATGTTTGTCGAAAAAATAATATCATCATCAGCAACAATGATTGCAATTTAAATTATCTATTGCCATCAGTGGTAAGCTTTTAGGTTTTTTTTTTTCAATTTACAGTTTCCAAAGTGGCGAAAAATGAACTCATCTCAATTAATCGTAAACAGCGGGAATGTAGGGCAATTTATGGAGCTCACTTTTAACTTTAAACTGTTTAAAAGACTGCGAAAGTAAAAACCTCAAAACAATTCCATGTCATTTTACTTTTTTACTAAGTAGACCAGTACTCATGGGTGACCCCCACTCGATATTCGGTTTTCAAGTTGATGATACCTGGGAGACGAAGTGCGCTCCTACAGGCCTTTTCCTTTACGGTAAGTAAAGTGAAGTCAAGGAATGTAATGAATAGCACCAGGAGCACATGTCGTACAGGTTTTCACAGCCCATCGAAATGCTAAGAAGGTGGTGGACCTTGTCAAGTTAAGCATTAGGTGTGACCCGTTCGATTCTACACGATGGATTTGAGGGCATGGATAACTCACGTGCAGGTGCTATGAACTGGCCACCGATATCGTGAGATTGGACCCCCTTAGACTTTTTCTTATGCGGTTTTTCTAAATCACAGGTCCATGCGAATAAGCCAAAAACCACAACGGCTCTCAAAGACAACACAATCAATGACATCGGTCAAGTTCAGTTTCATTAAGGCGCCAGACATTTTAAATGCGCGCCACCCAGTGAAACCGCGGCAGACATTTACACGATACTAAATAGATTTCATACATAATACCATCGACTGAATAAACAAATTTTATGAAAGACCCATTTATTTACTTATGATAATTTCAGTTGCACAATGACGCATATGTTATTGATTCATTTTAGGGAACTGCTTCAAACTCTCGCTTCGCTGTGCAAAAATCACCCCGTAGTAGTTCAAGTACTTTGCACATCCTTCATATTTTTATAAACAAATCGAATGATAAAATAATAACACATGGTGAAGGGCATCATTGAAAACGAAAAAAAAGTACCAGAATTATTATAGTGTTGGAGTGTTTGCTATGATTGCTCAAATGAAGTTACCATATCTCCCCTGTCTGACCATGCAGTTATTTAGTTGTTTAGGAACACATCCTGCTTTACTCTTTGCGAACAATGCAACCAGTAGCTCGTACTAAAATGATTGGATTTTATTGTCTCTTAAGTTTCTATTTTATTTTTCTCCCAATTGCCCCATTTCGAATCGAGTGCATTTTATTTCTTATTTTGATGCCAGAGTCGTTATAGTTTTGCCAGCAGTTTTTAATTATTATTGATCGCCTTTTTCTCTTTTATGAATAGAGTCGCTTGTAATTGACATTTTATAAAACAACAAAACAATTGTAAGAATATTTATAATGACTTTTATTAGTTCATATTAATTGTTTAAGTGAATGGGAAATAAAACTTATTTATCTTTTACACTTTGTGCAAAACTATTTTCAGTTGGTTACCGAAGTTTGTTTATTTGGAAGTGCAGGAAAGTAATTAAAAGAACTTCATTGTACACATAGATAATTAAGGAGTGGGTTGCATAGAATCATAGCATATCCTACACACTTTCTCGCTCTTCTAAGAAACAATAGAAAATTATCGGATAGTCTGAACCACAAATCTTACAGAGATAGACTTTGACGTAAGAACAATTTAAAAGTCAGCTGACTAAATATATCTAATTTGTAGGTACGAATAGAGGAACATTATTAAAATAAAACTCAAGAAATTTAAGTGAAAAATCATGTAGCAAGAACGACTAAAATCAATCAAATGATGAAGAATATAATAAATAACATAGTACACAAAATGCATTGTTTGTTGTGGCTTTAGCTCTTCATATGCCGACATTTCATTGGTCGCTAAAATTATGAAATGTCGGCATATGAAGAGCTAAAGCCACAACAAACAACACAAGAAAGAGAACACTATAGTAATTTCGTGAAATTTTCTATAGTAAGCTTCGTTCGCTTTCTTTGGACTAAACTTTTTGGATCTGGAAAAGTTCTAGATGGCTCTCAAGAGAAAGAATGTAGTAAAATTTAAAGGAATGATAATATAATACACGATCTTCAAGTCATTACAATTGGCATATGTACTCGAAGACTAGAATTACGAGTCACAAGCACTCCTAGGAAAAGTGGGGTTTTTACTCTGTCTCTCAACTGGGAAACCAATAATACAACTTACAGTTGCCAAAATAAGGAGTTCATAAAACGAATTTTTTTACTTTGTCATTAATATATTCGTGATAAATTTGACATATTTGACCATTTACAGCGTTTTTCATAAGAAAAATAAGAAGAACTGGATCGCTTCCAAGTTCAGTTGTAATCTGATATCATATTTATTAAGTGACAACTCGTCTGAGGTATGGTTGAGATGCATAATCGAGCCACTAGTATTTGCAAATTCTTTGGGACATTTTCTAAAATCAGTTGATTTGTTAAGATATTTTTTGTGGATCAGCTTAGTACCGATAAAAATATATACTCATCAAAAAAGATTTATCTTTCCATTTTCTATAAGAACATAATTTCGAATCGAACTGCTTTTCTGATGCCATCATTCATTGTCGCATATGTACTTTATTATGTCGGGTACTTGATTTTGACAAAATTTGCTCATATATATGAGAATTTCTATCGGCCTCATTACTATTATAACGTTTTACTAAAACAAAACGTAAACTTTTTTCGTGATGTATGAAAAGAGGACGGAAAGACAGGCAGATATACCGACAGCCACACATTTCATTTTGATTACGTTTTGAAGTTTCACAGTGTAACACGTCATTGTACGCGCAAACATGTTGATATGTAATAATATTTGACAAGATTTTATCTTCACACAAAAGCGGTCTTGGCCATATTAAGAGCAACAAGAAAGGGAAAAAGCAAAAAAAGATCAACTCCAACAAACAAGTACAACATAAACTGACAATGAGCAAGCAACTTAATTCGTCTTAAAGATCTTGCTGCCGCCGACATTATTTTTGCTACTACTACCATACGAATGAATACTTGAGAACGAATTAAAAATTAATTCGAGTTGTGCTGAAGCTTTTTCCTTAAGTTTTTAAGGAAACTTAAAACGCGCAACAAAAAACAAAGTTAAAAAAGTTTTTTTTAACCATTTAATCTCAATGTTTGCATCTTATTACACACTTTTTTGGGAGTTTAGCAAGTCATTTTGCGGTTTGTGTTACTTAAAGTTTTTTTCTTCTTCGTTTAGTGAAAAGTGGATGGTTATAAACGATAAGGTTTGTGCTCCACATAATGTATAGAATTGCAGTGGAACCTTTTCGAATTATGGGAACACGAGAACATAAGTATAACCAGTACGGTTTTAGCAAGAACCATCGCAAATTTAACAGATTTTGGTATATGACGACTGTCTGGCCTGGGGAATCTAATGAAAAGCAGCACCTAGCAGTTTGAAGTAACAAACGATTATTTAGATATCACCTTGATGGCTGCCTAGTGGATCCCGTGATACAAAACAAGCCTTTGAGCAGCAGTTATTAAAAAATTAATGTACAATAGAAGGTATTGATAAATTTTTCTTTATCTAGAGCCAATAATATACAGGCGTCGCGAACAACCTCCAGAGGCATTCGACAGAATTTTATAAATTTTTCATTCTGTATCCATGGGTGACTTCTATTCTACTCCCGTTGCTGTTTGCAATTTCTTAACCGTAATAGGACGCTTGATAATTAGTTTACAACTCCCATAACAATAAAACTGTGCACTGATATAATTTCTTTGTCCTGCCGTCGACTTTAATACCATTAGCGTTGAACTGGATGGAACTGTCTAATTTTCTATTTAACCAAAGAATTTTATTTATTTTTCGCATCAAAAATTCTGACATTAAATTTTGTGATTTTGACAAAAATGTTGGAGGATTTAAATTGAGTTTGAAATTTTTAAGTTCACAACTTTTTAAATTGTTTCATTTAATTATTTTATTATTTAATAAAAATGGGTAAAAAATCAGACTCAAGAAAGCTGTTGATGATGGTCAATCGATCATCTAAAACAGTATTTGTTGCTCAGTTCCCTTCTATAAGTAAAATTGTATACTCCCTACTTCTTTCTTCATATAAATAATCTGAAAAAATTATTGATCTGAATAAATTAAAGTTTCGAATTGTTGATCTTAATTGATTTGAAATTGACTTTCAGTTAAGCCAGTAGAGTTCAAAATACTACGTAAATAGTTAAAGTATAACTTGTTTAAATGTGGTGTTGCTTTAAAGAAAATCTTTTATTAATTTTAAACTAACTACCATAATAACTATCTTCTAACAGCACGGTATTTATAACACTGGAGCAATGCATCCAGTCCTACAAAAACCCGTACGTAGTTGCACCTCCACACCCAGGTGGTAAATTTTTTAAATGACAGACCATGCACGACATCCTTGCTGAGGAGCTGGTCTCTGGTCAGCCGTGGTTTGAGAACCTAAAATAATAATTTGGAGAATTCAATTCCCCCAACTTTATGCCCGGTGCTGCTCGAGTGGTTTGCAGCACCTCAATCCCGGACGAGCAACCGTAACCTATTTTACCTTTAAATTCTCATAGCCGTGCCCACTGCCCACTTCTTTAAGAGATTAGGTGGGATATCGACGACATTTTAGAGAATAATCACACAGTAGGCACAGCACCAAGCTACGAAAACGAGATACATAAAACATCCCTTCGGGGAACTTACTTCTAACAGCAAATTAAGAATAAGAAACTATTATATGTCAAAATACTTTCTTACTTAGCTGCGCCGGCATTTTTCCATCAGACGACGCCAAAATGTTTGCGATTAGTTTGAGATTTGATAGAAGTCCAACTGACAAGGGCAAGGGCTGTTTCTTTAATGTTATCATATTCATATTAATAGAATGCTTCTACATTTACGAAAAAGATAAGGCCAAGTTATGGCGAGTGTTTATTCATTTACATACAGATAGATTTTAGAAAAACAGCCGTATGTATGTAAAATCCCTTGGTTTGCTGTTGCAAAAATATAAGAAACAATTTGCCACAACAAAGAAAATCAATTTTTGTAGAGCAAAGACTTGTTCTATTCTTAAGATAATTTTATTTTAATAATTTTGGTTTGACTTTAATTTTTATAGTAGGAAATTTTAATATTTCAATTTCTCCAAATTGTTGGAAATGAACATCTAAACAACTGCAGATTG
This sequence comes from Germaria angustata, assembly GCA_963681545.1. Taxonomy (NCBI): domain Eukaryota; kingdom Metazoa; phylum Arthropoda; class Insecta; order Diptera; family Tachinidae; genus Germaria; species Germaria angustata. Next base: position 41,401,956 of record OY813000.1, on the reverse strand, counting down.
CCATTTTTGTTGTTTGATGCTCTAAAGTTAATTTAAAATTAATACAAGTCACATTTCTGAGCGGTATCTCTTCGAAAAAGCTGTTAAATGCTTAAAAGCTCTATAATGACCTGCTAACTAACAGTTTATTTGTTCATAACAATCTTCTATTCATCTGCTTACTTTAGAAAATTCGACTCTTAAACGCAATTAGTTCATCCTAGTTTCTGATACTACCTTTTGTGTTTCTATTATAAAAATATTTCCAACTTATTTATAAATAATATATAATTAAAATTCAAATATAAAATTAAAAATTAATGAGCGTATTATAATGAAATAGGATAGGAAACAATAAATATTTATAATAGTGGCTTTTCTCACCAAAATGGCAGTCTGCACAAAACTTTAGAAGCTTGAATATCCTGGTAAGAGTTTTCTGAACAAATCTCCATGTTTACTTCTTGCCACACCTTTCTAACAATTAAGTTTGTTTAATTAAAAGAAATATATAGTTTAAATTGCTTTCACGTATCCTTACAGCAACGTGTAACATGTAGTAATAAATATTTTAATGTTGACAATTTTAAGAAAACCAACAGAAACAAAAACGTTTTACATTCATTACAGGACTGACTGCACTCGTAGTACGAGATATTTATGTAAAACAACTTTTCATACAATCATAAATATTTGCATGAAGGAATTTATTTTGTTAATATTCGTACTTTTAAATACATTTAATACATCTTTTGTTTATATTTTGGTTAAAAGCAACAACCAAAAAAGATAAGGATTTTTTTGTGGCCGAGAGCACACACACAGGCAAATAAACCACGTACACACACATCGCATACACATAAAAAATAAAAATTCATGTAAAGCACGTAAAATCCACTGACGATTTATGTATGTACATGCATACCCCTCAGTATTTAAACAGGACTAAGAGTATAAATGATGTAAGAAAAAAATGATGCACTACCCGCGTTTGAGTATGAGTTTGTTCAGAAAATATTTCAGAAATGTTGTTGAAATGGCTGCTGCTGCTGATGCTCCTCTCGTTGATGATACATGAAGTTATATTTTTTATACGTCCTTTGCTTAGCAGTTTTTTCATTGCAACAAATTGAAATTTTTTGTTGTCAGCATAAATATTAAAACCCCGCTGAGTTAATCATATCGTAACAATTAATCATCTCTACTTTTTGCAGCTTAAATTTCGTATATAAAAAACGAGGAGAATGTACGGCTATTGTGAATGTTACTGGAAGCTTTTGTAGAGTTTGTATTTCATTATTTGACTTTCATCCAAGATATGGATGAGTTGATTAATAATAGGCGTTTTCTTTGCGATTTACAAATGAAATGAGCGAAATTATGAGTGTTCTACTTTTAACAGACAATAGATTGTTATTAAGGACTTTCAATGAAATTAATTAAAGGTTATAAAAAATAGATATTAAGCAGATAAGCAGTAGACAAACTCTGGACTCTTAATACAAAAATTCATTTCTACTTTTAAACAGGCAACAGATTTTTATCAAGGATTTCCCATGCAATTAATTAAAGATTGTAACAACTATATATTAAGCAGATAAATAGTAGATAAATTCTGGACTCTTAATTCGGTTTCACATTCTTCACCAACAGCCATACGCTAACGTATTAAAGTCTCACCAGACTACGGCTCAAAAACTGCTGCCAAGAAATTGCACTAAGATTTCTATGGACGCTTTAATTCAGACGGTAAACACTTTTACAGCAAAGATGAGCAGTATCATGCAGGAAATGTTGAAAATGGAGTCTTAAATTACTAAAGGTTGCACTAAAAAATCATGGACTTAAAAATGGATTTCTAGAACGCATCACAAAAATTAACTTGAATATTTTCTTTTGAAGTTAAGTTGATGAAATGCTAATCTCTAGTACTCATCTGACATCTCGAAGCTTTTTAAAATTAATTGATATATTATATATGAGACCCAAGACCCTCGAGATGGAGCTTATGGTGGGTTGGTAAGCAATACTTTTAAAAATCAAGAGAATCAAGCATCATTTATTGGGTTACCTTCGTAAAGAATGCCACTGAAAGTTTCCATCAGAAACTGGTGATGTCATCCATTTATTGCCTTTCAAATTGCTGGGAAAAGTGTTTGAAAATTTTACGTACATATTGTGTCAGCCGTGGCGGCCTCATGGCCGATATGATATTCAAACATTAATGGCATAACATTATTTTTCCAATTAAGTCAATTTCAATGATATAAGTATTATTTTCCTTTTTATTTTTTATTTAATTTTTTGGATTTAATTTACTTGTAATACACAGAATCAAAAATTTTAGAATAATAAATTTTGACGTTTTCTTAAATATCTGCATTATTTATCCCCTTTCTAAGCGAAAAAATTAAAAATTTAATGCTCTTTAATAGGCGCAAACTTATTAGGAAGGAGCACGAAACTCTGTAAAGGAGTTACATTTTTTAAATTAAATAAATAAATAGATTTCTTTTTAATTTATCACAAAAAATTTATCACGCTAACTACAGCCACATTATTTCCTATCATTTCTTAAGAGTGATTTCCGCAATAACAAATAAAAATAACAAAAGTCTCGACAAATAAACGAATTGAAGCGTACAATAGATCCATTTCTATGCAAAAACGTAATAAAAATTGGTGTTAGAATTAAATTTTTATGGTTATTTAAGTATATACGGAATAAATTTATCTGAAAAAAAAAACAAGAATGAAAAACAAGCGAAATATTTAAATAAATCTTCTGCAATGTAAATAAGAGCACAATACCCCCTACAGAAATGGTTTTTTTTTTTTTTCTATAAAATTTGTAGCTTAAAACACACACAAGCCCGAGAAATAGTTATAAAAAAGAAGAAAATAATATGCAAATTTAAATGGGAACATCCGTTTACTATTAGTCTTAGTCACAAATGACAAAAACCAACCCTTATGGTTGCAGCATTGAAGCACACAAACTTCCTCCATTTAGGACTTTTAAGCCGTCAATGTCGTCCATCGTTTATCTATGTTTTTGCATGCATTCTTCTTTTTTTTCCTGTTTGATTCAATCATTACAGGGAATACTATCTAGCAGAAGAAAAAATGCTAGTACTCGTACATTTATTCCTGTTGGATGTGATGATTAAGCACCAGTCGCACTGTAATTGCCCCTATAGTGGATGCAGTATATTTTTTTGCTTTTCTGTGTATTTTTCCCTCCCAAGCGATGTGACAATTTAAACGAAGTGGTCAACCCAGCAGTTGCTTCTACATATACAAACTCAGACAATTTCTATATGTAATCGTATTCCCATTGACTTGATCGTTGCATTGTGGAAATTTTTTTATGATGGTTTTATAATTACACTGTCATATTTTTTATATCCTACATCTGCAGTGATGACACATTTCTCAATAATAAGGTACAGTGAGTGTGTAGAAGTGCCAAATATTTCTAGAAATACACAGTGGATAAAAAATAAAAAATTTCTACCTGGACACGCAAAACAAATCGAAGGTCTTGAACCCTAACACTATATTAATATTATAAAATGAAATGATGTTGTCATATATGATCATAATATCGTTCAAAAATTTTCTTATTTATTCTCATTTTAATGGAAGTACAAGTATTTGATTGAAAAATATGATTTTTTTCACCAGTAATGGAATCGAGCAGGTCAATAATTCCGTGACTTTTTGAATTTCCCGCCTCTTAACTAAAAAGGCAACACTGCTCCAGTCAATTGAATCCTGTCCAAATTTGAACAAGTTGCTTTATTTACTTTGTGTTTGACAGCCACTGATAGCAGACAATCGTGCGATTTGAGGAGAAAATTGTAAAAAATGATTTTCGCGTGCTCATTAAGCATTATTTCTTGCGGATGGAAACCATCAGTCAAACCAAGGTTAAGCTTGATAAAAACTAAAGGCATTCCACACCACCAATCTGAGTGGTAATAAAGTTGTTTACTGACTTTCGTTATGGCCGCAAAAACACGAAAGGTGCTGAAAGTTCTGGATTCCCAGTTGAGGTTTCTGCGGTTGAAACAATTGAACAAATTCACGACATAAATGGAATGGTGTCCATGATTAAATTCTTCTCTCAACGAAAAGTGATTACATGTTGAGTTGCATCTGAAAAGTTTTAGGGCTTCATTGTAATTTTTCAGAGTTGTTTACTTAATGGCACTTTTAGAATCACGATGGGAACTTGTATCAAAAAGCTGACTAAGCTTTCCTACATCGATTTAAAACATCGAGTATGTTTTACGATATTCAGACATCTTATGACAAAAAAGGCTACGAATAAACTTAAACCTGCAAAACATTTTTTTGTGATTAGATGTTTCCTTTAGTGGTGGACGACAGACAGCTGCAGTAATTGCCATTTAATTTAAATTTTTCTTTTTTCTCCTTTCATTTTTGTAGGCTTTAGCTACTATTTAAGTACTTGTAGTTGCATTTTTATTACGATTCGTATTTAAAGAGTGAATAAACTTTATAGTTTCGCTGTTTGAAGTTTTAGTCCAACAACAGGAAAACATCATTTACACGCTTGATGACTTACGGATGGCAAAAACTATTTAGTAGCATGCACTAAATGACTCTTTTTATGATTTGCAAAAGAATGAAAAAATAACTCGAACTAAAATCACTAATAAAAATTTAAAAGGTGCCAGGGCAGTGTCTGGGCAAAGTTCTTCACTTACGCTGGCAAAGTAACACTTGGAATTTAGTTGTGTCAATAACTTTGTAATTAGTTCAATTTCCGGAATTAATATTTGAAGTGCCAAAGAGTTTATAACAAGGGTTAAAGTTTTTACATAAATTCATTTCTGTAGAGAAATAAATGAATTTAATTAAAATGTGGTACATTAGATGGAAACAAGCCAAATAGGGCTGTTCAAGAAATACTGCAAAACTGTTGTACATTGAATCTGACTAAAAAATAAACTTTTCTGATAACGTTTATTTTTGTATCGGCGGCTATATCAACAAACGAAATTGCCGCACTTGGGGATCGGAAGCCGAAGCATCTACAGAAGGTAACAAATATGTCAATGATTTTACGTCAGTACCTGTCGAAAACTTAACCTGACGGTGCTCTTCGCACTGGGTGAATATGCCATTCACCACAGTCCCCGTCGTCCCTTCCAGAGGCACATACAGAGTGCGGTTCTACATATGCCCCTAATAGGGACGACATGGTAGCAAATTCTGTACAGGCTGCAGAACCATGTACAGACACCTTGCTAAAGTGCTGGAGCTATCTCCTACCACCCCAATGGCCCAGTAGTAAGATACCCCCTATCTTAATGGGCACTCACCAACCGCAACCACCAGGGCAGCTCTATCGAATAGCAACAGCACATAGAAATATATGGCCTGAAGAGAGCATCTACAACCGGTCACTAGCACCATATTGCAGACACACTCATCCGAACCATAACTTTTCCCGCGAATCTTTGGGTTTTAACCACAGCCTCCACGTGATCCCCGAAGGGACCTCACCAATAACCAGTCTAGGACACGTCCTAGGGGCTACTCGTTCCCGTGGTACCAGATAGGAACTCTGGTCGGCCTTGTGTTAAAAACACCTCCGATTTTAGGTCCCGTGCAAACCTGAGGTATCTATCGGTAGCACCTCTACCCAGACAAGCACAGGCAAAGCTACTTTCTTAATTACTTATATGCACGCCCGTTGCAGGGATTGGGTAGTGACATACTAAGTTCTACGGGTAACTGGCCAAGGGTCAAGGTCTGGAAAGATCATGTTACCCATCGAGCGAACCCACTTTTACCTTTAATTTACTTGCATGCGGGGGCTACAGAAAGTAACAGTTTGGTGTGGATTTTGGATTGGTGGCATAATTTATCGAAAATGTTGCTGGAAACATAATATCAGTCAACGCTGAATGCCACAGCGCCGGACTTTTTATTGGCTGAAATCGGAGATATGAAAATATAAAATATTTCCTTTCAGCAGAGTGATGAACCATACAGATCATTATAGATAATTTTTTTAAAAAGATACTTGTTCTTGGACCACTCGATGGGTTAAAGTTACGTTAAGTAAGGATTTTCGTAAGCCAAGTTGGGAACGATTAACTGAGTGACAGATTCGGGATTGATTTTAAGCCAAAACACAGAACTAGGTTCAAAGAAAAAATGAACTTGATTTACAGCCTCGGGCTAGATTTTTTTGTAATCCAAGTGATACCAGTTGGGATGATTTTCTTTTCTATTTCAATCATGGAACAGAAATTTGAACAAAAATTTTTAATATTTATATTCTTATATGATTTGTTTTATCTGTTTATATTTGATTTTTAATTTTTCTTTTTCTGATATCTATCTTGAACACAGGCTACCCCATTCATCGCATGTCCATGATACAACAAACTGAGACTTTTCGTTGTTGATTTCAGAATTCCCGGATAGTAGATATAGATGCATTCATATTTGAGCTGTTAAGAAAGACTTTTATTATAAATAAGAAGAAGAAAACTTGAGTTTAGAACGAGTCTCTCCTTTCTGTGTACATATTTGTCCATGGGCAGACAATTTTTGGTTGTCATTTATGAATATGAAATATATAAACCCCATTTATGGAAAAGCTCATGAATTTCCAAATCCTGCTTAAAAAAAGATACCAGATAATTCCCTAATAAAATGAAATATCTTGGGGTCTCTTTTGGCAACGAAGCCATTACTACAGTTTAATTTGCCAGTTTTAGCCAAGAATTATCTTCTGCCTCTTTAACATTAAATAATGCATAATATGGCCGTTTCAAATTCAACGAGGTTCGCTCTTATAGAAACTTCTTTGCAAAAAGTAATTTCTGTAACAAAAATAATCTAAAGGTAACTGATAGTCGAGACAAATGCAAGACTGGCACAATAAACTTTCCAACACCAATTTCAACTAATTGCATCACGTAGTCCAGAACAAGAAGTACAAAAACCAAAGCAAATATTAAGTCTCTGATAAAAAACGTATTGGAAAAAATAAAAATTTTACGTCAAAGCAATGATTTCCTCATTATTATTAAGGCCATGATTTTTAATCGATTTTCTTGTCTTATTTTCTTTCGTTTCTTTTTTTGCGCTACAATCGGTGCAAAAACAAAACTATTATTTTAATCTGTAACGGTTTTTTAATTGTGTTTTTTTTCTGCTAATTTGAATGTGGCATTTATATTTTTTTTTTTTTCATGTGATGGAAAAGTGGCAAAACTGCTTTAAATCTCAAGTATTTAAGTATTGAGATTCAAATGTAACTGTCTATAGGCAGTTTGTCGATATGTCCTCTAAGTCGAATGTGTGTGTGTGTGTGAAAAATATCTTTTAGCCGTTTTGTTGAAATTCTTGCGTTTTCTATCTACAATCAGCCATGAGTGGTGCATGGTTCCATTCATGCTGCCATCAATCTAAATGGCGTCAGATGCTGAAACGATTTTTTTACTTTATTTCTATTTCATCTTCCTGTTGGTTTTCTTTTATATGGTTTAAGGCTTATTCCTTGCCATTTATGTAACAACAACACTGCTTTTATTGTACAAAAGGCTGACTAGTGGATGGCGTTTTTGCTTTTTGATTCTCTCAAAATATTGACAATCGCCCAACAGATATTACAATAAGTTATTACACATTTTAAAATGGAGGTTATATTTGTTAAATTGTTCAAATCTTAGACTAGATTTACTGTTAATAATAGTATTTAGTTAAAAGGAAAGGTTTTCCGCGTTTGCTCTACTTCAGTAAAATGAATTTACATGATGTATATTTAAGACATGGAATGGGAATTATGCGGACATTCAGTCTTGTTCTGAAACTACGAACAATTTCAGAATTACGTTAGTGATTTTATAGTGTTCTGTAAATCATACGATTCACGAGATGCCGAACGTTCTGGACGCCCAATTGAGGTCTCTACACCCGAAACAAGAATTCACGATATGGTGTTGGCCGATCGTACATTGAAAGTGTAAGAGATTGTGGAAGCTATAGGCATACCACATGGCGCATGGATGCGCGCAGTATAATTACCATTGACTGCCTTTGAAAGGGTAAAATAATCAATGGGGAATATTATGCCAAGTTGCTGCGACGATTTTATAAGGATTCAAAAAAAAAATTTTAAAGGCTGCACACAAATGCAATTTCCAATAGCAAAATGCCATCAGTTAGGCTATGAGTTGCTCCCTCACACAAGCTTTTCTACAGATTTGATCTCTATTGACTATTTCTCGTTTCTAGAAGTGAAGAAATGGCTCGGCGGAACAATATTGATAAAAATCATCTCACAAACGAATATTTATTTTGATAATCTCGGCAAATATTATTTTTTGGAAGGAAAAAAATTCTAGAACCGTTGGACAAAGTGTACAGAGCTCAATGTAGTTGCAAAACATAGTGTGACGATCACTGACCTTTATGCTTTAGTGTCACAAAATTTATCAAACAAAATTTCTAAATATTGGTCATTATAAACTTTCTGAACATATTTAATTACGTATCGTTTAATCTAATTAGTTCAATTCAATATATTAACGATATTTTACATGACTCTAACATAAGAGTATTACGACCTGGTAGGTTAGGTTAGGTTAGGTTGATTGGAGGGGTGTGATAGCCAATGTCATACGACATACACTTAAGCCAGTGAAGGCTTGTTGTGTGCTCCCTTTAATTATCAAACACAACTGCCAGAGTTCTACGGCAGGATTCGAACATGGGACCTTCGCACTACGAGTCTAGTACACTACCTACTAGTCTACGAAGATCAGTCACGACCCTGGTAACTGCAGGTAAATTTTCGAAGAAAGCAAATCAGCTGGGGACTGAAGAAGAAGGAAATCACGAACAAAACTAATATGTTTATTTACAATGGGCGATATAAGTTTATAAACTTCAAGATTATTTTGTGCAAAAAAACATAATATTATTACAACAATAAATACAGAACACTTCATATAAAACATGAATTTTGATTAAGTTCAAAACGAAATGTTACTGAAATACAACAAATCGCAACAACTTTTATATAAAAAACACCTCTTCAATGATTTGAAATCAATTTGGTGAGATTTGATTTTCAGAACATGCCTGATGCTTTACTGTGAAAGCTCGCAGAAGCCGGCACTACAGCCAGCTTCAATGAAATTTGTGTCCTTCAGGATGTGATGTCCCTTAACAAAAATGAAAGCAAAAAATTTTTTTGGTTATTTGGTCCAGGGAAGAATTTTCTAAATTAAAATGCCCAAATATAGGAATTTTGTACGGATACAATGAACCTTTTTTATAAGACATTTGAGATCTATATTTTTCACTCTTTTTTTAATTTCTACTGCCATACGCTCTGTCCAACCGAAATGATTCCAACTCCAATTGAAAGAATATTTAAGAACAATTTTCTACCTTTCCAACAATCTTCCTTTTACTTCATTTTTAAAAGAACTCAAAAAGCAACTTAAAATCAACTAAAAACTTATTAACTTGTTCGAATTGTTATACTCAAGCAAATATTATTAGCCCTCAACTGTGGCATCTCCTCATTGAAATGCAACATTTAGTTCAACAACTTTTATACTGCACTAAATATTCGCCAATTAGATGCCACACACTTTTTTGTCTACATTTTGCTTAACTTGTCTTAAATTAAACTAAAATTCTTTATTACCACCACAAATTACGCAAAAAGTTAAACAAAAAGAAAGAAACAAAACAAAGTGCAACATAAAATAAATCTCATATTAAAATGTAAGAAAAATTACCGCTTTTAACATTTTAAGCGATGTCGACATTCAAGATCATTTGGAAAGTTTTCCGTCTTTAATTAAACAACATTCTTCTTCTGGTGGATGCAACACATATACATCGAATGCAACTTCAATGTCTTAAAGTACGCTGTAATATTGTTACAATTTAATTATAATGTTGTAAGCAAACTATAGAGCACCAATTTTGCACAGTGGTTACGATAGCAGAATAAAAGGTGATAAATTAAAAATCTATGAGCTTTAAAATTTATTTAATTTATGATAAAAGATCTAAGAAAACAAATCGTTATGGTGAGATTAAGATTGGTTATCTTGTGTGCGAAAAACCATTAGGGCCTTATAACTATCAGAAATGATAGTTATAAGAGTTTTTCGGTTCATGAATTTTGTCTAAAAGAAATTAAGCCTGACACGCGGCTGTACGAAAGTAATGCCACAAAAGATAGTGATCTGATTCCCAAAACTGTTCAATGTATGAGCAGCTGCTATTCATAGAAACAACTGATGTTGATGTTTTATGAAATTAAAAAAAAATCATTTCATTTTATATTTATAATAGCCAGACAACACACTGACTAATTTTGAAGTGGATCACCAGTTAGACAAATTCACTTACGGATTCACTTGCCCAGAAATAATAATAATTAATAAGCAAAGAATTTAAGGTACATGTGTAAGTGCCTGTAGAGCACCCTTTACAAAGGCCACAGTAGCGGTCGTTAAATAATAAGTTGGACTCTGCGTACTTCACATATCATATTTTCCATTACTCTGGAAACTGCAGAGCAAATTGCAATTGGGCGATAGTTTTCAGTCTACCAATACAATGGAAATTCGCTAGCATGTAAAACTGGCAAGAATGGAAAATATGTTTGTAAGTAAATGAAAATTTTATTCACTATGAAAAAATCATGTTTCATTTTTATTTAAAAACAACGAAATGACATTCGAACTAATCGTCTGCAAGCTTTAAATTAAATATTTTTACACCTTTCCGTTTATCTTTAGCCCCCTGTAGAGTGTTCAGACTTTACATATTGTTGCGGAGGGTCAGACAGACTGTCTAGGCGTCACCTAGGATGAGACCGGTGGCAGCAGTTTTTTTTATTTGTTCTGTAGCAGGCTGTGTAGTTTGGTTAGACTACAGAATAACTTTCAAGTGCGGTATGTGAAGGAATAGTGATTATGACGTTATTGGAAGAAGAATACGGTTTTATCTACAGTCTGTTTAGAGGGTAGGAACAGCTGAGCGTATAGGGGTGCCAGACCAATTGAAGATAATACTGTAGAGTTTTGCAGTAATTTGAATTTTTGTTGTAGAGGCGGGAGCTGAAAAAGGATAGTAACGAGATAGGAACAGCAAAAAGGATAGGTTGATGGAAGGGTCATATAGTTGATCGTAGTGATCGGTATGTGGCCAGCCATCTTTTTTTTTCATATGGAATGGTAGAGGGCTAGCGGTCCTATATAAGGAGGCAGATCCCGTGATAAGAGGATAAAAAGATTCGATTTCATAGAACAAACTTAGAATTACGGAACGGTTACTGCTCGCTTTAAAAAAAAAAAAAACACACAAAAAGAAAATAAAAACAAATTTTGTGAAAAAGTTTTACTTAAAAAAAAAAGAAGTACTAGGCCAGTAAAGCGAACGATCGTTATATAAAAAAAAATAAAAACTAGAATATAAAAAAAAGGAAAATAAAATAAAATAAACTATAAAAGTGTAATTGATTTTTTTTTATGCTATAATAAAAAAAAAAAACGGAAAGAAACCAGAATACCCATCTTCAGCTACATCGAGAGAACCGTGCAGGCACACAAAATAAGCAAAATTAAAGAAAGAAAAGGAAGAAAGCCTGGACTCCTGGACTGTCGCATTAATTTTGGAAACTGATGCTGTACCCGAGGCAAGAATAAAAAAAAAAAAACTGATGTTAAAGAACCGCTTTTTACCCCGATCCCGATGAAGAAACCCTGTAAATCCAGGTAATATAGATTTAATACAATTGATTTATGAGGGAGGCAGAATCGCCGACAGCATGACCAAGAGTCGCTAATCATCAAGAAAATATCCACCCTAAATCTATCTATCTATCTGTTAGTATCAGAAAACATTATTTTTTTTTTTTTTGGCCCATATAAGACTAATTGCCTAGAGATTTAAAGATTTAAAGCAAACTCCGAGTACAAATGTAGAAAAAAAAAGTAAAGAAATAAAAACCTATATGTTCATGTACTAATAAATAAAAACCTATATGTTCACGTACTAATAAAAGAGGATTTTTTGTTTTGTATCACGTAAAATTAAAAAGAAAAAAACCTATATATTTATGTACTAAGAAAAGAAAGTTGTTTTTTTTATGTTTAGTATCGTGTAAAGAAAAGAAAAGGGAAACATAAAGAAGCTCTAATTTCAAGTTTAGTAATTTTATCCTTGTAAAAAAAATTTCTATTCGAGAGGAGATCCTTCTTACAACGTATTCTGTTGTTTGGTAATAACATTAACGCGAAAATATTGTGAGGTGAAGTGATAGGTTTTAGGGAGCTCCTTCAAATCTTGTCGTAACAATAAAAGAACGGAAATACTAATTGACATTCGGAATAGATAACAACAGGGTAAATTGTGTTGGTAATTGGATAAATGCAGTACTTTTTTTTTTTTGTAGGAATCTTGTCGAATAAAATTTTTTTTTAATAATGAATGTATGTATGTATTAGAAAATTTTAAATTTGTATAAATGCGTTTCATATAAAATTTTTATCGCCAAATCTATTTTATACTTAATTTTTCTTTATCTTTTACGTCAGCAAATATTCTAAATGTTACCCATAACTGTAAATACCAATATCTATAAATATATAACATTAGGTTAAGTAAAACTTAAATAAATGCATGTATAAATCAAAAAACCGAAAAAAATAAGAACCATGTCTGGCTAAGAAATTCTGTGTACAGGGATGATGCTTGAATACGGGCGGTGAACAAAAAAAAAAGAGGGGTAAAGTATACGGGGTCACCACAGAATAGTGGACACACTGGTGACCATGGTTGGGAGGGCGACTGGAGCAAACATCTCGCTCCCTCTTCAAGATGTGTGTATGAGCGTGTATTGGATAGAGTAAGGAATGAGGTTTGAATATTAATTATTTTTTTTTATTGTTAAGATTCACAAGGCCACGATGATGGGAGGGATTCACACCCAATGAGATTCCGTGGGACAGTTAGCCGGTGTCCGAGTCATCGTGGTGCAATATGGCGCCAAAGGCATAGCATAACAATAGGGCGCCCTAGTGAATCACGTAACAATATTATCCTAAATAGATTTTTAGGAATTAAAAAAAAAATCGCCTTTCTTCTGGAAATATCACAATATCCTTTATTTACCATCTAGTTACTTCACTGTACCATCTTTTTCACAAATATATCAGCTTGCATCAGCTCCAGCAACGGCAACCGCATCGTCATCATCGTCAACAACCAACATCAACAGATGCGACATTAGAAACAACAATCATTTATCAGATAAAAACTAAACAACAATCTCACAAACATTTATTGTACTTTTCCTTACGAACTCGCATTCATCACACTCGTATGGAAAAACAAATAAGTGTGAGAAAATTACAATAAAAAACAGTAACAACAGCACAGCTTCATTTAATGTGAATTATGCAGAAATTAAAGACGACTCCGACTGGGCTGACGGAAGTACAATCAAAGCATTTTCTGCTTTAAATAAAGGAAAATGAGAAACAAATCTCCCAGGGTCTCTAATTTACTTACACGACTGGAGTAAATAGAAACAAATAATGTTCAAAGTGACAATAATGTGATACTCAGTCATTTATTTGTTTGTTTGTTTACAAACAGATTAAGTTTTAAGTGCAACAGAGTGAAATGAAATTCAAACGCGGGCTATGGAATATAGACCCTTCTGAAGTGATGAAATGATATGTGAAGCAATTAATATTTTTTGACAGAATTAACAAAATATATTGAGCAAATAAAGAAGTTAAGGAAGTATTAGACACAATTGGTAGTGATTAAAAGTTTAATCACTTCTGAAATTCTTGCGACTAAACTTTTAAAAAAGTTACTCTGATATAAATATTTTGCTCTTTTATATAGATTATATTTCTAAATACTAGCAGCCATCTAGTAAGTGATGAAATAAACCGAAACATGAACGCTCATGATGATGGTATGGCGACCACCGAAAGCACTGCTTTTCCGATCTGCTAATGTAAAGTTGATTTCTTCTTCTTCAAAAAACGAGATAATTTACGAATTATTAATCTTAATTGCCGAATTCGGCTCGGCATTCACATTGATCGTCACTTAAAACTACACTGATGCAAATAAAAATAAGTGGCTTATGGGGAGAAATTCGACACTAAGCTTAGATTCTAAAACCAATATGGTGCTATGGAATTCAGTTGAAGAGCACCGCGTCAGCGACCAATATAGAAAAAATTCAAAGGCGCCAGAACAAAATCCTCCGTATGATTACAGCCACTCCCTAGTATATCAAAAATTCGCGCATTCATCATGATGTAGACGTTCATTTGGTGAAGACTAGGTCTAGTAGTTTTCTAGACCTACTATGGTTATGTATTTTTGAAAATTTTATACATAAGTAAATTTTTTTTGAACTCTCATATTGTATTATGAAGTTTTTATAAATACTGTTCAAAAAGTTTGAATTATACTCATGAGTTGGTTATCACCACCGAAATATCGGACTTATAGAAAGTTATATAAATATTCCTTTTATATGTCCACAAAAATACTACTGATCTGTAATGGGAGTCCAACTAATTTGTTGGATTTGGTAAGAAGAAGAACACTGAAGATGGTACATAGCCGAAACCAATAAATTTACAAACGAAATTTGACTTGAGCATAATAAGAACACTCACTGATACTCCAACATGCCATAAATTGGTCTATGTATAAGTAATTATATAGTCTTCTTTTTCGAGCATATTATTCAGATGCATTCCTTTTTGCATTATTTGGATATGGAAACAATTCATATAAAAATTCATAAATTCCCATTGAAATTACTCATCCATTGAAATTACACATCCGTGCTTTTATTTCTATCAACGAAAAACTAAAATAATTTTCTTCTTTTTGGTGGTGGGAAACAGAAGGGGAGAAAAAGTCTTGTTGTGAATATTTTATTGGTTCTCTGTGTTTGACGAGCGTTTATTAAGTGGTTGCATGGTACATTTGGTTGTGATCCACTTAAAATCAATTTTAGAAAATCGCATTTAACTGCACTTGAGGCATTAAACACTAGATATTTTTATCGCAATATATAACATTCACTTTGATAAGCAAAAATGTTTTCATTCGTACTTGAAATTAATATAAAACTCTATAAATTTTTTTCTTTATTTCTCAAGATTATGTCAAAGTTGATTCGATGACATACAACGGAACTTGCGTACTCGTTGTCGACAACATTAACTACTTTTTGACATGTCCTATTATGTAGTATTAGTATAGTATTCAAATGTTGTCGACAAAGTTGCTACATGGGTGCCAATAGTTCGCTTTTGGCTTGACGTGAAATTGACAACATAATATAAAGGTGTTTTTTGTTTTGTTTGTTACCTTGGGAATGAAACTAAGGCCTTATTTTTAACAAAACTTTATATGATTAGAGGCAATAAGCCTCGTTACAAAGTTATTAGCAACTAAAATCTTCCTTATTAGTTTGTTATACGAAAATGGCAAATTTCCAAGCAAACATCAGTCACCAACAGCTATGATATTATTATTACATTTTATTGTTTGTTGTTGGCTTAGCTGATTATATGCCTTCTTTGCACACATGATTTGGCTAAAGGGTACTGATGATTTGGTTAGGGCCAATGAAATGCAAGCTTATACTCAGCTAAGCCAACAACAAACAATAAAATGTTAAATAGTTATTTTGGAGAATATCTGGAATAAAAAGTTCGATAAATATTATTAAATTTTTTTTTGAATATTATCAATAGTAGATGTAAGACCCATTACAGGAAATACCTATTGTACGGCTGAAGAATAAATTTTCCTTGTAATGCAAAGTATAATAATGATATCCCTTCACTGCACATATCGCCAATATATGCAATATTTGCCATTAAGATCTAAATTTATATAATGGTTGTGCCACTGGATGCACTCAATGCATCTAACACCATCTCTGCCAGTCAGTGTCACACACATGCCGCAATTCTTGTCCATGTACATGAACCATGCAGACAACACTTGCAAGGTTAGAGTTGTCCGGCTTATAACGCACATGGTGATAGTCTTGTACTGTTGTACTAGAGGGGACCAGTTGCTTTCAAGTGATAGACTGCAATTGATAACCTAGTGGGCTTCCCTAATAACCAGTCTATGACTTTGGTGAGCCGCAAATAAAAATAATCCAATTTCGACCCATTTCTAGTCACAGAATTCCACTCCCTGATGGAATCTCTTGCGAGTATCTTGATGAGTATCTGTTTCATAGGAGTATCTATGCATATGACCCTTGCCAGGGAACTTGTATAGTTTTTGAGCCACTGCAGCATGTGCTACATTTTGGGAATTCATGTCTGACCCTCAGCATTTATATAAAGTTTCACAATATCCAAATGAGAACTATACCATGAAGTAGAATGTGCGGAGCATATGATATGTAATCAATATCGATATAAATGTATATACATGTTTGATGAATAGCTCTTGACTTAATTGAATGGTTCTCGTAACCATACATTGTTGGTTATAATACATATAAATGCCAGCTGATTGATCAATACACTTTTATATGGGGGTTGCCATTAACCTAATGTCGTTTTTATTTCTGAAAATATAATTGTACCAGAAGCAAAACATGTTGCACAGTTACCACGTTTTATATGCAACTTATTACATAAGATATGCTACTTTTGCACTATCTATATTTGTTTTAGAACAGAGCAAAAACATGCAGGGGGAGTGAAATACATGTAACGTCTTCATCAGAAATAAAACGCCACATACATGTGAATCCATGTGTCGCGAGCTATTTATTCTTGATTGGACATTTTGTCAATTTATTATGAAAATTTACTCTAATTTATATACGAGAATATATTTAATATACGCTAGAATTAAATTCTACTTATATATACGATGTATGTATAATGTCTTTAATTCCGGTAGGAGTTAAAAAATTGGTGTTACGAAAAGGTTTAACAGGTTTATAATTTCAAAGAGGAGTATGACCAGTTTGCAGCGGGTATTTTCAATCCCCTTTTCTCAAGAGACTATATAGATGCATAAACATCCAACAATATTTTAGACAAAAGTCTACGCCATCCCCTACTGTACCAGGGAGTACTTGATATAAACTATGGGTATTAGAATCTATCTGGTATAGGATTGTCAAACAGCTCAAAAGGTCCCTTTCCTGTCGTCTCTGATTGGACATATACAGGTAAAGTGTTTTACTTACAAAAGACAATAAAACTTAATACATATGATAGTGATCTTTATCGCTAACGTAATGGTATACAAGACTATGTGGTCTCATATATCCATAAATTTTATATAAAAAATAAGAATATCAGTCAAAGCATATTCAGCGAAATCCCTGACAATTTCTCGAAGCGTGAGCTCTATGCTCAATGCTGCTTCTAAACGAGAGCTTAATAAAACTGCGTGAGTCGGAGGTGCAATTTCTAGGCTTTGGGGGTACCCTACCAAGGATACCAAAATTACAACATTTATCAAAACTGCTTTAATGACCTTAAAACATTTTTAGTTGTTAAGCGATTTCCCTTGAACAAGATCTTGTGGTTGGTTATATTAAATTTAAATTTTATCAAATATATTTTTATCCCAATTTATCAAACAACTTTTGTTAAACACACTCTTACATTCAGTATTGTGTCAATTTATTCCTTAATCGCGAAAAGAAAAAACTTTATATTTCTTTCATTGAGTTGCACGCACAATTATCGATTTTTATACCGAGATGTTTGCATGAACGTGCGCACTGATTGAAATGCATGTGCAAAACGAATTTAGTTTATCTGCCACCCTGTCCTCTTGTCTGTCAATTTATTTGTCTGTCGATATATCGTATGTGTAATACACCATTTTGACTTAAAATTTGCAAATGAAGTGTAAAAATGATTTGATTGGAAACGTGCAAAAAAAATTTATTCGTGCATGCCTGCATTACAACACTGAAGGAAAAGTAGCTATTCAAATATTCAGTACATTCATGGGTAAATTTTAAAGAAAAGTATATTTTTGTAAAAATTATTTGGGATAATTTCTTAAGTTCACTTATTTTTCGTTGTTGTGGATTTTAGGCCAGTCTGTTGGATCTGTTATTTCGATGGTGGTTATGATAGTTCATCAGTGGACCTCTCATATTCTGAAAGGTTAAAAAGCTGTACGTTCATACAAATATTCCCAGAAAATAATTGAGAATTAATAGGAGGATAATAAAAAACATAAACAAGAATACGACAATATACAATACAATAATTCCTTTGGTAGTCAGTACATGAATTCATAAGTGAAAAAATATTAAATTAGAGCACAATCCGTTTTGTAAATATTATTAGAGATATTCTTCCGACTCTTGGAATAAGAAATCTTATAGTGTTTTCATTTCTAAAAAAATGCAATTTGGTGTTGTTTAATAAGCGTAAACTTATAAGCGAAAATCACGTATTCCGTTGTTATTTTTCTAATTAGTAGATTTTTTCAAAGCAAATCGATCAGCATAGTTGTAAGGACAGCTTGGAATTAATACTACCATCGTAGTCTTGTGAAAAAGGACCGGAATGAATGTTCCCGATATCTGATTCATATCCACTGATGAACGTTCGTTAGCATTAGCATATGAATTGGTTTTAAGCAAAAAAAATTAAGAAAATATGTAAAGATGCTATCGTTACAAGAATGAAGTGTGTTCCAATGAGATTAAGAAACTTGATTCTATTGCCTGCTGCTTTTTATGAAGTATACATTCTTCATTCCAAGCGCCAACCATTCATGGTCGATGTACCAGCGAATCGCACTCAGCATTACAGAGAGAGAGAGAGAGAGAAAAAGTTCTTCAGTTGATGACCTCCCTGCAGTGGTCATTTCTACCACTTTCGGCGTGTAAAGCTTTAAATCGAATGTGTATAGACAATACCTCCTTTATCCCCTTTCCCATAATATATTTATCTAATTCATCGACAATGCTTGGCACGAGTAGAGGATATCCTCTGAGTGTTGATAATTAAAAAAACATTAACTCAGCAGGAACATCTTTTAAGCGCACAGACCAGATGGTCTATCCGAGTGATTGCGCGACCTTGAAGCTGGCCCCGATATTCCTATAGGAGAACTGCAGTTCTAGAAGGGAATCCTCGGGATAGGCCAATCACACTTAGAAAGTTTTTGACTACGCATATATAGAAATGCATAATCAAAAATGCGCTCCATTATAATAAGAGATTGAATTTCTCTTATAAAGAATTTTATAGAAACTGTTAAAAAAAATTTTCAAAGTTTCACTGGATTGGAAATCATGTTCAAGATGTTCCGAAAAAGCCTTTTTTCATATTATATGTACGTCAATTTTTATTAGTCATATTGTTCACTATAGGGTATATGATTAGCATTCTTTTACATCAATTTTTATTAACGAAATTTTGTTTTTATAATTATATTTTTATAAACTAGACCTCGACTTGAACTTGAGAATATTATTTCATCATGACGTGTTTAACAACCAACAACACATCAACTTACATATAAAACAGCAAGAGCACTGAATTAGTATACGAGTATACAGAGAGTAGTTGTAAATGAGAGTAGGGTAAATGTTTGTGTAAGAAACTCGGAAAAAATTACTTCCAAGGAAGTAATGAAAATACATAGATTTTGATGCAGATCAAATTGATGCAAATTTAACATTTTGCAAATGGGTTATTATTACAAAGTCCTCTTTTTACTTTATAGTACTACTAGAAATACAAGTCTGGAATTAATAATAATTAGTTAGTACACATAGTTTTTTTCATTATATGAAACTAGTATATAGTTTCAACTAAAAATTTAGAAAAATATGAGTAAGAAATAATTCTGGCAAAACAAACCGATTTCAATACAAAGAGCCAATCTAACAGATTATAAAAACAATGCAACCAACTAAGGGTTAGTTTTATACCCGATATAATCCATTTCTAATTTATATTTTACTCTCAGAAATGAACTTTAAACTACACTATATTTTTTTTAAATTCGTGGGGGGTAATAATAAATAATAAACCCTGTTTAATAAACAAAAGCGTTTGAAAATCAGTTTATAAATGCAAATTTATGGGATAGTTAATTTTTAGAATAGTCAAAATGCCCGTCGGTTTTTGAAAGAAATATAATGGGAATAATCTGCAAGTAAATCCTTTCTAACAAAATAAAAATCTTACAATCTTATATTGTTAAATATTTTTCGTAATCCGAAGTTAATCTGCAATCTGATGAATTTCGCAATAACATGCATTGACTACTACCATTTAAGCCAATGAGCATCAACCAATAATTATTGTTTATAACAATTCTATGATAATTTTGAGCACTTTGATTTTATTCCGAAAAACGTTGCATTTAAATCGTGGTTGCCTCAACTATGTTTTGTTCTTTACGTGTAGGAAATACGTTGTCAATCCCACTCAATATCCCTGTCTTCCGAGTATATTCAAGTTACTTTTTCACGTATAGTCCACATATAAAAGGCAGCACTTAACCTTAAAAAACTGCACCGCTTCACTAAGTTTAACATGCCAAATGTGTATCATGGTTAGAACTATACAAAATCATGGTTACGGTTATTGGCAAAAAAAAAGGGAAGCGAATAAAAAATTCAAATATTTATACTTCTATTGAAATCCACATACTTCAAAAGAGGAAATAACAAGTAATAACATTGGGAGAAAGGCTTTAATTTTTAAAACGAAACACCAAATAACTTTAATAAACTCATGACTAAGACTCATAATTTTAGATACAACTTTACTGATGTTTTCTTCTTCCATTTGACGCGTTGTGCTGGGAGGACACTGCTGCAGTTTATGTGGCTGCATTTATAAAAATATTCGTAACACTTGTGGTAATTATTTTTATTATTGTACGTTAGCATATTGCAATGTTGTTGATGCTGCTGTTGCTAGTGTTGTTGATGCTTTAAGTTGCATATTAAGCACTCGTTAGAGCTTGTGAACATGTGCAACAAATATGAACTTATAATTATTATTATGCTTGCAACAGACGTTATCACCACTAACCATGTACCCAGCAACATCGACACTCACTCTTACCAACCATAAATTTTGAATGCATCTTATTATTTAAAGTTAAGCATCCAGTACGAAAGTTATTAAAATAGCATCTTATAACTCTTCTTTGCCTTTTTTGTTTTCTTGTCAGACCTGGCTGTGGATGCTTGAGCTGTTTGTGGAGCAAATAGTAGCATCAACATCAATGCCATCACAAACTGCAGAAGAAGAGCTGTTGATGAGTGGCATGAGCTAAGTTGTGTCAGGCAATTTATGCTCGTTTTATAGTCAAAAACTAATAATTACTCCTCGTATACAAGGAAGTTGGCAAACACAATAAAAAATATACGAGGGTGGTTTGTAAAGTCAAATAATGCACAAGAATTTGTTCACTTTTATAAATAGATATACACAAACTTTTTCGCAAATGTTTTTCATAAAAAAATAAAAATAAGAACAAAAACTGGTAACTAGTTCCCGAGGTACGACCGACAACTACAAACTTTGCCAATATGGCTGATTTTCAATAGGTAGAGAGGACGTGAAAGGTTTTAATTGACACTAATAAATGCTCTGTGATATACTCCTAAGATGTATATTTAATGACTTTGTACAGAGCTGGGACTATATAGGTGGTCACTGGAATATTTTTTCACTATATTAAAGCGTTTAGTGTTCAGAATTTCGTAACTTATTATGCCACTGCCAATTCCGGTTGTTATGACAGTTGATTTTCCTTCAAATGAGTTGACGGTTAGTTTAGGAGCAACACATGATCCCATTCTTTCTCTTACACGTATATTGAAATGATTTGGGTTTAATATAAATTATCATTTTTCCAGATCAATATCTCTACATTTTCATAACTTTTTTGAAAGTTGTTTTTAACTAGTGCTGTTACTGATTTATGTGCTCATAGGGCTGAGTTGGTAAACGCGTCGACTGTTAAACATTTCATGATGATCGCTCTTATTCTATTTGGCTTAGTCGACGCAACACATCGACATTTTTTATCGTCTGTTATAAATCAGCATTACCGTTATCTATATAAACATTTACCGATTACTATTTCAAACAAATTCATGTTCGGTTTCTTTCAATTTAATCTGATTTTTTCTTCAGTATTTTTGATGTTGAAGCAGATTTGTCTAATATGATTTTTTTCATTTCACAAAATAAAAATATAAAATTAAAATTACGAATTCAAGCTAATTTGAGAAATTAGTCGAAGAATCGAAAACACCGCACTTAGAAGAGTAATAGTTTCAAAGTATTCCAACAGTACAGAGTAACCCTGAATCCAGTTTTCTCAGCATTTGTTATTAGAAATTTTATCTACCTGTAGAAAAATTGTCCTTTCCATGACATCTAGAGTCTCAGACAGAATCTTCGACACGACAGGCTGTGACAGTCTCAAGTTGAGATCATTTCCGACACTCAACTGGTACGATCTTTGGGTACAACTTGCAACGTTCCTACCAATTTGATGTGCTCGAGAAGATTGTTTATCTAACCTCGACTTTCAATTGACTTGCTTGGATTTTGATTTTCCATCATCTTACGTCAAATTTGATTTGTAATTAGACCGGTATCGGCTATGTGCAATCTTTAGTGCTTGTCTCACTCAAGAAGATGGCAGTTTGCCGAGACCGATGAAGGATAATCTTTCCTAATAGATGCTATAGCATCCAGCACATGCCTAAATGCTGTTTGGTTTAGCCAAAAGTATCTTTCAAATCTCTTAAAAAAAATAGCAAAATGCATTTTTGCAAGAAGAGGACTTTGAGTTTAGCACTTACTTTTCAACTAGTAATTTAAGGATGTTCGATGCCTGTCCTAGTGACCTTTGTATTACTAGTATTTTAGTATTTTTTCTTATTTCTTTTTTCACAATTTGAAAGGGAATGGAAACATATTTTATTTGAATATATTCATTTAATATGTGCATTGTATTTTATGAATGTAACCGATAAACAGTCACTTCGTCTTAAGACTTTTATGATATATCAAATTAGTTCTGATGCTGTGTTGACGTTAATTGACAACGATGTTAACGACTATAAATACAATTAGGGTGAATATTCCCATATAACAGTACAACATAATATATACTCTGGGGTGAATACTTCCAAGAATCGAGACCTCAGATTCAATGAAAGGGATCCAAAATAAGAATATCTTGCAATGACAACACTATATCATAATCATTTGGTAGAGACAGGAGATTCCACTACTTTCGAATCATCCTTAGAAGTTTTTTTTTCCTAGCATACAGCAAGCAGGCCATTGTGGCAATGAGACCATACATGAACAATACAATTTCTCAATGGGGCCGTACTAATAATCGATTTGAAAGCTTTTATGACTTATTATAACACGCAGCAACATAGACCTGAGGGCTCCAATGCTGCTTCATCCATAATTATGAATGATATGGATGTCCTTCCGTCAAAGCTCTTTAAATTTTGGCATGACAACTTATTTTCAAAATCTCCAAAAAAGCCTTAATGGAGTCCAAATGCATAGATTTTATAATAGTATATGATAAATGATAATTCGCTCAGCCTGATCTCCTTATTATTTCATTATTTATACCATTTACAGTATTGGCTTCGCAGTTTGTGTTAGTTCTAATAAAATAAAAATAAAAAATAGCAGCCAGACTATACATGAAGAAACATCCGAACTAGCATTACTCAGAAAAAGCCTCGTGTGTATTTAGCATAACAATTCGATTACAGTTCTATAACTTTTATATATTTTCATACAAAAATCTGCAAAAGTTTCCGTATACCGAAAAACACGGTTTGTTTACCAAAGAAAATTTAACTCGATTTTTATCAAATGCATTTCTCTGACAACCCTCGGTTTTAGCAACATCTTTACTTGAATTATAATGTTTTATGAAAATTTTTTTTCACAAAACCGTTTATGGCCAACTAAAATTGTCATTATAGTATTAAAAATATAATAGCAGTTATTAGAAGCGCATAAATTTGAGAAAATGCCAATTTTGTGCCCCTTAACTAAAGTTTAGAATTTCACTGCAAAGCAGGCAATAAAATTGAAGTATTAAACTAAGTTTATTTATACAAGGCGCAATTTAATTTTACATTCTTATGGATCCAAATTGAAATTTAAAAATTTTTCAGTTTAAAGCCAAAATACGATAAAAATAAACACAAAAAACAGAAAAAATTTAATGCTGTTATAAGAATCAAACAACTGGAATCACAGAATTAGTTAAATATTGAAATCATAGAGAAAAAAATTAATATGCAAAATAGTTTTAAGCTCTGCATAAACGTTGCAAAACTGTGCTACTGGAAACTTTCACTCTGTCATACATGATGTTGTGGATTTATTTCTTTTAAAACTGGAGGGAGTTTTCAGCACCCCGCACTTGGAAAAGAAGCAACATGTGTGCTTTTGCTTGTTGTCCGTAAAATGAAAGGAAATATTAAACGGAAAAATCTGTTTGTAATAAAATTGATATAAACTTAAAGAGCTTTATCCTTCCGTTTTTTTAGTTTCCATAGTCTTTTCTATTGTTTTTTATAGTTCTCTTTTTACATATTTATTAATACAGCACGTTTTTACTATCGCTTGGAGAAGGAACGTTGAAAGTAGTTTTAATAATTTATTGTTCCATAAGTCTATTAAAGCAACGCCATCATAAAAAATTCAATATTATGTTTAAGTGCTTTAAAGTTTGCATTAAGGAGGTGCTTAATATAAAGGAAATCGGTATTCAACATTAATCAAGTACACTTGGCGAAATGTTGTCTTAGATTTGAATTGAAGTGCAATTTATATAACTATGACAATAAAAAAAATAACTTCAATACAAATATTGGAAGAGTTCTGTAATTACGGGTGAGTTTAGTATATATTTTACGAGTAATTCCAGGGAAGAGTGAAATATTTTCTTTAAAAATTTTGTTTACGTGGCCAGGTCAATAAGTCGAAAATCTCGCTCCTTTCAAAAGGCATCAGTCAATTTATTTTTTGTTTGACAGCCAAAAATGGCAGACTAGCGTGATTTGAGGAAAAATTAAAAAAAAAATTATTTCGTGTGCAGATAAAAACCATCACAGCATTAAAGGATAAGCGTGGTAAATACTACGGGAATTATTCACCATCAATTTCAATGTTAAAAAAAATGGTTTACTGAATTTCGTTGTGGCCGTACAGGCACGGAAGATGCGGAACGTTATGTATTCCTAGTTAAGGTTTCTGTACCCAACAAAACTGCAAAAATTCACGATATGTTGTTGGCGGATCCGAGATTGAAATTGCCAGAATTGTGGAAGCCATAGGCATATTACATGGGTCAGTGGTTTCAACTTAGAGTGATCACTTGAGTATGAGAAAGCATTCCGCAATATGGGTGCCGTGTTTGCTCACAATCGACCACAAACGCAATTGTTTGACAAGTTTTAGACATTGTTCAAAGGCAATATGGAAGAGGTAACAGTGGATAAAACGTGGATCCACCACAATACACCAGAAACAGCAGTCAAAACAGTAGTTTTCTCGGAATGAATCGGCGCCAAAGAAGTCATGGCGACCGTATTTTTTGATGCACGGGGTATAATCCACATAGACTACCTTTCCAAAGTTAAAACAATCAATGGCAAATTTTATGCCAACTTATTCTGTCGATTTAATGACGATTTGAATAACAAAAAAGACCGTATTTGACCAAGATTAAAGTTTTCTTCCGCCGGATAATGCAAGGGTGCATACATGTGCAGTTTCTACGGCAAAATTCCATGAATTAGGTTACACCTGCTCCTTCATGGCTCAGCGGAATGCGATTTGACTACAAGGATGAAATCATCTCATCAATAAATATCAATTTTGATAATCTCGACAAATCTTATTTCTGAAAGGTGTAGAAAAATTTGGAAAGAAATTAACAAAGTATACCGACTTAAAGAAGACTACATTGAAAAATTAAATAATTTTTTTTTAAATCGGTTCACAGAGAATACAGAAGAATTTATATTTTCCTTTTTTGAAGTCGGTCAAAAAAAGTTTTCAAAAATCTTTAACAATTTCATGTTCATCGGCGAACAACAAAAGCTGTGTGAAACAGATTTTTAGGAAAAACTCCGTTGTGTAAATCCAGTTTAAAAAATTTCATGCCGCAAAGTAAAAGTATTTTTTTGTAATATATTTATGTTTATTAAGTTATTATTCCAATGTTTTACTGAAGTTTTCTCCCAGTGCAAATATATAAAAGTAACTCATTTCTATTTTATTTTTGCAAGACGAAGTAAACGGCTTGCAAACTGGTTTCCTTTTAATGTTTTATCCTACTGGATAATCTCTGGAGCAGCCATTAAATATTTTAGTTTGAGTTTTGGTCTGTTTGATCTTTGCAATTCTATTTCATATTTTCTAACATGGACAAATCAACCGAAACACACCTTGTGTAAAAGTGCTTTGATTTTATGCTGGCCCCATTTACATCCAACAAAAGCAACAGCAACAACAGTTAAATTGAATTGGAAAGCGTTAAGAAAAGCAACAGGAAAAAACTTAGAGCCAAAGATTGAAATACACAGAGGAGCGAACGTAGAAAACAGCAGTTATTGGTTGCTGCATATGATGTCAATTTATGCACGTTTTATGATAAATTTGCTTCAGATTATTTTCTATTTCCAGTTTAGTTTGTGCACAGCAAATGTAGATAATTTAAATAGCACTTATGCATTCACTCACTTCAAATTTTTATGTATACAGAAGAAAAAAACACAAGCAAACATCCATGGATCTTAAGTATCGTTCGAATGCATCTGTATCCCAGCCATATCCATATTTATATCTGTGAATGCATTAATTTTTATGAGAGTGTGTAAGTACTCTCTTTTTTAAACTACATCCCAATAGGTAATTCAAAGGAAATTGAAGCTATTTCCTAGTGTGATTAATTCTTCAGTAATATGCAACAATATTTTTTTTTTTTTTTGTGAAAGTTAAACACAAATTGCGAAGTTACTTGACTTGTCTGCAGAAACACCCAGAATCTTCAGCGAGAATCGAACCTGCGACTTTCAAACTAATTGTCTAGTACAGTAGCTTATATTCTACGAAGGCACCAGCAAGAATTCGACTCCTGCACGAGACTTAAAAGGGAAAACCACTTATTTTCATATAGTTATGATTTTCAATACAACAACAAAAATATTAATTTCATACAAGGTGGTCGAAAGTACTGTATTAATTTGAATTAGGTGCCACTTTTGCAGATGGCACCACTGTGCTTTCACATTTATGAAATGCAATATTTCGGTTATACAATGACTCAATATCAGTATTGATAAATAAATATATGTAATTCATAGTCTATGCCTTTGCTTTACATAATAATAAAGATAATAATAATAACAGAGACAGTTGCTTTAACGAGTAGAGAGGTGGACCGCTTATGATGTCGGCAAAATATTTCTTTTAATGCTTTGAAGCAAACTGATCCACTACAAAGAGGTACAACGGAGGCAATAGGCATATCAGCCAATAGCAATTTTTAAAGAAATTCTATGAGATTTTTCACACTTATTCCTGTCATAAAAGAATATGCTGTCCTTCTATTGGAAGGATATTTACTAATGATTCTAAGGCGATCAAAATATCGTTTCTGTACGGAACATTTCAATATAGAAGTTTAATTTTAAATTATAAATAACATGTTTCACAAAAACCATTTCAAAAAATGAAAGTCAATTTTAAAAAAATTCCGAAGCGGAATTAGTATACTATATTTTTCAACTGACTTGTTAAAGTTTTGACTAAAGATTTAATTTACTTCTAGGGACCTATTAAAAATATTTATAAAATAATAATACGTATTTCTTTAAATTTCAATAAACATAATCCCCTTAAAATTTTGACATAAGAAAAGACAAATTGAGAATATTGGCAAATTTTAACACTTTCTAGACGTTGGGACAAAGTAAATAACTTATCCTAAATTAATATAAAATATTTTTTAGCAAAAAGACTTCAAAAAGATGGCTTCCAATTTCGTGAATTAGGAGAATTAGTTCTTTGTTATTTTTTTACTGGATAATTAACAAATGAAAAATTAATTTTGCCAGCACCACATCACTATGACGCTCTATTAATTCGATAACCTTTACTTAATAAGTTGGTTTCTTCGTAATCGTAATATGTCAATATCAGTTTACAAAATAACCTTAACGTAAAAAACTTAATTTATTTTTTAAGCTTAAGGTGTCTGTTAATTTCTTATATTTTTTTAATCGATATTGCGGTACTCATCGAGTACCATCTTCAGGATATTTGTTTATTTTATATAAACGAAGATGGTAATCGATGAGTACCGAAATATCGATGAAAAATTAAAAGAGACCTTAAGCTTAAAAAATAAATTAAGTTAATTAATTAAAATAAAACGGTTACAAAACTAGAAAGTATATCAAAGTAAAAAATTGCATTTCTAAAATGAAATGGCTTTAAAATTTCCAACTGACCCGCCTTTGCAAAACTAGCAGCAAAATGGAGTGGCTGGTGTTTCAATTTATGATTTAAGCAGTAAAAGATTTTTTACCATTATTTTTTTTGCAAGAGTTTTGCATACAAACGCAGGTAACTTCTAGTGTCGTGCACTTAAGAGAATGATGATAGTTTATGATTTTGAAAATATTTTATTATTTTTTATGAATATTTTTACTTATTTTTATTAAAATGTTAATTGAAATGTTGGTGGTATATGAGCTGTTAAAATATCAGTGAGATGATTTACACTTCATAATCTTGCGGATACGGGTATGCAGCAAACGTTTTAAATTATATAAATTTGGTCTTTGCG
Organism: Germaria angustata; assembly: GCA_963681545.1. Classification (NCBI taxonomy): domain Eukaryota; kingdom Metazoa; phylum Arthropoda; class Insecta; order Diptera; family Tachinidae; genus Germaria; species Germaria angustata. The sequence goes on along the minus strand of OY813000.1, from coordinate 41,373,021 downwards.
GTTGCAGTGGAGCCAATTTTTTTTTTGCTTTTTTATAAATTATTACAAGATATATAAATCTTTTAAACTCTTATTGATCTTAATAAGTACAGCTAAATATATATTTTAGCTTTTAATAAGCACCCTACATATAATAATAACTGTTTGACTTTTCTTTTCATAATATGTAAAATTTTTTTAACCCTGCAAAGAGAAAAAATTTTGTTTAGGAAACTAATTAGAAAGGAGCACACAATCCTATAAGAGAACACAATTTTTAAAATTTGATTTTTTGGTGAATTTATCAACAAAATATTTCTTTTTTCTAGAAAAGAAAAGGCTAATTAGGATGAAATTGCAAAACAAGCTAAACACAGCCAGCTGTCAAATCGGTTATCAAACAGAAAAATTTTGCTCCATCTCAAAAATGAAAATACCAAATAAAAGCGTACTTTATATAGTCACATACTGCGAATAATCCAGCCTGTATCGACATTTGCTTGAAAAATTAAGCCTCAAACGTGCCGCTCTCTTAATGCAACATAGTCGTATCAAAGAAATAATCACAAACTTGGCAAAATTCCATTAAAGTTTTTAATATGTTTGCTTCAATATCGGTACTTCTAGGTATAGATTTGATTAAGCTTCAGATATAATTCAGTTTTTTTTTTCTACATATAAAAAGGATACTGAGAAACACTCTTTACTGAGTAATTAAAAAATGTTTTTTTGTATATGAATATGTGGCACTAAAGATTAGATATATTCAAAGGCCTTACAGACACTTCTCGGCATAACTTTTCAGTTTAGCTTCAGACGTAATTCTGAATTCCTTTTTTTCATATTGAGCAAAACATTTTACTCAGAATTTTGAAAATATTGCGTTTTTGGATTTTGTTGCTTTAATAGATGACTTGGGTTAATAAATTTTGTTCCATTTAAGCACCTCTAAACTCAGCCCTGACAACACAATACACGTTGAGGACAAGCAACTTAGCAATTATATCTATTTGACAATTTCCTCAATAATTTCGTACTGTAATGTAAAATGTAATTAACGCCTCACCTCTCCGCGAAATATATCGCCTAATTTCTTAAAAAAAAATTAACAATACATCTAGTTTCATGGCATTATTGAATATCATTGGATCCGCTACTGTTGCGCAACCGAAGGTAACAGTTTTTGGGATCGCAGTGTTATCAGAAAAGGCTTATTTATGTACAAATCATTAAGATGGTCAAGTTAACGATAATAATAGCCAACTAGTGATCGTCTATTGAATAATTAGCGGCAATATAGTGGTCATGGTATCTGTTTTCACTGAATACTAAAGCAAATAATTTACTTTTTTTTCTTCTATTTTCAATACTTTGCACCAAATTTTCTACTTTTTCGCCAATACATTCCAAGCACGTGAAACGTTTAGCTTCAGCGAAACAGATTATCCGGTATAAAAGAAGACAAAAATAAAATTTTATTGTTGAAGATAGAAAATTTAATGTTCTTTAATAACAGCAAAACTATTAGAAAGGAGGGAAAACCTTTAAGGGATTTATTTTTTTACATTTGAGCTATAAAAATATATTGTTTTTAAATTTTTAACGACATGTTACACTTATTTACAGAAAAGAAAACGCCATTTTTTAAAGTAATCCACACTTCAACATAAATTAATAAAATATCAGAGTATTATCTACCGTAAATGATATCATAAAAATATCTATTTATTAAATATAATTATGGATGGCAACCGAATTTCAGTTGTGTTGCTATTCGGCAACCACAAATTTTCAGTTGGAGGACTGTTCTACCAGATTTCCATGTTGTGCATTTATTTAATGGCTCGATTATTTAATGCCTATTCACTGAATTGGAAGCGAAGTATAAAGAAGAGTAGTTTTTATCGTTATTTTTGCAAAGAAAATAATTTCAGGATAAATAGCGATAAACTACTGAGTACTAGAAATCGAAGTCTAATTTTTCTTGTGTGTTTCAATTAAAAATTTAATAAAAATATTGTTTTTTTTTTGTAAATTTATGGACATAATTTAGTTAAGTTTTTCTCTTTCAGCTTTCTAGAAAGACAAATTTACTTTGATACTTTGGAAGCAATGAAAATGTTGTTCCTTAAGAACGACTGGAAACTTGCAATGCCACGACTCAGTCGATCTTTACTGGATGTAGTTGCCCCTTTCGAGTTGATTTTTTTTTTTTTTTTTTTTTTTTTTTGATAAATAACTAAATTTTACACGATTAAATATTTTGCAGGTCCGCCAGAATGCCCCTGGTGCTGTTAGTTGCAAAGTTTTGCTGTGGCACAATTCTTTAATACAACTAACCAAAGTGATACTAAATTATATATTTTTGTGAATGATTTACAATATATAAACTTTTTTTCTCTTTTAAAGATTTAGTTTTCATACAAGTTTGGAGCAACATTCAAATGGTTGTGGTTGTTCCACTAAAGGCTGCCAAGTGAAATTGTTGTTAATCATAGAGTAACGGTGGTGGTATGCTTGCTGTTAATGTGGCTGACGGTGGTGGCATGTTTACAGGTTATTGAAATGTTGCAAGCCAATGTACAAACTATGGCGACTGAGGAGCGAATTGGAATTAAAATAATCTACATAAATAACGTTTTAATAATCATACACAATGAAATATCGACCATATTAACATTAATTTATGGACATGTACTCATATGTAATTGAAACACTGATTGTTTTTCAACATGCAGGCATTTTTCTAACAGTTTGCAATTGAAATGGTGAAATGGGAATTTCTAAATGAAGCGGGCCCTCATATACAAGTTTTCGAATGGAATGGAAGAAAATTTCGTTTTGTTGATGCCATAAAATTAACCCAACCATAAAACCATAAACTTTCTTGAGAATATTTAAAAATTCTTATTGTATTTTTTGTTTGTCTTAATATATTTTTTGTTTGTTTCTTATGCCACACATTTCTTGTTAATAGCAACCACCACCTTTTAAGCAACTGCTTCACTTACACACGATATGTGGGAAAAATTTGTTAGTTGTCTCCTGTCGTTTTCAGAGTTGAAACAACATCTTATCTGATTTTCTAGATCAAGTGTAATGAAATTTCTTATAAGAAAATTATATGAATTTCTTAAATAAGAAACATATTGAAGACATTTTCATGTAGGAGGGTGCTAGTTGTAGATTGAGTGTGAGAAATAAGCTGGTGGTGGTAAGTGCTTCTTTTGTTGAAGTACTTTAAGAATTCCCTTCGCAACGGTTGCAACCATCTTTTTATGCATTTGAATAGTTAAAAAATTGTTTTGGGAAAAGAACACAAAGAAATCAAAATCAAAATGCATAACGCTTCCCACATTGTGATGTGAGACACATCGCGGCAGCTTAAAGATAATTAATGTGAAATTTTAAAAGATTTAATTGCAAGACGAAAATGAATATTTTCTTCAATTACAAGGAACGATTTTTCTGCAATTATATTTAATTTTACATTCGCATGACTTGAATAGCAAGATATTTAGTAACTGCTATTCATACCTGCCGTATGCAAAAAACTGTTTTACTTTAATTTCAAAGGTCACATTAGTTAACAAACAATTTAAATCTAATAAGAAGTCGTATTCAAAACACTACTTTGGCTGTTTTATGATTTAAGGAATATTATTGGCAACGCAATCAAATTTGTAAAAAAATAATTATCACTAACTAAACAACAACGTTCTACACTGTCTTTCTATTTGAAAAAAATAGAGACAAGTCTGTGTGGAGTCAGAATATGCCACAAATAAAACTTATTCCTTATTTCAAATGGCCCTTGAAGTAGTTATGGAATTTGAGATTGATTTAATACCGTAAAGTAGCTTTCTTGAGCTTTCACTTTATGACATTAATGCCGTCCTTCCGAAAAAATATATTGCCAACGCTAATTTTGTGTCATATAATTGAATGCCATTAATCTGCAACCAGTAATTTTCTCCAAAGAAGGACTGCAGAACTATTTCATCAACTCGTAAGCCTCAGACAACTCCTATAATATACCATTTTCTAAGTTCATATCTATGGTGAGATAATCAGATCCTTAGAAATGTTTATGTCAATGATTCATTTTGTAATTCGTTGTTGAGCACGGGCATCTAAGTATATCATAGATCTCACACATCGTTCACATCTATTTTAAAGAAACTAATTGTCGTAGATGCACATATAACTTTTTGTAGAGGCCGATATATGTATGCCCTGTGAACAAGCATCTTCCCCCAACTGAAAATCGGATTAAAGTTATTTTTTATATTCTTCTGAAAATGGAAATAAAAAGCGGTATGGCTAAACTGCTTCTAAAGATAAAGGAAAAGGGATGCTGGAACTCTTGGTTGGTACTATTACAAGGTACTTCCCGAACGTATATCATTTCTCTATGGCGTTCAGTTTAGGGGCTGCTTCCACGAAAAAGAGAAAAAATCAGTTAGACACTGTATATGCGACTGTGCATCTCTGCAGGAACCCAGACATCTAGACTGGGACTGTCTCAGAGAAGTTTCACTGACTGATGTATTAAATTTTATAAAAAAAGGTCCGATTGGTTCTCACCTCCTCGAATTCCAGAAGAGTGTAGGAATATGTAGTGGGTAGTTAATCCCCTGAACAACACAACGGAACTTACAGGCTACAAATGTAACTTCCAAATTTGTTTCTGCAGAAGGTTAGAGAACTTATACAAACAACACAATAAACAACTTGTATTCCTTATGAATACTTTTCAAACATGATCGTACATGTCGACTGTACAAGTTCTTTAAGCCTAATATGATTATATTTTTATCATTCTGGTACGAGATTTCAGAGTTTTTATGTAAACATATGGGTTTCAAATACAACATTTGAAGTCTACTGACGAGTTGACATTAACACCAACGAAATTCAGGCGTATAGGCAGCCAACCCCACAGGTAATAAAAATAAATTTTGTATAATTAATCGGGGGATTAACATTGAAAATAATTTTATTACCTTAAAAAAACTGGTGAGATTACAATTCCATATCCTTGATCTTTTCATTAACAATCGAGCCGTAAAACACTATAAACATTTTTTAATAAAACCACAACTTGAATTTTATTCCCTTCTTCATTTAACAATAAAAATAAATTGATTTTATTAACTGTAAATCATACGAATGCAGACTGAGTGAATTTATAACTATAGAAAACAATAACAGCTGCAGCAGCAAAGAGTAACAATGACAACAATGTCAGCAGCAACGACAACGAAATTAACCATCGATAACATTTAAGTACAAACAACTTGAACATGGTGATTTATTACTTTTAGTAACAATGACATTTTGGCATCAAATCGAGAAAAATCGAACAAAACATCACAGAAACAACAACAACACTAAATACGACTTGCTACAGTTGCATGAGTAACAATTTTACTCATGCCACAACTGAAATGTAAATTCAAATATTCATATTGTCATTTAAAGTTTTCTTCTTTCCATAGGTTTTTCTCGTTGCAATTGTAGAGGAGTACTTGTGAAAGCAGTAACAAATAAAAAAAAATTAAATGAATTTGTTCGTTTGTATGTCAAAACATATACAGATTCTGCAACCTGCCCCCGCACAACTTACATATGCATCTTATTGATGAACATACAGTGATATGGATGCAAGAGGTTTGCAGTTGCTGCTGATTTAGTTCAGGTCCATCTTGTGTGGACGCGAAAGAAGAAACTCGAACAATGCGGAAAAAAGATAAATTTGTATTGAAGCAACTAATATCAGCAACAACAATCAATATATTATTGTTTTTTTTTTTGGGAATTTTTCCAAAATTTATTCATCAATTCAATCGTTCAATGTTGAACAACAAATAACAATATCAAAATGTTTCAAGTACAGCAGAGATGACATCAACTAAGAATATTTATCGTTGAGATACAAGTATGTATCCCCTTCATGTTACTAAATACACACACACACACACACATCAAAGTGTGTCTATGCGAACTTGCAACATTAGGGAAGACAACATTTCTTTAATTGAGTTTTCCTTATTAAAAAAGTTAAAAATTCATATCGTATATAATTGCAAAATCAAAAGAAATATTGAAAAAGTACAGTATGGTTGCAAAATGATTACGACAACCGTATTATGTTATATTTGACGTTGTGTGCGGTTGCTGTAAACAGATCAGATACACTTGCTGGTTAACAACCAAATAAACGTTAATATTTGAGTATCAATTGATATAAACAAAATTTGTATTACTATGCATTATGAGTTAGCGTCCTTCACAATCATAGTATGATTAGAAGGCAAGCAAACAACGGGTTTTTTTTAGCATATTGTCAAATAAGCAATAGAAAATAACTTCACGTTTTTGAGTAGTGTATCGCTCCATGGCATGACAACTAATTCTGTATATATCTACATCATAAATGCCAAGGCACAGTAATATTTGACAACATCGGCAAAAATGGCAGCTAATTCAAATTATGACATTACTTTTGCGTCTACAAGGTGCCACACATATAAAAAACGCAGAAAAACAAATTTTATCAGGTTAGTCCGCTAAACTCTCTCGTAATATATACGCTTAGGGACAGGTATTTAAAATATTTTCATTTTGTTTATACAAATTTCAATATCAAATAGAGTGCTGCTCGTCTATTTCCAACAAAAACACCATCCACCCATTATTTTTATTTACATATATCGAATTTAATATGCTTTTTATACTATTATGAGTAGTTAGCAAACAAATATTGCTCGGATAAGTAGTACAAGAGGTACAATTTACTTATATCTGTGAAAAAAATATTTGTTAAAAATTCATTTAATTTTTTCGTCTACTGGTCATGTAAAGAATCAAAAGAATATAATAAATAAACTCCCATAAATATAGTTTAATCCCATGTTTTGGAAGCACTACATTTGATAGGCAGGTATTGTTAACATTAAAATTTTATTTAATGGAAATAATGATTTCATTCCAAATTTAAGGAGGTGCCGAAACAGCCGTGTAATAACATATGAAAACACAATAATTAAAAAAAATCATTTGTGTCATAGTTTGGAAAAAATGCTGAAATATACTTCAAAGACCCACTACCACATGTAGCGTGACTTTTAAGCCACTCTTGACCAAAATACAAAAATACAAAAAAGTTAAATACCTTCGGTTATTCTCCTTTAACTTTATATTTATTTTATTTGTTAAACCATATCATTTTAATTCCAATTCCATTTGTTACTTGATGTTATGTGTTCATTGTTTGATTTTTTCGTTTCCTCAAAAGGATAACAATGCTGCCACATGTTTTCTGTGCAGATAGATGCAAAAAAGTATCTTTAGGCAACACATACACATTCACTCAAACACACATATGAATGTATCTATCACATCAATATCACATTGTAGTTTGTATTATTCAAGTATAGTAAATCTTTAAATTGTTATTTTAGGATCTACAATGTAATAAACTTAACTAAAGTAAGCTTTTCGAAAATACACAGACAGACCAACAAAATACAAAGACCCAAAGAGATTAAAGTCAAAAATCGATTCATTATGTAGTCATATACATATAAGTAAACAGCACTTATACGAGTATATACACTTATACATGTCCTAAAATACTATTATTCACTTTAAATTGTATTAAGAATGAATTCACCATAAAAAAAGCTTATGAATTTGAATTTTAGAGTATTTTTTATCGAAAATAAAACTAATTTATGTCGATTTAAATTTGCATATTTATGTAAATCGAGCAAACAAAATTGATTTCAGTACGAAAGTTTAACTTTAAATCTTTCACTTTATTCAATTTGATCTGTTCAGTTTACGATTAAAAAATGCTGTTTTTATGGCATTAAATTTAGATAAATGTTTAGTAATTGGAAATATTTTCAAGTTGTTGAGAATTAAATAGAAATATTTACAATTTAACGAATAACTTCAATATTAATTTTAAAAAATATTTTTTATTACTTCTTACAGCAAACAATGAAAATTTCTTACATTCGCCTGAGGCCTCTTTTAAGAGGTCATTTAGCCTTGACCCCGATACTTTGCAACGATCATCCCGTATATAGTCACCCAATAATCGTTGTTTTTTATTGCCAAACCAGCACATGCGCAAGGAAGGTGAAAGACTGTTTATTTTCCTATATCCTTACAGCTGCGGCAGTGTTCCTTAAGGGGTATTCCTCTGCAGTCTGCGGCGACTCTATATGTGTCGAGATTATGCCCTATATTATCAGCCTTACGCAGGAAATGCTTAAAGATACTGGGTTCGTGTAACATGTTACATTAAACCTGCTCAGTTTGGCCTATAATTTAACCATCAAAATCAATTAAAAATTCATGCCAGGTTAAAAAAGTGCATTCTCCACTTTTTATCGGAAAATTGTGTTCAGCGATGAAGCCCATATCTGGTGGAATGGATACGTGAAGCCGTATTTGGTGTAGAGTAGCTGGAAGCAATGCAAGAACTGCCACTGCACTGTTTGGTGTGGATTATGAGCCGGTGGCATCATTGGACCGTACTTTTTCAAATACGACGAAGGCAGGACGTTACCGTATAAGGCGAGGGCTGCCGCGCTGGACTTGGCTGACATGTGGTTTCAACTAGACGGTGCAACATGCCATACAGCACGTGAAACAATGGCCTAATGGAGAAGCGAGCTCCGCGAACAGTTTATTTCACGAACGAAGGCCGACTGGCTGTCGACAAAGACCAATTACGCTCGATTATTTCCATCATAACGTAAATTTTGATGGTATATTTCAACCGGAAATAAGCTGCATCCACCGGATATACAAAATATTTATATAAAGATTATCAGAGAAGATACTGGATCCAACTACACAGTTCATCTTCCAACCGTCACTATAAATACTTACATCATAATTTTCTACACTGCACACATGACCACAAAAGTAATTCTTTTAAGTATATATTCACTAATGGATCCAATTGGATAACTTCTGAACAAAATCCATTAATACGGAATATTCTCTGTATGAACTAGGACGTATTTTAAGCATCGCCACTTCAGAATTAGTATGGTAAGATCACTTTGAAACACTGAACCCATATGAAGCACCAAGTTCAAACGCTGACCATGGGATGATGGAGCTTAAGCATTAAAAATTACGCAAACTTTTGTAGTGATACTGTCAGGTTTCAATACCGCATGGCGTGATGGATAATACGTGTTTTGGTTATCGGAAAGGTTAAAAGATGCTTCAACTCTAAACATGTGATCAAGCTTTTCATACTCCCGGATCACTTTATAGTATCAGATTTCAGGCTAGGATTTCAAAGAACTGTGTCATTGCACTCTACATAGGTTGACCAATATTGAAAACATCCGAAAGGGAAGTGATACTATATAACGATTCTCAGGACTTTTTCCTGTGATACGAACATATACTCGTAGGTCTTCACAAACTTGATCAGATGAAGTCTTAAAGTTCTTCCACGGAGGAATGCATCTATTGCAAAATTTGGTATCAAGCCATGAGAATAATGATCAAATATAAGAATGATTCATTCTATATTATTTCTGAATATGTAATCGATATAATATTAATAATATTTAATGAATTTAACTCCTACATAAAATTTATAATAGAAAAAGAATGTAATTCAAAACTTTTTTATTTGCATATTAAAAAAAATTAGTTATAGATTAGTACGAGAAACCAACTACTTCAGGCATAATAATTACTAATCATTTAAAATATAATAGGTGGATTATTATAAATACGGCCAAAAAGTTAATAGAATAACAACAAATGCCAAGAAGGTTCATGTGGGAATAGAATAAACCTTAGATGCCTATCGGTTTACAATAGTTTTGTCAATTGGAATAACGAATAGAATTCTTAATTCACTTAAATATATAAAAGCATTTGCGTCATATAATGCATAAAACCAACGACAGAACAGAAAAATGGAATATATGTCAAATATATATGAATGGGTGTTTTCCTAAATTGCAGATGGCTTTACGATAATACAATGTAGTTTGCTTCTAAACGCAACGCCTAAATCAATGCATTCTGTTCGAAAATGCATCAGTGTTGTTATCGTTACACAGAGATGATCAAATTGTGCATCCATTAAAATTTAGATGCCTGATATATAAAAAGCATTATGCAATTTATCAACATGGCATTAATACTCTATGGACGTATTGTAAATATACATTTAGGAAATTAGACAATCTTGAGACACTATAGAGACCAAATAAAGACTAAGAATATAAGTCGGATAATGGGTACAAGAACATTAATTCACAAAAAACAGCAGTAGCTTCCATTGTAAGGCATTGAATCATTTTCTAGAGTTTGAAAATATATAAGTTTTAGCAGAGAAAACAATTATAAACGACGATACATCTATACTCAAAATATTGCACATAATATATGTATATACACATCTATAACACGCAGAACAAATTTTAAGGCAGACATAAGGAATGTAGCAGAGAATTTTGGGTATATACGAGTTACTGATAAAAGATATGACATCTAATTATTACAAATGTGTTGCTGTATGTACATTTTACATTGCCAACTGTAACGAGACTGCAACAAAAGACACAGATTTGTACTAGTGAAAAATTAACAAAAATATGAAAAAATTATGAATTATCGAGCGCACTAGTTTACAATAATTAGAATTTGAACTAGTACAAGTATAAAACTATATATAATTGTATATATTGTTCATATTGAAACACTTTCAATATGTATGTATTTGAAAAATAATAACAAATGTTCTCATAATTTAGAGTTTTTATAATATCTGTTAGAATTATCGAAAATAAAATTTCTATTCGTTTTAAAAATGAAGGATCTAAATCTAGAAAAAAATACAAAAATTACTATGAATTGGATATATTTAATTTTCCTTCGACCCTTTTTATTTATGAAATTACTCGTATCTTTATGCCAGCAGCAGGTATTTTTAATTAAAGGAAATATTTCTTATTTTTTCAATATTTGCTTTTTTATTAAAGATACCTGTTGCTGGAATAAACACACGAGTACCATGAATTGAAGCAAAACAATGTTTACAAAAAAGTCCAAAAATTTTCATATTTTGTTGTTGTTAAAAAACACGGACCGAGAACTATAGATCAATTACTCCTACAATGCAAAATGAAAGACTATTAAAGATTTTATTACAATTTTTTTTTTAGAAACTAAATTAATTTTAAGTCCAACGTGCTTCCTGCATGATTCCATAATTAAAAGCACACTTTATTTCTATCTTTGAAATCATTTTTATATTATTTTATTTTTTCGAATGTAAAAGATTCTTTTAGTTTTACTAAATACGACAATTTGATTTGTTCGATTTCACTTTCAGGTACCGATCAGCTAATTAAAAAAAACACTTAAGACAAGTTTGTTATGCCATAAGCTTGTGGAAAATATCTAACCACATTCCCATCTGACAGACACCCATCATGTTAATATTGCTTAAGTGAACCATTAAATAATTATGACAGCAACATGTTATTAGAAACAATCCTCCCTGAAACAAATGAAACATTTGTTTAATAGTCATTTTTCGAATATGAACATTTTTTTTACAGCTTTCAAGATCTACTTTTCGGTGGCAACACCTATTTTGAACTAATTGAATCTCAAAACGTTTGTATCTCACTTGTATACAACATACTTAACAAACATCAACATCATTAAAAAATAAGATACAAGATAATAAACGTGAGGTGTGAGGTGTGTGTGTGTGTGTGTGTGTGTATTTATATAATTTTATTCGCATTTTATTCGAAAAGCATCATTAAGAAGGCGTAACTCTCAAGAAGAAACCCTTGTGGCTGTTTACATACTGTCTTCAAGCGATCAATTTGCTTTAAGGAAATATTAAAATATTTATATACTCGTAAATACGTTTGTATTTAGATAGAAGAATGAATTCCGCCATTCGATTTGTAATGCGTCTGGTTTTCCATTTATTCGTTCGCCTTCGTATTCGCAACAAAAGATCACTTAACAAAAATATATAGTCTCCATTAGTCGACCACTCAAAGTTCTTAATTCTGTTTTGGATTTAATTTGTTTTATGAAATGTGTTCTTTTCGGCTTTTTAATTTTATTTCTTTTGATTTGATTGAATTCAATGTCAAACCAGAAGATTATTTAGAGCCAGAAGATTAATTCATGCAATTTCATTATGATGTGTTAATTATATTCTGTATATAAACTTATATTTTATTAACACAAGAAGTCTTTTGTGGTCTTATCAACCCCCAGGGTATATGTAGTTTTTAGCTTCCTTTTATGTTTTTATACCAAAAAAAAAGTTAATAGATTCATTTAATAAATGCTTCTGCAAAAAAGTTCAGGTTTAATTAACACACAGAAAAAATTATCGAATAAAATTCAATTGATAAATTTAAAAGATTCAAATAATATTCAGTTATTTATAGCACTTAAGGCCATGTCACATACAACTTTTGCTTCGCGTTGCGTTACAGCTTCGCTTTGACATTTAAGTTGAAATGTACATACTTATACGAAACATGCCACATAAAACACTTTTAGCGCAGCGTGACGCAAAAAGTTCGGCAACTCTCAACTTTTTGCGTGCTTTGACAATCAAAGTTATGTATGTTTGTATGTATGTATGTTAGAATATGATAGAATATGAAAATGTGATGTGATATGAAAAATACTTATTTTTTTATTTTTAAAATGTATTTCCTGTTGAAGAATATGAGCTTGTTTTTTTAAACTAATTTATAAAATAGTACCTATTTGCATGCTATATGTAAGTATATAGCATAAGATTATTTTATTGTAAAAAATCAGTGGCAGCGTATTATTAATAATATTTTACCTTTTTATATGAATACATACATACATATGTACATATGTATGTATGTATTTGAAAATCCAAAAACAAATGAATTGGTGACAATAAAAAGCTTTATATGGTATAGTGGTGTATTTTCAATAAACTACAATAGGTGATAACAAAATAAACACACAAAGGCAAATAATATTTTGACTTTAATTTTTATAATAAAAATAATTAGCAAAATTCATAACCACCTTTTTGGTAAACACACAATGCGCGCGTTGTGTCAAAGTTTTCATTGTGTCACACACCTTTTGCGCTACGCTTTTCTGTCAAAGTTAAAAACGTCACGCAACGCTATAAAGTTTTATGTGACACGGCCTTTAACTATTTAACAATTCCAACAAAAAGGTACCGCAGGGCGACACGAATTTTGGTATTCTAGACCTGCATAATGTTTCTAGGACAATGAAATCAAATCTGTCATCAGTTTATCCGTCTGCTCTAGTTTTCGATATATATGTACCGTTATACTAAAAATTAAGGATTTGGATGACAAATAATATATTTTCTTTAATAATTTTGTTAAACAAGTTGCAAGTTGTTTTATTAAAATAATACTTTATAATAATACTTAATATTGAAATTTATTATTTGGGATAATCTCCCCAACTAATCGTTAGAAACAATTAGAGTTTTTGCAAAATGCATAGAAAAAATCAAAAAATGTTTGTTGTGGCTTTAGCTCTTCATATGCCGACATTTCATTGGTTGCACTAATGCATTTTCGGTAAGAATGACTTCCATTTATTTTTCACCGGGAAAGATTTGCTGGAATGTAAAAACCTTAATCAACAGACGAAAAAATAACATTTATGGGATATAATTTTTTTCTTTTTTGGTAAAACATGTATCACGACTATAGAAGACAAAAATAAACATCTCTAGTGTGTTGGGGAAAAACCAAGACTAATAAATGTGGCAAATGGCATGAAAAAAAGTTGTTGTTTTGAAGAAAATAAAGTTGGTTAAAAATTAAATTTAATCATAAATGCATATGTGTCTAAAACGAAACCATGACAACACGAAATGCGTGGTTAGTTTTAATTTTGTCACATTTTCATATGAACATGGACAATTTTTACAGCCGCAAATAACCACAGAGGAGTAACGTCTTAAATCAAGCAGCATCTTTCTGTGTAAATGAAAGGAAGAAAATTAATAAAACGAAATGCAAAACTCCTAAAAATGCCATTGACAAGAACTTGTTACATGCCGCAAATATATACAACTTATTTTTTTAATACGAGTATTATGCGTTTGTTTTATTTTAAGACAAAAACTTTATTGCCAGTTACACTGTTTTCTGTAACATCCAATTTGAAAACTTTCATATCCTTATGCCGTTGTGTGAAGTGATCATAATGATCATATGAAAATTGACGAAAACGGAAATAAAAAAACGTTTATATGTATAAACAAAGTAGTTAACATAGTTGAAATTGCTAAAATATTTACCTGTTTTTTGAACATGAGCTTTTTTGCACTATTGTAAATTTTTTTAAAAGAACACAAACATGCTGGAGGGGCAAAATACATGAAAAATTATCGTGAGTTATAATGGACGACGTTGGGTCCAGAAGACATTAACAATAACATCTGAAGAAAATATTGACTTCTGTTTATCAAATCCTTTATAAAGCTGGAAATAACTTTGTGCCAGTTACCATTCCTAAAAAAAAATATGGCTACGAGAATTGGGAACACGTTTTACATGTTACCCAAACGATCATAATGTAGTAGAACAAAAATAATTTGCTTGAAACATTTTATGTTCAGGTATTAAAATAAATTTATTTTTAATAATCTATTGATAAATATTGTTATTGTAAATTTTGTTTTTTCATTGCCTTATAAATACTTTCATTATCACCCAAAGGGCGATTAATTGTACAAAGGCGTAAAACGAAAAAACAAAAAGACGTAAGTCAATTTTAATTGTTTGTTGTGTTGTGATTGTACAAAAGCTTTCTAAAGCTATTTACAATTTTGTGTTTTTGTTGATTACAAATAGAAAAATATGATTGAGTTCTGTTGGAATTCTCATACATATATATTTGTAGTCTTTTGCATAAGTATATGAGCTTTGAATGCTTTCTATCATGATTTGGCTAAAAGGGTACTGATGATTTGGTTAGCGCCAATGAAATGCAGGCATATACCTAGCTAAGCCAATAACAAACAATAGGTTATTAAAATAGTTATTTTGGAGAATATCTCGAATAACAAATTTGATAAATTTATTTTTAATAAAAATTTTTCTCTCGAAGCCAATATATCAACGAAAATAACAGCAAAGTAGTTAATACAGTTGAAATTAGAGAACTGTATGATCCTGATATAAGATTGAGTGCAAAACATGTTGCATATTTATAATAAATTTTTCCGGCTAAATTAAAAGTAATTGTTTATATGCAAATTCTTACCAGAAATAATTGGAGTGTATACTAGTATTTTTACGTTACCTGCAAAGATAAAAATAGGAAAGAAAATATTATATAAATGTAATGATGTAATCAATTTATAAAAATTTAACTAGAATAGGACTTTCTCAAATCGTATGAACAAAAATTGGAATTATTTAATTTATTAGAGGAAATCACCTTTTATAGTATATTTAGAAGTCTGGGATGAATACTCATACTATAGATTTTTTTATGAAGTGTTCTTTTACTTGATTAAAAGCTACCACTGACATTTCAGTGTCATGTCGTAAGCGCCTTTCCCTAAAATATAGACCCAATTTGTGTTGATATCAGGGATGGAATTTGTTATATCTTCCCCATCGAAAAGCTATAACAAATGCCTGTAGCATCATGAAGAAAAAAAATAGATTGTAATTTACGGTTAAAAGTATAAAATTTCCTGCTCCGTCCTTATTACGTAAGCTGAAAGTACGTAACAACCGTTCTATGCATATGCGTTATATGCGTTTCTGTGCATTATATGCGTTTCTAAATTCAAGTGACATACAATTCGTTTTATGCGCTAAGTTTTTTATTTTGATGAGCTGTAGTGTAAATATTTTTGTCAAATAGAAACGATTTTTGGCGAAAATGGAATGTGAAATTGTGATTTAAAAGAATTTAATTTTAATAAATGTAACAGAGGTGATACTCAGTATATAAAATTAATCGATAACTAGAATGAAAATGTTGTAAATGAAAGAACTATGTTAAAAAATAATATTAATGTATTTTATTCTTGAAAATAGTTGTAAACTGTATTATGAAAGCTTTTTCTCTTATTAAAAACTTTTTTTCATGCCAAAAAAAATTAAAATCCACCACAAATTTTTTATTGATATCATTGAAAATAAAATATAATTTGTCAAAATTGGCTATCAAAAACAGCTGACCTTGCTTCATGATGCATAAGACGCATACAAAAGTAAAAAGTAAACCTACTTCATGCGTCTATACGTTCTCTGTTTTGATCTGTAACTTGTCACATACAATTATCCTGAATCTACTTTTTGTCACATGCATAAAACGGAACAACGCATAGAACGGATGGTATGGACCAGAGACCGGCAAAAATCACGTTTTTTATGCCTTCACTCATGCATAACTTTTTTGTGTCCAATTATTCACAAACACATAAGCAAGCATGCGCGTACGCTCATAATCTTTATTTGTGTTAATCATTAGGAAGGCAAATACAAAAATGCCTATATGAATTTTTCAAGCAAGATTTTAACACAGAAGCTATTTTGAGCGTTTGCATTGATTAAACACAAAAACGAATGGCATTTATTCAACATGCCTTTTCTTTGCAAAGAATATTAAGAAAAATCATGCAATGATATATGCTGGCACATAATCTTGAGTGTGTAGGTATGTATGTTGTTAAACATTGTGGTTGAGAAATAAGGATGCCATACGAAGTTACCAAAAAACGTCGGTTTTACAATAAACTTTAAAAATCGCAATTTTCGGTTTAAAATCGTTTAAAGATCGGATTATTTTTTACTCATTCAAAAAAACTTGTTATTTTTATAAGAAATACTTCAACCTTGCCAAATTTGTTTGTTTTATTTAATTTTACTGAAATTAAAGTCGTTTTTAACTCCCAAGAATAATACCGCTTTATTGGTTTGGTACATAGATTACTTAAAAAGAAGGGTCTTTAAGTGTATTTTTCTGAGCGCGGTGCGCTTTTTTTTAAATTTCGGTGCTTTTTTTAATTTTTGGCGGCACCGAAGCAAATTCAACAAATCTATTTGTTTCAGTGTGAGAAAAAAATCTTTGTACAATAAAATACACCCGTTTCAACATTATTTTATTCAACAGCGCAAAATTTTTACACGTTTATATGAAAATGATTATTTTCACGACAACACGGCTACATGGCTACACGACCACCGTTGTAGCTGTGGTAGATTTAGGCTAATTTATATTTTTGTGAGCGACAGTGAGAGTGAGAGTGTTTAATATATAAGTGCTTAAAATACTTTACTGTATTTAACAAAAAATAAGAATACAAAACGCATTGCTTATAATATAACCTCCTTCATGTATACACATATACACACATGTCTATATAATTACAAAATGATAATTGTAAAAATCGGGATAATTTTAAAAATATATTACTTGATTAATTATCTGTTTCAGCGTATCGTCGTAAAAATGCTATTAAACTGTTAAGTCTGGCAACCGTGTTGCCTAACCATTCTATAAACACACAGCACCTTGTGCATAAATGTACAATTGTTGATTTTTTGCCTTTTTCACATTAATGCTTTTTGCATTAATGCCTCTAAGTTTTTGATTTCGATCATGAATGTGATTAAATAAAAATGTGTGCTTTGAAGAGTTGTCCAAAAATTCATGCACACACAGTTTTTAAACACTCAAACTGAATAGCTGGCATGCGGCAACAGATTAAATTTACATGTTCGCAAACAACCCTTATTTTGCTTAGCATAAAATAGAATAGACACAATGTTGATAAAGGCATATTTGAACGTTTGAGCGAAAATGACATGTTTTTCGAGTGTTTGATTAATCTGATTTTTTTTTAATCACCGGTTGCAGGTCTCTGGTATGGACTTTCAGCTTTGTTTCAGATTTTTAATTTATAAAATTTTGTTTTTAATTATATAAAATTAGCTGGTCGATTTAATATTTTATACATAAAATATTTGTATACACCTACTTAAAGCTAATTCTGAAGTTCAGTGGAGATGTTTTTAAAGTAACATAATTCAATCCAAATTTGTTCACCCGTTTAAGAGCTACAATCTAATATTATACACCTTATTTTTAATTCCAAAAATATGAAGCGTTGCAATTGTTAAAAAGATAAAATAAAACTTTACGTTGATATAATGCAACGCCTCAAATAGGTGAAATAGAAAACGTGTCCACATATTATTACATCGGTATATAAGAACAGGAAATGTTTCCTTATTGTTTAAACAAACTAAAATTACATTGAAAATATGAAATTACTCAGTATAGCACATCGATAATTTTGATATAAGAAATATGATGGTATAAACTTTTCCATCCCTGATTGCAATTGTAAAAATATAACAAATCTGTCTGCTATGATTTTTAGCATTGCATATTTGCTAAACTGTAGGAAATAGAATACTCATTTGTTTGGCTAGGCTTGTATATGAATTTATCATTTTTAAACTGCAAACACGCGAAGCATCTTTTGAAACCACAAATTTTACACTCGTTACAATAACCACAATTCTTTTTTTTCTGGCTTCGATTTCAACCTTCTGAGTAATTCTCGCAGCAAAACTACAAACGAAACAATATGGTTTGATTGATTCAAAGACTGCCTCCTGTGTACACAGCGTTATGGCAGTTACTAGTCCTTCATATTTTTAAGAACGAATGTACAAATTGTTACATAAAATGATTCCAACTAAATTGAAGAATTTTTAAAAAATTTAAAAAAATCTAACGAAAAAATTTATTTCTAAAATCAAAAGAGTTATTTGCGCATATACAATCGTGTTTTGAAGGTGTATTGATGAGCTGGTGTAAGCAGCAGCAAATGTCAGACATATTGACGGACATATAAACATATAAACAAATAAATTGAAAAAAAAAACTTTCCATTAAAGAAAGCCAAATTTTAGTCTACTTTCGGTTAACTATAATAATTGATTTTTAGTTTTTAGAATACTTGTTATTAGTTCAATAACTGAAAAGCGCGAACAAATTTGTATACGCATTGTTGTGAACTAAAATATACATACGATAATAAATTTCCTGAGACACATTTATAAAATCATTACTCCATCGAAGGAGGGGTAAATTAAGAAACTAAAAGGAAATTCATAAAGGCAAATGAATGTTCAGAGGAAAATTAGTACAAAAAATATGAGTACGTGTTCCTATTATGGACGTGCGCCACATTTTCTACTTAAAACTCACACACTGACAGATACGCAAGTATTGACTTGTAAAAAAATAGGAAACGTTGACAAAAAAACGTGTTGATAAAAATATAGTTTGTAACGAAAATATATGCAAAAAATTAATTGATATATTAGATATTTGTATATTGTATTTGTAATACATAACAAAATCAAAATAAAAATAAAAAGTTGTTTACTGAATTGTTTTAAGTTTTCTATGCTGTCGAAATTCTAATTTTTTCTTTATAATATTCTTATCAATTTACAAATTTTTTACATGGGATGAGCACATAAACTAGCTTAAGGACCGCAATGGAAAATATATATGTAAGTATATTTTTTTTAATTAAGAGAGTATCAAAATTAAATTTAAGTAAATTTTATTGTATATTTTAATTATTTACTATGTCAATATGATTTTTAAAATCTATAAATTTTTCTAATTACAAAATGTCAAAAGTGATTCTAGCGAAAAACCCCAATTTCAATACACAGAGCCATTTTACAAAATGAACATTTTTCTTAGTGCCAAACTTTAAGCATGAATTCTCAAATAAAATTTTTTGTGAATCAATTTGTATATGGTGGAGTTATGCGGTAATCAATATTTAGACGAAAAATTGTGCGTCCGATTGCGGAAAAAATATTATAGGATCAAACTCGAGCATACTTTTTCAAACAAATAAGAGTTTTGAAAATCGGTTCTTAAATGATAAATTTGTGCGTATACACAAATATTTTTTTTTTTTTAATTTGCTTGACAAACTGTACAAGTATATCAACATGTTTGCCGCTCCGCTTGTTGTATTTTCATATTTCCTTAATTTCAGGTATTTAAAATTAAAAATCTTTGTTTATGTAAATAAAATTCCCCAATTTTATTCTGATGGACATATTAGAAAACTCACATCTTTTCACTAAAAAAAGTTGCAGTGCAAAAAAAAATTGCATACGATAACTTTATATAATATTACAATTCCTTTGAGGACCTGCTGCTATCAATTTCAGTCACTATTTGTCCGTCTATTTCTACCGAGTACAAGTTTATTTTTCCCCAGTAACTTCTCTATTATTACTTTTTATTATTTTTCCTCTTCCAGCCACTTCAACGGTTTCCACAGAGTAAGTGTCCTCTTCACAAAAGCACTCCAACGTTCTAGGTAGATATAAAGATATTTTTTTTGCATTTTATTTTGTTTTATTTTATTATTGACCACTTAAATAAAATTAAATTAAAAAATATTCCTCCTGTGTTTATGCATGTGTTAGCAAGTATGCGAATGTAACGAATTAATGTACAAAGAAGAACATTAAATTATAAAAGGAAAACTTAATAAGATAACAAAGGAAATATTAGAAAAATAAAACATAAACATCTTCTTTAAATGTTAATTATAAAACGAAAGTTTAAAATATACAGAATTATATGAGGAGCTCATGCCACTAACAGTAGGTTAGGTTAGGTTAGGTTAAATGGAGGGGTGTGATAGCCCATATCATACGACATACACTTAAGCCAGTGAAGGTTTGTTGTGCGCTCCCTTGAGTTTAACCATAACATATTGACCCAAAGGTCTAGAGAAACTCCGTGTCACTCACAAAGTTCCTTATTTTCCTCCAGCATATTCCCCGTAATCGGGTTATGTCCGGTAAGGTGTCACCCGCAAGATGTCGGGACCTTGTGAGAAGGCGGGGCATTGGCACAAATAGTGTTCCAATGTTTCGCTCTCCTCCCCACATGCTCTACATTCATCTCCTCCCGCTATACCCATGCGTTTAAGATGTGCCAGTAGTTGAGAGTGCCCTGTGACAACTCCCATTATTCTACTTAGTTCGAGCTTGCTAAGTTTTAGCAGCTCCCTCGTTCTTCTCTCGTCTGGATCTCCCCATAGAATTTTTGTATTGATTCCCATGGTTCCGTTATTCCAGAGAGTTGAATGGGCCCTATGTGCCCAAGTCTTTAGCTCGGATTTAACTGCATCGAAAGGTTTCGCGCATTCCAAGCTTATATTACCTAACTCTATTGCCCTAGAAGCAAGTGAGTTTGCCCTCTCATTTCCAGTTATCCCCGCGTGCCCTGGCACCCATATGATGCGCACTTCACCATGTGTCGAGTAACTGTTAATAGCTTTTTTGCAATACCAAACTGTACGTGATTTAGTGCGTTCCGCTGAGATTGCTCTAAAGGCCATCTGACTATCTGTGAATATATTCACAAGTCCTGACCTCCCCATTACATTGAGTTCCCTGATACACTCCGTTATCGCCCGAATTTCCGCCTGCAAAACTGTGCAATAGTCCGGCAGGCGGAAAAACAGTTCCGTGGTGTTTTCTATATAAACACCAAGTCCCATTTTCCCTCTCGACCTTGATCCATCCGTGTAACAATGAAGCCTCATGGGGATCTGGTTCCAATGGTCGGTCAACCAGGAATGGATGTCGGGGATCAATGTTCCGCAGTTGGCCTCTAGTCTAGTCTCCGGTATGCGGTCATTTGCGACATTTTCCGGTATGGACTCTCTTATGGCCGTGAACAGTAAGTACAGTTCTGGTCAAAACATTTAAAAACTGTAAAGTATGTTTATTAAACACTATTTTTTTAACCAGGGAACTTAAGTGAAGCAAGAATAAAAAATCAGAAAATTTGAACAATTCAAAATTTATTAACGATTCTTCGAATAGTCAAAAAAAGGTCAACTATTAAATTTGTTGCAACAAGCAAGGAATAGATAATGTTGAAAAGGTAACCACATCTGCTGTTCAGGAATATATTTAAATAAATATTTGAGGATTTTTCCAGCTGAGGGAGTTGAAAAAAACGCAACAAGTAAAAAACATCTTATGTCTTGTTAGCACTAATTAAAAAATACTTATACACTTGGAGCAAAATATACTTATGGCGATTTCATTCCTGACAAAAATTTTTACGTAGAGTTTGCCCTTTGAATGTGGTTCTTAACAACTTTAATGTTTGTAAATTTAACATCATTCTACTGATTAATTTCATCTGATAACAGGTACATTTTTCATTTGCTTCTTAACTTTTATTTTTCTTATTTCAGTGTTTGCTCTGTCTTTGAAAGCATTTTGATTGCGGCTCAAATGCGAGTGTGTGGGTTTTTAATGGATTCGCTTTATGCGTTTCTGCCTTGATAAAGTAGGCAATCAGTCAGCCGTTCTTTGGACATTAACGCATGCCCAGTGTGATTTGAATTGTCACACTTCTATACAATTGTTTCTTTTTACTTGTTTGTTGTTTTATTATCATCGTATTTTTATGACATTTCATGTGAACAACTCCGGCATTTGAAATTTACAAGAAACGTGTTCAAAAATAAATAAAAAAGGGTCTCAAAACATAAAAGAGATAATTTTGGTTTTAAAAATAATTTTAGAACAATTACTGGTTTCTATTGGTCATTTAACAACTAACAAATTGGTCTGCCAATTGGTCCCTCTTAATGTAATGTAATGTAATGTAATGTAATGTAATGGGGTTTTGGCCTAGAATGGCCTTTTGCACTGCGACCATTGTTGATCTATTTTGCTGTCCCTAACAGTCCAATACGTTCGCAAATAGGATCAGCAAACAGGATTTGCTATCAAGTGTTCTATCGACTCCTCATCTTCACTGCAAAATCTGCAGATGTCCGTGTCAGATAAGCCCATTCTGTATAGGTGGGCTTTGCAGGTGTAAGGGCCTGTGAGCGCCCCTACCAGCGTCCGTAGGCTTTTCCTGTCCAGTCTTAGAGCCAGATCCGCCCTCCCAGCGTCAAAGCGTAGGAATTTCTTGGAGTGACATAATCCATCGATGTCATTCCAAGTTGTGTAATCCTAAACGATGTCCATTTCGAAATCTCCCCCTTAAGGAGACTTTTTTTGAACCCAAAAGAGGGGGTGGGTCCAATGAAGTTCCCATCAGCCCCTCTTTTCGCACATATGTCCGAAATCTCATTCCCGGCATGCCCCTGATGCTCTGGTAATCATATCAGAGTAATCTGATTATGAGTCGCCAGGTCATTAAGCCTGCTGTGGCATTCCAGTACTAATCCGGACATGTACGTACAGCCGCTCAGGGCCTTAAGAACCGATTGGCTGTTCGAGAATATCTTAACCCGTATTCCCCTGTGTCCTCTCTCGGATAGGATCTCCACAGTTTCCAGTATCGCGTAAAGTTCCGCCTAGAAAATTATCGTATCCCTGCTCAATGTTATAGACCTGCGTGCTCTAGGCCCCAATATTACCGCTCCAACTCCTTGGAGCGCTTTTGAACCGTCCATGTACCACATTTGCGATCTATCTCTTAGCCATCCTGGGTTTGCGCACCATTTTTCCCTTGTCGGAAGAGGAACCTGTATTTCTTGTCGAAACATTATACCGGTTCCATATGGTCGCCCGCCTGAGACTTATCAAGTATGTCCCCGATTCCCGTGAGGATAGCCAGATGATCAGTAAGGTTGCCCGCCCTAAGGTTCGTTCTTTTTCCCGTAGATAGAGATTGCCGTTATAGCTGCCTCCTCTTGTACAGCCAAATTGAGCGGTGCAATATTCAGAATAGCTTCCATACCCAACGTTGGGGTTGATTTAATGGCCCCTGTGACGCATAGGCATGCACAGTCTAGATATAGTTGTCCGTTGCTCAGCCTTCCTCCACCATACCAGAGACCCGTACCATATGGATATATATCCAGAAGGTCATTTTGGGGCTCATACCCTAGGATCTACCAAGTAGTTGCGTCGCTGTCCAAAGGTCCCTCTTAATTTTTCTTTCTTTATAAAAAGACAGAATATTTCTAACTAAATTTCCTCTTTTCATTTCGAATTTCGCGTGACAAACTCGTCAACTTTTATTTATATGCATTATATTCATAGTCTAAAGAATTATGAAATAAATTATAACTACGAACATTTGGTTATAATCAAAAATAATGCGTCATGCAAAAAGTGGAAATTTAGTTAAAAGTTTTTAAATACTCGATCCCAGCTCATAATCATTTGGCACTGTTGTGCAAGATTTTTACATCGTTATTCCTAAGAGGAACCGACAGTTTTGTCATGGGGACATAGAGGGTCTGACCTCGTTTGATTCACTGATGTTTCCAAGAAATGACATCAATGGAACTAATATTCCTAAGTCGAAGTTCCGGTGGAATATTTCCTTGCGACCTTCGGACAACAGTCTAGTACACAAGCTACTAGTCTACGAAGGAACTAGAAGTGGTTTTTATTGCTACCAAAAGCAATGGCAGACATCATGGAATGCAAAGATTGTATTACTCTATTTAGAAAAATGTTACTGGAACTCAATAACAGTGCAATGACGGTGATTTACAAGATTTTTTACCCTTCAAAGTGAAGCACATTGGAGGAGGAATCATGAAAACATGTGGAATAAATTTTGCTTACGATGTTAATAACGGAGAAAGTATAAAGAGCTGTGCTTAGATTTTGAATTTGATATATTATCGATAGCCATGCACGATGGGCCCAAGGACCAAATATATGAAAAAAATAGGGCTACCAATTTAGATTTTCAATTCGATTATGAAAAATTACTACAATTGGATTCTCTTAGTTGAAATGTGAAATAGTTAAAGATAAACTTGGTTTTAAGAATTAAATTTTTAAGTCTTTTAAATTTTTTTTTAAAACTAACAAGTGTTTTAAATCGTAGGTTAATGATCAAAATTTTAGGTGCTGTGGGAAATAAAGTGTGAAAAAAATACATATACCCAAAGATCATACAGTTTATTACATTTTTTGGTATAATTCAGTCAAAAGTTCTGCGTAATTAAAGTCAAAAACTCCAAAGTCGAGATTTCGTATTTTTTTTCCTTCGGAAAAAGATATATTCCCAGGTACGCTACTATTTACACAACAAATATGTGCCCAGAAAAAAAGAACTTCAAGAAAGTCATGAAAATGTTGAGATTAAGATCCAGAAGCAGCGCGCATTCGGATAATTGCCAATTATTTTAAAATGTGCTTGTCGTTGTAGGATGTTCTTTTTTTTCGATACCGATTCACCGATTTGGAAGCTGTCTTTTCTCTTTTTATGTTGAGAAAAATGAAATTTTTAGGTTTTTGTTTTGCAAGAAAAATAGTTTTACATTACATTAGGATTGGTTATTTACTACTAAATTTGACAGTAGTCATGATGTGAAGGAAATTTCATCTATTATTGATTCAAATTAATAATAATTTCAAAAAAGGTATTTTTCAAATCAAACTTAATAGATTTATAGAAATAATTATATTTTTATCAAATTTTTTTTTGGACTTGACCTCCAAAGAAGTTGAAAAAATACACAATTGGATTTTTTGAAGCAATAAATATGTTGCTCTTTGAGAATGGCTCCTATTTTTTTCACTGGATATTAGCGGCAGCAGATATGATTACGTTTTACAAATATATACATTTAAATTTTTTTTAAATATTGTCCTTTCAACTTGTAAGTAAGAAAACAAATGTGAAATGGAATAATATTATGCTGTTGGGAAAGCAATTTTGTTTTCTCCCAGCAGAGGAATTAACTGAATTTTTCCACTGACAGCTTCTTCAGACTACACCCGCAAACAAGCAAATAAAAGCCCGTAAAATTTTTTAGACATTATTCACAATATGAAAATCGTCTTTTATTTTCATAAAAACGAAAGGAAATTATTTTCCGAACAACAAAATAGTTGATATGAAATTTCGAGGATAGAAACAACGATACATGTCTATCTTGTATTTGTTGTAGAATTGCTTCTGCCTAGTAAGTAAATGTACCATGGTATTATCACAGAAAATATTATTTAAAAATATTTGTGCAATTCACATGTTGCAACTCACGGGATACTACAATAGTATTTTCTATGTAAACGATTACTACAACATTTACAACTCTATCCTCTGTTTTCAAGTGTTGTATGGAGACATGGATAGCAATGTCAATATGAACACATTTGAGATAAAATTTATTATTATTTTCTTAATACAATGAAATTAAAAACATATCACCAAGAATTAATAAAACTCTGACTTTTCTCATTGAAGAAAATTTAAAGTAACTGCGGTAAGAACAATCTTTATTTAATGACATAGGTACAATGTGACCGTTGTAAAATTCTAAAAATTTACAGAAATTATTAATTGTGGAAAAGTTATAATCCAAAGTATTTTGCGGAAAATGTATATATATGCAACTCTTAATTTATAAGAAAGAATATAGTTTCAGTTAAAAATCTACAAAAATATATGATATCATGATATCTACAGAAATAAGTACGATTTTCAATTTAATCCATATTATCTCAACTTAACTAGTCGGGAAGTCGAAAAAATGCATTAACCGATACCTTAGAAGCAATGAAAATATCATCCCTTAAAAACGGCTTTAATTTTTGTAATGGGATATATGCATGTATGTATATATAAAATATGTGATTTTATTTTTGGCGATAAAAGAAGAAAGTATTTTTTACAGTTTGAAAAAAAATAAAATTAATGATTTTCTTATGGAGTTAATGAGCAAGGATTCTGTTTGCTGGACGTGCCATTTACCCTGAAAAGGGCTTCATATTAAAGTGCGCAATAAAGCAATTCAAATTTTTTCTAAACATCAGTTCGAAAGAAATCGATGCGAGTGTCACAGAAAACAAAAAGTGGCCAATATAATGTTTTCCGCCTCGAAAAATAAGGACACCATTTGTTATATATACAAGTTCTTAATTAAAGTCCTCATCGAATATTTAAAAACATCATTTACATGCTGTTATTAGGAGCAACAATCTTTCGGCTTGTTAATAAATTAACAAATTCTACCACATTCAGTAACAAGCAGAAGACAGCCGCAAGCCTTTAACTTTTAATTATTGTTAATAAATTGTTTTCCATTTAATTAAATAATGTTCACTTGCTCTAGACAATCTATAAAAATGTCATGTAAAATTTAATAGTGATTGTCATGTAAAACATTTTGCAAATATAAAACAAAAAGCAACGAGAAAAAAATCATTTCAGTTTTCTCAAAGGTTTTGACTTTAAGTAAGAAAAATTAGTCATTTAGATTGTTCAACATGTTCTGTATGATGTTTAAACATGACAGCAACATTTAGGAAATTGTTTAACATCCAGCCACACACTGATGCACCAACTCACACACACACACAAACTTACACTCCCGTGCAGGGCTAGTGCTAAAGAATTATGCATGCTATTAATTCGAGTGCTTGGCTGCTGATGCTGCTGCATCTTTCTGTTAAATGGCAACCTTAAAGTTTAAAGAAAAGTATTTCATCTTAAGTTGAATTTGGCAAACTGGCAACTTGCAGCCTTTGCTGGCTTGTATGGTATGTATGCAATCACAGACGCAAACACACGTTTACAAAATGACAAAGTAATGAAAAACTTACATGCAATAATTGTTTGACAAATATTGAATTTGTTGTAATTTTTGTAGCTGATGTCGATTTTTTTAAAGAAAACAACACAAATCAATGTTGATTTAAAAGTGTTAAAAGAAAAGGAAAGAGTAAAGAAGAGAAAACGAAGCCGACTCGCTTGCCGCTACGATACTTATGGCATTTCTGAAAGAAGTCAAACATTTTTTTAACTACATACATATTTATTTTTTTGTATATTTATTTGCAATCTATATAATATAATAATAAGCAAATTCAGTAATAACTTCAAAAATTACATTTCTATTAATCTCCAATGTGGTTGAAGCATACATATATGTATGTATACATATACATAATGACTATTTACTAAAAGGCAAGTCTAAAACATGATACCTTTTCAGCCTAAAAATTACTTAACTGTCATCTCATAAAGCTATAGCCAGCGGATTGCTGTGATTACTGAGTCTGTCAACGTACTTTTTGCTAAACCTACAGATTTCTTGTTTAACTTTGGATATGCCCAAATCTTTATGAATGTTATTGTTGGTCATAAACCAAGGAGCGTTTGTAATGATTCTTAAGGTTTTGGACTGATAGCGCTGCATTTAACAATTTATAAAAATAATCGCTTGCTTTTTCCTAATAACTTGGCGTTTCAATAATATCACTAATTACCTTTCCACTTTTTTAAATGGTAGGAAATTTAAAATTCTTTTGAGAAGTAAATGCCATTAGAATAATTATAGAATATGAATATTTACTATGAATTATGCAACGTTTTATAAAGGTTGAGTCTTGTTACAACTATAAAACGGCTGTTCGCCTAAAAATAATAATATTATTAATAGGAGAAAGGACCCGTCACCCCCAACACAAAATAATTACAAACTGTATAGGAAAACTACTATTGTAAAGTTGATATACATACGTTGTTATGTAAATAAAATTAGTACTCGAGCAAAAGCAATGAGTGGAGAACCAGGTATCCCTCATACAAAGGTCACTATGGGAATAAAGTTCGTTTTAGAACAAAATGCTCATATCTGAGACATTATAAATTTAATGTAGGTTATTATGAGAACAATTTCATTATCATATAAAGGCCAGCAAGTGTAAAAGGGGAAAATAATACGCCATTACAAAGTTACTATTAATTATGGTCTATCCGGAGACCTATGGACAATTTTTTGCTTTATTGCAGAAGATTACTCGTATCTTCTTTAAAAAAATGTTGTCTACTTTGTTCCGTCAGGAGAGCTACAAAAGTGACAGAAGTTATCGTGTTATCCTTGAACACAAATGTCGCAGTATAAAGTCACAAATGTAACAGTATATACTTTTGTATGTATATACTTTTATTTATAAATGTTTATATTATTTTATGACAATACGACATATCGCAAATGAAGGATGTGTCATGCCCACTACGCAGTAATACACATTTCAATAATCTAATTATTATGCTCCGCAAAATACGGTTCAGTATCAGCATTTAATTAGATATTTTGGGACACTCTTCAATTTTTAACTTTATATTTAACATTCATGTATTATCCTGATCATAGTGCTATACACCCTTCAAGTTTCAAGTTTCGCAAAATTCAGCTCGATCTTAGCATTTCGTTGCATGCTTAGGAACGCCCTTTCATTTTTTTCTGTTTTGTACTGGTTATTATCTAATATAAAATTTATGAAAATTTTAAGACTCTACCAATTGCCGCTTAGAAAATAGTAGGCTGTAGCAGACATCGGGGCAGGTACGCAGACGTACAGACAGACAGGCAGAAATCTCAACAAAACCAATAAATAAATTTACTTTATTATCCATTGTACGCAGAGCCCTAAGAAGATATTTAACTGGTAGTCTGAGTAAAATCAATGATTTCTGAATTAAACTTTGTAGCCAGCCGGAAGGGCTACTGGAAGTAAATATTTCCCCCTCTCTAGTTTGTGGAAGAGAGATAGCAAAGACGTATAGTTGCGTCTATCAGCGATTCCATTTTGTTTTATGATTCGCTTTTTACATATGGAAAAATTTTATTATGAAAAAAAACTAAAATTTTAAAACTAGAATTCCATTGTGTGAACGAAAGCGTAACGACAGAAGAATGCTGTGCCCTGTGCACGCGTGCAAGGAAAATTTTAAATATTGGCATCGCTGAGTTAAGGCCATGCGAGGTGAATATGCTTTCTACACTTTTTTTATAGAGGCACCCATTTTAGGTTTAAATATTCTTTCTTTAAAAAAAGAGAAGCAGAACGTATAATCACTCAAAGACGCAGATACCAGTAAGTAAAATTTGTCTGTTGGAAATAATTACGTTTGAAAAATGCTTGAAAAACGTTACTGTTATGTAAAATTTATCTCTTGGAAATAATTACGTGTGAAAAATGCTTGAAAAACGTTACTGTTGTGGCTTAAGCAATTGATATGCCTACAATACGGTGGTGATAATTTCATCTCCTCAGTAGACTTTATAAAAGTTTCCTTAGCCTACTATGTTTACATTTTTGTAATTCTCAATTGATGTTTGAGAGTTTGTACAAAATGCCGGAAAAAGTAGTGTCACAATTCGAACTGGCTGTCTTTTACACTGCTGAAATGGCCACCTACCTCCACAGTTGATACATAATTGTGCTCGTTTTACGATATTTTAAATTATTGCTCGTAAAATATCTGCCCCTAAATGGGCGATTTCTTCTACAATGTTAGATTTCAAGACATGCAAGATTCAGGGCTTGTTGTGGTTAACGGGAGATTTTAAAAAGGTCCAATGGAAGAAGTCTGGTGCTATTAGATTTCGTAATTCAAATATGCAAAATGGTTGATCACACGACCTGGAAATTGGTGCAACAAAATCTCTATCGTTGCTCGACCTATGTAAGAGGTTGCTCCGCCATGTTGAAAGCAACAATTTTCGAGACTCAATGCAGCAACTTGCGGAGTGTGCCGCTCCAACTTGTTGACAACTAATTGTCTATATATAAACATCATAAATGTTAAAGCTCAGTGACATTTGCCAAGTCAAATTATAATATTTTGTATAAGCGCACGAGGTTCGACGCTTTTCAAACATGATGGTTGAAGTCTAATTAAAAGTTGGCATTAGCAACACAAATAAGATTTTTTATGAACTTCTTTGCAAATACCTGTAGAAGTATAATTTTGCATTTGGAATTAATTTTTAATACTTATATATTTACGTACCTGCATCATACAGTTTAAATATTAAGAGTATTTTTTACAAAGTTAAGGTCTTTGTAAAAAAATAGCCTCCTTGAAGCAAATTGACCTGAATATAGTTAGTTACTCGTATACGGTGCTCAAAGTTCCTATTTTGCAGATAAAAATTTATAACGCAGGTATAATTTTTTCTTTCTTTTTAATTATGTTTGTTTTAAATGTAGTTTTTTGTGTATTATCGCATTTTTCTATTTGCTTTTCTTCGTTTAATG
This sequence comes from Germaria angustata, assembly GCA_963681545.1. Classification (NCBI taxonomy): domain Eukaryota; kingdom Metazoa; phylum Arthropoda; class Insecta; order Diptera; family Tachinidae; genus Germaria; species Germaria angustata. The sequence goes on along the minus strand of OY813000.1, from coordinate 41,341,906 downwards.
TTACTATTCTTCTGTCTAAATGAATGTAAACATTTTGTTACTCCGCTGCAACATGTTGTACAAACAATCAGAAGATGCCAGTATGTGATGGTGTGTCGCTATTTGTCTAACAAGAGAATCTTGTGCAAAAATATAGAAAATGACTTTAAAAAAATCAACAAAATTTTTAAAGCTTATAAGCAACATTCCTCATGTGTATCTGAAAAACAAATAAGGAAGCCTGCTTCAGCAGCTTGTATTGCTTGTATTGTACTGTACTCCAGTCCAAGATATTGTTGATGTAGACGAAAACTACGATTCAGTGCGAGCACATTTGAAAGATTTGAAGCTAAAAGTTTTGACGTTGATGCAATCAATATCTATGCTGAAGTTCAGCTGTCAGTGAATTGTTTATGATTTCTGTCAATATAAATTTAAGATGTTGTAAATAATATTTTACAAGTTTTTATTATTGTTGTTTGTAACAAGAATAGGAACAGATTGTACGACTACAAAGCTCTCAAAGGTAGATTCAGGAGAATTTTTTAAAATAAATACGTAAAATTTTATTGGCTCCAAATGTAAATTTTTAAAAGCAAAATCTATTGAAGCAACATAGAAAAAATCATTATAAAAAGGGGATTCAAATTTGTTCGAACTCGTAGTTAGAAACACAAAATTCTAATTAAACCGAATGCAAATAAACAACAGACGAATTCTTTCCAATCACAGACAATAAATTAATCTTAATGGTAAATCAACTGGAGTCGGTTGAACTCTAACAATTTTATCTGTATGAAGTAAAAATTCATTAAATGTTGCTGCATTTAAGAAATTCTTGCTGCAATATATTTGTATTTTTGTTTTATTAAAAATCTATAAATCCTTTACCACCCAATGACATTTAATGTGGTTTCAATTTAAAATTTGATTTATTTCCAAATGCCTGAATAACAAATAAAACGAACCAGTTTTTGGAATTTAAATAACTAAAAGTGTTCTATATACATACCTGCAACTGGGTAAAAAATTATAGATATTTTGTAAAATAATAAGTTCTATTATTGAAAGATTACAATTTTGGTCACTTCTTCTTGAAAACTTTATTCAATACACTTGCAATTTCCTTCTGCTAAAAAAAGACAAACAATGAGCCCATTCGTCTAGTCTACAGAAACACATAATCTCTTTGGCAGGAATAGAACTTGCAACCCTCAGACTAATATCTGCTACCTACTAGTCTAGGAGGACACCCCTTAGCAAGATATCAGAAGGACGAGCAAAAGTACTTAAAGTTGTTACTACATAAATCACACTTTATTTGAAATGATTTCCCTTCATCCCACATCAAATTTTGTTTGCAAACAGATCGGTTTCGGCCATGTGCCATCTTTGGTTGTTTTTATTAGATCGTTTTTGTGTTGTTCATTATATAGAGTTTTTCGGTTGTGCTCGTGTGTTTCCGTATTATTTCTGGTCTACCTCATGTCACCTTCTCGTCCTTGTTCGTATGATTGTGTCGTTCCTCATTTTTCTGTATCTTTCCCCTCTGTCACTCTCTCTCTCTTTTCACCATACCGTTGCCTCGTTCGTATTGTCTATTTTATTGTGACAGGAAGGCATACCTCCCCATATGCGTGGTAATCTATTACTGCTCGTATCTGAATTTCTATCTAGTTTTTGTCATGTGTTGTTGCGTTGGTGGCATTCTTATTTTCTGATATTATGAACATTTTTCATTCCGTCAAATGTTATACGTCGTTTGACGTATCCTTTATGTCTTAACTTTTTTCCAATTTGTCCGTGTGTACACTATTCTTAAATATGTGGATCCCCTAGTTTCTTATTGCCTCTCATGTATTCAGAAATCTAGTTCTGATCATCCGTCCCGTTTACTGGATGTAACTGTAATGTACAAGTATATCCCCTGTTTGTCTAGGGTGTCGGTATCGTTTGTGCTATTCTGTAATATTCTACCCAAGTTGTTGTTGTGTCTACTAGTTTGTATGTTTTTTATCAATATATTTATATTAAAGTAGACCAAATTCTCTTGCCCTGTCCCACATATAGACCCTTCGTGTTTGTTAGTGTTCTTCGTTCAAGACTTGTTATTAATTGTCTTATTGATGCGTTTTTGTGTTGTTGAAGATGATTGCATTATTTGTGTATTATTGTATTTGTAGCTTCATTAAGCTCTGGGTTGAATTAATCGGTTGGACCGATATGTTATTTACTTTTTCGCCATCTTCCACTTTAAGTTTTACTTTAAATTTTATGCTGTTACGTTGCCTGTTCGGGATACCCAGAATTTGTCTGCAGTTACTTTATATCGCTCCAGTATGGCTATGATATCGTCCACGTATCCTGCATATAATGATACCACTGACTAGGTTTTTGGTTCCCCTACTTATTCCTTTTCTAAATTTTGCATAAGCATTGTCATGAGAATCACTGATATTGGATTGCCTTAACCGCCAAAAGAAAGCGTAAAGGACACACACAAAATTTTACAGTAGAATTTTTTTATTTTTATTTTTTATTTTTTTAATTAATTAACAAACACTTGGCTTATCTACAGAGAGAACCGGAGTCTGCGACAGGAGTTGAACCTGCGAAATTCGGGCTACCAGCCTAATACGCTAGCTACTGCCTTGTTGTTGTTGTTGTAAGTTGCATGGCTGTTGTGAAATTGATTTTGCTCTAAATTTGTATTGATCGTAAATTATCGATTGCTATGAAAAAGCAAAAATCAAATATAATGTTACATAAGCTTTTTTGCGAAAAGGGTACAATATTTTATTGTTGAGTTGTATGGAAAATTCCTTGTCTTTTGGTTTGTTGAGTATTTTATTATGTACAGTGTTTTTGTCTCTGTCATTGGAATTGACGTATACTAGTTCTATCGTATTGATCATTATGTGTTTATGTATCCGTCAGCATTGTTATAAGGTATTTCGATAATTTAAATGTAGCGGATGGGTTCATGCGTGTTTATGAGTATACTACTTCCGGTTTTATTACTATTGCTTCCTTGATACCAATATTGCCCTGATACCTGCTGGGTATTCATCTGTAGGACCCTTCCTAACTTTCCTATATTTAGTGTCCTCAATTAGCTTTTCCCTTTTTGTAATATACTTCTTATTCTTGCTAATCAATACAGTTGTGTTTCCCTTATTAACCTCCATTGATGTGATGTTGTCCGATTTAAGTTTCTGTTTCAGAGCACTCACTGTTTCGTATTGCTTGTTTTTACGCCTATCGGATTTGGCCTCCTTCTCTTTAGTTTGTTTGCATATGTGTTCGGCTCGATTCTGCTCCTCGGTTGATAGCATCGCTATTGTAACTTCTACACCCACAATTTTTTGTTCCTTTCAAAGAATTCGTTAGAACATGTTTTTCCAAGTTTTCTTTTTAGGAGTATATTTTTCATTTACGTAGTTATTGATTTATATCACAACTTGTTAAAAATTCATCAACGATATTTTATTTTTAATGAAGCTTTTACCTATACATATGTTTACTTTTAATCTTATTTTATTGAAATATTTCACAATTTTTGTTTAAGTTATTTTTATATATCCTTGCATATATTACTTTTAGGAGCATTTATTTATTTATATATTTTTAGTTTATGTACATAAAATGTTTACAGGTTTTTAAAAGAGAGTGCTAGTCTAAATCTTACATACTCTTTCTACGCCACAGTGGAGCAGTTAAATTTTGTTAGAAAAGATTTTTATGCAAATAATAATTTTATTGCTTTCATCTATTAGTGCATCCACAACTGTACTCAGTATGATACTATATCTATATTTAAATATTTCCTTACCTATTATAAAGGTATACAATCCATGCTGGATGTTACGGTTAAGTTAACTTCGAAGTGGCACGCACGGTGCATATTGTAAATAAACATAAACCTCGTTGTACACGCTAGTCGTTTTCTATCTTACATCGTTTTTATAATCAATTATTAAAAACATTTTAGGAAATAATTAACATTGACTCACTCACTTTTCTACTGAATTATAATTCTGGTCAAACTTAAGATGTACAGATAGTATACTGTGATACATACGTTGTTTGATAAAAAATAGTTAAAAAATGGGAATTTTCGACAACAGAACAAATTTCGTCACTGTATTTCATCATACATACTGCAAACTTTTTACTTGTTGATAGTAGAATTTCGTTTTACATGGTATATTGAAGAACCTATCTTCCGTGTAAAGTGGGAGATGGATGTACGCAGTTGCTTAAAAATTACATATAGTTCATCCAATTAGCAAAACTAGTCAGTAGCTTCCTGCTAACATTATAGAACATTTATTTATTATTCAATTTCTATACACATACGCACGCACGCACACACACACTTGAAAAAACAAATCCAACAAAAACTTAAATTGACCAGAAGATCACACAAAAGCATTAAAACAGCTTGCAGCAAAAAAAAATTTTAATTAAAAAGTTATTCTAAACGTAAACAACAGCAACAACCAAAGCCTGCAACATTAATACTAAATAAAGTTAAAGGTGCAACATTTACTCTACTACAATACATACGCACTCGAAGAGAACGGCAAACAAGCGATAACGATTTTAAGCCTAGAATTTTTCATCTAAATAAGGGGAGGGGAGGTAAATATTTATATTTGGGCGTGCAAGGCATTAAAAAAAAGTTTTCCACATATTGCCAAAGAGAACTTAAGAGGCTTTAGGCTCTGGTGTCTTACTCGACTATTTTGTGCAAAAAATAATCATAATTGTGGTCAAATTGTAGTGAAACAAAAGTTGCTTGTCTGCCAGCCTGCCAACTGACATGTAATACAATTATTTGTTGTTGTCTACCAACAACTATGTACTTACTATTCATACATACATTTAAGGATGGTCGTTCGACGTGTTCTATCATGTGTTGTTGGGATCATGTTGTAAATAGCACTCTACTTACTACTTTTGCCACAAGTAGATTTTGCGAATAAACAACAATATCTGTATGTACTTATTTATATGAACATTTCAGAATCTTATGGTGTAAATGAATGAGTGCCAATTAAATTTGGTTCTTAAAGTCTAGTAGCAAATGTACTTCAATTTTCTTTTTCAAGATTATATGTAAAATTTTAACTGTTTATTGGAATATTTGCAAACAAAACATGAAAACTGTTTGGAATCCAAAAAAAATCAGAGTTCATACAACGGCAATGTAATGGTATTGAAATTACTTATAATTGGTCATTCATACAAGTCGATAATTAAAATTCACATATCCAAAAAATATTATTATTAAAAAAATCGAAACCGAAGGTGGACAGCACCAAATGAAACTGAATTTTAATAAATTGAAATTGAAAGGAATTGGCAGTAATAGTTCCAAGTTCTTTAGATGTGTGTCGCTCCAATTAAAATTATGACATTACTTTTGCGCCACATTGTACACATATCAAAAATAAATGTGTTATGGATAAATCTTACGACCGGTCGATCAGTATTCACGCGATATTTAAGTGAAATCAAAATCATTGTATTAGACCAGATACTTGAGGAGAATCCAATCTACAAGGCACTTAACAACTGCCAAGTCATTTAAAGTGCGGTGGTAATCCATGCCCGACCCATTATTTGTATTATTTTTAGAAAAAAATGGGAACAATTGCAGAAGTAACATTTGCAAAAATACTTTCCAATCGGATTTTTTTAAGGCATTAAGTAATAATAAAATGTAATAGATAGTAACGTACAAGAAAATCATACCTTTACAAAAAACTCTAAACATTCTTGGCAGAAATATCGTTGGTAAGGCTGTAAAAGGAACCATGTAGTTTTGAATTACTTTTTCAAACCAATTATAAAAAGTATCAAGGCGCCTGAGTAAATCCAAATAGACTTTTCAATGATCATGTAAAAAATATTATTATTATATTATTATTTTCTATATATAAATTTCCTTTTAAGGGAGCAACTACTATATGGAACGAAAATATTTCAGTTGTATACTTCTAAACTATTTTATGGTATAGTTTTCTCTTATTTATAGAAAGAGAGTAGAAAAAAGATGGATATGAAGCCATATAAAAAACTAACTAAATTTAACGTTACATTAAGCTAAACGAGGGTCGTCGGATTAAGTTATAAATTACAAACAAATTTTTTGTAACAAATTCAAATGTCAAATTCTTAAACATTAGAGAACGTTTATATATTTCTTTGTGTATAGGGCACAACTGCCGATAATAATATACACAACGTCATTTTAGAGATATTGTATGTTTCATTATATGCTTACGAAAAGCAGAGTTAAATGCTACCGGACGCGTCATGGTTTGCGGATAATGATACGTCCCGTAGATATGTGGCATAGCCGCGGATAGTCAGCGGCTATAAGGGGATATTCTAGAATTCCCACAAAGTTCCAAGTTGCCGACATGGCAGACCATTGGCGCCATTAAAAAACCAATCATACGAAAACACCGTGCTACTCAACCTACATGCATGCTAGTACCGCTGCACTTCGGGAAGTTTACTCGTTGCTTTTTTACCGTTTAGCGAACGGGGACCAAGAACGGATGCAGATGCCCAATCAGCTACTCATGTTAAATCAGCGAAGATTAAATAAACCTTAGAGAAAGTTTAATCAAATAAAATTATGTGAAATTTTTCAAAACATCAAAAAATTAAAATTTCTGATCGATCCTCGCATTTAACTATTCGAACTTTTCCACATGTATGTTTGTATAAAAAAAGCATATGTGATGCTGTTATAAACCTAAAAATGCAACAGCAAAATTAACTCTACAACTGACAAGCAGGCTTTTAGCCTTCTTGCTGCACCTGCAGGTGTTTCTTTCTCTACTTCAAACAACACGGAGTCACCGTAAACGAGTAGAAAACTACCAATAAGTGCTACATACAACTTGCTAAGAATGAGGTACTGTATCGGTATATGTACATATATAGATGATACAGAAAATAAATACCAGCAATAACAACAACAATAAAAAAAGGTAACAGCAACAGTAACACCAGCTTAAAAGAGGATAACAATTTTAAGTACAAGTGTACGGTTGGTGCTGCTGTAGCTGCTACAGCGGCAGTAGCAGTTTCAGCTTCCAGTTAAAGGAAGTAGTTATTTGTACGTACGTTGATGTTATTACTCTTGTTGTTCAGACCAATATAAACGATTTTATTATTAATTTTCGTTAAAGGTTACTTTCGAGATCACATACTTGTTTATAAAAAATTTTTCCTGATGCTGCAGGTTTTGTTTATTTTTTTTCTTTTTTTTTTTCTTTTAGGCTTCAAGCATCATTACCTCCAGGCTGTTGTTCTCAATTCAGTTGATAAGTGCACTCACTACACACATAAAAAAACCTACTCTTCCAACATGGCTTAAACATAATTATATTCTCATCTTTCTTTTACGATTTTCATTGTATCGTATCAAGTTTTCTTTTAAATTTTTTGCAATTTAAAAACTACGATTTAAGAGTTTGTTTATAAATTTGCACAATTTTTCAATTGTTGATGTAACAACAGCTGTTAACAGGAGCATTTTTGGAAATGTCATGTTGAAAGCATATATGAAAATAATTGGATAAACACTCTTCTTGCAATTTTCGCTAGTTTAATTTATTTATTTATCAACTAAATAGTACAAATAAAATTACAAATTATATAACAACTTCTGTTTAACGAGTGCAATAAAAACACCTTCAGTAGATGGTGGAAAAATAGGCAGAAATCTTAAATGGTGAAGGAATCGAACCCAGAGCCTCGAAGCTGAAAGGCTAGAAAGCTGCTTACTAGTCTACCGAAGCAGCCAAAGTGATTTTGCATGGCCATCACATGGAACATCCAATTTTCAAACACTTTGCCGTTCAATTTATCCAGTAACGAACCACAGGAAAAAACTTTATCGTGAGCAGATCGCTTGGAAAAAGTTTACCCTAAATGAAACTTTTTGTGACTATACCACCCAATGAAATATATGTGCTGCGTGTTTGAATTTGCAATTATTTTGCTAGTTGACTTGAAAATTCGTTTTCTACTACAGTTGAGGTCCCCGTCAAAGTGCTTCAAAGCGCAGCCAGCGAGCATATGAGAACCTCTAAAGTCATTTCCTTTAATATTTGATACGAAAGCAGCTGGATAATTCCTTCACTGTTTGTATTTCTGTGTCTATCGGTTTTTTTTTTGACAGCTATTGAAAGCAGAAATTTTAAATATTGTTTTTTACTTTTAAATTCACTACTGAAACCGAAGATTGGATAAATATGTATAATATATGTTGTACCATCAATTTCGTTGGTTGAGTATTCATTTACTTGGTTTATTTGTGGTCGTACCAGCACAAATGACGCTATGACGCCAAACGGTCACTCACATCGATTGAAAAGGGTACAACGGTTACCGACGAATGTTATTTGGAAGTTTTGGACCGATTCAATATTACTTTGAAGCAAAAATTACCTCATTTGGTGAAGAAAAGTGTCGTTCCATCAAGACAATGCACAGGTATAAACAGGTGTATCACTATGATAAAAATCTATGAATTGGGCTATGAACTGCTAACCCACCTAGCGTAAGCCCTACATTTAGCTTCTGCCGACTATTTCCTGTTTCTAAATTCAAAGCAATGATTGTATAGTAAAAGATTTGGGTCCAACGCTAGAGGCCATCATTAAAGCCTATTTTGAGGGCCTTCAGGAATCTTTCTATTTGGAGGGATTAAGAAATCTAGAAAGACGCTGGACTAAATGTCTCGAGGAGGCTATAGTTAGAAATGCAACGTCTTTTTGCCAAAAAAAAAAGAAACACTTTATTCCACAAGACACAAAATTGTCTAATTGCTCTCGTATTAAACCCTGTCAAGGTAAAGACTACAAAAGTCCGATGTTCACAGTCATCATGGCGTTCCTCTGATGTAGAGAATTTTGCTAGATTTTTTCAGGAATAAGTAATTTAAATAGGCAACTTTTGCTATTTAAGTATCATTTGAGTTTCATATAAAAAATATTGAAATACTCTATTTCGCATTTAAATAGAGCTTAAAGATAAATGTTATTTAAGGACAAAGTCAAAAACTTGCTATATATGAAAAATTTATAAATATGGCTTTTTAGCAAAGATGTCTTTATATCTTTTTGACATCTCAGAAACAAAGTAAATCTCACATTTGGCAACACTAGCCATACATCAATTTCGTGCTCAAATTCAGTAAATTATTCTAAATTTCAGTTATTTTTTTAGTGCAATTAATTTTTATTTGAGAAAAGTTGACAGTAAACCTAACATTAAATCTCCAGAGTACTTAAAACTACAACTTCAATCAATAATTATAAAATCTATTTAAAAAAGTATATGTATATTGTTTTGTTGTAAAAAGTAATTAAATAATAAATATGATAAATTTAAAACCAACCATTTGTCCGTTTTATTTTTACAATTTCAAGCTCACTGGGTTTATGGTGTCATATGGCGATTGCGAAAAAAATAAACAAGTAAAATACAATTTAATACTCTTCTACTTGCACCCGTATCATTTTTTGCTTGTTGTTTGTTTATCCATTAATATATATTTATAGTTTTGCAACAAAGAATTTCAGTTTGAAATTGAGTCATTCAATTAAAATTTGCATTGAAATTTTATTTCACCACCATGACACACTGTCAGAAACTTAAATGGAACCACAGCCAGAAAAACAATATCAACCACTTATCCAGAAACTTTCTTAAAATGGAATTAGTTCCCTTCTAAAGATATGAAATTATTGCGATGTCGAATGGCGAAGTAGTAGATGGGCTTGTTTTAGTTCTTAATTAAGTAGTTGCATTACATTCCACACAATTCAGTTTTTTTTTTCTCTCTTATTCATTCAACGTGAACAGCCGCATCCATTGCCTCAATTGAATAAACATGCAACAACATCAATGATATTATTTTTATTGGCGAATTGAATAAATGAAATAAAATTGTTTTGTCAACGATCAGTTGGACATAAGAATGAAATTTAAATTAACTTCTTTATTCATTTTGAGATCAACGCAAAAGCTTTATGTATTTAAGTTGGTATATTAAATGATTTAGTCGATATGTAACACATCCATTGTTCTATTATTTCCTTGAGAATTTGATATAAATTTACAACAAAGAAATCAATTCTGTCTTAATCAATATGGCGTCTTTGTAGAATAGTGCTCGAAGTTTGGAGGTTATGGAAGACATTTACCCTGCTTATGTAGAGTATATTTAAATTCCACTTTGCCGCATACATGGCTCATCTTAAACTTGTTTATTTATTGAGATCGTTTTAAATTAACAAGAAATTCTAAATAAAAAAACCATATAAAAATAAATTGATTCCACCACTGCCAAACAATTGCCAGAGTAACTCAGTTTGCTGCTGTGTCAGCATTTCTGTCAGTCAGGGTGGTCTGCTGTTGCGTCTCCTTTCGCTCTCATTTTTGTTGTTTCAACATGCGATAATATTTTATTTTAGTTTACTGCTGATTTGGAAAAATAAAGAAATCTAACTACACAAAGTCATAAAGTAGCAAAACTATTTTAGGGAAAGCGCATCCAATGAAACAATTCAAGAAAAAAATAATAAACATAACACATACGTGTATGTGTGTCCAATTAGAATCATTTATTCTACTCATTAAGGATGATGGTCCCAAGAATGAAGTTATTTCCAAAGAAATAAAATCAAATAGAAAGCAAAATTCTGGAAAATAAAATATTAAAGGGATTTTAACAAACCAAAATCATAACAATTATGTATAATTCTTAACTCAACTGTTTGTTTCTTTGCTTTCTTTTATTAAATCCATTAAACTATTCATTACTTCAGCACAATTTCAATAATTTCTTGACATTATTTCGGCGCACAAGTCACTGACACCGCATTGCGCCAAAGTTTTGTATTGTTGTATGACATTTATATACATTTTTTTTTTGCACAATCTTTCAATTGAGAATTGTTTATTAAAGAGTTTCCGGTTGAAATACAATACGAATACAAGCAACAACAACAACAGCGACGAGAACTACAAAATACATGTTGTAAAAAACAAATCAACTTAAATACACGAAAGAAAGCCCCATTTATTTAAAACTACAAACATCAGCAAGCAGAAAATAATTTTATTGATGATACAAATTTAAATATACTCTTATAATAGATGTAATTGTTGCTTTTGTCAATACCTATAGCAAATACGAAAGCAAGTTTTCGATTGGTTATCAAAACCTATTGCAAAACTCACTCGTTGAGCATTTGCATCAATGGGAGATTTTCACTACGAAAGAAGTCAGCATTTTTGCAAACATTGCTAGTACGCTGTAATTCTTGGCTAGAACGCCGGAATATCTTTTTTTCTTTCAATAATGAAATTCACTAGGAACCAATATTTTTTTCGATATTACAATATTTTGCTTATTCCAATCTTTTTTGGTTGCGTATTTCCAAGTCTTGCATATTGATTGCAACAAAAAATAATTTTGGTTAATATTTTATATATTTTGTTTATTTGAATCACTCTTGTTGCAAAACTTGCTAATATGTTGTAAGAAGCTTAAATATATTTTTACAACATGGAAAATTTACCATAATGACAAACATTTTTGTTAGTATTTTATTTATTCGAATCACATCTGTTGGCCTTACTAATATATTGTAGTTCTTGACTTATTATATTAAGCGTAATTATCTTGTCTAATAATGTAGCAAATTTACTATAACAACAAGTACATTTGTTAATACTTAAATATTATTAAATGGTTTGACCATTTTTTATTCATTAGTTTTCGTGAACTTTTTTTCCTCCCTCACTATTAAGTTTTGATTAAGAAAATGTATTGTAAAACTAACTCGTTAAAGCTCTGCAAGAACAGAACATTTTTATTACCATAGAGTATCCCTAAGATATTCGGATAACAATGTATAATCAAAAGCGGATATCGCTTTTATTGACACATTTACAAGCCTTGTATATATGCCAGAATTTTCTTCTACGAAGCGTAGGCTTTTTATCCTTGAATAATGCAGCAAATTAATTCTAAAAAGACATTTTTTAATACTTTAATATATTTCTTTGTCGAGCACTCTTGTACTAATTAAGATTGTTTTATTCACTGTATACTCTTTTTGTTTCCATCAATATCCAATATTTCAGTAAAGTCTGATGAAAATTTGTGAGCACTAGCTGAAATGAATATTGTTGAAAACGTGAATATTTTTTTTGATAACGCAATAAATTTGCAGTGAAATTTGATTTTTACAAAACAAAAATTTTTCAATACTTCTCCTCGATATTTTTTATAAATTGATTTTAGTGTTTGTTATTTAATAATAAAAATATTCCTTTTGGTTTCTTCGTTATTAACTCTTCTGTCTTCTTAGACAGAGAGAAGGAGATAGACAGGAATTATCTCTATGCGGATGGCAATTTATAATTATTAGCAGAAATAATTTTTTTGCACATTTGCAAGTCTTGCATATATTCCGTAATTTTTAGCTGCAAGACATAAATGTCATTCTCCATTAATATAGCAAATGCATTAGCACAGCTGTTTGACTGCTGACATCAAGCAAAATTAATTGTATGTAAAGAGTTTAAATTGATATGAAATCTAAAACATGAAATTGATAAAATGCACTCATATATTTTTCTAAGTTATACCAAAATATAAACAATTTCTCAACTCCTTGGAAACACATGGAATTTTTTTTAATGTTTTAAGATTTCATTACAATGAATAGGCGTTTATCCAAAATTGAGCACAGAATTTCTTAAAACTAGAAGTCAAAAATTTTTTGTGTTTTAATTGTAGATTTGTAATTTGTTGTGTGAGAAAAAGAATCTTAGTCTTCAAGTTTTATTTCTTAGCTGATACATTTAAACATTTTTAATTTTGGGCCGATGCCAGATGAAACAAGTGAATTTCGTCAATAATAAGTTTCAATACATTTTCTTCTTATTTTACGAAAACTTATAAAATTATTTCATCTATATATATAAAATAGGATGTGTGTATGTATGTATGTATGTATGTATGTATGTATGTATGTAACGTAATGGCTCCAAAACGGCTGGGCCGATTTGGACGAAATTTTCAGGGAACCTTCAGAATACTCGGGCGGGTGACACTGTGAAGTCCGATTTTTTATTTTCGGTCTGTGGGCGGAGGGGAGTGGCAAAATCCAATAATTCATAAAATGAGAACGGCTTGGCCGATTTCTGTAAAACTTTTTGTCAGTTGTTCGTATTTTCAAGAAGAAGGTTTTTATGGAAGAAAATCCCTCCGGAAAAGTCGGAAAATTGGAAAAATCGAGTTTTTTTATGAAATTTTGTTTGAAATTATTCCTTAATGGCTTTTTAAATGAAAAAATAGAAAGTTTGTCTGAAGGCGTAAAATAGGGGCGAGGCGAGGTTCGCCTGGTCCGCTAGTATTTAATAAAACTTATTCAGAATATTGCACCAATCACTTTATTAACAAACTTGGTTTAGCTGTTTATATGCATGTCTTTCATTAGCTTGGCTTATATACTTATACAAAAACCCACATATATTTTATGAGAATTTAATAGAATTTTAGCATATTTTTTTACATATAAATATAATAGTTTAAGAAAACTTGTATACAAACAAAATACACACAAACAATATAATAAATATTTACTTTATTTTTTTTTTTTAGTGGAAGATGTTTTGGAAAATATTGGAGTTACAAAAACTTTTATATTTTGTAATAAAGTGTAATAAAGTGTTCAAGTGTTAAAGTGTTGTAATAAAGTGTTCGCCTTCTCGAAGAAAGGGAATTAGAAGTTCTTAAATAAGCGCAAACTGAAAACATAATTAATTATGTACTTTTATGTTCCAAAATATCTCTATGAAACAGATATTATATTTTCCAAATAGCCATGTCAGCATCTAATAAAACTTTTTTATCATTTCCTTAAACTGGCAATTTGACTGTTTGACAATATATATGAATGGAAACATTTAACTTCGCAATTCAATATATAGATGCACAAGACATTTCTTGGTTTTAACTCTATTTTTTCGCCAGAAATTTATTACCATAAATGACAAAATAAAAATGAAGCGAAAGAACTTATTCTAGGTTGCATTTAATATTAATAAAACCCACACATAAACATAAATTGTTGCATAAATTGCTAGAAATGTGCTTCTTATTACATTGTGTTCAAATTTTTTTCCTTCTTAATTTCTTTCAAGTTAAAGATTTCGTTTGTGGCATATCCATTTTTAATCTTGTTGTTGCATTCAAAAACAATTAAAACATACTCAAGAATTTATTGGAAATAATTTTTCTCTCTCTTTCTTGTGGCACGAACATTTTCTGCATATTGAAAATTAATGAAGTGAAAAGAATGAGAGTGTATGAGTGTGTGTTTGCAATATTCAAGTACAAGTAGTTCCACGAATATTCAAATCTTATCTATCGCCCACTAGTGTACGAACACAACAGCCAACACCAAGAAGTTCAAAGACGTACTTACAGTCATTCTGAGTACTGGTAAATATTGTTTTTATCCATCCGTTCGGTATGTGTGCAAATGTGGAAACGAAAATTTGCATCTCTCCCATATGCACACACTGCAACATACAACATGTTGTCACAAAAGAATGGAGTAAATCATTGGTGTGCGCTCACATGCACGCACGCGATGATTGTTTGTCCTCCTGCCAGTCGGCTCAGCCCGATATCGACTGTGTTTATGCCCAGCAGTTTGGCTTTGTATTTTCAATATTTGTTTGTTGTTATTCTGTTGATGCTACCAACTATCAACAGCAGCAACGAATGTACATATTGTTAGCATGCAACAAATTACCCATTTCCAACTACATTGTGCGACTATACAACGTGCAAACATATTGCATACGATAGTAAAAACTGCCCACAGAAGCGCTGGCTAAGAATAAAATGGAGAAGTAGAAGAAGGTGTTCTTGGTAAAATTACAGTTGGTACTAGTCCTTACAGTTGTTTCTATTTTGAAAATCAAAGTGTAAGAAGAAGAAAAAACAAGAAATCCAAACGTTTCCCTTGGTCTTTGAAACGTTTTTCACAGAATAATGTCGCTGGCGAAAGCATTCCGGCACTCTTTAAAAAAGTAAAGCTCTTCGAAGATGCATCCTAATTGAAACAGGATCCAGCTTGTTTCGCTGCACATTTTTTGACACCATTGTGGATCTAAATTACTACAACAATAGCAAAAGATTGTCTAGTTTTCAATAATCTAGTATACAAGGGAACGAAAAGACCGACGAATACGCAAGAAGTAAAATGAATATGACGATAAGAAATGGATTTCTGTACTTTTTACTTAAGTAGAAATACCGGACTACTTAGCCTTAGAAAAAATCACTTTCACTATCAGAGCTGTAATCTGCAATATATTATCCTTTAGAGTATGAGTGTCCTTTAATTTATGATTGTTTCATTAAGTGCCTACTATTCAGTACCAGCTACCAACATACAGACTCAAGCTATGATACTGTCATCAACAGGCTTCGCTGTGTGTGAAACAGGACTAGGCTTCAATTTCGCATGCAAATTGAATGCTCCTTGAACATTTTACTTGTTACTTGTGCAATCGATTTTCATGAAGGAAGCCCTCAATAATGTTTTGTACCGCTGAGAGTAAATGCTTTAGAAGTGGTTTATGATCAATTCCCATTTTTTCAGCAATGTGGAACTTCTTCTGAACAATGCGAAAATGTGAGATGAAAAATGGAATGCCCGCAGGATACACTGGTACGTAAGTATACAAGGCTTGAGACATATGTTGAGTCACTTGCCAAAGTTCTCACTGCACTGGAGATCCCGCTGGACGTATAAAGCACGCATGGATTGGAGGAGACATTTAGAATTAAACACGATAATGTCCTAATAATTTTTTTATGTAGATTTTGTTCTTCTTGGCTAAAAGAGGAATAGGATAGAACAAGTCTTTAGCGACGTGTTAATGTTTTTTTTTTTTTTTTTCAATTTAAACTCACGACTTTGCACTTCGGCATGGATTCGAGAAGTTAAATTTTTAGAGCCCTTCATCATAAAACCATATAAATTGGAGCGCTAATTCGGTTTCACATGAGTTTAAAGTCAATAGAGTTCTAATAAGGCAATTTTGCCTTGAAGGAAAATTTATGTCATACCCTCGAATCGCTGATAAACGATGTCTAACGAGTGGGCCTCAGCAACGTTCATTTATAAATAATCGTACACGTTTCGAATTTAGGCAGATAATATTAGAAACTTAACCTTCTTGTCGAAATGGCGTGCAAATTTCCCATTATTGAACTTTAATTTAGATTCTACTGAATATTGTGCAGCATCAAAGTGAAAGAAATTTAAGTCATTGTAAAGAAACGACATTTTTAGTAGAGCATTTATTTAACTTCTGGGAAATCAAGTTGACAAAATTTCGATTGAAAATATGAAGTACTTCCACAAATTTTTTTAACTCCATTTTTCAAATTTTTTTATTTAATGAGAAGTGACTTCTTTCTTAAAATCTGCATTATAGCATTATTTTTCTTCAGTTAATAAGGAATAAAAATACTTTCACATAAAGAAAAGGAATTTGTGACTACGTTTAAGTTTATTCGAAGTGAAAAACAACAAATTCTAATTTATTATAAAATTATTTTATTTGAAAAAATAAAACACAAAACGTTTACTTTTCGCAACTTAATGAAGACAAACAGCTTCCAAGTTCGTGAATAGGAATCAAAAAGATAACGTCCTGCAATGACAAGCCTATATTAATATAATTCGCACTAACACCGGATCCTAATCTTCATGACTTTTTTTTTGGAATTTCTTTTTCTTACTGTAATGTAATATGTAGGAGGCCAAAGCACGATGACCACCACAAACCTCGACGCAAACTAGTTGAGAACCATTTAATTTAATGTATTTGCAACTTCAAATTCAACTCAAATCTGACTTGGCTTTTTGAGCATTCCTAAATTTTTGAATTTCAATTTACAAATCCCATCGATTTAATAAATGATAGTGACATACGAGTAATTCAAACCTGGAACGTTTAAAATACTGTTGCTGTAAAAAGAATTAAAGAGTCAATTTCAATTTACTGCAGATTTTTACTTTCTTAATGTAAAACTACGAATACAAACAAAAACTCTTATTTTCTACTAAATTCTTCCTCTTCATTTTTTTAAAATATTTTTTCCTCTCCTCTGCAATATTAATTTTTGTCAATTCCTAAAATCACCCTGATAACAATGATGGCGTATTGAATGAATCTTAAGACTTTGGAATAAGAATAGAACAACAGGAAACATGCATTTTGGCTACTTTAAATAATGACAAAAAATGAGAGTGAACAAAAAAAATGGAAAAATAAGAAGAAATATTATTTTAAAATTAAAATTGCAAATTTTCCAAAATAGTTTGTCTAACAGGTGGTCTAAATATAAGTATCATTTTAAATTCTTTTCGCATATTATGGGTTTATTAGAAATAGCAAATACACCCATTATTTATGGAAGATTTTTTCATTCGTTTGGTTACCGCGGCTGGATTCGGCGTAGTTTATCCTTTCTTGACCGTTTCTGGTTCTAACTCACGAATAGATCGAACGATATTATCTTTATGAGTATGGTATTGGTCTTTAACGGCGCTTCAAAGTCTAAAGGAATAAAATCGCAGCTCCGTAGCGGCCAATTGATATCGACAAGACAGCTGATAACACGATTAACGCACTTAGTGCACAAGAGATCGATTGTTTGATGAGCTGTGTGACGTGGAGCGCCATACTACTGAAACCAAAGATTACCCAAGTTCATATCTTCATTTCACGTCATAAAAAGTCCATAACATGACTGAAATTATACCGAATCCAAAATCCGTATACAACAGTCACTCTTTGAGGATGCTTTTCGACACTACCATGCTGGTTTTCCGATTACATAGATGCCCCAATTTTATTTGTTTATACACACATAGCCGTCGAAATGAAAGTGTACTTCGATGTACGATTGTTTTGCAATAATTTTCCAACTTCTAACAATCTATGTTTCAAAATGACATGTGGTTTAAAAAGGCACTTGTATTTGGACCACCCGGTATATTTTCTAAAAGTACGAGTATCAAAGGTGTTTTCGAAGAATGACTGAAGACAACTAAAAAACATACATTTTCATTTGCCTTTAAAGCCAAGTCGCACAAACTATTGCATGGTAAGAGACATTACGTGATTAACATCTTTAAAACAAAAAGCTAAAAGCAATAAGAAATACAAAAACTAAAAGGCAAAATGAGTTTCTGGAAAGTGTTGACAATATATGTTTATTATTTTTAAAATATATTTCTAAAATGATTGCCCAACGTAGAAGTTAAAAGGAGCCCTTTGAGTTTGTTGAAAATATGCCATTTTAATATGCAGTGATTTTTACAATATTTTGCAGAAAAATTAAATTTGATACTCGTACCACCCTTCTGTCGTATACTGAAATGCCTTAAAACTTATTTAAAGTTTTTATGGAAAACTATTTGGAAAACATCAGGCTGATCGTTGAACAGGAAGATATTATAACGAAGACATGCAATCACTAGCTTGTTTTCATATTCAACCTCTAATAAAAAATTACGTAAAGGGTTTCCCAAAACTCACTCAGGATAGAAAATACGAATTTTCATTTAATATAATTTCATTGATATAACAGCACCTTATTTCCTCCAGATATGAGGGAAAACAATATACTTTTTACATCTAGATATTGGAATGTTTTTAAAATAATTAAAACTGTTCATTTAAAGTTATTCGAGTTAATTTAAATTTCAATACACTGAACAAAAAAATTTAAATAATTGGGTTTTAGAATTGAAGAAAAGTAACAAAATTATTTTTCAAATACTTATATGATTACATGAGTCTCTATGCTCCTTGCAGGAGCGACGAGGACATATATGTATATATGATTATGTATTTTGTAATAATCATATACGATAGTGAATTCTCATATTGTAGTTGATTATTTTGGCATAAACAGATGGGGTCGAATGTTTTCAAACTCTCGTTCACTGACGCTCTGATTTAACGACAAATGAAATGTCGGCGTATGAGCAACTAAAAGTTACAACTAAAAATACATTTCTAAAATTATTTTTCGTTAAAACAAAAAGTTTTTCTTAGTATAAAGAAGAAATTTCTTCAATTGGGAATAAAGAAATTGCACTTAAATGATATATATTTAAATTTCAGCAAACACTTTTTATTCATGTTTTACTTAAATAAACAAATAATTATAATCCTTTGACTTTGTGTATTTAGAACACTATTTTCGAAAAAAAATTTCTTATGAGCTTAAGCACAATGAATAACGTTTCCATAGAAGTTGCAAAGCTATTAATTATCCGTTCATGTTATTCATTGTTCATGGTTCACTGTAGCCTATACCATTCTAGAAGCTTCTATTCATAAGCAACTCTTTATTGGACATTGAGTAAAACAGTTTGTCCCCCTTCTGTTTGTTTTACATTTTTGCCTAGTTCTTCGTTTCCTCTTTCACCTACAAATCTTTTTCTTCGCAGACAATATTTATTTGAATTGGCTTTTTTTAAACAAAATAAAACACATTGATATTTTTGAAGAAAAAAAATTTGTTTTCGCGAAAATTCTTCAAATCAACATATTTCATTAATTATTTTTATTTTGGTTTTTCAGTTTGTAAAACTAAACAATCAAATTTTGTAAGCTAAACAAATACATTTTGTAAATTAATTTTCTTTTGGGATGAAAATTTGACTGGTTTAATGTGTTGTTTACTAAATTTTCATTGATTCAAAATGTTTAATTTTATTGAAATAAAAAAATATTTTTAACAACAACGATTGTGCTGACTTCAAGTAAATTTACTTTAGATAAGTGAAGATATGAATTGATTTAAATAAACATTTAGTAGTTTTCGTTAGAGCTTTACTAAATTTTTTCGTTTATATCACAGAATATCCTTTTTAAGAAGATGATTTAGACTCAACTAAACAAAGAGTAAAATATGAGTAAGTTTTAGCGGAAATTGGTTTAATATTTTTTTTTAAATCGCAGCAAGGATAATAATAGGATCCATAATAACTTCTTTAAAAAATTATGATTTAAACTAAGGCAAATAACAAGGATATAAGAAATTTTATCAAAATTTACAAAAATCCAAAAATGCAGCTTATAGTCCAAGCACAACATTTCGTTTTTATCACTCAAAATTTTTATACACCTCTTACACATCGTTTGTCTACAAGTATACATTAAAAGTATAATGAATAACACTTGATCGGTTATTTTCTTCTAGATATACATATATCTGTACCTTCCAAATATCATTTTTTTAAAGAAAACTTCTCTAGAATGATCCCTCTAATTTCTCTAAATATTTTTTAAAACACTTATAAATAATTTTTCGAAGTACAGTTCTATTAAAAAAAGTATCACAAAATTAGAAATCGTAAAAAAATTGGAAAGACAGTGATTCTTAGAAATCGAAAAATACAAAGACAATAAATTATTTTGCCCAAATTATTTTAGTCCGGTCTTTTTATTTTTACTGTCTAGGAAATAGTATTAAAAATATTAAAGTGGATCTACCTGCGGGGCTTAGCCCCCCAAGAGAACTTTCGCTACCCCTTATACAATTTTTTACATGTTATGAAATTGCTAATAATTCAGAGAATTTTCTTCTTCGTTAAAAGATTCCGGCCACGTCAGAAAAATTCTCTAAGGTTATAGATCACCTAGAGGATCACACACAGTCATTATCACATTTTACATAGTCCTAACCGATTTCTAACCTTAAGTTTGAAAAAAAAAATTGTTAAAAAGTAGTCAGATCCCTACAAAAACATACATATGTATGAAAATAAGGCCATGTTCCTATCCAAAAATTTTAGTTTTTAATAGTACTGGGATCGAAATGAGGACCAAATAATTGCTTATTGATAGATCATTCTTATTGATAGATCATTCTATTTCTTAAAGAATCTCATTAATGTCGTTAGTGAAAGAACAAGTCCTTTGTTTATTAAATACCATTAGAAGAGCTTTGACTTGGTATTAACTAGAAGATATATAGAACCAACAATACGTGTACGTATTTTATACTCTCAATTCTAAACAACTTGCTAACTTGGCAAATATTTTTTTATCCATTTAATATATTGTAAAAAAATGCGCTAACTGATACTTTGGATATAATGAAAATGTCATTCTTTAACAGCAACTTCAATTCTTTTCGCGTGATACGTTTGCAGGATTGTTCAAACTCTGAGCAACTGCAACTGAGTTGAACTGCTCATTTGCTTAGCTTTTTCAAATGTTTGATATACGAGTATAATGCGAAATGGTCTTTCTTTACAGTGGCACAATAAATATAATTTGTAAAGCCGCACGATTTGCGATCCACACATTTTGACAATTTCAAGTAACATGCCACTACAGCGACATGACATTTTGGTGAATTCTAACACCTTGCTGTAATCAGATTCCAAGGTATGGAGGCACTACCACTTCCTCATGGTTCACGCATCATGTGGTGACTTTTTTGCTAAATATATTCTTCATAGGGTTGATGCTCAGGTTGACTGGCTCTGGTCGATAAACACATTGTAGATGCTATTGCTACTCAGCTGAAATCAACACAGCGGTTGATCGAAATTGCTGCCTATTACGGCTTAGCCCCTGGTGTGACAGAAGATAGATAGCTCCAGCATATCAGGAAAGCAAGCAATACCCAGTAACCATGTACAGAATAATTTGCTACTTATGTGCTTAATTATCAAATTGCTATGATGCATCGAGTTCATTCAATGTAAGGGCCACTGTCACATTAGCCCAAAAGACATGTGCTTGTGCGAGTCTTGATCACATTTCTAATTTGTTTATGGCGATCGACAATCAGTTGTCGTCTGCTCTGCACAGAAGTTATGCAGTAAAAAAGTTACATACCGATGGAGAAGGTATGAAACTGGCACTACTTGAGCAAAGTAAATGCAACATTTATTTTGCAAAAAAATATTTACGAAATTATCTGCTTTTGTGAAAACTGATTTAGAAATATGAATTATTTGTTTTTTTTCGCGGGTGTCGCGCAAAATTAATTTTTCGCCCATTATGCCAGCTTTATGTCATCAAAAGACAAATTTTACTGCTGCCAACACAGCAAAGTTTGACCAGAAAGCCACGAAAACATCCTTGTTGACTTTATTATTTAACAGTCGACCATTATTTCACTTTTTTACTTTTGTTTACTTTTCAATACGATCTTTATCCATATTTAAGCTTTTATGGCTTAAATGGTTTTTTAATTCCTGGTAAATGTTTGCCGCTACAGAAAAGAAACGGGCTGATGAAGAAGTCAATGGGTTGTTGTGGCTGTTGTGGCTGTTTGGAATGTCTAGCGTAATTGTTTATATTTTGGCGCTTTTTCTTTCTGTTTTCTTCTTATTTTATTGCAAAAATTCGTTTGTTTGTTTTTAAAAATTTCTGTTTCTTGTTAATTAAGTCTTTTTTCACTTTTTCACTCCATCGTGTGGTGTTTTTTTTGCCCTTTCATTTTGCTTTTGTTGCCTTTGAACGTTGACAGAGTTTATGAAATGGAATTAAGCCACGTACCGACTGAAGAAAAAAAATATGGAACCAAAAACTTCAGTGAGCAGCAAGTAATTTTGTTTATTTGTTCGTGTAAATCCATAAGATTTGCAATAGAGTTGCAGCTGCTTAAAAGCGGGTCATAAAATAACCGGAATGAATTGGTTTTTGTTCTTACTTAAATTTCGGTTTCCTTTTCTGGTAGCCAAAGTGTTAAAAATGATTAAATACGTGTCAGTATTGGATTGCACTTTTTCAGTATTTTTAAGTGGTAATTTCTGCTACAGACAACTTGAAAAGCTAAGTTGGACCAGTTGGAAAAAATTTACATTTTCTTTGCCATTGAATTCTAAAATTGCATATTCATCTAAAGCCTTTTAGGATCCATTTTTCCTTTTTTATTTCCGTATAGATTATTGCACAGAAAAATTCCACACCAAAAACATTATTTCCTAGTTTATAAAAGTTTTCATTGATTTTATTTATTAATTATTAAGGTTAGGTTAGGTTGATTGGAGGGGTGTGATAGCCCATGTCATACGACACACACTTAAGCCAGTGAAGGCTTGTTGTACGCTCCCTTTAATTATCAAACACAAACTGCCAGAGTTCTGCGGCAGGATTCGAACCTGGGACCTCCGTAGTACGAGTCTAGTACACTACCTACTAGTCTACGAAGGTCAGTATTAATTATTAAACTATAAGGACTTTTCGGTAAAGGGTCATTTTTCAAAGAGATCCTTTTATGTCATTAATGTTTAAATATATGGCCTCCGCGGTTAGTAGATGGTGCAATCTAAACTTTAAATCTTCACAATTTTCCCCCTATGAACTGCGTGTATTTTTCCAATAAATCGTCGAGTGCAGGTTTAAAAGTTTTTAATCATATCTGGATTATCAGCGTCGACAAATGACTTTAATATATTCCCAAGGAAATATGTACTGAGTTGCGGCCACAAATCTGAATTCAAACAACTTGCAAGTGTACAAAATGATAAACTAAATTAATCACCGTCAAATCGGTTGTCAAACAAACCTCTACTACCAACTCAAATATGCAAACGCCTGAAAAAAAAAATCCCACTAATAAAAATAACGAACTAAAATTTAGTCAATTTGAGTTCAAAACGGTTGTGAACGGTGGCGTTCAAGCCATTTTTAGTGAAATGAAATAATAATTGCCACCTGCTAATAGAAACATTTTACCTAATATTAAATAAAAAATCGTTGTTTACTAGAAAATTTTACTTCAGTAATATTTCTACTGAATTTTCATAAATATTTTGATAAAGTAGGTGTTCATTCAACAACAGATATTTTTTTGTATTAAAATAAAAATTAAATTCTTTTCAATATTTCAATAATTTTTTTTTTTTTTAATTTTAAAAAATTTTATTTTTTAACGGTTAAGTATATTTATCAATTTAATTTATTTTTTTATGTTTTTCTTTTTTTATTTTTTCTTTTTTAGTCATCGATATTTCGTTACTAAATGAAAATTAAAAAATTATCGGATTTATTTGCATTGTAACCATGTACTCAAATTTAGACTTTTTTCTAAATTCTACTTCATGAATTTCATTTTTATTCCTCGTGCATTTCTCTGAGGGAAGAAAAGATGTGCAAACATGGGGGCAATGTTTATTTATTCTTTTACATCCACAATAAAAAAAGATTTACACATTGGTGCTTTAAATTCGAATTCGGTAGTTTTTCTCTAACGCTAATTCGTTAGTTTCCTTAATTTATTTTCCATTGGAAAAAGAATGAATGCATCAAAGGACTAATGATTTCATTAATAAAACTAATTGTTGAGTGTATTTTAATTGGACTGTATATGTTGTTAACCAAATTAACATGATTTTTATTTATGGACCTCAAGTTCAGACTTATTCAGACTTCATTAGCGAATGGATATTGTTACTTTTTATGTTCTTTCTTATTAGAAAATGCAGGAAAAGTAACTTCGACTTCTAGTAGGGAGAAGACGTGAACGCATTCGGTGGCACCATATACCTCATCACCACCCGATAATCACAACGACCGCTGCAAATCAAAAATATTTCACGGCACTTGCTTTTATATATTGTAACTGCGCAATATAAAGCCTTTTTGCTTAAATCAATTTCGATTAATTTTTTTAATTTTCTTTGAAAATACAAATCCGTTTGATTAAAGCAGTGATGTCGAAATTTTCAGTATCCATATCACGAGTGCGTTGGAAACAATATTCGTTCTATGTACGACGAGGAACATACGGCTGTTAATAATTTCTTAGAACAGAGATGGTAATGTGCAATGTGTGATTTGATAAAGAATGTTATTCGTTGTTTATTTACTAACATTATATATTTAATAAACATTTTGTACGTACAATAATCGACCTACCGAACAAGCTATTCAAGCTGTGGTGATCTAATTTCATACCAATTTCACTTTATTGGACATTAATCCACTAACCCGTATGCGAACAGTGCATAACGAGGAGAACATTGCTGCTGTATCGGCCAGTGTCGATTAAGATCGCGATACATATGTATTCGTTGCCGTTGTCAACAATTGGACTTATGTTTTTCGACCAGGTGGAAGATTTTTGCAAGAACTGAAGTTAGTGATATTTCGTTTGGTGAATGAATGGACCTTAGAAAAGTTGGATAAAGATTAAGTTTTCAATCGAAAAATTGTCTTCAGAGGCGAAGCTCATTTTTGGCCCAATGGGTACAGAATTGCCGAATTTGGTGTGAAGAGCAGCCAGAGGCAATTCAAAAGCTTCCAATACAGCGTGAAATATGTACTATTTGGTGCGGTTTGTGGGCCGGCAGCATCATTGGACCGTGCTTCTTCAAGAACGATAAAAAACGCAACGTCACAGTCAATGGAGCCAGATAAAATTGGACTTGGTTGACATATGGTTTCAGCAAGGCTGTGCCACATTTCACACGGCATACGATACCTTGAATCTAGTGAGAGGCGATTTTACTGAGAATTTAATCTCGCGTTTTGCAGCAGCTCATTGGCAACAAAGATTAGATTATTTTTTATGTACGGTGCAAACAAGCCACAATTCCAGCCCTTGAAGACTTCATTACAACTGAGATACCGGCCGAAATGATGGAAAAAGTATGCCAAAATGGGAGCTTACGGATGGACAACCTATGATGCAGTCGTAAGAAACACTTACATGAAATAATCTTTTAAAAATAAGTTCCAGACATTCATTTATCGTCCCAAAAAGCATTTCGTTCATTTTTGAAAAAAAAAATTAATTTTCAAAACCCAAACGATTTGGGCATCCCAGAGTAAACTATCTGGCCGAATGCGAATTTTTCATGGCTCTGCGTGTTTCGTCAATAACTTTTAATAGAACATTGAATAAAACTTAATTATTTTGCTAACATATTGAGTTCCTGGCATTTTTTTACAACATATTGCAACAACTAATATATTTACTTCTCAATTGGTGTTGGCAATAGCGTACAACCAAGAGGCAGCACGATACGTATTTCGCTACACTATGATTGATTTTTATTTTCAGATGTTGGTAAATAGTTTTTTAAATGAAATTAAAATAAAAATGCAAAAAACTTACCTTAATGATTTATTTTTTAAATTAATTTAAGAAAAATCTGCAGTTTTTTTTAATTAACTTGTTGGAGTTTTTGAAGAGAATACGTTTTATTTATGTTGTACCTGTAAAGTAAAAGATAGAACAACTTATTATATAATGAATATTATATAAAAATTGTAAAAAAAATATAAATTAGACTGATATAAAAAGGTTTGAAAGTTTTTTTGGAAAGTCATCACAGTATATATTGCATTTGGATGGTTCAGACTGATTGATGGTTTTTGGATAAACAACATTGTCTTCCTTCTTGGAAAGACCATTAAAGGATTTCCCATAGATCAGTATAATATTAATGCAAATACCGAGAATTCACTTGTAAATTTCATAATAAAGTGCAAAACATTGTTTCTAGTGTCTTGAAAGATTTATGGAGTATGGTTTGTACATCAATTTGGGAATTCCTAATCGAATTAAGTACGTGGTAACTATCAATGTTTTAGATAATTGTTGTGCATGTCTTCGTCTACCCTACATGAAATCCGAAGAAAAGTAGCACGGACTAAGGACTATTTCAGAGAACAGAAGCTATGGGTTTGTAGTTTTTAAGAGTAAAGGATTTAATTTTTGCAGGTACATCATTAGTTTTTCGCTGTTACACTAATATTTCTTGTATTATTTTTTTTAATGAAAAAATATATATTTTTGAACTATTTCAGAAGTAAAAACTATCAAAAATTCAATAAATTAATGTAATAATATGTTCCTGTGTCCTTAATTTGCTTTCCTACTGTATGTATCTATGTAAATTTATATTGCACCTTTAAGGCTATGGCTTGTTTTTAGACATACCTCTTAATACTCAACATGTAAAACTGTCATATCAAAAGCATTAACATTAAAAAAAAGATCACTATGTACTTATTATGAAGTTCATGATCATATAAAAATATCAAACTTTTAACAAACAAAATGAAGATTTCTGACATCTTTTGACACATAAAATTAGCAATCTGTCAGTTTGAAATTTGACATGAAGTTTTTCATTCAATTCATTTAGTAAACAATCATTTTTAATTTTTTTACCAACATAAATAAACAATTGGAGCCCCACAATAAAATGCATTATTGAAAGTCCTTGAATATTTGCAATCACAATAAAAAAAACATGAATTTATTAAAAAGAAAAAGAGCAGACAAACAATATTATTGCCAAAAACTTGTCAGACTTGACATTGGCGACAAGCCGACGGCAGAACTGTAAAACAAAAACTGACAACATAAAACTAAATAAACAACATGCAGGCGCAGCAAGCACCAACCATTACAATATGAGCAAACTTTGAAACACAGTTGCTCATGCTCGTACATTTCAAATTTGTTGCACGAGTACGAGTGAGTATGAGTGACGAACAGAATAATTGAAAAAGAAAACGAAACAAAAGCGAAAACAGCTGCGGAAAAGGCGCTGATTGCATATAAAATTGAAACACAGAGGTGAAAACCACCAAATATAAAATATCATTATTATGATGATCATAATTATAATGTTCATAATAATTGTGATCATACAACAGAGCACCATAAGGAAAGAACAGTCACGATTCCGAAAACTTACATTCAACGCAAACATATTACGTTCCTGCCATTTAGGAAGCAAGCCAACCAGCAAGAAAAATAAAAACAAAGAATAAATTTATTTTAAAATAAAAAGGAAGTTTTCACCAAGACAGATATCGTGAAGAGGACAATGCAATATGTAGTACCGATATGGGTTCATACGATCCGACAAAAAAATAAATTCATATTGTAAGACATACAAACAAAATACTTTTAAAATGTATTTACGAATTTATTATGCAAACATTTACAGTAATGTGTTCATTAATAGCACAGATACATGCATGTTTATGAATTTATTTCCATCAACAATGTTTTTCGTCGCAAGTTTATATGATCGCTGTGTTAAAGTGACAAAAGTAACTTCCTCCATTCCTTTTATAGAATGTGCTTATAAGAGTTTGGATTAGAATTTTTCGCTTCTTTTGTAAAAGACAGGAAAGTGTGTAGGTTGAGTGGAGTTCATTTCACGAATGAATTGTATGACTACGAAAATAATTTTTCATGTAATATGTTAAGCAATTTACTGATAAATCGACTAAGAATTGAAGAACCTATCGTACGCAAAAACATGGCACAAGCTGTCTGATGCCATTAGAACACATTTGTAACATCTGCAATTTGTGTGTGTGTGCTTTGATACACACGTTTCGAAAAGCAGGAAGACTTACAATTGTCTTTTAACATCTGATACCATACTCGTACACGAAGAAATTTGAGTGGTATACAAACCCACTAGCCCGCGGCATTCTAGATTTTAGAGGGCATACTCGGCTGAGAAGGAGAGACACTCTCGCCCTTAGCCAAACACTAGAGACTTGAAGACAATACACCAACTGTGAAATCTGTGATTTTTGTCTGGCATTGGCTGGACATAAATAAATAAGTTTTTAGGTTTAAGATTTTAATACTTATTGTTAGTTTTGTAACATTTAACAATAACAGAAACAACACACTATATGGGCAGAAGTTTTTGAGTACAAAGATGCTGGTAGAAACGAAAAATTAAAAAAAAAATATATGTATGTATATATACAATAATGAAATTCTAAGAGTTGTGTCGTGGTATAACCGACACCTACGGCAAAAATAAGTACGATGTTGAGGATTTGATTTTTTATATAAAAAAAATACACTGATATGCATAAACACATATTTCTATATAAACGTTTAACCTCAAATACAATACCAGAATTCTGTACCGGATATGAACGATTTTATACAAATTCTATAACAAACAGTTTATACTCAGAAAGAGTATTTTATTTTCCTTGCAACAAGCATACAACTAATTGCACGTCCTCTGAGATCTAATGATTGAAAAATAAAGCCTTTATTTTAAATACTTAATATTGAAATTTATCGGGGTTGTGTCCAAAAAGTATTTTGTTTTTTCAGATTTTGAAAGTCCAATTATTTCTGGGGTACAATCCTGACGCATTTCAATATTAAGTAGCAAAATTGTTTACTTTTCAATTGCTTTAAAAATACTTCCCAATTACTTGTTTAATATTCATCATGATTTTGAATTTAATGTCATTTAGCCACCTCTAAGCTAATTTTCAGCCATTTTTTGCTATATTTAGCCATTATTGGTGAAATAATTCTAAAAACACTGAATAGAACGCAGGTTTGAAAAAGATAATTTTACATTGACCAACATTTTACAACAAAAAAAAAAGTTAACAATTTTCGGGCAAAATAAACTTCAGATAGAATTGCTTCCGATGTATTTCCGTAACGCTACCCAACAGATGATGGGAATGAATTAAAATAGTCCGTTTCCGTCAAATAGCGAAAATCATGTTAGTTACGATATTTTTGCGATTATGGTTCGATACGAGCATGTTTGCGTTTATTCTACAAGGAATTAAATACAGATAGCTAATTATATCGTAACTAATGTTAGTTTATATCGTAAGTAATACTTAAGTGCGTTAGACTTAAAGCTTTAGATTTATATAAACACTATATATTTGAAACTAAAAAAAGACATGGGTGCTTTGGCTGGGTAGTGCGGAAGTGGCAGGTTCGATTACTGGGCTTTGTTACGATGCCTGTTGCTTAAGCTTAATTTACCCTTATAATTTGTGATTGTATTTGTAACATTTCAAATAAATACTTAATATTAAAATTTATTGAATAATCAAATTTTCAAATTTGTTTGTTGTGGCTTAAAATTCACGGAGGATATGGTTTAGCGACCAATGAAATGTCGGTATATGAACAATTAAAGCTAAAACAAAGAAATACTCGTATGTACATGAAAACACACAAATATCTGAAACCGCAATCTGTGCTATTTTCACACCCACGTCTATGCAACCTCATTTGCAAAGATTTGTCATTTACAAATAAAATTAAAAAACAAAAAATATATGTATATGTATATATATAAATCTATAAAAAATGTAAATAAATAAAAACCTAAAGAGAACTTCATCAAAATGCGCATGGAACCTATAGCAGGAATCGGTTTTGTATTGAGAGTATATAAAAATAAAAATTGTCTGTCTAACCGATTGCTGACTCCTTGCCTACCGGGCTGACTGTCTGTCTAACTGGCTGCCTGGCTCTCGGTCAGTTTAGTTGATTGTATTGTGTGGTGTGTTTATTTAAACTACAGGCATTATATCACTTTATCTGTAAACTGTCACTCCTACACAACACACCTTTATTTAATGTGTTCAAATGTTGTAGACAATTGTGCATGAGTATTGATCTACGTTTGTAGCGGTGTGCTAAGTATTTGAGTATTTTATTGATGCAGAAGTGTTCAGATAGATGGTTATTTTTATGCTTGTATGATGTACGATATATGTAAGTATGTACATATACGTGGATATTTATGTACAAAGGCAAATATGCATGTAAGCGCGATAAAAGCACACTTTTAATTTTTTTTATTATTATTATGTTTATTTTGCTTTGACAACAAATTGATAATTTATTTTTTACCACAAAAACAAAATCAGGTCATTAAAGTTTTAGAATTGTGACATTATTATCATCACTAAGGAATGAATACATTAAAGGAAAGTAAATAAATATGACATAAAAGAATAGTTTATAATGAGAATATCGTTAAAATATTTAAGTGGATAACTACTTAATGACAAATGAAATAAACCAAAAAAAATAATTAAAAAAAACTTGCTTTTTGGACTAACAGACAGACCTTGTTGATTAAAGCTTGACTTCATAAAGACTATTTACGGCAGGCTGAAATTTCATATCTTGTAAATAGCTGTTATAAACAAAACAAATTTATTCTGTTACTCTTTCGATGTCATTTCCACTCACTGGAATATTATCTTATTTCCAGTCTCTCTTAATGCATGCATTCCACATATTTTACGCTCTCCGATTCCCGGCTAATGAGAAGGAAAAACAATTCAAATTATCTTTATCTATTAGAACGAACTGCAATTTTCCAATAAGATCATTGTGGTAAACCTCAATGTCTCTCTTTCTCTCTCTGATCAAAGTACAGGCAGAGTTACCGTTGAGACGTTTCAAATATGGTCGCAAAACAGGGGATTTTACAATAAAATATGGTCTCGAAAAGGGTATGTAAGTGGCAAAAAAAGGTAAAGTTTTTAAGGCAAAAAATTAAACGTATTATTTCATCTTTAGACTAACAGATAACAAACAATTAACGACGACGTGATTGTAATAGAAATGTGAGTTGCAGAAGTAATAATAAATGTAATTATTAGTAAGAAATCAAAAAAAATATTGCACTTACTCGTATGTATAAGAAAAATTATTTATATTAAAACTAAAAAATCCTGGCAATTATGTACATATATATGTATATATATATATATATATATATATATATATATATATATATATATATATATATATATATATATATATATATATATATATATATATATATATATATATATATATATATATATATATATATATATATATATATATATATACTTATATATATATCAAATTAATTTAAAAATGGCGTGCACGATGAAGTAGACATAAAGAAAGAACTATGAATTATTATAGAATATAATTTTATAATTAAATGAATATATAATTTTTTATAGAAATTGTTTTTGCTTACTTAATATATCTTTAAAATATTATACACGTAGTTTTCAAATTGAAATAAAGATTCGTTTGTATACATCCTATTTTTTGTTGATTAAATCTGTACTCACCTCTGCGTCTAACAAATTTTGGAATAGAAAACATAGACTAGCAAGTTTCTATGTTCAACGCAGCAGTGTTAGTTTTAAAAAAAATCCTTTCAATAGATTCGTTCCTATGAGGCGAAGTAAATACACATCTGGGAGATGTATGTAAATTTAAATATAAATAGAAAAAAAGCCAATAGTAAGTGAAATTTTTTTGTGAAGGCGCAAAAAATTGTACAAAGTAGTTAAAACTTACACAAAATTATCAGTTAAGAAAATGGTAATAAAAATTCAAGGGCTTAAAACAAGGTAAAAATTTATACTTTAAGGACACAATGGTAACGCTTAGTATATGTATATATGTACATATACATGCATATATATATATATATATATATATATATATATATATATATATATATATATATATATATATATATATATATATATATATATATATATATATATATATATATATATATATATATATATATATATATATATATATATATATATTCATTATTCTCTTGTGCTCTTTAGGATCAACTTTGTTTGCCACAATCGTTGCTGCTTAAATCATGTCATGCTGTGCAACTTCGTGTATATTTTGCACTAATTTCTCTCAATATTCTTTTATGGCACGACTTTATTTTATTATTATTTTTTTTTAACTTTGCTTCAAGCTCCTTTTTTCAATTTAGTTGCTCTTCGTTGTTGCTGGAAATCCGGTTTAGCATGCGCCTGTTTATTGCTTTTAGGAGCCACATTTAAAGTTAATATCATTGAAGGGTATCTAAGAGTTCAAAAATCATACCCTACGAACAACAGATTTAGACTTTGTTAATTTTTTTGCATATGAGACATTAGAAAAGCACTAGATATTATACAATTCTATTCCTCATACAAATACTTGATCAATTTAGTAAAAATAGATTTGCTATTGATTGAACAGCGCTTCTACAGTTAGCAACAAACTTTGACCCATCTACTAGTCAGCTTAGACGCTGTTAATATCTAACAGAGACACATTGAATGTCTTATGCATGTCTTATGTATGACATGTTCATTAGTTCATGTTCTAAAGTGTCAAAGTATTTTTTAAGCTGAAAAAATATCGATGGAAACATTTAATTTTGTGCAATACCGTTCTAATTTAAAAAAGACATTTTTTGACAAAAATTACATATTTCCTTAAATTTATATGGAAATATTATTGTTCTTTAACTTATGTATAATTGAAACTATTGTTTTCGCATAAGAAATAATAAGTTGCGACTGTTGCGTAGTTGCCTTTCAGACTTCTATATCCGGTAGTAAATAGCTTATCGTATATCGTATGTTAGTAAGTTTGTTTGGACTTTAAAGCAAACTAAACTGTAAGACCGATCATTTGCAACTCAATCAAAAAAATGGAAATCATTCTCCAGGAACCATATTTTTTTCGCTTCCAAAAATCCAATATTGTAAGAGTATATTAACAAATTCCGAGGAAGCTGAGCTTACAATTTTTTTTTTAAATATTAAATTGGAAAATTTGTACGTCTTCCAGATGTGATGTTTATTTCCAGTCCCAAATATTAAAAAAAATCACTTTTCCCACCATAATGAAGATAGCTTCCAAATCGGTGAATAGCAAACAAATAAGAGAGCATCCTGCAATGAAAAGCCTATATTAAAATCATTGGAACTATCCGAATTCGCTCTACTTTCAAGTCGTAAGCTCTGTTTTTACTCGATTTTATCTAATTTACATTTGAAGGAAGCTAGAGATCCTATATCTTAAAAAATGCAATAGTAAGACTAGAGAGATAGGAATAATTTCTAATTAGAAATTGATAGAAAAAATATAGAATGTTCCATAGAATTTGTAATACAGTAGGTAGATTATTTAGTAGAACTAAAGATAGAGTTGAAAAGTTAGATATGGCAAATGTGATATACAAAATTCCATGCAAAGGAAATAACAATAACCAATGTTCAGAAGTATATATAGGCACTACTAAAAATAAACTAAAGACTAGATTAGCAGGACATAGATCGAACCAAAAACATAAAAATAATATTTCTTCGCTAAAAACGGCTTTGTTAACTCATTGCATTACCAAAAGTCATTACCCGGACTTTGAGAATACAACTATTTTAGATAAAGAAAACAATTACAAGCGTGTTTTTTTTTTTTTTTTTTTTTTTTTAGCAACCAATGAAATGTCGGCATATGAAGAGCTAAAGCCACAACAAACATTTTTTCAATGCATTTTGCAAAAAACTAATTGTTTCTAACGATTGGTCGGGATATTCTCCCGAATAATAAATTTCAATATTAACTTTTTTCTTTTGTTTCAAATTTTATAAAAAATTTTTTCTCAATTATCCATATTTTGTATTGAATATATTTAAAACATTTTTTCATTTGTTTTTTGTTTCAAATTGTATAAAAAATTTTTCCTGAAGAAGACACCCACAGGGTGTTGAAATATTGAAAAATAAAAAATAAATATATTGTTTTTTATAAAAAAAAAAGAAGACCTCAAACTCGATAAATTAATTCAGTTAACATAGTTTAATAAAAGAGTACTATCGAACCATAAAATAAATGAAAACATGTAACATATTTAAATGTTTTATGTACAACACATTTAGAAAAGAACAAGTTCTCTTTTTCGCTACTGCTTATTTTTTAGAAGAGAAGACAAACATTCAAGAGAGTGGAATATGTGTAACATTTTCGTGAGAAACGAAAACGCCATTAATGTTACTGCGAATTTCGCGGAAGACTTTAAAGAAACATATTATCGATACCTTGAATCTAGTAGAAATTATCGAAGTTAAATACAAAACTGGCCAAGCGCTTTATTGTTTATTATCATTAGAGGGCAGCGAAACACGCCTGTTATGACTAGTTAACTATAAAATTACGTTTCTTAATATATTGAAAATACCTTATAATTCTATGAATAGGCATCAAAAGCACAGAACTTCTAATCACAAGCCTATTGGGATTTTCTTTTCTAAAAATAATATAACATTTTAAACTATTGATTGCAATTTATTTGAACTGTATTTATTGTTAACTGGGGCCCATAACTAATAATCATAATATAGGTTTTTATTAATAAATTTATTTAAAAAATCTATTTGTCGCTCGAATTTAAAACATCTAACATCATTAGAGGATTGCACAATCCTGCCTAGTAACACCGCGCTAATTAAAGAACACAAAATGATATAATTTTTTTTTTTTTTTAAGAAAAAGTCATATTGTTGAAATCTTACATTTTTATGACTTTTTGGAGCTCATTTTTACCAAGCCTCCACCCTAAACCTGTTCCTTTCACAGCTGTAACCATAATATATTTTGGGGCTAAAGGGATTTGAACTAATATCAAAAAATTATTTTGTGAACATCAGTTCAAAATAAATTAATAAAAAAGCGAACGTGTTGCAATCAATAGAAATTAATCGAACTTGCATGACTTTCAGATGGCAAATTTTGGATCTTATCGATGGAAGTTATTTACCGGTATGCATTTAGTCCGTTCTGCCTTAAATCGGATTTCCCTGGAGATGGTGGACATGTTGAGTTCATTTATATTGGCAAGACAATTGTGCACTAGTACACCATAGCTGCTACTCATACCAATCTTAATTATATATGTACATATGACACTGTTGACCCACTTCTATAATAAGAACCTTCTTTGTGTATATAAATTGCCGCCGTTCCAACCAGGAGCATAGGTCCGTGTAGCAACAAAATAACGGTGGCTATTCTGGAAAACGCGACAAAATAGTGAAACTTTATATGGAAAGCAAAAAACAAATTTAAAAAAAAAATTCTCATATTGTGAAATTCAAATGATTGTGAAAAACTTTGCGCGTTCAACTCTTTTTTATATAAATGTCCAATTTATTTTATACGTAAAAATAAAAGGAAAATTATTTTTTATTTATTGTCGTTTTGCTTGCCATGAAACGTGCACATCTTCGAAACGTTTTCTGGCATAAAAATTAATGTTTGAGATATGAAATCATAAATAGGATTATTATTTATTCTCGGCAGAAAGTAGCTGCAATAAATAATTAAGCCATTAAGTGTAAGTGGTGAAGTGTCCCTTATATCGTACAAAAATCTAGAGAGATTTGAAAGGTTCAACTAATTGAGAATTTAAAACTTTTGTATTCTACCAAAACGCCATGTTTTCGCTTTTAACAAAAATATTGCAAAAAATAATATGTTCATTTCCAGATATTTCGCATATAAAACATATAAATACGTTATATGTTCCGCACTCAACTTTATTTAATGTTTAGAAGCTGCCCTTTTTTTAACTTTGTTAACTATTTTGTTTATGCAAATAAGGGTTTTGTTATGTTTTATTTTCATTCAAATATTTATTCGTCTCAAAACATCCGGCACCAAATTGGCGATTTCTTCTTTAATGTTAGATTTAAAAACTTGCACGGTCGCCAGTTCAAATCTCCAAATCGGGACATCACTCGACCTGGAAATTGGTGTCTCAATATACCCATCGTTACACCATCTCTGTGAGCGGGTGCTCTGTGGAAACCAACAATGATGGAGAACCAATACAGCAACTTACGGCAAATAAAAAACTAGTTTAGCATCTGTTGTCGTGCTTACACATATACATCATAAATGTCAAAGCACGGGGAGATTTGGCGCCCCCTACAAGAATTAATTTACTTTCAACCAACTTGTATTTTAAGACACTATTCTGAGCTTGCAAAAGGTATCACTCTGCAAGGATAAGGGTAACATGTAAAAAGTTCATTCCATTTTATGGAAATATTTTTGTCAGAAATAAAAACGCATGATCTTAAGAAAAGAGGTCTTTAAGAACTTTTTGTTTATTTAAAATGTGTAATATTTTCTCTTTTTTATAATTCGAAAAGGAATCCATTGATATTTATAAGCCATTCCAATTTTTTCAACCACATTTTCTCGGCTGCTAAAACACTGTTAATCAAAACCCATTGTGTTCTTAAATTTCAAATTTGCGTACATGAACCTTTAATAAAAGTACAGGGAACACTCACTGCAGCCAGACGTACTACCTGTCTGCTGAATTTCATTTAGTACATTCAAATTTTTTTTCTTAAATGTTGTATGCTTACGCTTTGACCAAATATGCTCCCAATAACAGATTGCATCTACCATTTCCAAAATAATCATGAGAGCCCTTTCAACGTGATTGGTTCATTGTTTGTTCGTTATTTTTTGCGTTTGATTTAACAATTGTTTTATAAAATTATGGTTGCTTTTGCTTTCAAAACCTTCAAATTATTTTTTTTTTTTGTTATTTTTCTGCAGAATGTTTATATGTAAAATTTAATGCAAAAATCTGTTAAATTATTATTGTTCTTGGTTGCGAGAAGAAGATGTGTAAATCAGGCCATAAAAGAGTAATTGTTTTTTTAGTTTTTTTAGGGCAGGCATTATTTCAATTAAATTTCGTTATCAAATATTTGAAGTAGATATTTAAGAATTTTTGTAAATAATTGAAGTGTTTCTGGCCTGAAAAAGTTTATTGTTTATCATGTCAAAAATCCTTTTGTTTCGCATTCATTCTTTTGAACATTAAGCTTAAATTTTATTTAATCTGTAACTCGATCTCTTTTAATAAATAATATAATTTGCAATAATCTGTTTTTGTTGCGTTTTGTTGTTTTTGTTTTATTTTTCCTTTCATGTTGTCACTTAAGTATAACAATTCCATTTTTAAGAGTCTTTGTAGCTTGCATATGCGGGGGCATTTAGAAAAACAAAATCAGGGTTCGGATTATGGCGTATGTTCTACAAAACACATGTATTCAGTTAAAAGAAATTATACGTGTTGCACTGATATTAGAACCAGACATGAAAGGATCGTATAAAGCACAGGGAATAGTCACAAGAAAGTTATTCTGCAAAATTATGG
Source organism: Germaria angustata (assembly GCA_963681545.1). NCBI lineage: Eukaryota > Metazoa > Arthropoda > Insecta > Diptera > Tachinidae > Germaria > Germaria angustata. Next base: position 41,303,999 of record OY813000.1, on the reverse strand, counting down.
GAGTTATCGTACTCGTAATTAAGTAAAATTCACGATATAGAAATTAAATAAAATTCAAAATTTTGAGAGAAATTGATGCAAGGATATACTTCAATTCTTAATTTTTTAAGATGAATTTTAACCACATTTATCATCGAAACGCAACAAGAATCGGTTAATATGTGAGCTCCAAATACCAAACATTTGGCTAACAGTTTTAAAACTATGCTTTGAAAACCTGTGCTAAATACTACCTTCTCTAATATTAAATATGAGAGCAGAACAATATTTTTTCTACATTTATAAGTCTGTGTGTTTATTCTTTTTTCTTCGAAAGCATTTCTAATCACATTTACAAGTCGATAATAATGTATGTCTTGGACATGTTAGATAACACAGTGCAACACGAAAAAATAACCATATACGGACACCACTACGTGATAAAAGACTGAAAAAAAAGACCCGTGTCTCCCAATTTTTCCCAAAGTCATGCACTTTTTTTTATGGGCCGCCAAAGATTTGGGGCCTCGGTATCATTTTCGCAAAAAAGTGATCATTTTCTCGGGCTCATATGTTGCAAACCGTTCCGAATTTCGATTTACTCTCTGAGGCAAACTTGTAGCTCTTGTCAAAAAGAACAAAAATTGCGAACATATAAAATCAAAAAACTTCACCTTCCAAATAAAAATCGCAAAAAACTTAAAAAAATTCGATTTTTTTAACCTTTTTCTCTTGTTCAGGTCCATAGGTTCAAAATTTAAGGAAACAATCAACTACAAAAATTTACCTAAGATCTCAATAAACAAATTTCTACAACATATACACTGTTGTGTACGAATTATGTTGTAGCACTTTATATAACTTTCACCGCGTCACTTTTTTCACTTTTGCTGTTACCTAAGCGCTACCTAAACGGTGTTCAGAATTATTCTCAGGAAGTTTATATGTTGTAGAAATTTGTTTATTGATATCTTAGATAAATTTAAGTTTAAACCCACAATAACACTTGAAATGTCACAGATATGAAAAAAACCAGCTTTAGCAGCAACTGGTGGCAGCTCCACTATAATAACGGGTATATTTGACGTGAATACTTTTTTCAAGTGGCTGATAAAAAGATTTTCTTTTCCGGTATTAGCCCTTGCCCAATCTGTGTTCAGACATCGCAATTGGTGGCTTACTTATTACGGGTGTTTTTGGGTCGACCGGTGGTTGGCTCGGCATAGAGAATATTCTGCATGTGGTGTTGCAGTGATTTTGCAAAGATTTATATTTTTCTATATATATATTCCAGTAGTAGTTTTATAAAATTTCTAAAAAATATCGGCCGACTTCATCCGTTCTTATGTTCTTACGAAATAAGTGCGTCAATGTTCACGCAATTCAAGCCCTGTACAAGAAATATTCTCGTATGTTTATACTCGTACGTATGACAACACCATCCATCTCTCCTGCCAAATGTCGTTGACAATGCAACAGGAGATTTCTTATGTTCTAAAATAAAGTAGAAATAAAGGGCTGCTGCGCATCAGCTTATCTGTTGTTGTTTGCCCCATGCGCAATCATATTGTTATTGTCGCCATTGTCGACGTCCAACATAAAAATCATATTGCGGCTGTAAAAGCAAAAAATTTTTTTCTGTTTTGTCTCTTACACATTTTATGCATATTTACTTTCAAACATACTTACGTGAATTTATGTATTGTCCCTTTATTTGCTACATATTGGTGGTTACTTAAGATACAGGCTTTAAACATTATAGCAAATTCAATGTACCAACATTTTTATGCACGTATCTCGGGCAACCAACTTTTACACGGTGTGTGGAATAATCGTCATCATCCTTTTGTTCATTTTTATTGTGCATAAAAAATTGTTTCTTTTGTTATTTGTTTGTTTGAAAGTATATGCAGATGGATGGATGTGTTACATTTTTGGATTCCTTTTATATTTGTGCTCTCTTTACTGTCATATTTCATGTTTGTCCGGATGGATACCATCTACGCAATCGGCCTACGGAGATTTTTTTCTTTGGCTTTAACTTGTGTTAGTTGGTGTTGTCGAACACCGAACAACAATAAAAATAACATTACTAAACCAACTTATAGTTTTGTTTGAATGTAAAGTAAAAGTAAGAAACACTTAATAACAGCTTTAAGAAAGAGTTCAATCGTTTTGGCAAGTCATAGAGTATTTGGTATTGTTGTTAACCGTTCATGTTTACATTGGTAAAATCAAAGTCGAAGCATATACATTTCCATATTTCCAGACTTATAGCAGTGCTTACGGATCACTGGGCATGAGATCAGTGATTTACAATGCGCTCTACTGTAGGTGTAATGAGATTGATAAGGAAAAGACAGTAATCTATCACCTAAGAAAAAGTCTGGCATATCATTCTTCCAGGCAAAGACTGCAAGCCAAACATTTATTGGATAACCTATCGGAGCTATCGGTCTAGGTGACCTTATTTCTCGGCACCACAGAATGGATTTAGAACCATTCACATTGTCTGACCTTGGATCCTAACATTAACAGGTTGACTAGGTCAAGTATGTATCTATTTCTAGGAGCAGCCACGTACACCAACTAGCCAACCAAATCCCATCTAATGTATTTTTATGAGATGGAAAAGATAAAAAGTGAACAAAATTTCTTTAGCATAAAAGTCAGTGACACCAATGACTGCCTTTTAAGGACGCATCACGAAACTTTTAAGTTTTTGAGTTTTAATATCGCGATACTCTTAGGCGTTCACATTTCATGAGCAGCAATTATGCCTCACATCGCAAACAATCGAATCCCGAAGTCGATTTTATACGCTTCTCATTTAGCAGTAAGTCCTCTAGGTTCTGATGCTCTCTTAATCAGGATGTCGCATTTCTATCTTTTGCCTTTCACACATCTTTCATCTCAAATGATTCCGTTTGTGATACTAGCTGGACTTGTTTGTGACCCTCATGAGGACAATATCTCTGGGACACTCGATGGTTAGCCCCAGTTATTATTTCCCAATGGCGAAGATGATCCGATTTGTTTCCTTGGCTTCTTGCAATCTCTTTGTAAATGATGGACCTTAACCACAGTTGGATTGGCTTCGATCTGTAATTTCGTTGAGCACATTGCTTTCTTTCTGCACTTTGAAGAAATATGATCTTGGTTGTATCACGGGCTAGTACAAAGTATGCCATATACTTTTTTGGGAAATACCAACCCTTTTCCTCTTGGACTTGGTGGATATAAAAAATAATATTACAGTTATATAATATATTCGGATAAGGAAAATTGTTAATACAGAAATAGAACTGTTTGTGACTTTCAATGTGTTTTTGGGGTCGCTTGTAAAATTTAAAAGTTGTAACTTTGTGTAATTTACTTCATATCAAGAGCAGTATTTAATTTTATTTAGTATCCTCTTTTTTCCAATTCCCAATCTTTATCCTTTAATAAGTTTCCATTCTTTTAAGGCTCCAAGTTTCATCATTTACACATTAAAGATGTAAATATGGAAATTTGCATTGTGTTGTGTACTCGTAGGAAGAAAGACGGCTAAAACAAGTATGGAAAGTAGTAAAGAACTACCAAGAACTTCTATCTTTAGAATGTGTATGTATACTTATGTGGTGAATGCGTTTTCTTTTTAAACGTCGTAGTATGTAAAATAAAGTGTTGTGCTCTTTTTTAAAGGCCTCTGGTGTTGTAGACTCATATTGCTTATTTCCCCATTTTCAGGTCGGGTCTACTGCGGACAGACGACAGTCAGTCGTTTGTGGATCTTTCCTGGTGACTAAAATAAAACTTGTGTCTTCCTTTTGATGTGTTTGTGTTTGTGTTTCTATATTCCTCTGCTCCAATACATTCTGTACGTTGACGATATCGATGAAGTTTCATAAATCGATTGTTTTTCTTTCTTTATGTTTGTATCTTTTTGCAACGCTTGCAATGTTTCACTTCTTTGTTGTTTTCCCCCAACGTCTTTCTTTGTACATATTTCATATTTCATAATTCATGTTTGTTCGATTGTTTGTTAGGGCCTGTATAATCGCTAGTTTGCGAATGTATATGATTTTATATGATGTTCAGTGATGCATTCAGATGTTATGTTTTACTTGATGGCACAGCGCAACAACAAAGAAAGTAATAACAACACAACAACCATAATGCGAGTAATAATGCTAATGTTCACAACAACAAAAATGGGAGGGAAACCCCTGAAAAGTGAACACAAAGTATAAGTGTGCTATCAGGCATGTGCTGCAGAAGCTGCCGCCTTCGTTTCATTATTGAAAGTTGAACGCTCATGCAAAAGCACACTTCGATTAGCACAGGCAATCATAGAATTTAAATTCGAACTGACGGTTAATATAATAAATATTAAACTATTTATAACAAATAGTCGCTCTTGCCAAAAGTCATCATAAATTTTCATGTTGCTCATATTTGTTTACTTATCTTTCTGTACTTATCTTAAGCTTCAAGTAAAGCTTATTTGAGGATGCTTTTTATTAGGAAGAGCTGTAGAAGAATTCATGGAAGATCAAAAAAAATTTTCACTAGAATAATTTGTATCCGGATTTCTCTTCTTTCATGATAACGCATTTAACAGTTAATTAGTTTACCATCAGCATATTCAAAATATTGTATGTATACTTATGTTTTTTATAAAAAAATCGACTTTAAAGACAATCTCACTTATTCTAATTGTCATCATCGTCGTCACATCAAGTCGACATGTAAAAAATGTCAGCTTCGTGCTCGTTGTACACAATAATTAAGTGTTACTGACGGCTACTTGCCACTTTGTAAGCCTTAGTAAATAGTAGTAATGGCTTACAAATAATATATTGTTGCCCACAACGATCATACAATATTTCAATATATTGGTATCGACAACGACAGATAGAATAACGGGGCATATTGATAAGAAATGTGAGACTGCAAAAAGTAAATAATTTCCAGTAAGGAACACAAATATATAGTATTCCTAATCGTATAAACGAAAAAAATAAAATTTGAGAGGTTGGTTTTCATTTGAGCAAGATGTTTGTTTAAACGGATTTCGGCTAAGAGAAAGTAATTTCGCTTAATTGACGAGCTCAGCAGTTAAAAAATTGATCTTTGAACTGAGGGTAGATAATATGCCACATACTGAAAACAAAACAGATGTATTGTGTGCACTGAGATTTTTTTTATCGGTTACAGATAATGCGATTAAGATGTGCCAACACTGCATAGTGTTTCGTCAGCGGTAAATAAATATTTTTATTTTCTTTTAAGGAATGTTTGTTTTATATAGTACGATGTGAGAAATATAATTTTTTGTTGGCAGAAAAACCACTATACATACATTAATCTAGGGATAAAACATAGTCAAGCTGCCCACTTGGTTTTTCATTTTCTGAACTTTTGTCCTTTTTAAAGAATTTAAGATTTTTTTATGTGGTAAAAGTCCATGCAAATGGACAAGAGATGTGGAAATGAAAAACTTGTTATTTAGTCTTACTGCATTAAATCTTTATATTACTGGATATACATATCAAATAATTTAAGTAAAAAGAAAATAAGATCACCTGAACAAATATTTTTGAAATATCCTTGGAAACAATTTTTCTTACATTTCCCTTAAACTTTTTATTTGAATATTTTGTAAAATATATAAAAACAATTAAGAAACACTAAACACACTTTACGATTTTGTCGCTCGCTAATTGTTTTTTTTTATAAATTAGTTTCCTACATAAAAGTGTACATAGAAATTAATTTTGTCGCGAAAATATAGCCATCAAAATGTCTGAACTAAAAGAGGTAAAATTTTTCGAGATATAGAGTTCAGTAAAAGATTTTTTGATAAACATTTCAACGAAGGATATATTTTTAAAGGAATTTTTTCTGTGCAGGGAAGCTGAACGATGTATTTCTTGTATTCTACAGGGCCTTATCTTTTATTCAGCACCAGTATTGTTAAGAAATATTATATTTTAGTTTGGAAAAAAGATTTAATTCATTCTTAATAAATTTGATTTCCTTTAAAAATGACGAAAGATCAGAAAATGAAAAACCAGGTATGCAGTTTTACTATCTTTTGTCTCTAGATCAATAGATGCATAGTGGTTTTCCAGAACAAAATGCTATCACACTGTGTAATCTAGCACTTTTACAAATGAAATGTGTTCTTAAACGGGTTTTCGCTCCAGCGGATTTTCTTTAATGTGAAGTAAACTTCTTCGAAATTCATTAAAAATAAAAGCTAAGAATTTTATTTTTTATAAGCAATTTTTGCATTCAAACGGCGTTTGTTAATCCGAATTCGACTAAATTGGGTCCTCCGAATTAGGAATTAGTTCGTTACAACCAAAAATTCGTTATGATCGATTTCGTTACAACCGAGTTCTACTTTATACTCTTTTATATGTTGTAAAATAAAAAGAACTGATTGATTGCTTTTTCATTTATTTTTGGTGTTGTTAGTTTTCAAACACATGCACATTTAAGTGGACAGTTCACTATTTTAAGGTTATATACAATTTATAAAGTTGCATAAGATTGTCATTCTTAACGATTTTTAAGAAAGTTCATAGTAAAATTCTTTAGCCATTTTTGTATAAAAAATTAATTTCTAAGAAATTTTCTAGATAGAAAATTTTATAGTAATCTTGCGCGAAAGAACGCCTTCTCTTGAGTTCGCAGAGTAGCGGTCAGTTATTCAATCACATTTTTGTTGTTGCACAGTGTTCTTAAAATGAATTTCATTTAACTTCTTTTGGAGTAAAATTCTTTAAAAAAGAAACTATCGCAAGAAAACAAATTACATTTCATAGACATGTTAGAGTTTTTCTCTGCATAGAAATACTTAAAAAATATTAGGTCATAATGTTTTCATTACTTACATTTACTTGCTTTTCATAAAATATTAAATGTCGATTATTGTATTGGACGTCATCATAAGATTTGTATAACTAGAAGTAAACAAAAGAAAATTTTATATCAACAAGTATTTTTTTTTAAATAGAATTGTTAACGAATTAATATGTAATTTAAATAAGTTTGTAGTGAAAATTAACTACAAAATTTGTTTTTAAGGTAAAAATGAATTATAACTGCACTTCTATTAATCCTATTGTATTCCAACACTAAAGAGGATATGAATATATGTATCTATATAATATTCAAATACATTATACCAATACACAGTGGTGTAAAAAAACTACTCATCCGTTTTGCTACATATAATTTCACTAACTCACTCTTCTGATATAAACGTACAGCCAGTTTTGTGGGACATTTTAGCACCAATTGTGAATAAGTAAAAAATTTACCACTTATACATTTTAAATCTTGACTTAAGGGGAGTCCTTGCCATTTTTAAAATTAGCAACACTTTTTTAAGAAATTAGCAATGAAAAAAGACCGATAAATCGAAGAGTTGATGAGGTCTTCGATAAGATCTTTGGGCAAGCGCTGCGTTCAGCAGTGCTATGTGTATCATTGACGACAAGTCCTTGGAAAACACCCACTGCCAAAGATCTGAGTATCGCTGCTAATTAAGTTATTTCTGGAATAGGTCCACCCCCAATTAATTAATATCATTGCAAAGGCAATTTTATTAACTCTGTAGTATTCAATGAACTATAAAATAAAGATGTTAGTTGTGTTAAATAATTGTTTAAAATTTTTAAAAGTTATACAAGTAATAAAAAATATTCCCGGCATTAAAAAATATGCTTATTTTTTGTTATATTTCAAACTAACTGCTGATTTATTGCTATTGCTGTTTATAAGGTTTTGACGTTTAAAATATTTAATTCGAATGCACAACAACAAATTATCTATTACTCGTTTTTAGAAAGCATACGACTAAAGGTGTATTCACCCATTCGTTTTTAACGTTCGGAACTTTTTTTTATATGTAGTTTTAAGTCTCTATTCTTGAGAGAGAGAGAGAAAGAGAGTCAAAACCAATTCAAGCAAAAATTGTTTCGCATTAAATTTACTCTCTTTCTCTCTCTCAAACAAATATAGACCAAACTACATATAAAAAAGCGTTCGGAACGTTCAAAACGAATGGGTGAATTCACCTTAATAAAATAGGTCGGTTTGCAGAACAAATGGTGTAATTCTTAACACCGTATAACAAAAAACTATAACTTGAAAATGCAATATCTACAGAGAACAAAAAAATGATATGTACCTCCTCTTCCACAAGTCCAAGTATCAGAGCAACCCGTTACGATTTTATTCTAAAACCAAAAGCAATTTAATGGCAAATTGATCAGCTTTCTTTCTATTGGAAAACTTGTACAGTTTCTGTGGCAGCACCTTTAAACGCACTATTTTATCACAGCCAAGACCTAAAGAAACTAATATTAAATAAAAAATACACACGAATTGACATTCTTCCTTCTTTTTTAAGACACTTAAATATAAGTGTACGAAAACAAAATTCTCTATAATTTTTTTTATCCACTTAAAAAAAAATTATAAATAATGTTTAAAGCTGAGTACCCGCCTAGATTAACAGATCAGGTAACTAACTGTTTGAGAATTATTAGAACTTCGGTTCCAACCAAAGAAACTAGTTGTTGTTTACGGTTTGCGTAGATCATGTTTGTTAGAAAATTTAAACCATATCTGTATAAGTATTGATTTTGGTCAAGCTTGGTAAGGAGTTCTGCCTGAAATTTAAATTTCTTAATGAAATTTTTATTTGCTGGTTTGTAGTTCGAAAAGAAAGTGAAGCTAAGTTGATATTTTTTGGCTATTACCAGAATTTCATATCCAATAAACAGAAACAAAAATTAAAGTTCAGTGTAGAAAAAGACGCAAAGTTAAAAACTTTGAAATTAGGGTAGAACTCTGTATTAGGCTTTAGATGAGAACCCTCAATGCAAGCCGTTCGACCCATTGTAACGTCCACAGTTCTATTACTATTAGTATTTTGAGGAAATAATTGTTTCAATATATTACATCCGGGAGATATTGATTTTTCAAATTAATAAAATTTAATTAATAATAAATTTCAATATTAAGTATTAATAAATTATCTTGAAACTTGTATCCAATAATTTTATAATCACTTCAAAACTTATCAGATATAAGTTTCAAATAATTTTAACTATTCTTAAAAGTCATCACCAGCTGGACGTAAACCTTTGAAGTAATTAAAGTATTTTTTTAAGTATTTAATATTAATCATAACAATAAAAGCGTACGAAGAAACGCAATCAACACACATGTTCATGGGATCAAAATAAAGGGTCAAGCAAAATGTGCAACGAAAAGGTTTATAATGTATTAAGACATTATGTTATCTACATACAAACAAACATTTTGGTGGTATCTTAATCACAATGAAAATTGTATACTATCCAGAGAAATTTTTAGTGGTTCCAAAATTTTATGGTAGGGGAAACTCATTCGAAGTCCAGCAGGAATTTTATGGCGACATTACAATTTTTTGCTTAAGCGAGAACGTATTATTTAATTGCGTAACGTATAAATAATGAGACACACTAACTGTCCACATGCCTCTGTCCTAGCGATAAAACGGAAGAAACAGTATTTTGTTCACACGTTTGGCAACACCCTGTTTCATGCTTCTAAAAGCATTATTGTGCAAAACATCTAATCTCATTAATGAAAAACGTTATTTGAAAAATAGAAAAAAGGGGAAAAGAAACATTATTATTGTCGATATCCAACAGTGAACAACTGACAAACAATGATCAATCAATAAATTGTTAACAGCAAAAAAAAATTAAAGAAAGGAAAAGAAAAACAACAAACAAATAAAGTAACTAATTTGATGAAGTACAACAAGTTCAACAAACCAATATCTAAAGAGTTTGCCATGAAAACTGTGTCGCTGATGACAGTTATTTGAAGTCACATTTCCTTTGGAGCGTCTGGCTCAGTCAGTTGTTTATTATTCAGCCATTTCTGCAAAATCAGCAAAAGGAAGTTACTATTTTGAAAACCAGTCCGTCCAACTATAAAGTTATGTTTCCAAAATGAGCCAAGTTTTGCCAAATGCATCGCCAATTCTAATTACAGCATTTGGCTGCTAAATTCGTGGCCACCATTTTGGTAAACAATCTTAAGGATGCCTCTTTTCTACCCGAAGAGGAAGCGGATGATCACTGGCTAAAAATTTTGAATTTCGCATACTTAAACTTTGTAAATTTTTAATTAAGATTGTGTCCGCGAAAGTGACGTGAATTTCCCAGCAAGATTATTGTATTCGGCCCCTTTGTAATTTAGAGTGTGGAACTTTTGGAAGACTCTGACCTACCCTAGTAATACACAATCCACAGATATCCCCAGAGTTGTCATAATAAATGTTGCTGGTCAAATTTTGCTGGAAACTAACATTATGCAGGGCATGCTGACCTAATGGAATTTCAGCCGAAGAACTTGTGCCGTAACAGACCTTAACTTAGTCTGAATTGAACAATATAGTCATAAACGTCCACAAACTAGACGTTTTGTGTCACATTTAAGACGTCACAATGAAGGTTGTGGCAACGTCACTGAAAATAAGACTTCTCAGATCCATGTCACTGGTTAAACATGGCTTATGATAAGAATACAACAATGCTGAAGTGGCCGCGGATCATTTGTTGTATTCCATTTCGTCATCTGACCGCCCTTATTATAAAACCTTCTATCTGAATACAATCAGTGTTTATGTAAAGAAAAAAGATTCATGGCATTTTAAAAGACTTCATGCCGTTTTAAATAGAAAATTAAAAATCAAAAACTGTTTTCTTCTTTTTTAATTTTAAATAATTTTTTTTTTTTTTGGATAAGCAGCATATTTTTCTGCCTCATCATTATAATTTCAACACATTTTTTCACACACAAGTCAAAAAGGAACTGCAAGAATGACCGTCGACTTTGAAGTTGATTAGAATCATAAAGCAAGTTGCTTAGTTATGAAAGTCATGAAATTAATAATAAGCTGTTGACTGAAATCGATAACAAAGATTAGAAAGAAAGAAAAAAATTTGATTTCAACACAATTAGCCGCTCTTATATTTGAGACACAAGGTCTCCAAGGGGGTCTTTGATTAACCTTAATAACTAAAGTGTTTAACATAAATAATATCTAGAAAAATAACTTAATAAATTAGAAGGGAATACTGATTTAGTTAATTTTTTTTAATTTATGATTTGAAAAGCACTTTAATTTACCAATTTGTACAAAAAGAAAATAAATTCGAAAGTTTATTTGTCTGTTATGTAGCAATAAAATTATGAATAAATTGTGCAATTGTTTCATATAAATTATTATATAGATTTAAAATCACAAAGAATTTGAAAAACAAGTTTTAGTTTCCAACAACTTGGTTTAGTAAAACTTAACTTGAACAAAGAAACAAAAACAAACAATTAGAAACGAATAAATGCAGTTTAACTGCAAAAAGGCAGCCAGCGCCCCAACACAATCAATATTATCTGATTTTTGTTGTTACAGTAAAAGTCAGTCTAGTGATTGGGTGTGTCAGAGTTGAAAAAAAAGTATTGCAATTAAAATGTAACAACGCATACTTTTTTTAATAAAATCAGATTACAGTCATTTTGCAAAACAAAAATTTTTTTAAAGTTCTTTTGTAACCATTTATTTTAATATCTTTCTGCAAAAAAAAATTAAATCCGCTAATAGTTCACCACTGATTAAGTATATTTTCAATTATAAATTGATTTTTTTTTATTTTCCGCTAAAAATAAAATTGAAATGTTCCTTAAGTGCTAAATACACACGAGGCAATAGTTGAAACAAGTAAGGCATATGCCTTTCACTATTAGTTATTATTTTTCTCCTGCTGTAGTCAATTTAGTCAATATTTTTTTTACTAATTGGCTGATTATGGTTGACAACCAAACTTTAGACGAGTTGTCAATTGATGAAAATGCTATTAACGACGGCAATTGATACTTAAGAATTATCAATTTAAATTAATTATTGTTTCTCTGCTAATAGCAAATTTTAATTTACGAGCTGTCAATCCAACCGTTTGTCGTTTGCCACACATAATCGAAATATCGGTTCTTTATTCAAAATTTGACGAATAAAAACAAGTATCTATATTTTAAATCGAATAGCTTATTGTGTCACGATGACGTTGATTTAAATTTTAAACGAAAAACAAAACTGATTTGCATGGAACGCATTTTATCTATTTACTTATCTAACAAATAAATATATAAATTAATTAGCATAATATATTGTTAGAGGACTGCAATTGAGTTCAAAGTTCCAGCGAATGAAAACTTTCGGCATCGTAGAACAGGCACCACCAAACTAAATTTTATATTCATCCCTATAAAAGATAACTTGCAAAAGTCATGAAAATACAGAGATTAGGATGCGGAAGTAGCGCAAATACGGATCATTTCCAATGAATTTAACATGGGACTGCAATTGGAGGAAATAGTTTTTTTGGATCCTATTCACCATTTCGGAATTTGTCCTTATTATATTGAGAAAAGTAAAATTTTATGTTGTTTTTGTTTTCAAAGACAATAATGTAAAATATTTAAATTCGAGTTTAATACATTTGTAGATGTGAATCATATTTTTATAAAAATTTTTTTTATTATTCAACAATCCAACTTAGAAATTTTATATGGTGGTATATTGTAATCAGCTTAGCCGCAGCATCATCCTCATAACCAACAATTTTTTTTCTGTGCTTTTGCTTCAATTTCCGCCACTACGTCATTCCAGAAAAAACCTCTTCATCAACCATATCAAGACATGGCATCTAAAGGTTCCCTAAGCATAATATGGAACTCTACTGTACAGAAAAATCAGACACATTAGAAAAAAGCTTTGCTAACGTACTGCACGTAACCATTGGTTTTATATAACACAGTGATCCCCAAAGTCACATAAAAGATTAACGATGGAAATATAAATACAAAAATGCCTCGTAAGGTCTGTTTCAGAAGCATTACTATTTTAGTTTTCGAAATCAACATTGGTGGACATTTTGATTTATATATAGAAAGACCCAAAACTATTAATGAGAATCGAACCACCAACCCTCAAACTAGTCTAGTCTGGTACATCAATAAGTAGTTCAGGGCGGCACATCTAACACCTTTCAGCATCAGCGAATGTGGTTTTCACATTTACTTCAATTTTAAATGAATTAAGGTTCTTATCCAAATCGAAATTGATCAAATATTTTCAATTGCAATGAAATTTGGTTATAGGACTGACATAGTTTCTCCTGCAGCATATGTAAAAATTATTCAAAAGATGTAACCAATCCCATAAAAGATGAATGAAGTATGTACACTTTTATATTTTCTGGACATGCAAATGCCGTCTAGCACTGCCCTCTAGATTCATTAATCAAATCGTTAATAAACATTAAAAAATAAAACTCATAACCTCCATATTTGGCTTAATTCATTTAAAATCACAAGGCGTCGCGCAATGAGTTCTGTATTAAAAACATTTTTTTAGTCCACAAATAGAGGCACAACTCAAGGTTTATCTAGCGTTCACTACCTAAAAATTGGGTATATTACATTGGCCACATCCATACATACATTTGCATTTGCATCTGCACAAAGTTGATTAAAATTATACCTGGTAGCAATTTATAAACTTGATTTGTTATTTTCCAACAAACAAAAAAAAGCAGCCCCATCAAACAGAAAGTGTATAAAGTCTAACTTTAGCGTTTTAGTTTAGACTTCGACTACAGGTCCCCTAGTACCAAAAAAAGTTTTATTAAAACTCTTAAAGCAAAGTAAAGCCAAGCATCTAAATACTACAAAAAATAGCATGCATATAATCTAAGTATCTGTATCTATTTCATTTATTTAATTTTTCTTTTTCTAGAAACACAAATAGTAACGAACGAGCGTACACCTGGGCGCTGCGTCATATTCTCCATTCATTTCATTTATTCAGTTTGTTCGTGTAGTAATGGCTTTTGATTTGGTTACTGACTGGCACAATAAACTTTTTTTATTATTGTTTTTGTGGGGCAAAATTAAGAGTTAGTACGAATAAGTGTTGTTGCAATACGCGTGCTTAATCATTAAACTCTATAAATCGATTAAAAGAGGCCTCCTCAAAATTGTTTGTATTTATCCATGCAGCTGCTTAAACTTTTCTATTCAATTCATTCAGTCAGATTATGTACAAGTCCAACGACCAAGTTACAACAAATGCGGTAACAAAAAGGGTACACAAATACGCCCAAATGTTCTTTTTTTATACGATAATTTTGAATTTTTGTAGGATTTTATTTCTTACTTTATAGTCTTGTTTTATCAACACCTACACTTGCAAAATTTTATTATAGTATTTTCAAATATTTCGCAGGTATTCCTGTTAAACAAAATGTGCTGCATTTAATTTACGAGTATGCATGTACATATGTATAATTTTTCAATTACATACATACTTTGCAAATGACCACTAGTATATACGAGGTGTCTACCTCAATTTTCTTCTTTTTTCATCTTATGTTGACACAATTGTCCCGTACACATATTCACTACATAGATTTATTGATTTGTTTCTTATGGGGTTTAATGGTAGGCGAATTTAGATATGCTTGTCAATGTTTGCGTTGGTAAAAAATTAATCAAATAATTTGTATGAAATTTTTTGTAAAAATGAAATTAAGTGTTCCAAAACAAATATGAAATATTGACATAGTCGATATTTTCTGATTAAAAAAATAATGCTTATAAACGCTACAAACTCTTCCAAAAATTTAAGAAAACGACAATGACGGGTCTCAATAATTGATTTAAAAAAACAAGAAATGAACACGTTTCTTTTGGTAAATTGGACTTCAAATCGCATCAGACTCCAGACTCCACTAAAGAGTGGTGTTTTCTTAAGTTTTACATTATAACAAAAAGACAGAAGAAATATATTTTGTGCACATACGCAAGTTTTCGTGATGACACCCACATACCTCATTATATACTCACATGTGATAATATTTGAAAAATATAAAAAATATAATAAGAAGTATAATTTTTCATAGAGTAGAAATAACAAAAATATAACTGATGAAGATTAAAAATTCTCGTATTATTTTTTCAGTGAAGATTAGTTTAAACACCAATGATGCTTGATCAAAGTCCGCCAAGTGGTTAGACTCGGGTACTACTGATGAGATATGAGTGAGCAAGTTCCCATAGCCATTAGTCAAAATTTCTAGTTATGAAAACCATAAGAAAATCATTCTAGAAAGTAATCTAATTAGATTTATACTCTAGCCCGCCAGAAACATGTCAATTGGTTATTAATAAAGTTCACCTAAAACACATTAAACTGATAAAAACGTTACAAAACTAAAGAAAGTTGAAAAGACACTGATGAAATCACCATGTCGGTTGGATCGTGGCATTAAATTTTTTCCAATGTTTTTTGAGCAGAGAAGAGCCATTTTTTTACTAAACAATCATGCCTTACCTACCAAATCCACAAAATGTGGCGCTCGGCAAAGAAAGTCATTACAATAAATTTTAAATTAAAAAATCACGAGAAAATCGTTTCTGAATAAATTAACACTTTGCAAGTTCTTTTTCCGGTTTTATTAATGTATGACACGTGTACGAAATCAATTTTCCAAAAAATATTTATCACAAAATGGATACCTTGGAAATTCTCAAATAATTTCCCGAGAAAAATGAAGTAAATGACATGAAAGATGACTGAAAGATTAAATATTTTCCGCCATCAATACTTGTTTAAAATACAATTCAAAATTTTACTACAAACAAATTTTTGTGAGTGTAGCTGTATCACAAACGAAGTGTTTCAATGTTTTACATTTTTAACAGGCACATTTTTCAAAGAAAATCTTTCAAATTTTCAAATTAAATCTATTGGGCACACATGCATGCCAGTGTCTGGGATCAAAATGCAGTAGCCTTAATTTACACCATGTAGTTTCGAGTATTTTTTTTTTTTTATAATTTTCTGTGTCATGTCGGTTCTATTTTGCATTATTAAAATATAGCAAAATATAAATTATTAAAGATTTGAAAGTAAAATAAATAAATAGCCAATTTAACAAAATACTTGCAACGTTCAACGCTGTTAAAGGATTTATTTAAATAATCAGCCAAGTCTATAAATGGACTCGTTTTTGAATTCGAATAATTTCCAAAAACGATCAATTTACAAATTGGTGTTCTGTAAATCGTGCGATTTAGTGCTTTCAAAGTTAAATTAGAATTAAATATTTTAAACATCAAAAATTTTAAAAATTGCAATACATCAACTCTTATTAACGATAAAAATTTTATACATTGTTTAAAAGTGATTTTTATTACGATGCCTCTAAAACTGTTGTTTGATTTAATTTTATCCCAAGTAATTTTTCAAATATGAGGAATCTATAGAGTTTTTTGGATTTATATTTTTTAGCTTAGGCTAGGTTAGATTGCACTTCGAAAGATAATATTTTACTTAAGTTTAGTATACAAATATATATTTTTAGTGTACCCCACCCCAAGGACCATCTTGGACTTAAGTGACGGCCTAGATTACATTTTAGTCGAGAGCTTTAGTCGAATCCGTCTTATTTTCATAGATTTTCAACGTCACTAAACCTCAAAAACAAAACTGCAGTGGGTTTGAAAATATAATATCGTCCTAAAGGCAGACGCAAGTCCACTCCACAAAATAACTACAATCTCAAATCGCCTCTATATAATATTAACTATGATGTTCGATTTTGAGGCAATACTTCAGGTCTATATCAGTCATTTCATGCGAAGCGAGAGTAATTTACACATTTCAATGTTCTATATAGTACCGCAAGATGAGGTACATCTGCAGAATTGCACTGGCTGTTCAGAAAGCCACTTCAGCGATGAAGGAGTATCTGTATTTAAAACCAAATCTTGGGAAAAGGGAGGTTAAGGTTTGAGGTTTTATCTTTATTCCAGTGGCAAATTTCGTTTCAACTACTTGTTCTCTTATGCTGATGCTGCTAGCAGAGCCGCCTTATTCTGAGATGCTGACATGTAGTATAAGTCTTAATTTTATCATAAGCTGTTCAATTAAAAGGAAAAGCTTAAAAATCAAAACTTAAAGTGATTGATCTTTTATTAAAATAAACATTTGAATTATCAGAAAAACCTTGTAAAATCTCACCACAGTTTTTTACGACTTTTCATCCGATTACATTAATTTTCTCACAGTTTTACGAGGTTTAACTGCAATACACGACTTTTTTAGTGGAAAACAAATCAAAAGAATTCAGAACTTTAACAGGTGTAAAATGATCTCATCAACAACATCTTAGAAAATTAGTCAATGTCTACAACAAATGAATACGAAAAATATCAATTCACATCACACCACAATGATTTTGTTTCTCTTGTTATTTTATTATTAATTAACCCACTAAATAAGTATATTCCCATTAAAAAAGAATATACAGTGAACTCGCGATAATGTGAACTAATAAAAACCAAGGTAGTTCACATTATCGAATTTGTTTACATTTTCGATTGTAAAAATTTGTGGTGTCATATTGTGTTTTTTGCCTAAAAAAGGTTACAAAATATTGAAACTCTTGGAATTTTTAACATAAAATGTAATTTGTTGCAAACTTAACGATTTCTTAAATTTTAAATTCACGTTTTATATTAAATTCTTCGAGCCACCCTTAGCTGGCATTGAAGTCGTGTTCATTTTTATTAAAATTAGAATGAAGCTGTTTCGCTTTCTTTCAGCATCAATCCACTTATTGGAAGGTTTTTACCTCTCATGTTAAGAAACCACTTGTATAGAGATTTATCCATCATTGGAAGCTCTGAAATACGTAGTTTTACGTTTCACTGGTCTATAATACGTATTTTTAACACACTTATAAATTTATTATTCTTATTGTGCATCGAACAAATGGTATATGTATTTCCCAACAATATATTTAACACTGTATTACTTGACCCTTTTTCCAAAAGTTGAAGAATTTCATATTTCTCACTAATGGTTGAAAACTTTCTGTTATTCTTAGACATGTTTGTAAATACACAGGAATGTAAATACACAGGTTTCTATGCGTGACAAAACACAACAAAACTCAAAGTGTGCAAGTACAATAGCTTACAGTTTTTTATTCAATCGGGGGATTTCCAAAATTAGAAAACAAACAAAAATCGCAAAAATTTTTGTTCGCTATTTAGAGCCATTAAACTTTGTTCACTATTTAGAGTGTCCATATAAAAAAATAGGTGTTCACATTAGTGGATAGTTCATTATATTGGAAGTTCACATTACCGAGAGGTCACTGTACTTGAACGAACGCAATACCGCTGACTGATCGATAGATCGATTGTTGTTGTTATTGCTTTTAGTGATATTCAAACAAATAATAAAAATAACACCAAAAAATGTATTTAACAGCGTTTTTGAAACTACATACTTAAAGCTTTTAAAAAAAATCCGCTACTGTTGTTTGTTGAAAGTTCTATGATCGGGGAAAAATGTACGACGAATGAACGAACGACATTTCTAGGAAATTTGTTAAATGTTTATTTGATAATTAAACACTGAATTGTATAAAGAAAATAAAAAGGCAGTGAGAGAAATAATCGGTATAATGTACATACAAGATAACAACAATTCTTCTGTGATACTGCAACTTCGATTTAGGCTTTTGTTTGACATCGTACCCTGGCTACTTTAGTCACACAAAAAAAACCGTGAAATAAGTCAAACAAATTTGATGCAATCCAAGCAGCAAAAAATATTTTTACACCGTGAATCAAAGTTCAAGGAGTTTTAAGGGCACCAACTTTCTCCACCACTGGTCGTACCAGTATATGTACATAAAGTCTAAGTTAGTAAGACGGATTGTGACTGATACTGTCCAATGATCTACCTTTTAGAGTGTATTGTTCTAGGGCCGATGAAAGGTACTTATAAGGATATATAAAAAGTTGTCATCAATGAGTCAATATGACATCACTTTTTAACCCAACTCTTATCACATGACTCTGCTGAGTAGTAGCAGCAACTAGAAAACACTTATTGATTGATAGACCACTTGGCATTAAGCCCAAATATTATTTATTAGTTTGACAAAGTCCGTCGCAAAGATAAGGTTCATCTGACGTCACCACGTGATCCCAGAAGGACACCACCATCGATACCAGTGACACTGATCAGCCATGCTATACTGAAAGTAAACCTGAGATATTCCGCAAATCAATACGGATTAATTGACAAGCACTTCTACTTTTGTGGCGTCAGCAGCGTTTCTGTTGGAGAGTTAGGGTAGTATCATAAGATTTCAAATAATCGGCAAAATGTGAAAGCCGGTGAAATACTTTTTATTTATCCAATTTGAATGAAAATATCCACTGGAAGGAGATGGGGTTTAACTCCAAAAATCATGCATTATTTGATACTAAGTCTGGAGGACCGCTCTGGAAAAAATTACAACATATCTAACAGAAGGCTTAAAAATTTGCGGAACTATAAACATATGTATAACCAGTATTCTTTGAATGTGGGCCTTTGAGTATAGTCAGGGTATTTGAATATTCTTATTTCAAACGATTGCCGGATCACTGTAGTGATTTGCAAGCTGATATCTTTGCTAACCAAGATGGTTCAGTATTAATGTCATGTTGACTACCGCCGTTAATATACTCTTTGACAGTCGTGCCGACATAACGGCACGGAAATCCATGCTTCTGAAATCAAAAACAGCCTCCTTCAAATGCCGATTATCTTTTGGTGAGATGGTGGAGCAGTTTAGAAATAAGGTCCTTTGGATTCCAGAGCGAAGAGACAGGTGAGGGAACTACAGGTCGAATAGGTTTGCTAAACATGATACAAACTTACTTGTTCCACCAAGACTGGAACAGGTGGGTTTGTCACTGTCCTCAGTCTAAGGCGGAGTAGTGAGGTGAAAACAAGGAGATGGTGGTTCATAAGAAACGACTGCTTCGTGTAAATAAGAAGAACACAACCTTTCTAATCTCCACGAATAGAAATCATATATCAATTCTGGTGTGTGTAATAGGTGGACACCTCTTGGCACTCATGTACAAAGATTAGGAGGTGAGCAACTGCCACGTCATAGATAAGGGAGAAAGTTTAGAGTACTTCTCATATCACTGTCCTGGTTGAGAACAAAGACGAATGGTTACAATGGGATTTCTTGAATTCTGCAATCTTTCCGACGTTGCAAATATTAAATTACAACGCTTAATGCTCTTAATAATAAGCTCCACCTGGTTCGATAGTTGGGACTCTGCAGAGGTAGAGTTTCTATAGAATAAAAGCGAGTCTGATGGAATTCTAACTACCTTCCTTACGTAACCTAACTTGGCCTATCTAATTTGTCAAGCCTACTCGCTTTTAAGAAACATATGCGCAAGATGTACACTATTCTTCTCTGGAAAAACAAGTTAACGGGTTGGCTAAACGTTGAAAGTCTAAGCTGCAAAAAGTTGTTCATCGTCTGTGTAAAATCAAAATACGAAATGACATCCCGATTATTTTCATGGTGTGTGTCAGCACAGCAAGTACTTACTCCATTCTGTTGGTATATAATTATAGTGCTGGATTGTGTTACTGGAGTCAACGGCGCAGACGACTATACCACGAGCCATATATTAAATTTCAAAAGTATTAGTATGATGATAAATGTTTGGCAAATGACACTTGCAATCAATGTTAGTTACAATTAACAATTTCAAGGAAAATTGCCCATTAGCATGAAAACTTGCCGCAATGTTTAGTTTCAATTACTTTTCAATGGTTGGTAGATTGTAATCCAAAATAACTCAAATGGTCCATGAGAATAGTATATCTGACGATAAAAAGTTGTATTTGAAAATATCTCTGACCAAATTTTATTAAAGGTGATATAACCTAAATTATGCTCTTATCTTCTTCTTAACTTTGCAATTTTTATGTGTAAAATGCACCGGAAGCTAATTGCATTGGACCCACTTCAAAGCTGAGCAAATGCAGCTGTTTATTAGTGCCTGCGTTTATTAGTGCCTGTAATAAGGTAGACGTAGATGTTGCAACATGTAATCAATCTGCTGATCGGTTGCCATAACGCCGGCAAGCAAAAATACCAATGGCTTATTCTGAAAATTTAGAACCGCTTGGTCTTATATCATCTTAGTGATGGCCAAATAGTCCTGAATTTTCCACAAAATCTAGTTGGGGAATATTATTTTGTGAGTGTATTGTGTCTAAGGACTGTTTGTTAGGTATTCCTTTATCATTTCGGTTTCATGCCCTAAAGACCAAACAATCGTCAAATTATGTCGTTTAAGCATATTTTTTATGTCGTCAATAGAGCATTCAAATGCTTCGGTGCTATAATTAATGTATTCTAATAAAATCACGGAACTTGTTCCGGAAACGATGTCCTTTTCATAAGCAACACGTTCTTCATAAAGAGCGCTTTCCTTTGTGCTCAATGTGCCCAATATTCCCTTGTGGAATAAAAGCCTTACCGTGGTCTTTAATATAAGTTTCAGCGTGGAATGTCCACAAACACTACTTCCTTTATCCTACTTCTCATGACCACTTGTCCTAGTTCATAGTTCCAGTAAAATGCATTGCATGAGGCATCCCCTTAGTACTCGTCCTATAGGAAAAAAGTATGTCCAGAGTTTAAGTTCCAGCCATCGCACATTTCGAGTTCGCAAACTTGTAATCCACGACCGCGAATGTGAACAAATTATCCACAATAATGGTGATATCAATGGTGCTCAGAGGATCTTTTCAGTACTTTTTACAGATTCATATATTGTACCGTTGTTCGTCTTAAACACGCTACGTAATAGTAAACCTAGTAGATAAAGCCGGTTAAAGAGCTGGACAAGGTCACAAATTCACAATATTGAAGTACTGTAGCATCACTTTGAAAAGCTATTTGTTATCCCCAGGTCTCTTGTGGCAAATTTACTATTTAGCCTTTCGTTATAAAGAACACTGAGCTTATTTCAAAAACCTGTTTTAATGGAAAATTTCTCTCAGTGCTAAAACCGATCGATACAATAAATATATTCAAACTATAATTAAATTTGTTAATATATCGAACAAACAAAGCCATAAAACTTTTAACAACTTTAAAAAGAAAATAAAAGAAATTTAAAATTAAGCTGAAATAAACACAAAAGAAATGTGTATTCGAAAAAATCTAATTTTTTAAATAAATATTTTTGGTATTGTTTGGCATTAAGTGCAAGCATAAAAGACATTTGTAGAACCAATTAACGCTTATTTTATAGCCCTTTTCAAAATGTTTAAACAATTGATTTTGCTGCTGCTGTTTTTCAGAAAAGTTATTGTTTAACAGCATTTTTCGTGTCACTCCACTCACAATTTCAAACAAAGAGTCCTCATCTATTTGATTTTGCTGCTGCTGTTTTTCAGAAGTTATTGTTTAACAGCATTTTTCGTGTCACTCCACTCACAATTTCAAACAAAGAGTCCTCTTCTATTCAATTTTTATTTTCTGAAATATTTTAATGTTTATACATTTGAATTTATTTCACTTTGAATGGAAAAATTGTTGCGGAACATTCGACTTATGGTGTTGGTAGGCTTCTACTAGTACGAGTACCCGCCGTTTAATATAAATCTTTTGAAAATTAACTTTAACTAATATTTATCAATATTACTTTCTAAATAAATGTTGTAAGATCAATAAAGAAAATCAAACGAAAATGCGGCAGACACATCAATATCGATGACTTCAAGATTCACGCATGGGCATGTGTTAAGGAAAAGCAACAGTCAGACGTTGAGTTGAGTATAGAATTGACACAACATGGAATTGCCACTGATCTTAACACTTGAGTGCAAATAAATTCAGTATTATTTTTTATAATGCGAACATAAAATATTATTTTGTTACCTGCAGCACAAGGATGCAATAAAAGATTAGGGTGACCATACGCTCTGTTTATGGTCTGTTTTGCATATATTTTTTATTATCTTTGCTTTCATGTAAGCTTCTGGAAATGCCTCTAAAAATATTTAGACTTGTTAATAGCTTAGCGAATGGCAGCAGAAATATCTTAAAACAGATTTTAGCTCGGTGGATAATGGTTTCAAACCTTTTAAGTGAGAAAAATCATGTTCAAAGTCACCATTGGAAAACCTTAATGTTTCAAACTTATTGGTTTTGGTATTTGTAACTGATCGCGACTCATTTGGTTTTTCTCAGGGATCGCACCATTTGCATTTAAATTTTTAAACAATCAAATATCTAAAAGTACATGTCAGTAAATGCCATGAATCTTGTGAGAGGCAATTTTAAGTAAAATTTAAGTACGCAGGTTGTGGGTTCAATCCCCAACTAAGCGCTCCGTTCTGCTTGGTTACAAGCCAATCTAGGCCTTTTCGCTGCTGAGTTTTCAATATAACTTATAATTGTTTTTTTTTTTTGCAGCATTTAAGAAAATAAAAATTTTAAGGATATATCCTCCACTCTTTTTTTTTATTTCACCACTTATAATATTCAAAATGGTCACCCCTTATTACACCCAATAATTTTAAAAAGTGGCACCATCATCAACTCATATAAAAATAACACGAATGTCTATACTGAATCTTATCACATTCTGTCGAAGATAAACTTGAAAGCAATGAAATGAAATCAGAAGCCAAATTCCTTACATGACAGCACCACAAAACGGAGGTACACCTCCAAATAACAGCCACAATCGGCTTTAGAGACACTTTACTGCCTTAAAAACATCAGGCGTATTTTGCAATTGTAGACATCTTCTTCCATATAAATACAAGCATGAACATCATCATGAAGCACATAAACCTTTGGGCTTAATGTACCATACAACAATAATAACAACAATACATTTAACATCCATTTTTAACCAGAAGCCAAAAACCATCATGGACACATTTTAACAAACTTGCGCCATCGTTTAAAACACGCTCATAAAGGCATGCATTTATTTATTCCTCTTTTTCCCCCAAATTTCCCTACGTTTTATGCCTTCTACGCTTGTTGGCAACGGACGGAGCCATGAAATTTTAAATGGAAATTATAATTTTTGTTTTCACATTTAAACGAAATTTTGTATAATAAATAAGTTTTGCATTGCGTTCGTTAGACTCGTAGACTCATGTACTCAAGTGTTTGAGTAGACAAGCGGACTGCTGAAGGGATCGCACTTTTAAAGTCTACCGATCGTTTAGTTTGGCAGATTGTTGATGCAAGCATAAGTATAACAACTCCTTGTTAACCAATTAATGTAAAATTTCTCTTTTCAATATGTTCAATACAGATTTTTCTTTGATGAAGTACTCGTCTGTATGTATATATGTATTTGTACTTAAAAAGTTATTTACTGGAATTGGTAATAGTGGCCGAATAATCGAATATTTGCAACATCTCAAATTGAACTCTAAGTGAATGAAATTTATTAAGACAGCGGATCTCAATGTTAAAAAGTTTTCTAGTCCGGATGGGGTTCTAGCACTCTTCGGCGTAAGTGCCTTAGGTAAAATTTTCTTCACATTGCAACATACTGTCGAATATCCAATATATTAAATGCCCTCAATGTAACCCGAATCCCCTAAAAATTAGTCTAACAACCAAGAAAATCACAGCGGAACTATAATTTGTAACCAAATACAAGTGAAGACCTTAAAGTCAAACAATTGGTTAAGCGACTGCCAGCACGGGGAATTTTCGAGCCTATCATATGCAAAAATAAAATAACAAATATAATGGGACAGCATGCATTCCTGTCATAATTCAAAAATTTTGATGTGGATAATAATTTCTCCCGAATTATATCGAGCATTCTCAAAAATCATACTTCATATAAGTTATTATGGATTAATTTAGGGGCACCACCAGCTTCTTTCTTTTTCGTATCTTATTTCCTAAGTTTCCTAGAAGCCTTCTTTCTCAAACTATAATTCTCTGTGTCCTTTCGTAGATTATACAAGTGTTTACCTTCCGCATTAATTTAGAAATATACCTAACTCGACAGAATTTGGGATCATGAGAAAAATGTTAAACACGATCTTGTAACAATCTCAGAATAAAGTTGAAGAACAGGAACAATTTCAATACTCCTATGATGCAATTTTGCAAGCTTGCATATAATACTGCGAATAAAAATGGGCTTCGAAAGCAAGCGAGATCTAACATCCTTGCACTCCTTAAAAGGACAACACAAAGATATCCGACAATGTCAAAATAATAACATTTTAAATTACAAAATAGCGTTTATCAACCAAGTGTAGTTTAGGTAAAGGGTCTTGACAGGAGCCACGCATAATCAGTAATAATTCTGAGTCAATTCTTGCTTCAATCACAGGAGTCTAAATTAATATGAGTATAGAAAGGCTTGGTGTGAGAGACCAAGGATTGTTTTGTAATAAAAGAGAAATACTTAAAAAATTGGAGAATTTTTTAAATAAAGCCTTTTCGTTAAAGGCATAGCAATGATACGATTGAACAAAAGACGTCTAAATGACAAGTGATCCCAATTCTAGCCAAAACATCAACTGTACAATTTCCGTGTATTGGACGACGCCAATCCATATGTTTCATCAGATGACAATGTAATATCTAGTCCGTGATTATTTGAAAATCAGTTACTATTTTACTATATGGACGCCAGATGATTTCAAAAGTTTGTCGCATATAGCGAATGCCACAAAGGAAGTTATGTTTTGAAATAAAATCATTTGAGAAAAATTTTTTTATAAACCTAAACTAAAATGTTCTTCAAAAAACAAAGTCATGACAATGTGGACATAGTGATCTGTCATTAGTGCGAAATTGGATAACTTTCAAATATTTTAATTTTTTGATGTATAGTTACAGAATTGAGAAATACGTTCATATGCTGAGAAAGTAGATTTTTAATGTCCTTATTTTGCAATCACCAAAAGTTATTTAACTATCAATGATAATTAACTCACATACATACATCTGAAAATGGCGCAAACTTGGCACACACAAAAAATAACATAATCCGCCTTTTCTCATGTGAAATTAATAGTCTTAATTATAAAATAAAGGAAAATAGTTTTTCGAATAAATCTAGGAAAATAAATACTTTGTTTTAAAACAAGACTAGGCATAGACTTCCAGAAATAGTTCAAATTTGAATCAGAGTTTTGGTAACTTCTCCAGAACACAATTGAAAAAGTCATGCATTAAGAATGACTTCCACTTTCACTAGTAAAATTAGCGTGCATGATCATGAGTGAAAAGTTATTCACTATTCCATCTCTCATTACAATGGGCTAATTTTGACTGAATAAACAAACACACAGTCTAACAGTTAAAGCCAAGGAATCACAAATAGAATCCATATTTAATATAAAATCTTTGAGACCATTATATATTCCCAGAGAAAACTATCAGATAAAAGAGAAGCAATGCAAGCTTAATGATAAATAACTGCTATTACAACACTGTCTGTAGTAAATGCATCTAAAAATAGTGGAACATGAATTCAGGATATGCAGGACTTTCAAACGATGCAACATTTCTTGTAGGCCTGTCCACTTACTTCCGCACTTTGCCATACACTAAGAATTAAAACAATATCGCAGACTTCTTTTAACAAGTCTTCATACATGCTATCCCATAACATCGTCATTATGAAAGATATCAGACTGTAGCTATATAATCGTAAGATCAAATTTTATAGAACATCTTTTACAACGTAGCAAAAAAAGGCCAAAGTTTTTTCTGAAGCCAAGTTTATTATTTTCCTTTAGTTTCGAGAACATTTTTAAAATTTAAGATTGGAGTGATTTTATTTTAATAAGTGAAATTCGTAAAATCTTATTAATCTATATACCAATTGGCCATGGTGTACTTTACCTATAACTGGATTTAAGATATATATATATATATATATATATATATATATATATATATATATATATATATAATACAAATGTATTTAACAAATATACGCGCCCCTTTGGTGCTTTAAGACTGCGTACACTGCGTACTTGCGCTTATTAAAGAACATTAAATTTCTTTTTTTCTCTATAAAAGATAGGAAAATTGTACACTTTTTTCAAATGACATAAATTTTTTAATGATGTTCCTATAAAAGTTTTCCAAAGGGTTACTAGGAAACCCCTTCCTTTACGGAAATGTCCTTCTATATGCTTGTCCATCTGCCGCATTATTCTATTTTGTATACAGTAATAGATAGAAATTTAAATATTTGTATAATATGGATAACTATGGCCGATGCTACAAGATATTTTTAAAATAGATAATATTAAAAAATATAGGGTGTCCCAAAGCATGCAACGTTATGTTTACATTAGGCTGTATTTTGTGAAACTTAATAATGAGAGCCTTGAAATCATTATGGGGTTCATATTAATATTGTTAACATATCATATGCTGTACACACATGAAGTTAAAAATTAAGGGATATTCCTAAGCAGATAACCCAAATTTAACAAATAACCCCTATTTTGAAACGTTCCTTAACCTACTGTGTTCAACATTGAGCGAACGTGTGCAAATCTAACTCGCACTTAGACGATTTTGCATTATTTCCTACTGGGAGGGGTAATCTTGTCAATTGAGGGAATAATACCCATAATATGAAAGATGAGAGGATTTCTAGCAATAGCTTTCTTTAACACACTTTATTTTCTACAATTCCTGCATGCAAGTTGCCATGACCCAATTTAATGTTTGAAAATTTTTTTTTATTAATTTTAAAAAGCACAATTCAATATGAGATCAGGAAGCGTTAGAAATTTATTTAAATAAATTTCGAAGATTAGACAATAGTAAAAATCTTTTCCTTCAGACAACCCATACGAGCAACCAATAATATCCACCCATGTACCGAAATGTTACTTGTCACAATGAACAAATAAAATACAAAATAAAATTTAAAACAACATTAAGACCAGTCTGATTTGTTTTAAGTGTTGTACTCATTTGTTGACTTGTACATGAACAACGCATACAGAATCTTGAATGTACATACTTTCGTAAAGGACAGTGGATGCACGCAAACTTTATAAAAAAAAATTAAAAGAAAATTTAAAAGAAACCCCAAAGTGCTTAATGAAAACAATAACAATCGAGGTTCATTATGAAGCCAATGATTTCCATTAAAATATTACGAGTACTACCAATTCTTACCGAACAAAAAAATGTATTTTCACTTTTTCTGCTTTTCGGCTTATGAACAATAAGCAGTAACTAAAAATTATAGTTAATTACAAATACCTTTTGTACCAATTTAAATATACATCCAATGAACATAAAATTAATATAATGATGACGAAAATTTTACAAAAAGAAAATATTTGTTATTGTTCACAGCAATATTGGCGCATTTGAATGAAAGTCTTTTGTATTTATTGGCAGGCAGAAATACTTGTAAAAGTACTTTAATGTTAATAAGCAAATATAAATTAATGAACAATTTTTTTTAATTTTTCTTTTTTTTTCATTAATAATATACCAATAACAAATAATTACAAGGTGAGGAGAATAAAAAGATAGCATTAATGATGTCAAGTGAAGATAAAGCTGCAATTAATGATATTAAAAAAATTAAAATTTTTAGTTTTTATTTATAGCACCAAAATAAAAAGGTTATAGTGAAAAATTTGCTGGGATAATTCGAAAATGCTGTTTTCAATGGTGTTTGAAAAGCATTGAAACTCATATGCATTCAAACCAATAAATACTATGTAAACTTCTATTGAATTCAATTATTTCTTCAATTATTTTTCTGTTTCTGAATTACAAAAGATATAAACTTAGAAGTCTTTGAAAAAAACAGCACAACGAACAACACATTCTGTATGCATCTTTTTTATTTCTTACAACCTGTATACAATTAGCCACCCTATGGGTGACAATGGGTAATATGCTTATGGTTTTTTTAATATGCTAATATTTTTGAATTCTTAAAATTTTTATATTATATGTGTGGGTTTTTGATAAGATATGAGTTTTAATGCTTTTCAAACTTGATGGCTGAAGGTTAACGCCAATAAAATGCAGCGTATACACAGCTTGGCCCACAGCAAATAAAAAATAAAATAGTTATTATCTCGGAGAATACTCCGAATAATAATTTTATGAATATTATTATAACGAGTTTTTGCTTAATAAATACAATAACTTTCGCCACATGAATTAAAAATAGTTCAAGTGAAACATTACAAAAATAACAAATACGATACTTATACACATCGCCCATTCGCCTCTAGTGTTAAGAAAAACTTATCCTGAACGACAGGGATCGAACTCTTAAGTCATAATTTGCTTTGTAGTCAGCGCGCTAACAACTTCAGCCAACAGCATGTTATTATACTAAAATAATATTTATATTATTTTTTACACAGAATAAAGAACGATCAAATTTAAACTATACTTTGTTTTGGGGGTAAATGAGCGATATGTATATTAAAATATATTGGGAAACCACAATGCACATCCAAAAGAAAGCAAATAATTAATTAAAAAAACATTTCTATCTTCAAAATACACTTGAATTCGGATAAGCGCACACCGTTTAAATGCAAAAATTCGAACCCAAATAACTCAGGGATTCAAAAGTGTCTGTCTGATGTGTAAGTTATGATTTAAGAACTTTCATTAGCAAAAATAAAAGTAACAAAATCAGCCTATAGCTGAAATATGAGCAAAAAAAGTTCGGGTCTTATTTTTCTCATACTCTTATTTTGTTGACTTGATAAGTATGAAAAGTTATACAACATTAATAAAAAGTAACCAGAAAGAAAAATTTACAAACATTTTGAAAGTTTGCAAGAAAATCGAAAACAAATCTAAAGTTAAAAATTAAGAGAACAAATGCATTTGAATCAGAAAATAAATTTTGCAACAAATTTTAGAACTTCACAAAAACTACTCTAAAGTTTTTTTTAGATAAACTTTGTTTGGTTCGCTAGAAAATTAGATCAATATATGGAGAAAATTAATTTTTTAATTAATTACAAATTCTTAACATGGGTTTTCAGGATAGAGCAAAATTTATGAAAACAGTCATGTGCCATATTTTGAGACGTCCTAACTACACTCCTGAATTCTATAACCAGCTTTTATTAAACTCAAAAGCTTCTCTTTTTTTTAATGCAGAATACTTTGTCCCACTGTGCAACATCCATAAAAAAGTCTTTTTGTTGTCTGATAAAATATAATATTTTAATATTTTTTTTCTAAACTTTGCCTTTGAACTGTTATTGGAACCACTTCACGTCTAGTCCTTGCAAACATCCAAATTGTAGCATTTTTGTTTTTTTTTTATTCAAAACAACACAGTAATTACCCAAAATTACCAAAATTATTGATATTTTGCCATGACCAATCCAAATATCATAAGCTGCTCATTGATTGGTATGTAGATCCAGCATAAGCAATAAAGAATAAAGATTTTTAATAAAACTAAATAAGTACGAGTATCATGGAAAATGAAAGCAAAAGAAATAAAACTCATTTGATTAAACATTAAATTTCCATTACGCCCTACAATCTTGCATTTATTATCTGTGTATGTTTTTTTATGCTGTTCATTCGTGCTGTAAAACAAAGTAACAGCACCAACAACAATAACGACAATTGCAACATAAAACGCAAGAGCAACAAGCATCAAAGAGCAACGAAGAAAATAATCAACGGAAGAAAGAAAAAATGTCTTAATTACCTTGAAAAACAATCCTAATCCAAACTGTGAGCATTGTTGAGTCGGAACTTTTGTGTTCAGTTTTTTATTCTCTTTAAATATTTCTGCATTTCGCATTAAAAGAAGAGCAGGCAGACTAACTGACTGACTAACAATTAGTTCAGTATACAGAACTATCGCCACTACGAATTCTGTGGTTTGCTGCAGCATAATTTTTCCTCTTTTTTAAAGCTAATGTTTTCATTTTTACTTTTATCTTTTTTTGTGTCAATTAAAATGCTGAACATGCCCACCAGCAGTGCTGGGATAACAACAAATTCTTCGGCAGCACGATATCAATACTGCCACTCAAGTTGCTTTTTGCACTTGCTAAAATGTTGTTGCTTCTTTCATTGCTGTTGCTGATGTTATTGCCGGAATGCCACTGTTCTTGTTCACGCCGCTGCTGAGATGTGTTGCATTTTGCTTACTTATCGGTTTTTTGGGTGTCGTACATAAAAAATAGATTATTACTAACGTGAAGTGATTGGGTTAATTCATACTTGCAAATGCATAAAACTTTGTAATGTACTTTGATATTTTTCCGTATGTTTAATCGAGTATCGTTGTGTCATTCCGTTTGAATTGAATGTCGCTCCTTAAAAATATTTGTCGGATGTTTTTAGACAATTTTTGTCTATTAGGGCTACTGAATGATTTGGCAATACAAAAAGTAAACTATTTTTCAAATTCCCCTTTTACGGTACTTGCTTCATAAAATTTTTCTTAAGCAATAAATTTATTTGTAAATACTGAAGAATTCGAATAGTTGTTTAGAGCATAGAAGATTTTACAGTCGAAAGTCAGAGTCCATATTTAGAGAAAAAATTATCAAACCAAAGTGTTTCAAAATATACGCCATAAGGAGGCAAGAAGGCGTGTAAAAAAGGGTGATGGGCCTTATAAAATATGATAAAGTTTGCTTTACTTAAATTCCTGAAGAAGAGAACCGATGGTGATCGAAATATGGAATAAAAAAATAAAATTTAAATAAAACAAAAAAAGAAGTTTTATTTAATATATGACCTAGAGCCGGAATAAAAATAAAAACAAAAGTTAATAATAGCGTTAATTGTAATAAGAAATGATTTCAATGAAATAGGACCTAAAAAGTGAAACAAATCCCAAAAACATTTTACACAATAAATCCCAAAGAAAATTATTTCAAAACTAATAAATTTCAATATTAAATATTGAAAATTATTTTATTACAAAATCGAAATTTTTGGGACTTATTTCTCATAATGAAACAATTTAATAAGTCTTAATAAAATAAAATAAATAAAAAATAATGTATAAATGCTTTAGAAAGCTAAGCCGATTTTCACATATCTCATGGGAGATAATCCTTGATGTAGAAATGTAAAAGAAAACGAAGACGGGTAAACCCATACCACAGAGCAGAAAGTTATTGCGCCGATTCGAAGACTGGCAGTGCAGAAACGCACTTGAGTTATTTTATAATGCAATAACTCCCAAAATGTAGGAAAATTTGTAGGAATCATTTCATTTTTAGTTTTGGACATTATTTCATGTAGGCTCTATAGGTAAACCCTATTGGGAGTAAAAATTAAGCGATTTAAGCGATTTCATTCATTGCGACAGGCGCGAATCCTGCTTAGGTTTTCGGAAAGAGAAGTTTACTTTCAAACCTCTTTTTAACAGCACAAAGAACTGTTCGATGTTTTTAATGGCTTGGATCTAATTTTTACCTAAATCTATGTCTGCAATATGCATATGTTGGAACATTTATAAATTTTAAATTTGCAGCTGGATTTAAGTGTGATCTATGCATACTGAATATCTTGTCTTTATGTATATACTTATTTATACAGAACACAAGGTAATATGGAGTATTTCTATTACTTGCAAATTTCACTGAAAACTAAGCATTTGGCTAAGCTTGCAAAGCGATTTCAAAGACTCAAGTTAATAGTACGATGCAGAAGATCAAATACCGTAAAAGCTAAAGTTATACTTATAAGGTCCCAGCAACTACAATCCGATTCGAAAAGCCATATACAAAGGTATAGATATCCTACATATTATATCCAGTATATGCTGATGCGGCCTAAACTGACGGTGATCTCAACGCTGGGTAAATATAACACATTCACCAATTTGCGAGCTTTTTAATATGCGTAATGCAACTCAATATCTACCTTCCGGCATCGCCACATTTCGAGTTTAAGCCACAAATCAAATGAATGAGACAGGAAACTTTGTTGCAAGATTTAGTGTCAGCTCAGATTTTGTAGCGAAACTGCTGCCAAATAGTTTACAGCCACATAGTAAAGAGAGATATATAATTTATGAAAGCTGTATTCCTTTTTGTGACTGATACAACTGGTATAAATAAGAAGCAGATCAGATGAATTGAAATATGTGGTGATCCACGTTCTTATTGTTCGATTCAGTTAAAGTTGGAATCTGTGTTCAGCCTTTCACGACTTTGTTCTTATTCTATTTGGCATTCCTGTGTTAGCCGATTGTTTACCTCACTATTCGTCTGGAATTTGGAATTTATTTGTTAAGACACTCAATTTGCTCTGTCTTTTGGTTCTGCCT
This sequence comes from Germaria angustata, assembly GCA_963681545.1. Taxonomy (NCBI): domain Eukaryota; kingdom Metazoa; phylum Arthropoda; class Insecta; order Diptera; family Tachinidae; genus Germaria; species Germaria angustata. The sequence continues at coordinate 41,270,747 of OY813000.1, read as the reverse complement.
TAAGCTGACAACAAAAAACACTTAAACTTAAAAAGCTATCCTCTGGAAAATAATATTTATGTTTAATAGGGCCCAAAGCTCTACATATAACATCTTAACTAGTGTGCCTTCGTAGACTAGTATCTAGGTACTAGACTAGTAGTCCAAAGTCGCAAGTTCGATTCCTGCTGAACACTCTGGGTGTTTCGGCAGACAAGCCAAGTAGCTTCGCAGGTTGTGTTTGTTAACTTTGTCAAAAAATGGTGACATTTACCGTACATGAAAGAGTCGTAGAGACAACTATCTCTATTTTAAAAATAGCCATGTCAACATATTTGGAGTAAATAAATATAGTAATAGAATGTGATGTGATGGTGGTACCTACCATAGGCTGAGGTGATTCGTTGATAGCGTGCTGTATTTGGGGCTTAAATTCACTTTAAACACACCGAGTTTCTGCAGATAAGTGAAGAAGTCTTCGCAGTTTTAAAATTTCTATTTTATTGAACTTTAATATATATCAGACGTGCCTATGTAATAGTATGTATGTATGAATTTTTAGCACTGATGCTTTCAACGAACGAAAGCGGGAAAAAACTTTAATTCATAATACTTTTATTATATGTTTCATAAACAATTTGTTAAAATTATTCCAGCAATTTATATTACACTTCAGACAACTAAATTTCTAAAAAAAAACCCCGTTGAACGGCGTATAAATTTCGATATTCTGCTAAACTGGCCAAATTAAAAACTGCACAACCAAAAATATCCAACGTATGTGTTTAATTATGAGACAAATTCATTTAATTATTTGCACCCTGTGGATGTGAATTTCCTCTTTTTAGCTGAGGATTTGAATTTCCTTTTTTACTTCTTAGACCCAACAATTGGAAACAAACCAAAACAAAGATTGAGTGCAGAAAAGAACTTATACACACAAACTTCCAACATCAAAAGTAAAAAGAAGGATGAAATGAAAAATAACATTTTTACTGAAAACACAAATAGACACCTTTAAAGTGCAAATTGTTATGCTACTAGAACAACTACCAACGATATCAACGACCACAACAAGAACTACAACTGCAACATTAATAGCGGTAGAGAGCCAACTGCTAAAAGTAGCAAGAACAAACAAACGATACTTTTCCAGGTCTTGACCATCATATTTAGAATGGAATGAATATTTCCCATTATGGTTTTCTTGTTGTTGCTTTAACTCGATTTTTCTTTTCTTTCTCACTTAAAATTAATTGCTCCCATGTAGTAGAGTTTGTTAGAGACGATGATGGTGGTGTTTAATTTTTAAGACCAGTGGATTTTTTTCTAAATAAGAATTTATAAGCGTACACTTAGAAAATATATCTACTTTAATTTGTTCTTAATGGAGTAGATGTGACAGACATACTCAAGTCCAATATATTGAAAGGAAAGGGAAAAACCGCTATACCTATAAACTAGAGGAATAATTAGTTGAGAACAAGATTCCAAGTTTCATGCAACTCAAAATTGATTTCATGTATATAGTAAAACAAATGTAATTAATTCTTTATCCACTCTAACGCGCATTATTACAACTGGCCTTTAAAGTTCCCGATAGTTGAACGTACGTGTAACTTTAATTAAATTGAACAAAAAGTGTCATTTAACTATTTGTTTCTTATTACAACCTGTTTGTAAATTATAAATGATTTTTAAGAAAATATGTCACCACTTCAGCATAAGACGACTGTTTTTTGGTTTTTGAAAATGCGAAATTTTTATTTATTACTTTTTTATAACAAACACACGGTAAAATTTTTAGCCGCTTTCCGTTTAATATAAACATTTTCAAAAATATCGTCCAACTGGTGTTTTTAACAAAAAAAAAAAATTAATTTGCTTTCAAATAGCAAAAAATATGCAACTTTAAATCCTTAAGCCTTACGTTACAAGTAAATATTTAGCTTATCTACTACCTTTACCTTAAAGTATATTTACAACAACGAAAAACTAATTATCTGCCCGCTAACATCCTAATTTTATCTATAGGAAATTTATGATGACCATAAGTTAGCGCCCAATATTAAATTTATTTCGCATGAGGTACTACTTTTTACTTCCTAATATTAAAGTTGTTACTACAAGTAACAAGAGGAGTACACATATTTCAAATAATGCTCAAACCGAAAATGCCCAAAAAAAGGAACATGAAGTACTTCCGAAAAATGTTCGTTTTGGGGATTTATTTATTATATTTGGGACTTATTTTACTTTCTTTAACTCTTTGTGATATGTCGAAGAACGATTTCGCTATCCACAGCATTTCTGCATCGCAGGCTTTCGGCTGGACGCAAGGTCTTTCTTCTCTGTGGTATGCCCAAGCACAGTTTGCTTTTTAAAGCATTTCTTCATTGACAGACTTCTGCAGGAGGTACAGATTTTCAGCTCTAAGGTTTTATTTCATTTGGTCGTATTTCATATTTTTATGTATGAGTTATTTCGCTATGTGAATTTTGATTGGTTTTCAGATTTGGAAATAATTTAATTTGCTTTGGAATTCATTTCATTAAATTTTGTTGGGACTTGTTTAATTTTTGTAGGTAAATTTCATTGCAAGTTATTTCATTGAAACTTATATCGTTGAACATCCTCTAGCCTTGAAATGATTACTCCACTATTTGGAGTAGTTATTTTAACTTTTTAATTGCCGATATTTCAATAATATTACAGGCTTCCCCAACGTCCATCGCGACCTTACCATGAAGTACTGTCTAAAAAAAATCTAGGCTTAAGATATGCGCAGATATCAATTGCATTTCTAAAATGTAATTCAATTAGCAGTTCAAATATCTTCGGAAGCACAGGTACCGCACTAAAATTTTTCGGCCTTGAGGATTTGCTTTTATTTTTAGATAGATGTCCACAAAACCCAACCTCTTCTCCGCCCTATCGTTAAAAGTTTCTATAAAAAACACACCCTTAGAATATTCAGAATATTATAAAATATTTTGTACTGATGCATTTAAACTTGAATACTTTACGCTTAAATAGGACAAATTCAACTGATTTTCTTATTGGACAACTTTAAATTACGTCCATAAAAAGGTTCAGGGAGACGAAAATCGGCAGGAGGCCGAAAAAGTCCTAGTAATAAATTACGACTAATTATTTGCCACTAAAAATCAATTCTAAGTTACTAATAATTTTCTTTTAATAAAATAATATACATATATGTATTTTGAAAATCTAGAATAGAAAAAGGCTGATTGGTAGTTGTAATTTAAATTTTTAATAAAATTTTTATCTACTCAACATTTTTAGAAGGCGAAAACAATTAACTAAGTGATACTTTGGAAGCAATGAAAATTTCATTCCTTACGTCATGTACTTTTTGGACTTTAGAGTTCTAAAAGCAGAATTATTTTTTTAATGCGAAAGCTGGAGAAAAAATTAAAATATACAAATTAAAAAATTTGTAATTTGCGATTTCACACGAATGCTGTGAAATTGTTAATTAAAATTTATTTCGAGTAAATCCCCTTTTTGATAGAATTTACACTATACATTTTTCCATGAAATTTGTGGCATGCAACTTTTTATATTCGCTAATTGAAGGAATATTGAAGAAAACGGAAAAGCAAAACTGTCAGCACATGAAATTTCATACGATTTCCTATAACATTTTTATTTCAACTTTTTCACTCTGTCTTATATAGGTAAAGTTTTATGCATCAATTTCTTGAAATAATGCTTTACGTATATGTTGTCTTAGTCTGCAATTTAAATATAATTTCTTGCAGTCTAATAGGGTTTGACTTACAATCACTGTATTTTTCTAACCTTTATAGATGTTGCGTGACTTTAAAAGTCTACGTACTGCAAATAAACAAAATTGTATGCTTTTTATAAAAACTAAATAAAATTTTGGCTGCATTATAAATTATTCAACGCCGATTTCAATTTTGCCTACATTTAACTACTAACACACGAATTTAAATTAAACTTAGTAGAGAAAAAATTTTTATTTTAAATGAAAACATACACAATCCGAGACACCAGTTATCAATATCAGCACAAAAAGTTCTAAAAAAAATTTGCTTAGTTTTATTAAAAAGTCACAACTCCTACAACATGCCATAAATTAACTTATTTAAAGACTGTAATTTAGAGGAAAAAAATTCCAATTATTTTCAGTTGTTAATCAATGCGAGACAGGCACACTTTTTTCTCCGCATTTCGCTTCCACGTACAAGATTTGATGTGATGAATCTCTTATTTTATAAATGGGGAAAGAGGAAATTTTAAAATTAACTTATAAGCATTCGAAAGTTGCGTGCATAAAACTAGTCCATTAGTTTAAAGTCCTTTTCAGAATGTTAATTTTATTATAAGAAATGTTCAATAGAATCAGTTTGATGAAACTAAGTTTATACGGGGGGCAATATGTACCACGATATTGGAGGTAAATATTCGTACATTTAGTGTGACAGCACTATAATAGCAAACGCAAGTTTGTTTAAGAAGAAGTTCATTGGTGACAATAGTGTAGATAACTCTATTGACTTACTAGAGCATCGAAACAATATGGGTTTCGAATCGCCGTTTCTACAATAGAATGTCCTTTAATGAAATCCGGGAACTTATTTCCGCAACCCATTTTTCTTCATCAAGAGCACATCAACTTGTAGTCGATGTGCCAGTGAATTGCATTTCGCATTACAGAGAAAGTTTCTTTTTAAGTCGTACTTTCCATATGTGAAATAATATTCCAGCAGAGGTCTTTGTTATTACTTACACCATGGAGAACTTCAAGTCGAGTGTCCACAGATACCACCACCTCTATATAATCCTTCCCATAACATATTTATCTAGTTAAAACACGATGCATTAGACGTGTAGGGGTCTCTACCTGAGTGTTGGTCCCGATAATAAGAAATAGCAAACTTATCTTTGTTTAACTGCTTGATTTGTTTCCTTCAGTTGTAGGTTTTACATTTTGTCAAGACCGTTTTACAACAATACTTCTCATTCAACGATATGACAATTTTATCATATCCCTGAGAGAAAATGTGACTTGCCAAATTGGCAGTTGTAATAACTTAAAAATATCTAAAGAACACATTCAACCTCATATGTTAATGCCAAAACAAACAAATACAATATGAGAATTCTCTATCGCATATGAATGTTACAAAATACAAAATCATAGTACAATCCCGATAAACTTCAATATTAAACATTCGATATTTATTTTTAGAAACAAGACTATCTATTGCCAAGTGGCAGCTGATTGGTTCGTTACTGCTGAAAATATTACTAAATTTGCTCTCAATTTTTTGTTAATAAATGTTACCGGCCGCAGCTTTAAAGTTCACATTACTAGTTTAAAAAAACACTTTTTTTACGGAATCGTATAAAAAACACTACTTGAGCTATTTTGTGTTTTAAAAAATTTAAAATATACAAATAAAAATGAAGAGTCTTTTATATTTGTTGTCATTATTTATACATCACTAATCATATTTTTCTTTAATATTTCTTATGAATTTTATGGTGTATTTTAATTACATCGTGTAATTTAGTACACAAATAATACAAAGAAAATAATAAGCTCCCACTTAAATCTAAGACTCCAAGCTTTAATTTAAGCTGCTACATAAATCCCTATTTGCTTGAAGTCCTTTTTATAAACATATTTTTTTGCAACAAACTAAAATATTTCTAAATTTTGTGGGTATGTCGTAAGAAAATTTAAATTATTTTTTTTAAGTTTAAAAATAAATAATAAAAAAAATATTTTTGAATTCTACAACTCATAAGTTGAGTAGGTTTAAACTAAGTTTAAGGCAGGTTTGAGTATGCTCTAAAATTTTCATACAAAAATTTTTTAATACATTATTTCTTAACAAAATTGGATGACAGTCTTTTTCTAACGGCAAAGCCAATTTTACGTGAGCGATCAAATTCGCTTACTCCGATGCCAAGTAGTGATTCGGTAATATTACCATTGCCTAGTTCATCGTTATTTAAGTCAGCGCCATTATCCGCTCTGGGCTCGTGTTCATCACTTAACCCAGTTATCACAATGGACGATAATATTCAAAAACCTAAAGTGCCTGTCGGAATGGACAGATATGTAACGGTAGTAAAGCGCGGGCGAAGCCCAAATTCATCCAAAATCTCATCTGTTCCGAAAATATCCAGAGACAACGACGCCGCCTCAGCTAATCGTCAAAACCGGTTTAAAATATTACAAGATGACAGCGATAAACCCGAAGAATCTTCGAAAAAAACTTCAAAACCACCACCAATCTATCTGAGACAAAAAAACTCGAACACACTTATTAAAAAACTAATCTCGGCCATTGGTGAAAAGTCATTTCACATTGTTCCAATAAAACGTGGTAACATTGATGAAACAAAAGTTCAAATATATGATGAAAAAGACTTCCGCAAAATGGTTAACGAATTCGAAAAAAATAAAACAAGTTTCTACACATTCCAGCTTAAGAGTGCTAAAGGCCTACAGATCGTATTGAAAGGCATAGATTCTTATGTAGTTCCTGAGGAAATTAAAGATGCTCTCACCCTCCAGGGATTTAAGGTAAAGAATGTCTCTAACATAATAAACAGGGAGAAGATCCCCCAACCCTTATTTCGCGTTGAATTGGAGCCAAATGATATAAAATTGAAGAAAAATGAGACCCATCCAATTTATAATTTAAAATATCTGTTATACCGGAAAATTACAGTCGAAGAACCACACAAGCGCTCAGGACCCGTACAGTGCCATAATTGTCAAGAATATGGCCATACGAAAACTTATTGCAAATTACCGTCTGTTTGTGTTGTGTGCGGTGAATTACACAACACTGCTATTTGCAATAAGTCGAAGGACCAGAAGGAAAAAAAGTGCAGTAATTGTGGAGGTAATCACACTGCTAACTACAGAGGATGTCCTGTATTCTCTTTTGTGAAACAAGCTATGACCCAAAAGCCTAAAGTAACTCCAGCTCAAGCAGGAAATACGTACTCCGCTACTCATCCCCTAATGGCCCAACCAATCACTTCACATGTATCGTATGCTGACGCTGTGAAGATCAACTCTATTCCCGTTCAAAAAGTGTCACCACCAAACAATACAACAAACGCAAATGCAAGCTTTAATTTCAATCGCCTTGAAGCTACTATTGATAATCTGGTGCAAACTATAAGCAACTTTACGACAAATATGACTAGCATGATGCAAGAAATGCTGCGAATGCAGAACACTCTGCTTCTAGCATTAGTTAACAAGCCATGAACACGTTAAAGTTATGTTTCTGGAACGCTAACGGCATTCGCCAACATAGAAACGAACTAGAGCACTTCCTCACGGTGAAGAATATTGATGTAATGTTGGTATCTGAGACTCATTTGACTTCGAGAAGCCTTTTTAAAATGAGTGGCTACACCTTATATGATACAAAGGACCCGAGAGGAAGAGCATGTGGAGGATCAGCAATTCTAATAAAGTCAAGACTCAAGCACTATATTCTTGAAAACACTTGTGAAGACCATCTACAAGCAACAAATATTTGCATCGAAAATTTTTGTTCAAATCTTGTGCTTTCATCAGTTTACTCCCCTCCCAGATTTTCAATCAGTGAAGATCAATACGAGGATTTTTACAAAACTCTTGGCCCTTGTTTCGTAGCAGCTGGAGACTACAATGCAAAGCATACGTTCTGGGGGTCGCGTCTTATTACTCCTAGAGGTCGAGCATTGTTCAACACAATTTCAAAAATGGATTTGGATGTCATTTCTAGTGGGGAGCCCACTTACTGGCCTACTGACATACAAAAAATTCCGGATGTTATAGATTTTGGGGTCATGAAAAATATCCCTAGGGATTTAATTCATGTTGAAGCTTCACATGATCTCTCCTCCGATCACTCTCCCACGATCGTTACAATTTGTAGCCCACTAAGAAGTGACTTACCTGACCCATATGTGAAGATGATACATCGTGTTAACTGGCTGGGGTTCAAAAAATATCTCAGTAGTCATTGTACGGAAAACATCAGGCTTAGAACTCCCGATGATATTGAACTTAACATTGCCAATCTTACCGAGAATATTAAACAGGCTGCTAAACATGCCACTACCTCCCATCCGCAGACTGGGTTTAATAGAATTTATTCTGCGGACATTGAACGTCTCGTATGTGAAAAAAGAAGAGCTAGAAGGGAATGGCAACAGCACAGATCGCCCCAACATAAAATCAGACTTAGAGAATGCACTAAACGACTCCAAGAGTTGCTTTCAGCTGAAAAATCTGCTTCTCTTAAGAACTACCTGGAAGGTCTCGATGTCACTGCAGCATCTAATTACTCCTTGTGGCGCGCTGCTAAAAAGCTTAAAACACCCGTTGAGTCTAAACCACCCCTGCGCACTTCTACCGGAGGTTGGGCAAGAACTAATACTGAAAAAGGTAACATATTAGCTGGTCATTTAAAAGACGTATTTACCCCAAACACATGTACTGGTGCTGTTGATTTGCCGAGCGTAGTTGCTCTACCCCCTCGACCTATAAAGTTTAAGATGCTTGATGTACAAAAACTAATTGCTGAAACCAATCCAAAGAAGGCCCCGGGTATTGATGGAATTAGTAACAAGATGCTGATGCAGTTGCCTCGTATTGCTATTAGAATCCTGTTATTTATTTTTAATGGCATTTTACGACTGGAGTATTACCCACACAGCTGGAAACTTGCCATGGTCAAAATGATTCCAAAGGCGGGTAAAGATCTTACCAAGGCTGAGTCATATAGGCCAATAAGTTTGCTGTCAACAATTTCGAAGCTCTTTGAAAAACTTCTCATGACAAAATTGTCCCCAATTCTAGCTGATAATGGATGCATACCGGACCATCAATTTGGTTTTAGAAGTCAGCACAGCACCATTGAACAATGTCATAGATTGGTTCATTTCATAAGAAGAACATTTGAAGAAAGAAAGTATTGTTCTTCCCTATTTATTGATGTCTCTCAGGCATTTGATAAAGTGTGGCATGAAGGCCTAATTCTAAAATTGAAGACATATCTACCAATAAACATTGTAAATCTTTTGGAAAGTTACATTATTGCCCGGAAGTTCACTGTCGTGGAAGGAGACTTCATGAGTGTGCCCGAAACCATTTCATCTGGGGTGCCTCAGGGGAGTATACTGGGGCCAGTTTTGTATTTGATTTATACCTGTGATATGCCTTTGAGCAGTAATATCCTCACCTCTACATTTGCCGATGATACAGCCTGCCTTAGTATGCATGAAAACCCTCACGAGGCATCCCGTTATCTTCAGCAACATATTAACCTGTTGGAATTGTGGTTGAACTTATGGAGAATAAAAGTAAATGAACAAAAGTGTGTTCATGTTACATTTACCCTACGAAGAGATACTTGTTCCCCCATTCAAATCAACAATCAAGTTGTTCCTCAACATTCACATGTGAAATATCTTGGTATTCACCTCGACCGACGGCTTACATGGAAACACCACATTGACTCTAAGCTGACACAAATGAAGCTTAAATTAACCCAGATACATTGGCTGATTGGTAGAAATTCTACCCTCAGTCTAGATTGTAAACTTTTAATATACAAGTCGCTTTTGAAGCCGATATGGTGTTACGGAATTCAGCTATGGGGCACTGCTTCAGCTTCCAATGTAGAGAGAATCCAACGAATGCAAAACAAAATATTAAGGTTAATAACTACGGCTCCATGGTACTTGAAAAATTCTATTTTACATCGTGATTTAAATATGCCACTTGTGACCGCTGAAAGTGCAAAATATGCTGGAAAATATTTAACAAAACTCGAGTTCCATCCTAATCCCCTTGCTCGTAACATCTTGAACTTTCCTGGACACATCCGCTTAAAAAAGAGGGACACTACGGCATTAATACGCAACTCTCCAGATGAAATTCTTTGAAAATATTTTTTGTGCGTAACATGAATTTTATGTATTATTAATTATTATCACTAAGTTTATGTCCGACACTGGTTGGGCCTAATAATTATTTATATATTTAAGATTTGAACACTTATTGTTAGTTCAATTATTTGAAGATACAATAAACATATATTAGCGTGAAAAAAAAAAAAAAAAAAAAAAAAAAAAATTATTTCTTAACAATGGTTTATAAAGCCGTTTTAAGTTTTTTCTTGCGTACGGTCGTATCTATAGTTTTCTTTTGTATGGTGACTAAAAGTAAAATTATACGCAACACATTTAAAAGTTTCAAAATATTGTTTTTACGTATTGAAAACACTAACATCTTATCTTAGTTATTAACTGAATTGTAAAATACAGAGTAACCGAAATAATTGAAACATATATCATACTGTACAATAAAAAAAATATGGTTGGAACGACTGGTTAATATGGTCCTTTTGCTCGTTTTTATAGTGAATCTCAACTGAGAATCTTGTACTCCTTACAGGTTAGTTATATAATTTTTGTGGAATGTTTTAGGTTTTTAACTCTTCACAGTATGGGACTTTTGTCCTTTTCTTGATGAAGAAACATCATTAATTATATGTAACACTTTTTATCGTACTAAATCTGTTTTCGTGGGACATTTTAGCACTTATAAACAAGTACGATATTAGTTCTTAGCAGATTTTTTTATAAAGAGAAGTAACGCTCAGGCAATTGATTCCTACTAATTAAAGTGTTACTTCTTTGTGAAGGAGAGTGATGTAATTTACAATAGCATAGAAGAGTCTCAATCGCTGCTGGTACTATTCAGTGACCAGTGCCATGCCTTCATCACTTAAATAGTCTAACACAATGCCACACTAATGCATATAAGAAAAATTTATGATGTTAATGGGTTCACCTGCACAGGAGCCGTACCCACACGTTCTAACTTATAATTTACTTTGTAGTCAACGCGATAACTACTTCAGCCAACAGCTTATTTCTAGTATTTAAGTTGAGCTTTGTAGCTTTTATATATTTATTCAAAGACTTAGAATAGAATTTTAGAATTCTATGACAAATATTTTTGTAAGACATTTCAGTCAGGGTGAGGGGACCTACTTCGCCAATAGTGGTATATTGATATGGGAATGTAATTAAACAGCTACAGACTCTATGTGAGAAATGACATCGCTTTAATTTGCACCTTGGCTTCGTATAGGGGTACGAGTTCTATACGTGGGGCAATTCGAAAATAATAACTCTGTTAACTGGTAGGAAGTACATCGACTTATTGCACATATCACAAATGCTCTTTCAATTTACGAGAGATAACCAACCATACTATCGTTTTGTTCATGCAAGAGTCATATTATGGTCCATATACAGTACCACTTCGCTAGGACGACACACTGTCCACGGGAGTATCTTCAAACGCGAGCGATAGCCTCACTTTTTTCTTTTTATACTTTTATTACCACCTGCCACTTCCTATAGGGATTTATTATTAATTATTACTTAATATGCAACAAATTGAGCAACGGCCATAAAAACAACATGGCCATCACAAAAGCAAACGTTCTGATTAAGATCTTTTTTTATCAAAATAAATTCTACGACTAAATAAAATATTTCTTTTATTTCATACTTAGATAATTTGCCCGTATTTTTAAGCGGTTATAAAAGATTGAAATGATTTAAAATATTTTTTATAAAAAAAATGTTAAAACCAACTTTTGATTATCATTTATGAATACGAGCTATAATATTTGGACAACCAGTAAGAGCTGCACAATGGTAGCGCAAAATAATTTTTGTGATGCACTATGGAAGCATCGCACAGCATCAGATGAAGCATAATGATTCATTTACGAGCAGGTCCATGAATGTGCCTAAGTTTGTACACTTCTGCCCTTCGCCTTCAATAAATAATAATTAATTGGAATGTTTGAAAGAAAATAATTTACTCACTTAAATATTCAGGACATTCAACATGCAAAGTTAAAAACTGTATAGGATATTCTGCCTAAACAGAAAATAACGAGACAAAACTCAAAGCAAAAGGATGCATCCATCATTGATTTAGTCTAAATTAAAAATTAAAAGTAGTAAGAAGAGCAATACAACAGCCAAAGGCTTTCTATCAAATACAAATGCAAAAAATACGAAAATGTTTTACACACTTGTTACGAATTTTGATCAGACTAAGTCATCCGTTGAAGATGAAGGCGACCACGTAAACGTGGTACTTTGATGATTTCACACAAAATATTTTCAATCGTTAAACTCCAAAGATATCAACGTCAATTGAGAATGATTTGAAAAAAGAGAGAACAAATATTAAATGAAATTTATACTCCAAACAAGACGATTAAATGTTCATCTCCTGCTGATCGCCAACTCAAACATAATTGTTGATAAATGATGCTGGTGGTTGGTTGCCTGATTGGCTTGTTGTCTGTCGTTTCTTGTTTATTTCCTTGCTGGCAATATTCCGTAAAATAAAAAGTAAATTGGACAAACATTGCTATTTGATCGCAATAAAGATTTAGTAGGGCGTCTCCATTAAAACATTAATGGTAATTAATGCAAGTTTAAAAATAAAATTACTCGTATATAGCGTAAGCCGATAGCCTGTAGTAGCTAGTGCTTTTGTATATTATTTATTATAGTTTTAATTATAATAAATTTGAAATAAATAAATAAAATAATACTCGTATATACATACATATACGCAGTGAAGTAAAAAAGGAACAAATTGTCCGTTCATACTAAGTTTGTTTTTGTTACATTTAGTTCTATGCACTATGGTCAAACAAGTGTTAAATGTTACATACAGTGGCTCAAAATGGTTAAACTTTTGTAAGAAAAGATTTAGTTTACGTTTTAATGCATTAATTTGCATACACCATATATAAAACTGAATACTCCACCGCGAAGTGAGGAGAAATTAAAGGGGTCTGCTTTCCAAATTTTTCGACAGCGATATCTTCCGGTTCAATATACCGGTTTACATAAAATTTACGGCATGGGCTGCGGTTTGAAAAGGGGCCTAGTATTTCGGGTTATTTAAGACACTGTTAATGGAATTTTTTTGTATGTCATCACATATTTTGAAATCATAGTTTTAACCAATGGAAAGGGGAGATCTTTATGGATGCATGAATTTTGTACATGCCAGGGAGCAGTACTTGGTATTTTATTTCGTCTCCTTTTATTTTGGTGCCATGTTTGTTTTACTTATAGGATCGATTTCTATAGCAGAAGCTTGCAATTTAGGCTCGGTGTTGCATTTTTCACAATAAGCCAATTAATTTGAATCGTTTTTAATTTCATTTGGATTAACTTAGCGTCTATATGCTATTTCCATATCAAATGACGATCACGGTTATTACCGAGGTATTTGACCTCATTGTCTTGCTTTACAATTTGTTATTTATTTGTTGAGAGTTGTTTTTTTTCGGAATGGCGTTGCTTGAATTTGGAATGCTTTTCCGTCATCCCATGTCAAATTTGGTTTGTAAATAGACCGGTTTCGGTTTTGTGCCATTTTCAGTGTTCTTTTTCTTACTCTAAAAGGTAAAGAAAGAACACTGATAAGAGCACATCATACCGACCCCTGTGTTTATAAACCAAATTTGACTTGGGATGACGGATAATCATTAATAATTATTTATTTGTATTTAGGGACATATTTTCACTCGCAATGTAACAGTAATATGCACACATTTATCCTACATGTTTTTAGCTATTTTTCCAACATCAATTTACGAAAGGCTTCTTGCGGGTTTCCATGTACGCATAGAAAAGCTATATCATCTGCAAACATTTATATGTGAATATCATTGCTTATGCCAATAAAGCATACATCAAGTATAAAATAGGAGCCAAACTCCAGCTTCTATTGGCTGTAAAGGGCTTAGAAAGTTACCTTCTCTAATAAATATTTGACTAGTTAGTTGGCATACTAATAGCTTGTGAGTGTTTGGGGTTCAGTTTTTCTTAAATTTATTAATACTTTCTCAAAAGTCTGTGGAACGTCAATAAAGAGAACAGAAGAATATTATTTTCTTTGAAAGCAGTTCTCACCACATATAGTGCAATGTTTCCCCTTAAATTCGAATTGCTGATCCGAGATACATCTACAACGATTTTGTACAGGAATCAGCTGAAACATGGCAATTAGAAACAGACTTGTAGCCCTGTACGACTCCACTGTCGTGTCATCTTTTACAGTCCTAGGGATCATAATTATCATCGAAACCTTCCATTCTGCCGTATAGTGTTCAAGGTGTAAAATAGCATTAAAAATTAAAGGAATATTTTTCTTCTGTTTATATTAGATAGTTCTAAAAGCATATTTATACTAATTTTATTAACATCTGGGGCTTTCCTCTTATTCATCCCGGCAATAGCATTTCCTATTTCACGAACATCTAATATTAGGGGAATAGCAGCTACAGCGACTAGTAGTGGCACTTCGACTATATCAGCGGACATTTCTGGCACGAATACTTTTTATGGTTAATAAAAAGAGCTCCTTTTTCGGTGTCAGTCCATGCTTGCCATTTCGAATAATCTGTTTGTGGTGTTGCGTCATGCTCACACAGAAATTTTTGAAGTTTTTTTTGTATTCTGGAGTTTTTCTTAGCTGCTTTTTGTATATTAACCATTTAATACGTGCTGCTGTCATTGCTAAATCGTAACTGGCTGATATATCGTAACAATAGTAAGTGCGTGGTCTAAAAACAGATCCAAAGAAGGCTTAACTTGAGTCATTTAATTGGGCACAACCTTTTTTAATGCCTATCTTTTCTATCAAATAGAGCACGACCTTTGGGATTATTAATCGTGATCCTCAAAATGTATGTTTAACATTCTAATTGTCAACTGTTAGAAAGCGTGGATCTAGAGATTTATTAAAGGTGTTGTATTGACTTTCAGTTATTCAAAATCTGGGAGGGAAAAAAGTGGTTTAAATCACTAGGTCTTGATTGAAACTTTCAATTCAGACATTTGTTGCTTGAAGATATTCTTCACGAAGGTCACCCAAGTTCTACCTCGAACCTTTAAACGTCAGATGAGTATCGTAAATGATTGATAATCAATAATTCTTATGGTAGAATTGTCCGCCAAATTTTTGAAAAGAAAAACTTTTTATGTGACTAAGCATGCAATTTCAAACAAAATGTATCATATAAAAATTAAAAACAAATCAAAAAATAACAACCATTTCTGTTACAATAATAAAACGAAAATCAAAATATTGCAAGTTTATTTGGAGTGTTATTGATTTCTTTTACGATTTCCAGTGATAAACAACTTACTTTAAAATTTTTAAAATCTAGTTCATTCATCGTATCAAACATATCTTCCAATTTAGTAAATATACAGAGAATTGATTTCATGGACAAGTCTATGCTAAAATTATTGAAAATGATGTGAGTCTGCATCCCTTCCATTCCATTTTCATGACTTCTTTCAAAGCTTTTTTTGCTTAGTCAAAGGCATTTAATTGATGAAAATTCAACTACTATTGCATTACAATAATTGCAATAGAAAATTAGTGACAACAACTCGTAACTGTAACTGAATATAATTCCCCATTAGCGGATTATCAATTACATTTGTAATTAGATTACATACGGAATTATAATAAGCCACAAGAAAATTGATTATAGTTGAGAAAATACAACACAGAAGTCTTTATTTATCTAAACAAATAATGTTTATTACTGCACCACATCAACTAGAAGTTAAACTTTTGATTTAAAAAAATACTTCATGGGCCCATTGTGCATAGTTTTCGTTACGAATGACCTGCGTACTCCGTATTTTTACCAGTTTGGAAAGTGTCTTTAACAACAAATTGGCTTGGAAAAATTAAACAACTAAGAAAAAAGGTTTTCTTCAAAGGCCGCTTGCTTATGCCTTTTTCTCTTAAACATTTTTTCGTCCATCTTTCATATCTTACAGAGCCACCATAGAGATGACCATGTTGACAACTATAGCACATTCATTACCAATTGCCAGTACATTTCGTTTCATTTGGCATTTGGCGTGGTTCGGTATGTTTGGTAACAACCATAAAACTTTTGCGTTTATGGCATATCAAGTTCAAACACACATGTGATCACATATAAACTCAGCAACATTAAAGGTATGTTGCCGTCAATTTTTGCGAATTTACAATGTTTTTATGGTGTTTTTTATACATTTTTTTCAATGATTGCCAGCACATATATCTTCCTTCCTACCAACATACCTTTATTTCCTTTGCCTGTTTTCCTTTTTTGTTATAGTCTGCCATCATTCTACAATATTGTTAAGATTTTTTTATGGTTTCTTTTCTTGATTATTTTTAAGTTTTCTTTATGGTCTAGTGCAGCCATACTTGGAAGTTGATGACAGTCCCTTTGCAACATTTACAATTAATTTTCCATAATTCATGGGACTGGTTCTAGTATATGAGACAATTGTAATTGTGGCTGTTTGTGTGCAAATATTTAGTTTGTACTTTTACTTTATTGCCTTTTAAGAGTTTAGCTGCAGTTTGTATATAAAAGGCGTAGGAGAGTCTTATTTTTACAACGTAAATATAACATTAATTAGATCCGTAGCAATGATAAGCCTAACCAATGTAATTCAGAAACGGTTACTAAAAAATAACGTTTATGTACAGATGTATATGTTTAAAAATTAACCCATTTAAGGCTTAAATTGTCTTCTAATTAATTATTTATACAAGCACGATAATGGACATATAAACGGACAACGGAACGGAAAATCGGACAAGGACAGCGACACCAAAAAGAGAGGAAAAGGTGGTAATACCCAGCCTTCAGAAACAGGTGGGAACACCAACTCTTACTCTAAAAACGTAAACCAGACAAACTGGTGGATGAGGTGAGCGATAAAATCGCGAGCCTAAATACTGGGAAAAAGCGGCTCTCTGGGGATCAAAGGCGAAAACTTGCCAAGAAAAACCAGGCAGCAGCTAAAAATGCGCAAGATGCCCTAAAGGGAGCATCGGAGACTCCTTCCACCTCGGTACAGACTAGTAAGAGGATCCGATCTCCAGAAGAACAGAACATTGCGGAGGCGAAGCAGAAGAAAAGGTGCTCCTCGTCGACTAGTAAGTCGCTAAAACCGGGCGTCTGCCTTCTTAAAGGAGTCTCTATGGAAAAATCCTTCTAGCCAGGGGGCAAAGGTGCAGCACTTACTGAGAAGGCGGGCACGTCGACGAAATCTTTCGCGGAAGCAGAGAACGCCAAAAAGCGCAATCTCTTCACGCGGAAGAGGAAGCTAGACACACCGAAGGAAAAAGAGCCGCCATCTTACGCTAAAGTAGCCAGGAGGCAATACAGGGACAATCTCTGCTACGCGGTCATTGACACTTCACGTCCGACTGGCAAAATACCAGAAAATCAACAGCAAGTGATTGAGGATCTGGTAAATAACGCGATATTGGAATACGTTATGGCAACCGATAACGGATCTCCAATGAAAATAAACAGCTGCGAATTTCAAAGGGGCGTGCTGTTGCTAAGGTTAGCATCGCAGACCTGTGCAGCCACCCTTAAGGAGTTGGTAGAACGAATCCCTCCGCCATGGAAAGGCTGTAAGCTGGAACTGGTAGAAGGGAGAAATATACCAACTCTAACCAAGTCAACCTTTTACATCAAAGGATGGGGATGGACATTCGCATCCGACCATGTTTTGGAGGTTATTGGTAAACAAAACAAAGAACTGGCGGTAGAGAAATGGGAGGTGTTTCACAGAGAGGAGGACCAAAATGGAACTCTTTTTGTGGTGGGCATCGACCAAAGATCTATTTCCAGCCTTTCCAAATCTGAAGGGAAGGTGTTCTTTGTGTCAAAAGCTGTCTATTTCAAAATAGGCAAGTCCTGTATCGGCAGCCAGAGGAAAACCAACCCCATCAACGACAGGACAAGCACAGCACAGGCTGCATCTAGCCAAAATCAGGCGGGTGTTTCGGAGGTCTAGACGGCCAAGGAGGAGTTGGAGCAAAATATCACCAACTCCTAAGAGGACCGCCTACTAGAAGGATGATGTGGGAGGTCATCCAAATTAATACAAGAACCCTGGACGACAAAAAACAGGGTTAATGGATTAAACCATGTAAACTACCAATTATTTTATGCTAAAACAGGGAATCGTCCGAGGACCTGTATTCTTAGTCACAAAAATTTATGCTTTCTTTTATCCACAGAGTTGTCAACAGCAGACGCAACAGTACTGAAGCAGGGAAATGGGAACATATGCCTAGCATCAGTATACTTGCCGTATGATGCACCGACACTACCACCAATGTCGGAATTACAACACTTGGTAGAAGATTGCAGAATAAAAGGTAGGAAAGTACTAATCGGATGCGCTACAAATTCGCATCATATTGCATGGGGTAGTACTAACATTAATAAAAGGAGACAGGCTCTTTTTATAATTTCTGAATACTAATGATCTATTAACTGTTAATACTGGTAATACGCCTACCTTTATTAATAGAATTAGAGCGGAGGTATTAGATTTAACTATATGTTTAAAATTGCTGGGCAACCGCCAGAACATATAACCTTCCGGAACAGAGCTAAAACTGATTGGGCAAAATTCGAAAGGTCACTTGATTCTCATTTAGGGCAGGTTTCTTTCAATCGCCTAGAAAGAGAGGACATAGACAGTAGAGTCAAAATCATTACGGACGCTTTAGTTGAGTCGTTTGAAGAGAGTTGCCCACTTCGGGAAAGAAAATCCCCATACGAGAAACACTGGATGACAGGGGAGATTCGGGCAATGGGGAGGGAAGTCCGCCGACTCTATAATAGAGCGAAACGTAAAAGATTACCAGTATATTGGGAGGATTATCGTGATAAACTCCGAAATTACAACAAGAGAATAAGAACAGCTAAACGTACATCCTGGAGGCTTTTTTGTGAACAGGTGGACAGTGTAAGCGATGTTTCTAAAATTAAAAAATTTTTGTCAAAAGCCCACATCCAGGCAGAATCATTAGTGGATGAAACGGGCAAGACAATTGAAAATGTGGAGGAAACCATTAAACTCCTCATGGATACACATTTTCCACGCAGCCTGGCCGAACTTTCGGCTATGCTGGACGATAGAAGAAGTGGTGAACATGAGGTGCCTATTATCAGCGATAAGATGGTTATGGAAGCGATAAAAAGCTTTTCTCCGTTTAGGGCTGCGAGTCCGGATGGTATCTTTCCGGCACTCCTGCAGAAAGGGATGAATTTAGTTTCGACACATCTTGCAGGAATTTATAATGCATGCCTAACACACGCATATATTCCAGTAGGCTGGCAGGAAGCGAGGGTAGTGTTTATCCCCAAACCTGGCAAGCCAAATTATTCTTCACCAAAGGCTTATAGGCCAATAAGACTAACTTCCTTCTTGCTGAAAACCATGGAGAGAATAATCGACGACATGGTTAAAGGCAGGATCGCAGGCCATATGCTGAGGCTCAGACAACACGCATACGTCAGAGGTAGATCAGTGGACACTGCATTGCATAATGTGGTGTACTTTATAGAAAAGTCACTTAATGAAAAGATGTACACACTCGTGGTTTGCATGGACATTGAGGGGGCTTTCAATATGTTAAGGAACAGATGGATTAATTGTGAGGCGCACAATGTAAGCATAAGAAAAAGGGTGCAATGTGGAACTCCAAAAGGGGGGATTTTATCACCCCTTCTATGGACCACAACAATACATACCCTTATTAGGACTCTGACCGATGAAGGATTCGAGACAGTCTGCTACGCAGATGACGTCTTGATACTTGCGCATCATATGGGTGCCATGGCACGCGGGGATAACTGGAAATGAGAGGGCAAACTCACTTGCTTCTAGGGCAATAGAGTTAGGTAATATAAGCTTGGAATGCGCGAAACCTTTCGATGCAGTTAAATCCGAGCTAAAGATTTGGGCACATAGGGCCCATTCAACTCTCTGGAATAACGGAACCATGGGAATCAATACAAAAATACTATGGGGAGATCCAGACGAAAGAAGAACGAGGGAGCTGCTAAAACTTAGCAAGCTCGAACTAAGTAGAATAATGGGAGTTGTCACAGGGCACTCTCAACTACTGGCACATCTTAAACGCATGGGAATAGCGGGAGGAGATGAATGTAGAGCATGTGGGGAGGAGAGCGAAACATTGGAAGACTATTTGTGCCAATGCCCCGCCTTCTCACAAATAAGGTTCCGATATCTTGGGGGTGACATCTTACCGGACATAAGCCGATTACGGAGAATATGCTGGAGAAAAATAAGGAACTTTGTGAGTGACACTCAAGGGAGCGCACAACAAGCCTTCACTGGCTTAGGTGTATGTCGTATGACATGGGCTATCATACCCCTCCAATCAACCTAACCTAACCTAACCTATACAAGCACTTCGTGAGAAGAGTCAAAGTATAATTTTAAACAGCCAGAGATATAAAGTATTTAATATGTTGTAGGTTTTACGAAAGAACTCCATTTAAAGTTTTTCTTTATAACGGGAGCTTTTAACATTTTTTTTTATATTTTTGGAATATTGTACAAAATAATGTTGGGAAGAAATTTTATTATTGTTCTAGGAATCACAACCCACTAAAAAACAACTTCCAAAGAAGTCAATTGTGGTCTAGAAGTAATGAAAATTCTGATATTTTCCAATGATTTTAGCATAGGGCTATCATTGCATGACGTTCTCATTTTTGGATCCTGTTCATTTGATATGAAGTCATCTTCAAGATGTTAAAAAATTAAAAAATAAACGGTCTCTCGAAAGTACTTCAAATATTATCCGTTACACAGTATATTTTACATTGTTAAATATGGAATAAAAATGTGGATTGAAAGCACCCTTATTTCATTTAACGATTTTTCACATAATTTTTTTCTTTTTGAAAGACATCGTCAATATATTAAGAATAGTATTTTTGTATTTGTATTTTTGCATTTTTAGTTTTTGTTTTGGCTTTAGCTGTTCATATGCCGACATTTCATTAGTCGCTAAACCAAATCGTTAGTGAACTTTAAGCAGTTTGAAAACATTTAACTAAAAACAAAACAAATCAAAACATTTTGCAAAAACTCTAATTGTTTTAACAATTAGCTGGGGAGAATATCCCAAATAAATTTCAACATTATATATGCATTTAACAAGTTTTTTTATAAAACAAATATTTTTCAAACTTCAGCATTTTTACGATTTTTTTCTACACTTTTAGGATCAACGATTTAACGAGAGTATGTGAAAATATTATTTTTATGTGAAAATATTATTTTTAGCTTCTATGCGTTATAACTTTAAAAATGTATTATCACTTATCTCTTATCTATACTCAGCTTAATCACCAGCAAAACTTCTTTTACGACTTCCTTGAAACTAATCTCACAACCTAGATATTTCTGTCTATCTCAACACTATTCCCTCCCAAGGAAACACAATTAATTACTGTACATTGAATGCTCACATTAAAATTAAAATGTTAAATTTCCCAGCTCTAGCCCCAAACGAACAATTTTGGGAACGACTGGTTTATTTTGATAGCATTTTGCTTCGCCCCACTGTGCGTAATACGGAGATTCTTTCACGTAAAATAAAATATTTACTTGCAATTTTTTCTCATATTTCTCATATTTTCAAAAAATATCGCGTAGTTAAATAAAGTTAACAAGTATTTGGTAAAATGCGTTATTATTTTATACATCTTAATTGCTAATAACATTTTCCTAGTGTTGAATTAAACACTCTCTCTTATTATGATTGTCGCGTCGACGTCACATCAAGTCGACAGTAAAAAAGACAGCAGTTCTGAACTCGTTGTAGGCAATAAAAGATATTGAAGGCCAAATGTAATTTTATAAGCCATAGTAGTAGTGATATCCTATCAATAATATTTAATAGCTCTCGATAACGATCTCACAATTGCCAATATATTGATGTCGACTTGGTGTAACGTCGATGTCGACAATCATAATAAGCGCAAATATATGTAACAATGAAAGGTAAAAATTCCCATTTTGTTTATATAAATACCTGGATATATAAATATGTGCAAATATGTAGTCATGGAACGAATATTCATAATCGCATTCGTATTCCGGAATATTTGCCTATTTCATGACATTCTGATTGACATTTGGCAATGTAAGTTTGCGGTTTCTGTTACTGAACTGTTTATTTATGTAAATGTTATGTATGTATGTATGTATATGTATATATGCACATACTTACATACTGGCAATGTAAATTAAACATTTTTTCTAATTCTTATTTCCAGCAAACTTTTGAGGCCTGGACAAATGTTTTTATTTTGGACCTTTTTTGGGGGATGTTTATGAGCTAAACATTCTTAGTTTAAGTATCGTCAGTTAGTTTAAGTATCAAGTAAAAAAACAATCGCCATCAAGAGAAATACACCTTTTTTTATAGTTGGCCTACACACAAAGTAAACTACTATCAAAAAGTTATACATTTGTTGACAATTTCCCTGCACACAAAGGCGGAGTGAAAAAATATGCAGTTTCCTCGATAAAATTAATTCCCCTTAAGTATTTTTTTTTTATTTTTTTTTTCTAAATACATACTTAAAAAAAGTAAATAATTACAATTAAGAGCGAAACTATATTCGCTGGCGTTATATCTTCTAATGCACTTCATTTTGCAGCGTCTACCAAACAGATTTGTCATTGAAATTAGTCGTTTTTGCATAAAAATCAAACGAAATTACACACCGCAAGACCCATTAAATTTCAACTGACATTTACTGGTAAAAGTAAGAATTCAAATTTAAACATCATATTCATTACATCGTAAATGAAATCGACAAATTGACAACAAATTCAAACTCTTGCTGATTTGCCTACCGACAACGATAAAGTGAATAACATAAACAGAAAACAATAATTATCAAATTCGTTATTCGAGATATTCTCCAAAATAACCATTTTAATATTCTATTGTTTGAATGGTTTCAGTCATGATTTGGCTAAAAGGGTACTGATGATTTGGTTAGCGCCAATGAAATGCAGGCATATACCTAGCTAAGCCAACAACAAACAATAGAATATAAACAGAAAACTTTATAAGATGTTAAATCTCATATAAAAAATAACTATTTCTTTTAAAAATTTCAAATTATAATTTTGGTAATTTTTTCTTATTTATAAATTTTTTATCTTTTATCCTTATACAAAATAATACACAAAACAATCATGCCAAACCAAAATGTCGAAATAAAAAATTATAATGACTTTGCTCACTCATCGACAACAATTAACCACTGTTTGCAGCATCTAATTATTCTCTAAGGCATAGAAAACGTCTAATGGCTATCAATAGCAAACAACACTTTTGATAAAATACGCAAGTTCAAATTTTTCTGAAGTGGTGACGTGACAACTAGAACAACTAATAATCAGTTTTTTCGTGAATAAAAGATGAACATATTTTCACAATTTTTCTATGAACAAATAATAGTGAAAGAAATTAACCAAATAGTACGCAAACGCAACAATGCAAGGTTGGCAATCGAAATTTTAGAAAAAGCGAACAGATTTTAAATTTTCATTCATAAGATATGGGAGAAAACTTTACAACAAAAATTTTTGGGTTGTGGCTCATTTGACGAAAGAACATGAAACAGAATACATACAATCACATGTATTTTATGTTAAGCATTCTGACGATCGTTTATAAGTTATGAACCCAAAAGAAAAAATGCATAAAAACTGTATATTTATGAATAGCCTTTTATGCGTGCGGTAAATTTTAGGTAAGCTTAACAAAACTATACAAGAATAGAAATATCAATTAGAAAAATACTATTGAAAAATAATAATCTTTTAACATCTTTATTAGATAAGAAACAAAACAACAGCAGTTGTTTACAAAATGAGCTTTTTCTATTCCCATGGTAGACGTCCTAAAGGACACGATTTCCAATCAAGGGTGTCAGCGTCTGTTGAAGAAATATATTTCATGCAACTACAAAAATTTTTGAAAATTTTCGAATAAAATATTTACCTGACATTATAGTCCATATGTCATGTCTACCATTTGTGACTTCCATATTCTCCTCATCCACTTCAATTTCTATGTCATTAGCTTTTTTTATTTTCTTTAATAAATCCAAATCGGTATAGATTTTATCATTCGTTAATTTAGACGGTGTTTCCTTGACTGATTCATATGCTATTTCTGCATTAGTATCAAAAAGACAATCGATGAGTGCGGTTAAAGTGTTAATTTCACTCTTTTTTAATTCTGGTACAATGAGAGGTAATAAACTTAAAAGTATATAAATATATTAATTTCTATAGATTATTTTATTTAGATTTAGTACCTTTTTAGAATGGGTGCTGTATATTCATTGACCGCTGTTAAACGATCTTCGATAAAATTACGCTCAAATACCCATACCCAAGGTCTACGAAAATGATCACCAAATATAATTGTTCTTTTCATATCGATTCCACTGTAGATAAGTAGCTCTCTGGTACCTTCTGATATTTGTGTTAATGAAGTATTGATGAAAGTCGATTCTTTTATGGTGGTATCCTTATAAAGAGATCTTTAAAATAGACCCACACATACAACGAAATCACGGCAGCTCACTACAATTAAACTTACCGCATCTAATTCAGCTTTATACATTTTTTTGCACTGACGAAAGGCCTGAAACCCTTTGACTATTTCAACGGCCCAAAAGCTTGCACTAGCACGTTTGATTGACTCGGATGTTGGACTTTCGGTAATTTCGATAAGAGACAAGAATAAATCTTCTATAAAACCAAAAACGGCTAACATACGAAACAGCGTTTGTGTGACAGTCATTAAAGTTAGCAAATTATCATCGCATGCATAGCACTGGTGTAAGGTAAAGAAATATTTCATTTTTAGGAATGCTTCTACGTAGATTTCCGTCTTATCCTTATATGCTACACCAAGTTTAAGTAGAAAGCAAAGTTGTTGGACTATTGCATTGAAAACTGCCTGCAATGTAGTCAATTTGTTTTCTATATAAAACTGTTTTAAACAATTGAACCGTTTTCCGTGCACATGACGTTTGAGAGTTTTTAGATTTGTGGCACCCTTCATGTAACCTTCTAAAGCTGAGTCATACATTTGAAATAGTTCAGTAACTTTCGTGTCAAACTCAGTTTTATCTGTACGTCTGATATGGGATGCGTCAACATCACACATAGTATTGAGTTGGGAGCCCCAGTAGTAGTCATGCAGCCATGAAACACAATATTCCGATGTATCACGCAGCACCTTTAGTGGCGGCAATAATTGACCATGTGCACAAATGTGCCGCAAGTCTACCACAAATGATTGTAAGCCGAGTTCCTTGGCAGTCTGATACATGGTTCTCATATTATGTGATTGCATTATCGAAGACATAAAATTGAAGAAGCGTGTAAATGCATTTGAATACAATATCTGCAATTCCTCTTCACTGAACTTACTTTCCCTTTTATCTTTCAGCTGTACGTCTAGTATAACACTAGTGGCTAAAACAGCAGCCGGACATAGCGTGCTGCGTCTTAAGTTCCAGATTTGTATTTGACTCAGGGCCTTTTGACGCGTATCTGTGGAATATTCTGCACCAAATATCCATTCATACACTTTATTAAATTCGGCACTAAAAAACATTTGCACATACTAATTTAGCCGGCTATCTGCATGTTTTAATTCACTTACACATTTCTCCATGGTCCCACTACCGTACGACGTTTAGCATCTTCATTGCACTTTTTATTTTCTTCAGTGAAATCTGTGCTTTCGACATCATTAAAGAAAATATCTTTAACATTTCCACTATCCGAGAGCATTATTTATTTAATTCAACATAAACTTTATACAAAACTTTTACACACGTGCATTTCATGCGTCTTTTTATTGAGTTGTTCATTAAAATTGGTATGAATTCGCCTGACATGAAAATGTAAATAATAACAGCTGCTTGAATAGTGTTGTCAACTGGATAAACACAAAGCCCAATGGAATTATCTTTTATTTTTGTTATTCTATTTATCACTTCAATTAAAAAGCACAGAGTACTCAACTTTGACGTATAAAAAGGGTCCGAATCATATTTTGCATAAACTTTGTATAACGTGCATAAAGTTTGTAAGAAGAGATATCTATATAAAAACAAATAGCTTTGCTATCTCTTTCACACAAACTTTATGCATGTTTACAAAGTTGTCGAGTCTAGTTCTAGTTTATGTTAAAAAGTTAACTCTTTTGTTAATTAAATAGTACAAAACTTTTTAAGGACAAATCTTACACTTTTTAGCCGATTTCGGTTATCAATCTGCCTGTTTTTGTGCACGCAAAACTAATTAGAAAGATGTTACAAAAATTAAATGCCTAAATACAACAAATTCAATTAAATTTATGTATGTATGTATGTATGTATGTCACTCAACAGTTTCAGAAAACATATTTGCTTCTACTTCCGTATTTGAAAAAAAAAATTGCATAAGTATTTCGAAACAGTTTCATTAAAAGACTCAAGTAAATAAATTCAATAATAATTTTATGTTTAAATGAAAGAAAATTATGTTCGACTTACCGAATTTTAAGATTGAATTTGTTTATTTACTTTGTACATTATTCGTTGCTTTGGACTTTTACTGTTAAGCACTACGTCACCACTCGCCCATAGTTCCACAGGTGAACTTGAAAATATATCTTTATCCCGAACAAATGGAACTTTCACAGCTTTGTCTATATTTTTTAGAACATTGGGGTTAATATTAACAATTTTTTCCAAAACTTTCTGTAAATATTCTAAGCGCATGTTCAGAATCAGGGCTAGAGCTTGTATATGATAACTGTAAAGCCGATACGATGTTCTTTCCACATTTAAAATATCCTTAACATCTTTGGTTTGAAAATGTTCACATAATGACTCTGGCAATGAAGGCGAACTGGACGATGAGTCAAGCAATTCTAAGGAGATAGTATCATCGGGGGTAACTATACATGTGGAATGAGGTATAATATCCAAAGAGCAGATAGTAGGTAGAATTGCCTTCTTCAATAAGTCTTGAGAAGTTTCTGATGGTGTGAGTGGTATTTCAAATTTAGTTGGTTTACAATAATTATTGTTTTGGACTGACATTTCATCAATATAATCTTTGGTATTTTGTATTTTGTCCAGAAATTGGCTTCTATCAAAGGATTTTATGTAGTTTTTGTTTAAGGTGGTCTTTTTGGATACGTTTATACTTGCATTTGACCGTTTAGTTTCCTTAATATAGTTGCTTAGATTTTGTACTTTGCAAGAACTTGTTGTCTGAGTAGTGGGCTTCAAATTTGATTCAGTATTCTGAACCAACCCTTGCAATTCAATTGAGTACAATTCATTTTCAATATTTCCACGTTGTCCAGGAAGTTTTTTTATTTTTTTCGTGGGGTAATTTTTTTTAGATTTCGTGGCTTGTATTTGTTCTTTAGAGGAGTTTTGATTGAATATTTCCGTTTTAATCTTTATACATCCAGATTTCAGTTTACAATTTTGATATTCACTGTTATCACTAAATAACTTTGTATTGTTAGCATTAGTTCCACTTCTAAATGCTTTGTTGAACTTATCTCCATTTGAAGATTTCGAGTAGGTACACTGCCCAGATATAGACGTTTCGTTTTTCGTTTGAGAAGTATTTTGCAATGTTTTTGGAGTAGTTTTTATTACGAAATTGTTTTCAGGCGCAAATGTACCAGTAAGAGTTTCATTTAACTCGGATGATATGAACTGTTCCAGTTTAATGTTTTGCCGCAATTCACCAGATTGAGCGTTTGTTTTCAAAAGATTTTCATCTAAATGACCATTTCTTTCTTGCATTTTATTAAAGTATGTCGCAGAGATATGGTTAGTTCTAGTTTCTGATTCAGATTTTGTTTCCGGGCCATTTAATCCAACTACCTTTGCATTATTTTGAGATAAAATTTGGCAATTTTGTATCCCTCTATTTGTTACATTTAATTTAGTTTGAATATTTAATTTTTTGACATCGTTATTATGTTTTGAAATTAATGTGGAATGTTTCCTTAAGACTTGAAAGCTTTTATTTGTAACCCTATAAGCATTTTTATTATCAGATGAAATGTCATCAGAATGGTTAACATATTCCGTTAAAGCAGGAGTTTCTACTTGTGCATTTTCAGAATTTTCGTTACCAAAATATTTTGTTGGAAGGTCGGGTATATGTTTAATGTTCTCTTCAACCGAATAATTTTCTGATCGTTTGAGTTTTTTTATATGCATCTCTTTATCTTTCGATACTTTTGCTAAATTTTTGTTTGGATGCTTCATTCTTTTTTCAGATATGCATAACAAATTTTCCTGAAGGCTTTTGATAGCCCTTTTACAAGAGTCTTTATTATTAGAAATATTATTTTTGGAACAGTTAACATCTTCACTAATATCGGAAATTTTTATTGGCTTTTTTGTAACTACCTTAAAGCAACTTTCACTCTTCTTAGGAAAATTTGGCAAGTTCGCAATTTTTGTTGAATCTTTACTCAGCGCATTAGATTGTTTCTTTCTTTTACCGGAACCTGACGGAGAATATTTGTTTAAAGGATGAAAAGTTTTCTTTGACCTTTTATAGGATTTTTTATTATCACATGAATCATTCTTCAGAAAGCATAAAACTTCCTTACTATATCGTTTCGATTTATTTCCATGTTTAAGGTTTTGGTGGGGTAGTGGAGAGTTTTCACTTTCTGTGTAGAATAAAGTTAGAAAATAAAAAAATTTAAGAAAATTGTTTCTGCACATATTGTATGTACATGTTAACTCTACGGCTTTACTATGATTTGCTAAAGTTTTTTAACGCCATAAAATGTTTACCCTATTAACTATAGTTAATTCAATGTTCGTTTTAAAAAAATTTTAAAAGTGGCATTTTTAGGGAAAGAACGCCTTACGTAATAGTTATAATAGTAAATTAAAATTTGTTAAAATTTGTAATTTTTAAAAGTTGCAACTTGTTTTTGGCTCGATCTTTAATTACAGAGAAGCATTTATATTCATATAAACTTGGAATAAGAAACTTTTGAAACTAATAGAAGACGTTAGCTTTTTCTGAACAATGCACATATGTATGTACATACATATGTATATGTACATACATACATATTTATTTATGTACGTCATAATGTTTAATCACTTACATACATTTTCGGACTATTTACCTTTAAAATAATCTATTCTAACATCCGAAGTTTTAACACTGCGGGACTCAAATGCCACAGTTGTGTTTGTAACTTTTAGTTCCTTTTGAGGTGTTTTTCGTGTTGACACTGTGGATTTCATTGATAAATCCAAAGGTACACCACTTGTCTCCAGTATATTTTGAAAAACTTGATTAGCGCAACTCGGAAATTCTTTAAAACAATTTTGTTGGTCGATTGTTTCTCCGCACACTACTTCTTCTTGTTCGATTGACTTTAGGTTGCTAAAAATATCTGGGGTATATTTTCGCAAAACAGTATTCTTTACATTATATATTTTATACAATTCTGCATTTGAAATATTGACATTGTCTTCAGAATACTTGTTATGCTTCCTAAATTTCTCAGCTAAACGTTGAGATCGCCGTACCGGCATTTTTTTACAAGGCTTATTTGAGACGGCATTAATGTTTGTAAAAGTTTTTGCTGCACATTCATTCATTTCAATAACTTCTGTACATCCACTAATTTTTTGATAGCCAGCTTTTAGTAATCCTTCCACTTCTGAACAGTATGTGGCATTGCTATCGTCTTTTGAATACATACTAATAAATTTTATAAGAAAATTGCTACAAATTGCAATGACTTGGCCGAACGTGTAAAGATAACTGTAAAATGTTGCGGATGTGAAGTGCACGATAGATTTAATATTATTTCGATATCAACAATAGATAATATGATCGGCATTTGCAAATTACCCTGCCATCACTAGTTATCCCGTTATAATAAATTAATATCCGCAAACATTTTATTCACGCATATTTAAAAGTTTTCTGTCATTGAAACTAAAAAAATATATTCAATTACAAATACTACGGCCGAAATTAATTTGACATTAAGATTAAGATTGTATTTGAATACGAAAAAATAACTTGTTCACTCACTCATAGATAATGATTTCAACATCGACTTGTTCTCGATAAAAAAATTTTCTTCAAATCAATCCATCAAAAATGGATATCTGAACACTATTATCGACATCAGTGTGTAAACCAAATATGGGGGTATCCATCTATAGTGAATGAACACGAAAAATATGCCTCTTGAGAAATAATAGTTGTTTACAATTCTCTACCTATAGTTAATATTCATTCTATTCCGCCAATATAAAATAGTGGAAGCAAAGATGTCTGACGACAAATCTAATCTTGCAATTATAAGAGATCCGAATAAAGCCACTCATCGTATATTTGTTGGTAATTTACCACAATGCACCCGAGAAGAATTGGAAAGTATATGTTTACCCTACGGCAAAGTTCTGGCATCCTTGGTACAGAAAAATTTCGGCTTTGTGCAATTTGAGTCGGAAGAAGTAGCTAATAAAGTAGCTTCTGCTTTGACAAGGTCAACTTTTAAGGGAAACACAATTACAGTGCGTAATGCGGGTATATCTAAGAAAAATCAACAGAGTACTAATACAAATGCAGGTTCCAACAATTGGAATCAGTCGGCTCAAGCTGGCGTGAATAGTATGCCGGCATCTTCAGTTGGTGGGAGTGGCTCCGACATAGCAGACAATTCCAATTACAATGATTGCGAAATCATTGTTGTGGATCGTAAAAACACGTAAGTAAATAATCTCAAATAGATGAATGCTATTTTAAATTGAAGTGCATTTAGAATTGCTTCTAAGTGCAAATTGTTAATTACTCTTTGCTCTGATTGATTTCTACTAAGTTTACATATAATCTCCTTTATTCTAATTGTCGTCATCGTCATCACATCAAGTCGGCTTTAGTAATAGTTACAGGTTATAAATATATGTATGTACTTATATAATTGTTGTCGACATTGATTCTACAGTTGCCGAAATATTGGTGTCGACTTCATGTGATGTGTAACAACGACAAATAAAATAAGGGGGAATGTTTTGTTTGTTGTGGCTTTAACAGTTCATATGCCGAGAATTCATTGGTTGCTAAACCATTCAAACTCGTATGTTCATGCCAAGAGAATAAAATGCAATATGAGAATTTGAATTTTTAATTGCATTTCATTTATTATCAACATATTTTTATAAATTAATTAACAATATTTATTTTCGACCTTTTTTTTAATATATGTATATGATTTTTATAAATGAGCTTTAGGTCTTTTTTATAAAAATTATTATTATTGTCTAAGACTAAAGATAAAGTAGAAAAATTAGACATATCTAATGCCGTTTATAAGATACCATGTGATGGTAAGAATAATGAGAGATGTGATAAAGTATATATAGGTACAACAAAGAATAAATTGAAAACTAGGTTGGCAGGATACAAGTCAGACCAGAAGTATAGGAATGTTTCAACTTCACAAAAGACAGCATTAACGAAACATTGTTGTAACTCTAGTCATAATCCGGACTTTAGAAAAGTATCAGTCTCAGCTATAAAGAAAAATTTTAAACGACGTTATATGTTAGAGATGCTTAACATTATTAATATTCCAATTAATATGGTAGTAAATTATAAAACTGATACAGTTAATGTTGCTCAATGTTATAGGCATTTAATTCGTAAATTAAAATGTCTAATAGGAATGTAAAATATTTTTTGTTGTTATAATATAATTAGTATAAAGGATTTTTAATTTCTTCAAAGATAAAAAACATTTTTTGTTTATAATATTATATTGTTTGTTGTTGGCTTAGCTAGGTATATGCCTGCATTTCATTGGCGCTAATCAAATCATCAGTACCCTTTAGCCAAATCATGATTGAAAGCCACAGACTACAAACACTATATGAGAATTCAAACAGAACTCAATCATATTTTTCTATTTGTAATCAACAAAAACACAAAAGTATAAATAGCTTTAGAATGCTTTTGTACAATCACAACACAACAAACAATTATAATTGACTTGGGTCTTTTTGTTTTTTCTTTTTACGCCTTTATACAATTAATCGCCCGTTGGGTGATAATGAAAGTATTTATAAGGCAATGAAAAAACAAAATTTATAATAACAATATTTATCAAATTCGTTATTCGAGATATTCTCCAAAATAACCATTTTAATATTATGTTGTTTGTTGTTGGCTTAGCTAAATATTGTTATTATAAATTTTGTTTTTTCATTGCCTTATAAATACTTTCATTATCACCCAACGGGCGATTAATTGTATAAAGGCGTAAAAAGAAAAAACAAAAAGACGCAAGTCAATTATAATTGTTTGTTGTGTTGTGATTGTACAAAAGCATTCTAAAGCTATTTATACTTTTGTGTTTTTGTTGATTACAAATAGAAAAATATGATTGAGTTCTGTTTGAATTCTCATATAGTGTTTGTAGTCTGTGGCTTAAGTATACGAGCTTTGAATGCTTTCAATAATGATTTGGCAAAGGGTACTGATGATTTGGTTAGCGCCAATGAAATGCAGGCATATACCTAGCTAAGCCAACAACAAACAATATAATATTAAAATGGTTATTTTGGAGAATATCTCGAATAACGAATTTGATAAATATTATTTTTTGTTTTTTGTTTCTTCAAAAAATTTTTTACTTTATTAATTTTTGATTGGCTTATAAAATTTTTTTCAATTTTTTCATGTATGTACATATGTATGTATGTAAAATAAGTTTTAAAAAAATTGTCATAATAATAAAAAAAAATTTTCCTGAAGAAGACGCCCAAAAAGGCGTCGAAGTATTGAATAAAAATAATTTTTATAAAAAAGACCTAAAGCTCATTTATAAAAATCATATACATATTTTTATAAATATTTATTAAAATTAGGGGTATTCCCCAAACTAATTGTTAAAAAAAATTTGTTTAAGGAAATATGCTGAAATGATAGAAGATCGTTTAAAGCGATTAAACCTGAGAGTTGATGTCTTATTTCCAAATGCTGATGTTCCCTTGGGTAAAGTGGTAAGTTGAAATGTACCCAGGTATGTAGGTCATTAAAATTATAGAAACTGCGATAGGTACATACTTATATATTTCATGTTCGCATAGAAGTTGGACTAAACATTATAAAATAAATTAAATATTATAAAATATAAAATCTGACGTTGTGAACACTCAGAAGGTGTATCAGGTATAATCACACGTGTATGTTTGAAAGCATACGTTATGAGTCATCTTTAAATTGCCATTTTTGGCAGATGCTCGAATTTACAATATGGGTTGCACAGCTTAAAATTCAAATGTAAAAACATGCCTTCTAAAAACATCATTAGGTTGCGCAGGCCGGCAGGTCTGACTGTTAACCGACTGACACACTTGGATAATCTCAGATACTACATGTATATGCTTATGAGGTTCGGTATTTAATCATGCAGATTCTCGAATAGTAAGCTTACTTATTTGATCTCATAGTCAGATGGATCTAATTCGGGCAACATAATGCTGTATATCTGTTACTCTAAAGTAAATGTCAGTTCCCAGTTAAAGTTTTGACAGTGTTTCGAGCCCATAACACGAATACTAACATTGAATAAAGGTTATAATTATAGCTGTTAATTAATGATAAGCAATTAGATTATCACAAAATAATCAAAAGTAATTAAAAAATAGTCTAACTGCGGTTTTGCATTTACTACAGTTTTTCTTCGTCTCCCGCCTCTTCTAGTACCTTGTAGGTAATCATGACAGATTTTATTATTCGATTTTCTCAGAGTGTAGATGTTTCGTAGGCATTTGTTAGTAAATGGTGTTGCCCGTGTTGATTCTTGACCCGGGGAAAGATTAGCAAGGCATTCTTTAAATTTTAAATGAAATCTGTCATATGACTTTTAATGTTGGTATGAAATTTTGTTAATAAATCTAAAAATATACGTGTGAAGGGTTTTAATTTTTGCTACTTAATTGCAGCTGGCCCTCAGAGTTAAACTTCGTACTTCAGACTTTCTTAATCTTTACGAATACTACTGATAGTTTATAGCTCGGATTTACACACACTACTTTTTACATAAGATAATGATACTTTTTAACAGCTTTTAACAATTTAAAGCAAAGATGCATAATTTGCGAACAGACGCAAGTTGTTGAAAAATTTATGGAATTATGTATATACATATATGTTTCTTTAATTTACAGCTTTCCAATATTGCTTCTCGTGGTTGCTTGTATGCTATTCTTGTTACGAACCAACATGAGGAGCATAATAGCATAACCGTCAATATTTTATATGGACAACCTGCTGAACATCGTAATATGCCTGTCGAAGACGCTATTAAATTAGTAAGCGATGATTTCCGCAAGAAAATCCTGCGCGAAAAGACAACAGCTATGGCTAACGTACAACAGCAGCGAAACACTGTTCCGATCTCATTGAATGCACAGCAGATGACGCCACATTTACCTAATCCTGTACCCATAATACCAGCCAATTCATCCAATTATATGGCACCGCCTTTGAAAGAACGTCATCCAGAGGCTATACAAGTCTTGCTTAATCTGTTGGGCTCAAATATGCCTCTAACAGTTTTACAGTATGATCGCATTATTAAATACCTACAGCAGAGACGCGAACTGCAGCTGAAAGTAGAATTGGGTGATGCAGTTGATGAAGAAATCAAATCTAAACCAGATCCTGAAATAGAGCTACAGAAGAAAATCCTAAATATTCTTAATAAACCTTCGGTGGCCGAGACACATTATGAGTTGCTATATCCCACACTGGAAGCCGTACAGCAAGATGAGCGTATTTTAGACTTACTTAGAGATGTAAGAGTACAGAGAGCATTGGATTCTTTGATGGATTCAAATTTGGTGTCTACAGTTGAAAACTTAATGAAATTTTAAACGATTCATGATTTTCTTTAATGTAATTTTCACATTAAATTAAATGTAATTAACTAGAGACCAAAAGTTTATTTTATGGCCATGACCGTTTGGCCTCATGTCCCTCATATTTGCTGCGATATTTAAGTCCTGTTACCAAGGTGGAACTTTTAGGAAAAGCAGTTTGTCCATTAAACTTAGTATCCTTCTCAGGATTAAATCGAAGATAATCATATTGTATGTGCAAGTTTTCCGGAAGCTGCATTTCTTTCAGAGCATCATAAGGTATAGTGGTATTTACAGAAGTTTGATAAAACCTGGTAACATCACCTTTAAATATAACGGTTTAACAGACTATATTCATGTTTCCATTTGAAAAAATTTACCTACCCACTGTCTTTAATTCATGCACTTGTGAATTGGGCACACTATGGCAAAAGTCTTCAAAACAAGCGTTTAAAAACCTAAATTTCTCTTCTAAACTTTTTAGATTGTAGTCCTGCTTGCTAGGTATTTGCAATGAGTCGCATATGGCCTGTATTTTTGCAACAGCACCAGCTGGTGCCTCATATTTCTTATATGGTCTTAAAAATCTAGAGGAAGATGAAATTTTATTTTGAGTTCATTTTATACCACTGTTTCTCACCCTTTATCAGCGATAGACTGTGCCATGGCATCAATTTGGCCGACAGCCTTTGATTTAGTTGAATAACATGTTGAAAAAATGTTCTAAATAAGATTATATTAAATATGTTATAAATTACACTTGGGTGAAAGTTGCTCACCTTTTTATGTAAAAAATATCCTACGAATCTACTCGAGTTTAATTGCATTCTTTACTTTAGTAATGAAAATTTTGTGATCTTAATTATATATAATTTTAATCATATGTAGGTTAAATCTTTAAGTGCGGTTGGTAATGTTGCGTATGAGAAAGCCGACAATTGTTTCTAGACGGCGTTAAGAAAACAGCTGGAGTGACAAAAGCAATAATTTGTTAAGATTTGGCAGCAATCAAATTCATTATTGCTGCCATACAAATTTAAATCTATAATTTCGGAAAAGAATAGGTTCAATGTAGCATTTCTGTCAGATGGTTGTGTCATAGAAGTTTCGAAATTTCTAACATTCAAATAAAACTATTTTAACTGTAAGTTCATATCGTATCAGCACAAAATGCAATACACAAAAATTTTTATTTTCACACTAATTATGAAACATGTATTTCTTTTTAGTTGTGTCTTAATTATTACAGTATTACCATATTATTTTATTAGAAAACCAAAAAAAATGTGGGCATTAATACAATTTTATTAATAAATGTAATTGATGTTAGACATCTCTATATATGCATATAAATAATGCCCAAAAATATATAATCGCTACATTACCAACACAGTTAGTGAAGAAAGAGTAGCAATCGAATCAGTTTCTTGGTTTAATATTTTGCAGCAGACAGAATTCTGTGAACTTAAAAACAAGCTGCTTTTCTAAGGACTCAGAAAGTCCAGGAAAATCCATAAAATAAAATACGTTGCAATAAAGATTTGTTATTTAAAGATAGTTTTTTTTTAAGTAAAAAGTGTTAAAATGTAATTTACATATGTGTTTTAAGGCAAGGTTACACAGCTATTTGGCATTGTTGCTAATGTGTACGTAGGACGTATGTGTGTATATAGATGTGAATCTCTTTTTTCCCTGCTTAAAAGTGTGTGTGTGTGTGGAGAATTTTTGCCGACAACAAGAAAGAAAGTGACAATACTAAATTGCAGTAGACGTTAAAATCTCCAAGAGTAACAGAGGAAAATAGTGTACAGAAAATAAAGAATAATTTTTTAAGTAAAAAAACGCAATTTCATACTAATTTTTGTTTAAACAGTATAAAAAAATAATTTAATTAACAGCAGCTGAAAATTGATAATAAAGAATAACAACATTAATTTAAAAAATCAGTGTCATGTAAATTAAGGGAAAGTTTTCATGTTTTGTTTTTGCAGTGAGAGAAAATCAATTATCTTTGCCGTGGTGTGCGTGAGTACTTTGTACGTATTTGAAAGTGGCAACAATGAATGACAGAGTTGCAAAAATTAACAAATAGACATATAAAACCTAATTTGAGCAGTTAAACATAATTTTTGTTATAAAATAACCTATTAGCTTAATGCAAATAAAAAATTCCTAAGAATAGTTTTTCATAGTTTGATTTTTTTCTAGCTGTTTTCGAAAGGAAATACATAAAAATACAACCATGTTTAGCTGTATAATAGAAGACAAAAAGTCTGTATATTTCTGCTCGCCAACGCCATTTTCAATTCTATAGTCGTCGCAGTCGTAAACGTCATGTCGTCGTCAGCGTTGCTCTGCGCGTTTTAAATGAAATTGTGACCCCTTCGTTTTATTTTATTAATATTAAAATGAAATAATATATTACGGTAATTAACAAATCAAATATATCCGTTTAAGTTTTTAATATAAAATCTTCACAAGTGCTTAAAAAACTGCGTTGAAAAATTGTATGTGATATTTAAAAATATCGATTAGAAAAATCAGTAGTGAATGAAAAGTGGAGCAAAAATAGTTAATGAGCAAACTATAGTACACCAAAAAAAAAAATTATATATGTATATACTATATATATATATATTTATATATATATATATATATATATATATATATATATATATATATATATATATATATATATATATATATATATATATATATATATATATATATGTATATATATATATATATATATATATATATATATATATATATATATATATACATATAGAAATATCTTGTAAGAATTTTTGAGAGAAATGATACAAAAAAAATCATGATATACATGTATGATATGTATATGAAATAAAAAGCAGTGCTAATTACAAAAAAAATTTCGATCGATTTTAAATATCAAAAAGAAAAAAATTCCTATATGACGCGTAATTTTGCATTTTTTATTATTATGTTCTCTTTTGCTATTTCCGTTAAAAGGGAAGAAAACACATAAAGAAGGCTGCTTTGAGTACGACAACGAGAAAAACAAAAATAACGGCAGCAACGATAGCAGGCAGTAGCAGCCAACATAGAGTAGAAGTTCATTTGTGTTTTTATTTTTACTGTCTTCTTAATTTTTTGTGTTTTGTGCGGTTGTTTGTTATTCATTCGTGAGTTGGTTGGCTGTATGCACGGACGGATGGGGCACGTACTTTATTAACTTTGTACAATAAGTTAGCAAAAATTACAACTACAAAAAACAAAAATGAATGTATAAACCAGAAAGCCAGCTCCTTCCTTTGCACCACCAACAGAGGCAGTAATATCGATATTGTTGTATATGTTCTTTCTGTTCCTATTTTTCTCTCTTGAAAACAAAAGACAAAATCAAATTGAGAGAAAACCCCAAGAGCAAGATGAGAGTAAAATGCAATATTACAAATTTTTGGAATCCAAATACATATTTAGAAACTATAATCATAATATAAATAAAAATATTTACAAAGTGGTAATGAACTAATTAATATTAGTAGTATTTTTTCCTTTGTGATTCAAATTCGATTTGGCTCTTTAATCTGTTTTGTAATTTAAGATTATACTAAAGGTAGTAACACTCATGTCTATTATATTAGTCCAAATTTAACTGTTATTTTGTTAATTATAAATATAATTATACACACATACATATGTATAGTAGGACGGGGAAAACATTGTACTGAAGAAAAACGTATGTTTATTAATGATCATCGAATAAAAGGGTTTTCCTTTTATTCGATGAGATATAATATCCTGGTGTATTTTGATGAAATGATAACAAATATCTTATATTAGAAAAAAAAATTAGGAACTCGTGGCCGCAAACGTAAAGCTTCCAGTGAGGACACAACCGCCTTATAGTAATATATGTACTTACATCGAAGCCGATACAACAAAGCCAACCCTTCGGCGTTGTCAAATATTCAAAAGCCGCTTATCATTGATGTTAGTACCGTAACTATTCGCTGACGCTTATTGGATAACAAATTATTTGCCAGAAGACCAAAGAAAGTTCTAATACTAACAAAGAAGCAAGCAGCTGCT
Organism: Germaria angustata; assembly: GCA_963681545.1. Classification (NCBI taxonomy): domain Eukaryota; kingdom Metazoa; phylum Arthropoda; class Insecta; order Diptera; family Tachinidae; genus Germaria; species Germaria angustata. The sequence goes on along the minus strand of OY813000.1, from coordinate 41,231,730 downwards.
TTTTTGAAGTTCGCCAAAAAGCATGTCAACTATAAAAAAGAACAATGGGGAAATATTTTATGCTTAGAGGAAAGCAATTTTTTTGTGGGAATTGCACTAGACAGTACGTTCGACGTCCGCTTAACACAGAATACAAATCACAGTATACAAAAGAACCGTTAAACATTGTGGTGCAAAAGTGATGATATGGAGATATTCATACAGTTGAGTTGGTCCAATACATGAAATAAAAGGAATAATGGATAAAGATAAGGTTATGTAGTATCCTGCTCAGTCTTCTGACCTCAACCCTATTAAACATCTGTGGGGAGAAGTTAAGAAAAGATGCCGTCAAATGCAAATGATTTATGGAGCATAGTTCAAGATGTGTGGGAGCAAATCTCGTTGAAGCGATGTCAAGATTTCATTTACTATGGCTCGCAGATGTGCAGTAGCCATTAAAAACACAGTTTATTCAACAAAATATTAGATAATTGCAAACTTTTCTTTATTGTTAATTCATATACATATGTATATTTCCCGGTGCGCTGATTCCCAATATTATATTATTTTTTTTTATTGTTTTAACACAAATGAATATATGAATTTTCTTAACAGTAGCAAACAAATCACTATGTAAATCTGACAAACCGAAGCTTTGTATTTTATTGTACATCACTTCTAGTTTTGTCTTCAAATGCATAATTTTGCCGACTATAGTGCTTGCTTTAAAAAAAAATGTTGCAATAATTACGTACATATGCTTAGTTTGTGAATTATAGATACAAGAGTGCTTGTATCTTATTCTAATAATTGAATCTAAATGGTGGATCGCGAGGCATGCTATCAGTCAGTCATATTCTTATAAAATGTTTTCAAAATTTTTTTTTGAAAAAAATAAAACAATTTTCTTTAGATTATATCAATACTTAATGTCGGCATATGAAGAGCTAAAGCCACAACAAACAATACATTTGTTCATATTATATCAATATGACAGGCAGCATACCTTGTGAGTCCATCAAATATGTGCAATAGTCACATAAAAAATAATATTTCGGAAAAATAAAAACTTCGAATATGAAAACTTTTTATATACAAATTGCGAATCAGCAACAGCTAGAGTACGTGGTTCCAACCCGCAAATGTTATACTATTAGATCAGTTAAATAGTCTACAGGGACATTCATAGTATACATATGTACATATATTTTTCAATAGTTTGTCTAAATGTGATAGGTATAAGTTGCGACAGGAAAACTAATTTGTTTGTACGGCATTTTTTCCTTAATGAGGTTTCCGTTTTTTACAGCATAATGATGAACGTTTGTAAATTCCTTTATAATTGATCCAGCTATCAATTCCCAATATTTTGGAATTTTTATAAGTACCTACATATATGTACTTAAAAATATCCTTAAAGTAGAAAAATATAAATATGTATGTACATATGTATATGTATGTACTTACATACATATAAGTATGCACTTATATAGTACCCATCTATTTTTTAATTAGTTACTAATATGTAAGTGTATGTATGTACATAAGTATGTATGTTGTAGATATAACTATGTATAATAATGTAAATATAATGCTGCAGATATTGGTGAAAAAAATTTATGTCGATATGTACATACCTATATATATTTTTTTTATTGGTGAATATCTTAATCCCCATTGTGGATCACTTTCTTGGCAATGACTATATCTATACCAACCCCGTAGAATTCATAGCTTCGTTTAATATTTGTTTGCATACTTGCTAGATAATTGCGGTTCTAAAAAAAATCATATGAGAAACAACCAACATCATCCCTTTGTGCCTGTTTACATTGGACGATTTTTGTCGCTGCAATTCTTAGTTTGTTGGTAAATAGGGGGAATAGAGCTAATAGGGGAAGAGAGAAACTAAAGAGAGTACACATAGGCATGTACTCTTGCAATTCCTTTTTCCCGCAATTCGTAATACGTAAATTCCTTGTTTGTTTACCGTAAGAATATACTTAAAAAAGAAAATATCAAAAATTACATACGTATGTATGTATGTATGCATAAAATATCTGCGACAAAAATCGTTCAATGTAAACGCAAATGCAATTTTAAAGAAAGGAAGACAAAAATTGCAGCGACAAAAATCGTTCAATGTAAACTGGGACTTTACGTTGAAGGCGATGAAGACCATCATCTTTATACGCTATTAACAGTTGACGAAAACAAAAAACACAAAATTGTATGTGTAGGTATATACACTTCATGTTGCACATATACTCATGCATATATGTATAAATATGTAGTTATGAGTAAACTACTATTGAGATTTTTCTTTCAATCTCTCTTGCTGCATTAAAAAAGATGATATTAAAGAGAGTATTTATGTGCTATTATTTTGTTGAATGTTTTTTAATATTTTTTTCGATTTCTCTCTTCTGTATTCAAAACGAACCTCTTATGTGCGTGCATCGCCCTCGACTTGGTTTTAAGTACTCATAAAAAACAATAGACGAAAGAAACTTAAATAACTTGCAATAACACAAAAAAGGAAAAATTACATATGGATGTATGTGTGTATGTAATTATGGATATATGTACATATGTATGAACCAACCTATTTTACATACATATGTACGTCCACGGTTAGATAGGAAGTTAATAGTAAGAGGGGAGTAAGCAAATGAAATTTTTAATATAGGTACATAAGTTTGTTATATGCTAGGTGTACAAAATGAAAAGAAACTTGGGTTGTAAAATATAAATCAACATAAAATAAAAAGCGTTTGCATGATATAGAAAGCTTTTTTAAATAAGTTTTCTTTGTATGTGATACATACTTATGTACTTACATATGTACATACATATGACAGTTGTGTTTTCTTGGCATATTAATTTTGATCGTAATATGACAATAAATCTGCTCTTAAAAAACTACATGGGAGCATGTAAGTATATACATACATATATGTATATATTTATATCAATGAATATACGTATGTGTACCATTTTTTGAGAGAATTTATAGTTATCAGAGTTGCCAATTATTATTACTATTTAATTAATTTGTTTCCATATTAAAGGGTGATTTTTAAAAGCCTTTGGATTTGATATTACAAATCGAAATGTAGAGAATTGTGTGAAAATTGGACGCCTAGATTTCATATAATCTGGACGTCCAATTGACCCACCCCAAACGTGAAATAAATTGCCTACCAATTGGGCCATTGTTTGGGGCGCTGTGTGGAATGTGGCAGTCTTGTTGAAACCACATGTCAGCCAAGTCGAGCTCTCCTATTGGAGAAAAAATTGTAATCATCACACGTTAGCGCTCGCCATTCACAATAATTTTCATGCCTTCGTCGTCTTTGAAAAAGTACGGTTCAATGCATTTTTCGGGATACAATCCTTCTGGCTGCTCTTCACACCAAACACGGCAATTTTGCTTGTTCACATATCTATTTAACCAGAAATGAGCTTCGTCGCTCATGCACGATGCACTTTCTTAACCGAGCATGAATTTTAATTCTATTGGGCCTTTTCACAAGACTAATTGTGCTGGCATAAAATCGCAGTTTGTAGGCATTTTCGGGGAAGAGAGTGGTTTTTGGTTGGCACAATTTTTTCAACCAGCTTCAACCCCGCACAAGCAGAACAAAACTAACACATACATACTTATGAAAACAGGTTCTGCGAAATAAACAAAGAAAATACTAACACACACAAAGCTTTGTATACGTACACAATTTTATGCCAGCATAATTAGTCTAGTGTAAATACGAAAGAACAAAAGTTGTGCGGATTAAAAAATAGTCTTGTGTGAAAAGGCCCATTCATGGTTAAATTATAGACCAAACTGAACATGTTAGACGAAAACATCTGAGCTGACAAAAAAGTGTTGCCAAACAGAAAGTTGCTTAAAAGAACACCCTGTAGTATCCATACGTACTAGTCGTTAACATATAATCCAAACAAAAAAGTTGAAATTATATTAGCTGATTTGTTGTCGAGAGTTAATATTCATCAAATTAGATTGTTTATCAAGTATTTTGTGTTTAAAACGCAATGTATTATTATCAGATAAAAATGAGCTTCTTAATCATTCATAATGGTATCAAAAATACGATACTTAAAATATGAAAAATTTTGAATTTGGGTTGATATGTTCTATCCTTCAATGCCTAATTAAGAAATTTTACATACAAATATGCTATATGTGAATATACTCGTACCAATTTCTTAAATAAAAATGTAGAACATATAGTTGTTCATTTATGGAATAAATTTCTATAAAATATCAGCCTTAAGTCTTCTTTAAACCAAAAAGTATAAAAGAATAGTGTTAAAGTTCTATGATCGTAAAAAATAGCACAGTTCTATAAACGAATGCTGAATAAAATTGCATTAAAAAAAATAAATTACTTACCCAAATTAAACCTAAGTATATTAAATTGATATATTCAAATTATAATTTTTTACCGCAACTATCTATCTATTACCACGTTTATACGTTGCAAATAGAACTATTTGCAAATAACTAATTCACTGCTTATACGGGAAATTGCATACAGAACTTATGTTATTATTAGTGATGCCATGTGACGAAAATATGATTGTTTGGTAAGTAAAACACAAAAAACATTCATGAAGTTTCAACGTCTTACTTTTTATTTGCAAGTAGTGTTGTTATTCACGACTTGTTTCAGTGAGTTAATAAGTTACAATAAAAAAGTTATACGGCAACATTCTTCTTTTTTATTTGCAAATAAGACGTGCGTATAAACGTAGTATATATTAGTGCAACAAATAGTAGTTCATGTTGAACATTAAATTAAAGTCTAATCTCATAGTATGAGTAAGTTTATTATTTTTTTATATAATAAACTAGCGGGCCCGTTGCCTGCTTCGCACGGCAAAACAAAATAAGAAAAGAAACACACTTGTTTTTAATAAAGTTGGTTTACTCATCAAAAAATGCGAAGAAATTAATAAAATGGATTATGATAAGATCAATCACCAATGACGTCCAAAGAGAAAAGAGAAATGATAACAAATTGCTATTTGCATCACTCCGTGCAATGCTCTCCAATACACAAACGACCAAAATGTATTCAATACTAATGAATGCTGTATGCGGTACAAAAAATGCCTGCGGCAAAAACACACTCACTTCACATACGCACCGCACACACATGCGTTATCTGCTTTTAACCAAACTTCATATAAACCATATATGGGCCACTGCCTACGTAGTGTATAAGTTTGGTTGAAATCGCTCGACGCGTTTATGATTAGTTCGGCGACGTACATATACGGACTTGTTTATATATATAGATTATACAATTGAATCAAAATTCTAAAACATATAACAATAATAATAAGTGGCTATAATTATTTTAGAAGGAGTAAGGTAATACTGAATAGTAAACAAAAACAGATATAAGATTTTTTATTTAAGCTAAAGTATGTGTAATTAAAAACGGATTTGAAATCACTGGCAGTAAGATCAACGAAATGGGGGTGTTGTTTTACTTACATATAATAAAAATAAAAGGTCTTGTCTGTACTTAAAACACTTTGTTTCAATAATTAGTGGGAGTGTAGATAGTAATAAATTTAGAATATAAAAAAACATTTTTTTAGAATTTTTGTTTAAAACGGTAAAGCAAAAAAATTATAGGATATATTTTTATAAAATTTTATGTGGAGATATTTTATTACCACCGTTTGGTTTCGTCCGCTTCCCTTTGCAGACTTCCTTTTCTAATATTTATGTAAAAAAGTTTACGAATCAATTCGGTTCAATATTATTTTTATTTTGTTTGGTAATGCTAAACAAGATTTACGTATACATATGAACTAGTAGCTATTTTTTGCGATGCGGTAACACTATATGAAACAATAAAGAAAAAAACAAAATTTCCATTGTGTAGACAATCGATGTCGTCGTTCATTCGTTGTGCAGTAGTCGTGTGCGGTTGTTAACATTTTTATATTAAACTGCTCTTTTTCTATATTATTTTTTGAATAAAGAATACTTAACAAAATATATATGTATATAAAATCTATAATAAAGTATTTTTAAATAATAACAAACTAAAAAATATGTATATGAATGAGAAATACCTTTTTAAATAAAAATGAAGAAGTGAAAAATGTTAAAGCACCTACATATGTACATACGTATGTAGGTACCTACATACATATGTATCTAGGTATAAATTGCTAAAAAATTTACAACAACGTCAAAACTATATACCTAGATACTTGCAGAATTATATATATATATATATATATATATATATATATATATATATATATATATATATATATATATATATATGTATGTATGTATGTATGTACATATACATATATATATGTATATATATATACATATATATGTATATATACTTATATATACTTTTCATTAAGCCGTCTTTAAAAATGTCTACGGTTGGCTGCTACTCTTCATACCTACCAGTGTAAAAAAAAACAGCAAATCAAAACAAAAAGCTGCCATATACCTATTGTGTCATCCACCTAGTGTATCGAAATAAATAAATATTATTCATTATATACCTACGTACATAAGTATATACATAGGCAAAAATTCGCTTAAATTAATAATACTTGATTATAATACATATTGTGAACTTTTTTTATTTTTGAATTTTGTTGTCCATTTAGATGAATGTCGATGATAACAATCTAATAATAAGAGCTCTTCATGTTAAATTTTTGCTCAATTTTCGCTCTCTCCCACTTCCACTCGCTCTTACTAGAAACTATGCTCTTTTTCTATTTCTAAATTTTTATAGTAAATTCATGCATTATGTTCAAAGGGAGCAAAACAAAAACATAAATAATACACAAGTATAATATTTAAAAAATTACAATAATAGCAAATGTAAAAAGCAAATACAATAAAAGCAGCATCACAATAAAATAATAAATACTAAATAATAACAAGCTAAAAAAACATTGTCGTGCAAAAATCGTCGGTTAATTATTTCCAAACAAATTACAATTTTATTATAGTGTATTTGAGATTAAATTTTATATAAAAATAAAAAATACTTTGTATATATAAATATTTTTCATATTTATAAATGTAGGTGTATGTATACCTTCATGCATATGCATGTAGTAAATGATTATGTTGATGAAAAAAGCGGAAATTAAAAAAAGAGCAAAACTGCCAATGACCTATGTATAATGAAATTACTGTTACGGTAATTTTTAGTGAAAATTTGATTTTGAATAAAAAAAGTTCTGTGTAAAATTTATACATACATAATTAAAAAGAAAGGAGCAAAGAAATCAAATAAATTACCTAAAAGTAACATAAAATAATTTTTAATTAAAATAAAATAAATATATATGCACAGATTTCAGCCAAAGATAACAGCACCATCAACAAAAAGTTAATACATAAGTACATATATAATAAAACAAAAAACAGTAATTTGTATTTGAATTATATCATCTCCTAAAAACTTGCTCACCTTATTTCAATATCTCTCAATCTAATTCCATTTATTTTACATACCCTCTCGAGAGAGTGTATATGCAATATAACAGTGCTTGACAGTGTTTGCGTTTAAAAAGAGCAGAAAATATAAATTACCCATAATTTAAGTACAAAATATAAATGTATTGTTACAAAATCGCCTTCTTCTTCCAACTGTTAAAAGAAATAAGAAGAATTCAGTAAAATAAAAAAATTTACCGCCTAAAAAATTTGCACTCCATAAGAATAAATACCCTCAAATAATAAACCTAGTAAATAAAAAGTAAAAACACAATATCATTTTTATTTATTATTTTTGCCAAACATTAACACACGGCACATAAAAAATTAACATCAACAATTGAGAAAATGAGGAGCTGTTGTACTGCAAATAAAATCTATCAACTATGACGCATCAATCACATCAAACTAACGGCGCTAGTTTGGAGGATTGCCATACAAACTTTTTTGCCCTGGTGAGTAGTATGTTATTGGTAATATTTTAAATTTTATACATACATATGTACTTACATCACCTCCCCCCAGGGGGCGCGGTCAATGCACCCTGTCTTGGTGGCTTGGTGTTGAACCTCCTGGGGTAGAGGGTTATCAGGTTTCCGGACCTAGGCCTTTTTGCTGATAACCCCTAAAAACTTGTATGTTGCTACCCAATCCCTGAAACAACAGGGCAACGGGCGCGCATGCAAGTAAACTAAAGGTAAAAGCGGGTTCGCTCGCTCGTCCGGAGGGGTAGTTGGTCTTTCCAGACCTTGACCTTTGGCCAATTGCCCTAAAACTTAATATGTTACCACCCAATCCCTGAATACCAGGGTAACGGGCGTGCATATAAGTAATTAAGGAAGTAGCTTGCTACGCTAGTCTGGGTAGAGGTGTTACCGATGCCTCAGGTGTGCAAGGAACCTAAAATCGGAGGTGATTTTAACACGCGGCTGACCAGAGTCCTATCTGGTGCCACGGGAACTAGTAGCCCCTAGGACTTGTCCTAGACTGGTTATTGGTGAGGCCCCTTCGGGGATCACGTGGTGGCTGTGGTTAAAACCTAAAGATACGCGGGGAGAGGTATGGGCTGGATGAGTGTGTCTTCAATCATGGGTTAGTGGCATGATGTGGATGTTCTCTTCAGGCCGTATATCTCTAGGTGCTGTTGCTGTTCGACAGAGCTGCTCTAATGGTTGCGGTAGGTGAAGCTTCAGGTCAGATTGGGGTAAAAGTTCCACTGCCGTGCCATTTTTGTAGTAGGAGGTTAGATAGCTCCAAGCATCTTAGCAAGGTGTCTGTACATGGTCCAGCAGCCTGTACGGAACTTGCTACCATGTTGTCCCTGTTGGGGGCACATGTTAGTTGGCATTTCCTCATGTGCCCTTGGCGGGGGCTGCTGGGGCGGTGGTGAACGTGCTTTATTCACCCTTGTGCAATAGTGCACCGTCAGGTTAGGCCTTCGGGCAGGTACTGACGTGAATCTTTTGCAACTCTGTACTTACATCACCCCCGGGGGGCACGTTCAATACATCTTGTCTTGGTGGCTTGGTGTTGTGCTTCCTGGGGTATAGGGTTATCAGGTTTCCGGACCTAGGCCTTTTTGCTGATAACCCCTAAAAACTTGTATGTTGCTACCCAATCCCTGAATCAACAGGGCAACGGGCGCGCATGCAAGTAAACTAAAGGTAAAAGCGGGTTCGCTCGCTCGTCCGGAGGGGTAGTTGGTCTTTCCAGACCTTGACCTTTGGCCAATTGCCCTAAAACTTAATATGTTACTACCCAATCCCTGAAACACCAGGGTAACGGGCGTGCATATAAGTAATTAAGGAAGTAGCTTGCTACGCTAGTCTGGGTAGAGGTGTTACCGATGACTCAGGTGTGCAAGGAACCTAATATCGGAGGTGTTTTTAACACAAGGCCGACCAGAGTCCTATCTGGTGCCACGGGAACCAGTAGCCCCTAGGACTTGTCCTAGTCTGGTTGTTGGTGAGGCCCCTTCGGGGATCACGTGGTGGCTGTGGTTAAAACCCAAAGATACGCGGGGAGAGGTATGGGTTGGATGAGTGTGTCTTCAATCATGGGCTAGTGGCATGATGTAGATGTTCTCTTCAGGCCATATATCTCTAGGTGCTGTTGCTATTCGACAGAGCTGCTCTAATGGTTACGGTAGGTGAAGCCTCAGGTCAGATTGGGGCAAAATTTCCACTGCCGTGCCATTTGGGTAGTAGGAGGTTAGATAGCTCCAAGCATCTTAGCAAGGTGTCTGTACATGGTTCTGCAGCCTGTACGGAACTTGCTACCATGTTGTCCCTGTCAGGGGCACATGTTAGTTGGCGCTCCAGTCATGTGCCTTTGGCGGGGGCTACTGGGGCGGTGGTGAACGTGCTTTATTCACCCTTGTGCAGGAGTGCACCGTCAGGTTAGGCCTTCGGGCAGGTACTGACGTGAATCTTTTGCAACTCTGTACTTACATCCAATTTTTTAATATCAGTAGAAAGTATGATAATTTTGATATGAAATATGTATTTATTTATTTAATGAAATATTTTTTTTTTTTTTTTTTTATTATATATTTATTTGCAATCTATTTTACAATAATAAGCAAATTTGATCATTTATAAAATCACATACCCTATTGATTCTCTTTGGAACCAACAATTTAAATTATATATGAGTGTAAAAAGCATATATAAGGATAATGTATTATATTAATAAATTATAAATATTAATGAAAGTATATATTAAGGGTTTATTTTACAAAGTATTTATATAAGTTCATTAAATAAAAGGTAGATCTAAGATATGATTTCTTTTAAGTCTTCTAATTTCATCAGTATCATCAAGTAATGCAATTGCCAATATATTACTATGGTAACTAAGCCTTTCTAAATAGTTAGAGCTATATTTTCTTATTTCAGATTTTACGAAGGGTATTTTAAGGTCGTTATGTAAAGATTTATTTGTTATATAAAACGGTGCATTTGTAATTGTCCGCAAAGCTTTAGATTGAAACCTTTGCAATATTTCTATGTTTGAGTTACTGGCAGTCCCCCACAATTCTATGCCGTAGGTCCATATAGGTTTTATTATAGTTTTTAGTAAAAGAACCTTGTTTTCTAAGGAGAGTTCAGATTTTCTTCCAAGTAACCAGTACATTTGTTTAAATTTATTGTCTAGTTGCTTTCTTTTGGCTGTTATATGTGCTTTCCATGTTAGCCTTCGATCCATGTGAAGGCCTAGATATTTTATGGTATCACTTCTAGGAATTTCTGTGACGTTAAGGTATACAGGAGGACAATTTTCTGTTCTTGTTGTGAAAGTAATGTGATTTGATTTTTGAGTGTTTACTACGATATTCCATTTTGTGAGCCAGAGTTGAAGGCTATCGAGTTGACGTTGTAGAGAACTGGAGGCTAGGTATGGTAGAAGATAAAAATGCAGTATCATCTGCGTATGTTGCCATAGTTATGTCACCTTGTGTTGGCATGTCGTATGTAAATATTGTATATTTAATGAAATATGCTTAAGAAATTAATTTATGTACATATAAGTATGTATCTTTAAATAAATACATATTTGATATCAAATATGTATGTATGTACATATGTATGTAATATGTACATGAAATGTACTAGACTTTGTACAGACTTACATTTAATATTTTTGAAAAAATATTAATAAAATACAATATACATATGTACATAAATATATTAATAATGCTTTCGTTTGAAAATTTTAATTTGTAGGTAAAATATTACATACATACATATGTGCATATAAGTACATAATGTACAATGTATGTACATATGTATATTAATGCAAAAATACTGGTGAAACGGTCGGTAGGAAAATATAATAGCTGCGCACAATGCTGAAAGATGTTTTAGAATTTTTCATGCTCCTGTTTCTATAATATAACATAGTCATATCTCAAAATATCGGAATTTTTATTTACTTAGTAAAAAGTGTTCGGCAATATGAACTCTTTATGTAGAAAATAAATTAATTACATATGTACTTATATCTGAAACAAAACCGAAGTTATACCAAAAAGTTAGGATATGGACCCCAAAGCCATCTTCTAATGGAACATAGCCATACTTAAAAAAGGGATAAAACCGTTATCATCAATGTCCTCGGTAATATGTAAGAAAATTAGAAATATGCCTATAACTACACAGAAACATAGCAAAAATTCTTGATATCGAAGTTAACCTTTTAGAAAATTTCATTGTATTTTGCCAAGTTACTTGAAGTTAAAAACATGTAAATTTTTTTTCCAGCGCGGAAGAAATGCATAGCTGGTGTGAGAAATTGCTGCTGTTGCTAATCTTTGTTATCTTGAAATTTTTATTATTGTTATATAATATACATATGTATATATATATATATATATATATATATATATATATATATATATATATATATATATATATATATATATATATATATATATATAGTGGGGAGCCCAGGTGAGTACATGTTAGCATCTTTTGCATTTGCAGGCGCATAAAAATAGTAATAATGAAGCGATTTAATTTTTGACTTTTTTGTTTTAGTTATTATTCAGTTGCTAGCAAAAATGTTCCTAAAACAAAACAAAAAACTTCATATTCAAATAAAAAATAAAATAAAATTATACAAAAAATTATAAAATTAATAACTCTTATGTACTCAATTTTGCACTTTCAGACAACATTTGAAATATGTTGTATTTTTAGTACTTGGTGCATAGCCCTTTATTTTTTAATACACTATTTATGCGTTTGGGAATACTTTTAACAGATTTTTGGATAATTTAATATGTAATGTGTTGACACTTCAGCTGCACACGTCGCCGAAACTCGATTAAGTTAGATGAAGCTGTTCGAGATTGTCACAACCGTCTTTTCACAATTGTCCACGAATTCTCAATTGGATTGTGATCGGGACTTTGCGGAGGCCACCGCATAAATTGATAAGTTTGCACAGTTAGTCCTTAAAGATTTTTAAGATTTGTTTCGGTTGTCCATGCTGTTAAAACACAACTTCTTCATCATGATATGCGCTGATAGGTACAAAATCGGGAAGATGGGTCTGTAATATGCTCAAATGGTCTTCCTTTCTCATGATGCTATCAATTTTCCGCAATGGATCAACATCCCCACACCATGATATT